>CM060698.1:130603450-131233744 GCA_030686995.1 Artemisia argyi | reverse complement strand
ATTTATCACCAATTACCCATCTTGACACCTTTAATAGCATAACTTGATGGAAAATAGAAGTACGTCGTATGTTTCCAGAGGCGCAAGGCGAGATTTTTCTCAATGACTCATCAAAAGGTATACAAAATTCCACCTAAGAAGCATTGTTACAGTGATCCTAATGTTCCCTACTCGTAGTTGCATCATTATAAATGGAATGTAAATTAAATCAGGCTGTTGCCTACCCTAACCATCTAGCCACCTGTAAACATACTATGGAAAATTCAAGCCTACCATCTCTTCATGAGTCAAAACCATTATGTGTGTCTTCAGATCAATAACGTTTTGAGTACATTTATCAGGTACCAATGTCGCATTAGGAACATTCGGACCATTTAGTTGGAATTATTTATATCCAGTGTGTTAGTTGTCAAAGTGAAACAAAGATTAAAAGTATGGATTTGGTTTCTGGTTTTCCATTCCAGCTTGATCATTCTTGGCCAATTCATCTACACCTCATGGCACATTCTTTAATCCACAAACAAATTCACTCAATTTCAAGCTTTTAGTTGGCATTGATGAAGATACGTCCAATTTAGCAATTCTGTTACCTTATAAGTTGTTCTTTTACCTATTTAAAAGGTTAAAACAAAACCCAAATTTACCCAATCATACATAAATGGGCTAAAATTCTCAACCCTACTTGCTTAACTTACCCACTACATCTTTTATGAGGCTAGGAAGATCACCCAATTTCAAATTCAAAGTTATCTTAAAAACTAACATTCTTAAATGATTTATATTATAGTATAGATTAATTCTTAAATTCATCCTAAGTGATTGAACTTTCTTAACTGTAAAGATGTAAAAGCAAAACTTATGTCTAAAAGTCAAGAATGAAACAATATGTCAAATACTTGAGATAACTTACGTTAAATAATCACCTAATGAACCAAATGTGGGTTATTAATATCCCAAGACCCAAGTCTTTAAGTCACCTATATACAGGTTCAGTCAATATGTATATGCGTTTTGATCTTAGATTAAGTTAGTATGAGAAAGACTATGAGTTAAAATTCAACATGTAAATAGTCAAAATGTATATATAGGTTTTGATCTTAGATTAAGTTAGTATGAAAAAGACTGAGTTAAAATATTGTAGTTTCATGGGGAACAAACATGTACTCACTTATTTTTACTTCGAAACTCCCGCTAAGTTATATATTCAATAGTCTTGTTGACACGTGACCATTTTGTGAAGTATTGGTCGAGGCAAAAACAGCAGGCTGCCAATGGTATAACTGTGAATCGTTAAATAATCTCATTGTCTACATTACTTCTTTGACATCACACAATATTTAACATAAATATAAAAGAGTAGCAGAAAAAGTCTTACAAAGTGGATAAAGTTGTAAGTTGTCGGAACATGTGAGCAATGCGCCATTGATCTGATTGTTAGCAATATTTCTGTTGAGAAAATAAGCCGATAAGCCCATAAAGTAAGCTAACCCAAACACCCCTTTAGGTAGTGTTTGTTCTACACGAGCTTACTTTAGAGCTTATTTTATTCAATCACAACCATACCAAGACCATTAACATCTCTACAAAATAGTGGATGTTTTTTCTTGACTTCCTGGTTGATTCCTGGTTAAATGGGAAATGCATGGTAAATTATTAGTACAATCCCAAGCGTCATCCACATTTCAGGTTAAGTAAATTAATTGTGATAGTATCAATAATTCGGAGATTATTTTGGTACCTTTTTATTATCTCCAAATTGTGTGCGACTATTCAAAGTCTTGTTGTTGGTTCTTGATACGTTTCCAACACCACCATTTATTTAGTCATGTATAAAACTCAACGAAATAATAAAAAAGTAAATCACTAATTGGAAGCCCACTTCTACGTATCCTCTTTTACGACACAAACGAAATTTAATGGTTAGTCTGGTGGTACGTGCTTATATCAAAGTAAATGAGACTAAAACTAACTAATTCCAAACACTCCCTCATACTGTAAAAACAATTTCATCTTTGTGTGTGCATGTTTTTTTTGTATTAACGGGTCAACCTTGAATAAAAAATAGTTGGAGGGTAATCAGCCAAAGTGCATTTTCAATGATACAAATTTTATAATTTATGGACAAAAAGGTAACTCAAGCTAGCCTAAATCAATCCAACTCATTTCAACACATACCAAAAAGTTAACCATGGTGACCCGCTACCAAAATGCTCCCAACCCATCCTATTTAACACCTCTACATGTTTTGCATTTGAAATGTACCATCTTCCATTATAAAACTACAACACCTTTTCTATTTCTGACAGCATGTTCTAGTGATGTCGACTCTATTATCCCCTCAAATTTCGCTAATGTTATAGATAATTCATCCGACTATGGACGACACAATATATACACCTGAAGGTCATATGCAATAAATAGTGTTAAACCATGGTATAGTTAACTCATCTATACGTATAATCTGATGTTAACACTCCTTAACCATATAGATCTCTGTGACCAACAGCAAACTTTCAGGCAAAATGACCATTTTTGATCAATTTCGAACCAAAATGTGTGAAAATAAATGTAGTGGTTGTTCATTGTGTAAACCTCATGATTCCTTAATACAAATATAAACTGCTCATCCTTAATATACCTTGCTTTTCTAAATTTAATGCATAAGCTCCCCGTAAGCCTATATTGTCCTTCTTTCTTATGCCAAAGCACATCTCATTGGGAACTTGTTAATCACAAATTCCGAAGTCATAAGAAGTCGTTGTACCTGAAAACAAATAGAAGTCCATGAGAGATGCAACATGACATAATCCATAAACCACAAATATATTCAAACAAAGCGTATGCATACATATTTTCTTGTTTATCTTCTATAAAAAGCGCTCATAAATGCACTGGCTATTAAAATATTGAAAGTATTATGGGACTGAACTTTCACTAAACCTATATACATAAGTAGCATCAGTGTTTTCAACCTCACAACCCTCTTAACGCCCTTAAAGCCCTCGTTGCCAACATATACAAATAAGTAGATAAAAAATGGTAATCTAGATTATATATTAAACCTTTCTAAAACAGGTAAAGACGCGCAATCATCGAAAACACAAAAGGTAGCATTTATGAGAAATCTACAATGTGCTAGCTGCAATAGTATCCAGATTTGCACCTATCAAACGACAGAAGAAACACCAACAATAAAAATCCAAGAATAGGAAAAAACAGGTTAGTGATGTAAGGTCGTTTATTGGAAAAAAAAGCCAAGAATACCTCTAACGACTGACCGATCACTTATGCACACAGATCAGGACTAATAGGCGACTGATTGAAAAGCCTGCTCGGTGGGGGTTCATACCGTTTGTACCTACAACAGCTCTCAGTTAGTGATCACAAATTTAGAACATTGAATAATTTATATCAAATTTTCGATACTAAATGCATGAGTAACCGTACAGACTGCGTCGAACTGCAGGTAAATTTCGTTGCAACTGCAGTTGTAAGTTGAAGATCAACTGTTCCCACGTCTTTCCCATGAAGCACGGGAGGTGTAGCCATAGACTTGCACCTGTAAGATCAACTTTCCCTCCTAAATTATCATTTGAATTTAAAATGAATTGTGAGATTACCTATTTATCTTCAACGGGTCAAATGCATAAATGTATAAACTTTGGGTAAACAACACCTTATTCCTACTGAATTGGGTGAACAAAAACCGACCCAAACCGAACTAAGCTCACCCCTACTTTCCTGCTTCTATTTTGATATACAACAGACCCCGCCAATGCATACTCTGCACCAACTAAAATGTGAGCCAACCTTTGACTTACAACCTCCATTCAAAATAAACATGTTATTTACCTACCAATGCCAAGTTTTAAGTGCAGAAAGTGAGGTATAACTCATTTTTTTTACTATGTTACTTAAGGGCTTGTTTACTTTTCACTTAATAGAAGGGGGGAGGGGGGGGGGGGGGGGGGGGGGGATGTGGGCCCAAACTCTTAGTGTCTCTAAATTGGGAGACCCATCAAACCTAAAGTCTCCCAATTAAGAGGCTAATTAAATGATTTTCTTCAAACCACTTAATTTGGTAAACACGAGATAAAAATGAAGTTTTGAATGTATGGATACTTTTTCCTTTTAGATACCCATTTGTTCAATTTAATATGCACCAAAGACACAATAGCATAATAAAAATTGTTGTTACTTTAGATAAAAATATCTCACATGCTTTTGTTTAAATTAAAGATTAGGATATATGCGTAAAACGTTAAAAAATGATGATTAAAACAAAACACAAAGAAGTAGAACCGAATGATAGTAATACAGTTTTATAAATTGTTACATTACTCTAAACTAATTACCATATTAAAATTTAATTGATGATATTTTCTCAAACTCAATCCAACTATTTGCTTGGTGACACGTTTCATCGAGTACTTGGTGTCTACGGCAAAATTAACCGAGTTGATCTAAGAAACTTACACTTTTTTTTAATGGAGGTTGGAGATGAAGAATACAAAATGATTTTGTAATGATCACACACAACATCATCTCTTCGTCTGGTGCACTTTTTCTCTACAAAAAACAATGACACAATCTTAATTCATTAATGAACACATTAAACAATCTCATATAAATGGATCTCTTACATCTTGAACTTATAAATGATAATGCCTTTTATATCTTGTGTATTATCTTGAACTTATGAAAGATAATGCCTCTTAGGGGGTGGCAACGTAAGTCGGCAAGGGTCGGCAATGTTCGGCATGGCTCGGCATCAACAATGCTATCTTCTCGGCATCATAGATTCGGCAAGGATTTCGGTAAACCTTACCGAATCAGTGAAATGAAAACATTTAATGATTTTGACCGTTTGGTCATTTATTCTTATTAGGCATGGTTAGGCATTACATTGCCACTAAAAATTAGTACTTAGGCATGAAATGTGTTGGACTCATTTTATTGGCTAATTACAATATACTTTGAGGCATGGTTAGGCAACATTGTCACCCCCTTATATCTTGTGGATTATCCTTTGAACACTCCATATCAGCATTCCTCAACTGATATTTGGTTAACTTGGCCGGGGTCCTTGAATTTGTGATTCATAACCTGAAAATGCAACTACATAAAAAAATTTATCCAACATATATACTTGATAAACAATCGTCAATTAACCGAAAAGACAACCAAACAATGTATGTAAATATCCAAAAAAACACGAAGTGCTGGTGTAGTGTTCCAAACACCAACTAAACAGAAGGTGCAATACGTTAAAAACCAACCAGATATACACTTAAAAAATTTCTAATCACCCACTAAACAACATGTCAATAGAATCCAAAAAAACCCGTTTTACTGTAATTAAAAAATCAACCACAACCGAAACAAAGTCTACCTCTTGACCACTTGTTGTCCATGATTCTAAATATTTGCATAAATAAATAATGGGGCTTGAAACTTCACCTTTGTATTTGCTCGAGTTTATTGTATATGATGATATAGATAATGTCATTATCATTGAAAAATAAGTAACAGAGGAAAGTGATAGTAACTAATGGTGAAGTTAACAGCTAACATGTGTTTGGATCCACAAAATATTTATCACCTAAAGAAGCAATATGAAAGCACCATAAATAATTAAATATTTTGTAAATACCTCATCAAGATCTAGAATCTTATCAATAGACAACCTTGAATCTTATCAGTAGACCTCACCTCTTAACGAACTCCTCATGTCTGGAAAACACGCATATATTGTGAACACTAGTGAAATAAACAAAAAGTAATAATACAAACAAAAAATATCACAAATTCACAACATTTTTTTAATTTCAGGCAACACAATCAATTGTTTTGTATGTGTAAAATAAAAATAGGAGACATTCATCGGGACAAACGGAGCACTAACATCAGTTGTACTTGTTTAACTTACATTGGGACAAACGGAGCACTAACATCAGATGTACTTATTAGCTGACAACAACGAATAAGACACATTCATTGTAATTTAATGGTTGACTATGAACTTTGATCAGGACTCACCGAGTGTAGGGATTGTTTTCACGATTTCTCCAATCTTTAGCTTGTATAAGAAGGTAGTTTACCAGTAGCATCGAGACCAACCATCAAAATTCACATCTCTCTTGGAAAATATAGCGCTAAACAACTTGGTGAAAGAAAGCCCCATCCTTTTTGCTGCTTCAGATAGTAATATTTTAAAAAAAGTATTGCACATATACGTACTATCGATCTATCCAGTTTAATAAAAAAATGAGACAGAATACTTCTGATTTTTACTTTCAATATTGATGTAGTTTATAAAGCTAGAAACTTTGCGGTCATAAAGCAGTCCTAACAAATCAGAATCAATTTTACCTTTATTACTAAGAAAACAACTCGGTGGTAGTACCTGATGAGACAAAGACGCATGGACTTCGGTTGCAGCGGAATGGTAGTACCTGATGAGACAAAGCCGCATGGACTAAGACTGCTCATTGAAGACTACCCATATGCCAATGATGGGTGACTTATTTGATCTTCAATTCAGGAGCTGGTTCATACATATGTAAATCATTACTATCTTGATGAAAATGCTGTCATTTATAACACAGAACTTTAATCATGCTATAGTGAATCAGTTAGCTTCCCTAAAGTTCAAAGACCTTTACCTGTTCCCATATTATCCTCCATTTGATTAATTATGTATAATTAAATACATTAACTAATATTAGTATTTGTAGATAACATATATACACATGTGCTCACTTGTACATTCACACTCTAATTCCAGCTTTTCTCAGCTCCTTGACGAAACACTTCGAATGAATTTAGTTGCCAACAACAAAGTAGACTGCCAATGTAAAGTTCAATAGAAAATTTTAATAGGATTCTAATTACCTTGGCCCAGAGAACGTGATTGTGCAGTTTGTGCGAGCGAGTTGCTGTAACTATTTTGTTCATTATTGTTAACACCTATTAAAACAATAATTGTTCAAAATTAGTATAGGTTAAAGAAAAAATTCAACCACAGATTGCAGTCACCATACTGATAACATATATAATATCTATACACCAGATGGCTGTTGCAACCAGAGTACAGAAACTCGTAATTTAACATACATTCTGATGGCAGCTGCATTCGTAGATTATTTCGATGCGACACGGGATGTCTTCTTTATGCAGATTCAGAAACACATACTGCATCAGCAATTCGTTATCAGTCAGTTCAATTTAAATAGCCATTTACATGTTGCATGTAACAATTAAATAACGTATGGTAAAATGAGTTTGCACACCATGACTTTCAGGATCGTTCAGACTGCTATCAGCAAGAATGGTCTTTGTGGTGGTGACTACTTTTTTCTGAACATCTGTGATGGCAAAGAGTTGAGAGAGATCAATGCATCTTAAAGTAGTTGTTAAGTGTAATAGCACTCTAAAATACCTTAATCCAGAGAACATAATCGTGTACTTTGCGGGTGCGAGCTGCTGCAACTATTTTGCATGTCGTTGTTAATACCTGTCACAACCACAAATTATTGAGAATTAGTATGGGTTAAAATAAACCATTTAGTGCACGTCGCATTCACCATACTAATAAAATGTATAACATCTATTGGTAAGCTAACACACCCATTGTGAAACACATAAAAAATACCTCTTCTTCACCACATAAAGCATATTAAACTTTTTGACACACCAAAAGTTCACCAAAAAGCGTTTTCAGTATTACATTTTTTCGTAACATTTTATACAACAAACTTAACGCTTACATATAAAACTTTTAATATGCTAAAGTCTTACTTTTTCTGCTCATTATCTTATGTTTTATCGTCTACAATAATAATAATATAACGATAAGGATTGATAATTCATTTTAAATAAACAAACCTGATGAGCATGAATTCTCATCTTTAGTTGTGTCAAGTAATGCCAATTGTAATCTTTTTTTTGGGTAAAAGGTCAACGACCCGGTAAATATATTACTCCAAAAAACGTTTAAGTACAATGGATATGGGTGAATCCCATATCTCAGCCCGTTACATAGGCGAAGAGCTTACATAACAAGATACTTCCTATTTTCAAAACAAGAAAACAAACCATAAATCACATAATAGAGTGACTCTGACAAAAGATAAACTACTTCCTACGACCTTGGAGATTAACACCATAAAAGGCATTAAGAGCATCCAATTCCCCTGGAAGATCATCAATTTGCTTCGAATAATCATCATAATCATACTCATCTTCACGCTCATGACCACCACCAAAAAGATTTGCTGATTCGTCGAACGTGTTAATAACCTCTTCCTCATCACTATCAGAAACCACAACCTCACCCACTGCCAATTGTAATCTTCCTTGTCACCCGTCCGAAATCCTGAAATCGAAATATGAAACACTTCTCATTTTCTCTCCTTGACGTCACTTGAATCTTCCCTATTAGCTGATTTGTTTCCATGCTTAATCAAAAGAGTGTATTTGCAGCTAAAAATCGCGTCGCCCGTAGCAGGTTCATTTACTGTTAAGGAATGAGAAACCCCAAGCCTGTTACACGTAACAACGTCATCCGTAGCAATTTCATTATTCATTAATGAATGAGGAACCTGAAACGGCAGAGGCTGGGCATCTACTGACTCTTTCGCTCTCTTGAAGTGTCCATCGTCTAAAATTTTATACGTACCATCAGTTGCAACATCGGATGTTGGTGAACACATAAGTATTTGGCCATCCATGAAACTGTGCCCTTGAAACAGTGGACATGACAAACTGTTACAATAGTTGATTACTTCTATAATTCTAGTGCAAACCTCATATTGCACTGATTGTTCAAATAATACTTCAATTGTTTTGAACAAAAAGTGACAAACCTTTGAATACCAAATTCCTTCATGTCAGTGGAGATGGCTTCTTCATTAGCTTTCTTATCCGCGAGAAGCCTAAGTCTTCTTGTATCACCTTCATCTCCTTCTTAATGTCAAGATTGTTTTTGCCATTTAGTGTTTCGCTCATCATGAATGGTGTTTCTAATATGACTCCTGGCTGTTCACCTGAGACAAATGCTAAACAAAGTTAAGATCGAGATTATTATGCTTCGGTTGTGTTACATTGTATTATAATTTAATGATGCATTCAATGATTGCTTTTGCAAATGTAGCAAGTAATGATACCATACAGCAGGTCCGTCATTTTCATCTTTAAGAAGTTCAAGAAATAGTGGATCAGATGTGATTGAACTGCTACCTTCAGATTCAGAATCTGCGACTCAATCCCAATGGTTGAACCAGTATACGCTAAACGTGCAACAAAAAACATACAAACATTAGGGTTACCGCTATTTTCTGCAGATTATTAGAGGAGATTGGGAGGAAAAAAGGATATTAGGGTTTTGAGAAAAGTATAGTATGAACGAACTGGTATTTTTTTTCCTGTATATGTTTGATCAAGGTTAGCTAAGTTGTAGGGTTTAAAATTGACATTGCATAGCTTTATCAACTGTGTTTTTGCAGACTATAAAACAAATGTTGTGTTGGTCTAGTGGTTGAGACATTTGTTAATGTTAGTAGATGCCCAAGTTCAAAACCCATTGCCTCCATGCAGCCAAATTTTTAAAAGAATTTAAGTTAAAGGTTGATGACATGGCACTTAATGCAAAATAAATAAATTTAAAAAATTGCTTACATGGCCACAATGTGATGACATGGCTGATAATGAATTACTGGACAATGACTGGGCAATGAAGTGTTATATTCTTCAAATGCCTCCTGTCATATATGTATATATATATATATATATATATATATATATATATATATATATATATATATATCTTTATTTTCAGAACCCTGTTAAGTGCGGGAACTGCGAGAACTCCAATTTTGCATTAGAAAACATACATGTTCATATAAAACATGCATGTTTTCTTACATACACCTTAATACACATATCTGCGTAACATACATGTTCATATAAAACCTATTAAGTACAACATATCAATGCAAAATGGTTTTATATGAACATGTATGTTACGCATGTATTTGTATTAAGGTGTATGTAAGAAAGCATACATGTTTTATCTGAACATGCATGTTTTCTAATGCAAAATTGGAGTTCTATATGCAAAATGGTTTTATATGAACATGTATGTTACGCATGTATTTGTATTAAGGTGTATATAAGAAAGCATACATGTTTTATCTGAACATGCATGTTTTCTAATGCAAAATTGGAGTTCTCGCAGTTCCCGCACTTAACAGGGTTCTGAAAATAAAGCCCCCTATATATATATATATATATATATATATATATATATATATATATATATATATATATATATATATATATATATATATATATTATTCTTTATTTATTATTTATTAAATATCATTAATTAAATAATACAAATAATAAAGCTAAAAGTACAACATGTTTTTCTCTAAACTTCATTCTCCTACACACATTTCTACTCAAGTCAACATCAAACATTTTATCAAGTCACAAGCCAACAACAACCTCACAATAATAAAAATCAGGAACAAAAGAAATTAACTAATCTCCACAACAACATACAAAAAGTCTTAAATAAATAAGAAATACAATACTAAAGATCTTGAGATTTCATCCTTTAAAGATGAGATCTTCAAAAGTTCTAAACAAGATATACCCTTCCTTGATCTTTGGACACCATGTAACGAAAAACAAAACACCTACCTGAGACCTTATCAAAATTTTGAAGCCAAGAACCCATAACGAGTTTCAAAGTCCAAATGATCACTTAGATTTGGGTTATAAAGGTCGCGAAAAGTGTGTGGTTTGTATTTGTGATTTATGATTCGAAATCAAGACACCCAAAAGGGTATTCAAGGTTTGGTTGAGATTGATTCGTACGGTTGAGGATTCAAAGTTTCGTGGCTGAGGTGAGTATGAAATGAAGATGTTGTGGCTGGGAGATGAAATGTTATTATGTTTAGGTTTAGGGTTAAATAATTAGTGAAAATGTGTTTATGTTTAGTGAAGATGGTCATAAGAATAAGTGTGGGGCTAGTGATAATTCAACAAAAACGAGACCGGATACTTTCAGTTTTGTGGTTGGGCCAAAGATTTTGGTTATTAAAAATTTTAGTTTGGGCTGAGTTGTCTTTAGAGTTTAGACTACCACTTTGAGTTGGGGTGAGAGTTCGAGCTGAATTTTTGGGTTCGTTGAAATTAGCTACCGAGCTATTTAACGTGAGGCCATGAAAGACAATGTGTTAACCATAAGGAAACATAAAACTAAAAATATTATTCGTTGAATTGTATTACAGAGTACTCATTGCTGCAACACGCGGGTAGCGTGCTAGTAATAATAATTTGAGATCAACATTTATCACTTTTTTTTAAAGATCAAATCGGGAATCCTTGCCGTCAATCTTTTCATCAAAAAAAATAAATAAAATCACATTTTTTTTTAAAACGACGTATCTTGCAAATGATTGTCAAGCCACGAAAAATATACCATTACGATGAGAATATTTTTATATTTTAGCAGACGGGCACTTTGGTATAATTTTGATTATTTTTTGTGTCAAAATTTTCGTCCAGAAAAATCACACGTGATTTGTAAAATCACTTGTGATTTTTTATTTTAAAAATCACGTGTTTAAAAATCGCATTTGATTTCTCAATTCACATATAATTTGATTTTTAAAGTAATAAATCACAAGTGATTTTTCTGGACGAAAAGTTTGAAAAAAAGTTCGTCAAAAGTATATAAAAGTGCACATCTATAGAAAGATAATTTAGTTTTAGTTGAGATACGATTAAAGGTTTGCGAAATATTTTAATTAAATAGTGAGTTTTTTTAGTTTGATGAACAAAATGAATGACCATGATCTACCTATTTGATCTTTAGAAAAAAGTGTTCTACGAGGAACTTTTCTCTTGTAATAATACAAATATGCATGTTGTTTTCTTCAAAAATGTTATATAAAGGTAAATAAATATTTGGAAGCTCGGGTACGGAAAAGCTTACGTGCCTCCCCGCCACTCATTAATGTAAAAAAAAAAAAAAAAAAAAAAAAAAAAAAAAAAAAAAAAAAAAAAAAAAAAACGTTTAAGTTTAAAGGATATGAGTGAAATCACACATCTCAACCCGTTACATAGGCAGCTAATATAACAAGCAAAACCTACTTCTAAGAACGAAGTAACGACTATAACTAGATTAGATTTGACTCAAAAGACTCCAAACTTAATCTACGACTTCTTCCGACCATGAATCTTGATATCCCAAGCGTCACAAAAAGCCACTTAATCTTCGGATAAATCAAGAGTATTGTACTCAACATCATCGTCATATGGATGATATGGATCATTATCCTTTGTTTCATTCAAGTGTTCGTACGAACTCTTGATTCCGTATCCACTCCCACTTGCTATGAAAGTCCCAATTTCGTCATATACATTTTCCACATCACCCTCACTATCCTCTGCAGCACACAAGCTCGAAGAAGCCAGTTGTGTACTTGTCATCACCGGTTTCACACTAATAGGAGGAGTATTCTAGTTAATCTGTTGCACCTCATTCATATTATGTCCCAAGTCCAATAATGTAGCCACATAAGTTGTATTATTCAACTCAAGAATAGGCACATTATCATCATTCTTTCTTTTGTCAAAACTATTTAGCACTTCAAAAGTTTTAGATGTATTTAGCACTAAAAAAAAGAAAAAGAAGAAGTTATATTTATAAGAATTAAGCAAAGTTTAGACCACTCATCCCACGATGATAGATTTCCTAAGAGAGTGAAACAGGTTGTGAAAGATAAATCATTGGTTGATGAAGAGGGTTTCGTTGAAGCTTATAAGAAAAAAAGTAAAGGTAAGCTTCAGGGTACTAATCGTCAGGTTGATGGGATTCGTTTTCAAAAGCCTAAAGTTTCGTATTACCATAGGTCGGTTACTAAGCCAAAGAATGGAGGAGCATCGACGTCTCAGCCTTCTGTCCCATCGAATTCAGGCTCTCATACGGTTAATGTAGGTTCTACTTGTAATGAACCTACTACTGATCCTACTAGTAGTAAGACTCCTCCCCGGGATGACCTAGGTAAGAATAATAATTGGGTGGAGGATATCAACTTTACTGATTTGAAAAACAGTTTTGATGCTCTTAAGGTTAAAGATCTGGTTTCGGAACCTGTGATTGGCACTACGTCCCCTGAAGTTATTCCTAGTTCTTCCAAAACTTCTTCTCCGTCACCTATAAAGAACACTCCTATTGTTGAGAAAATTAGAAAGATTGAAAAGCTTATTATTGATGGGAAAGCCACCGTTGTGGATGACAATGGTAAACCTATTCCGGTGGTTGATGGTAAAAGGAAGAACAACCCATTCTCTAAGGTGGGTGAAGTGGTTGATTCAGACAGTGATGATGAGGTGTTTGAGCCAAATTATCCTATGGACAGTTTCTTTTCATTAGCAGGAGGACATAAAGAGCTTGAAGGCTATCTTTCTGATGACTATGGGGCCCAGGTCTATGACTTACCTGGGTAATTTGAGGAATTTAATAATCAGTTTGATTTCAAGCTTAAAGACCGCTCGAGGAAGTAATATTTTATTTTGATTTATTTATGTGTGTTGCATGTCTTTTTATGTTTTTAGTTGTTATTCTAATTGTTGGTAGCTAGTTGTTTCATTTATGGTATATCATAAATGATTAAGTGGGTGTTGATGAGGCGAAAAGTAAACCACTTTTAAGGGGTTATTTAAGCCCGAATTCGAGACTATTTGATCAATTATTGCCCTAAATCGTTCCTTTTGTCATTTTAGGTACTTTTGGAGAGAAGTCTGGAAAAGGAAGCATTTTGGACGTTTTTGGAGTATAAAAGTGAAGAAAACGACAAAGTCTTAATTTTTCTTGCCGGGAACAGTACCTGACGGCATCACAACTTCCTTAATGACGGCGTCAAGATGTGGAAAATACACTTGACGGTCTAGAGGATTTTTAACTATAGGACCTGACGGCGTCACCAAGGCTGTCAGGGTCAAAACACAAGTGACGGCCCAGAGGAATTCTACACATGACGGCGTCAAAATCAGATCTAGGCAATACAATTTCTATTATGGCGGCGAGTTGACGGCGTCACAACTTAATACATGACGCCGACACCCTGTAAAATCTATATATAGTTTTCCAAATTTCATTCATTAGTGTGCAACTTTGAGGGAAAAACCCTAGGTCGAATTTTACAGCTTTTTCAAGGGTTCCAACCCTTTGAATCTTTCATGTTCAATTAGAGATAAGTACTCTTTCAAATCATTCAATATGTCTATGTGTTGTTTGATTATATCTTACGCTTGTCTACTATTTAACATGCTAGGCTAGATTTCTTTTGTGTTTGCTTAAATGTAGTGAAACCTATATGTTAATTATGGGTTGATTGTTTGTTTATAGTTGTTACGAATGATTGTATTCGATGTTAGGCTTAAGAAAACTGGCAGACTTCCATTGGTAACTTGCTTGAACGTCTTAAGAAACATGATCGGAGGTGTACTATGATTTTTTGTTGTATTTAATGCGTAGGAGAATTCTAATGATCCCATGTTAGGAGCTTCTAACGGCTCGACATAGGAGTGAAGTAGGATCCTATAGAGTTAGGGAATATTGTACACGACCCTACGACTAGTATTAAGGAATATGACTCGTCATCCATGCAATTGTAACAAGCTATCAACCTGTAAAAGATATTTAGGGAGTAATGAAACCTAAGTAAACACAACTTTTCTCATCATTGTTTACACCACTAGTATAATTATTTTCATTTTCATTTATGTTATTTTATTTTGATTGCATCTTAGTTTATTGGGTTAGTTGGCTAGCAACTAATTCCGCCCACCCTTCCAAAACCCGAGATTTTAATTGCTTTCTATAAAATATAAAAAATACAAAAAGAATCATCCCTCACCTCTAGACCTAGTTTAGGAGGCTTTCTGATCCTAGCGACACTATTCCTGAGTTGAACGATCAATGCCCCGGTACTTGTCACTATACTATACTACAACGATCAGATACACTGCCTGGTGGGGGTTGCAAGCTTCTCGAGATCCCTTGAGAGGTAAAACCTGGTGCGATTCCCACGTATCAAGTTTTTGGCACTCAGCCCGGGGAATAGTTATTGTCTAGGTTAGGATTTCTTTTTATTAGGTCTACATGCTAGATTCCTTTCTAGTAAGATTTTATTTTTAGGTTTTCTTTAGTCTATCTTATTTCTTCGTGTCTTTGTTCGTAACCTTTACCATCCGACATCGTGGAAGGTGGTATTGAACCCATCAACCCACCACAACAAAACCCACCACTAGCAAACCAACCTCTTAGTCCCCGAACCTTAGGAGAGTATTCCCGTCCTAGCCACCAAGGCTATCGAAACACTATTGAGCTCACTCAAGGAGCCAATGTGTCCCCTTTGCGATCCGACACCATCCGGTTGGTGCAAAGCGGATGTGCATTCCATGGACTTCATTCCGAAGATCCTAACAACATCTCAAGGATTTCCTTAAAATCGTAGATTCTATAGACCTTGATGTTACAACTAGAGGGTCGACCCAATTACGCCTATTCCAATTCTCTCTACGTGATCAAGCTAGTCAATGGCTTGAACGTTTACCCGCGGGATCCATCACCTCATGGGATGATCTCACCATTCGTTTCCTTGCTCAATTTTTCCCACCGGGGAGAACTACCAAGCTTAGAAATGATATCTTGATGTTCCAACAACGTCAAGGTGAAACTCTATATGAAGCATGCACTCGTTTCAAGGACTTACTCCAAAAAGTCCCTCATCATGGCATAGATCTTTGGCTCCAAGTCCAAATATTCTATGACCATATCGACCTCCCCACAAGGCGTACCATTGACTAATCGGCCGGTGGCAAGCTACGTGATCTAAGTGCGGAAGAATCATGGGAACTCATAGAAGATCTTGCTCTCTATGACAACGAAAGTTGGAATGGTCCCCGTGATTTGATCAAAACGGTCAAGGCAATATCTTTGCCTTCGAACAATTCTAGCACTCCCGACCGTAGGATCATGGAACTTGAGGACCAAGTCAAGTTTCTCATGAAATCTTACGAAGCTCCTAAGCCCTCAAGCCAAGTGAACAAAATCACTTCTTCATGCGAATTATGTAGTGGTCCCATGACACTCGTGATTGCGTGGAACTCCCCTGACAAGCTTTTGCGGATTACGCATCCTCACGTACCGACGAAGCGGGAGATAAGTGGTACACTTTCAAACCCGAGCCAAACCCTTACGGTGATTCCTACAACCCTTCTTGGAAAAATCACCCGAATCTTAGGTGGAAACAAAATCAAAACATGCACCAAAACAATTCTTCCAATCCACCTAATCGTTACCAACCAACCGGCACCCTCTAATCGTACTTTCAACAACAATCTTTCCAATAACTATGGTAGTGCCAATAATCTTGAAGGGTTGATGTCCAAGTTTATGGCATTTCAAGAGACTCGCATAGCTAAGTTTGAAACCGAATTTAATCAACAACAAACGGAGATGACCAATAAGATTGATAACTTGTTGAAAGCTCTCAACAACCAAGTGCTAACTACACCTAGGAAAGACACTAGGGACACTAATAGTGGAATCCAAATTAGGGACCTCTCATCATCCAAACACGTCCACTTTGTCAATGTTGTCACCATTAAGCCGATAGATAAGAATATGGAAGAAAGTGACAAGGATGAAGTTGGAATAGAAACCGGGACTAAAGATGAGATTAAGGAAGTTGAGGATATTAAGGAAGAAAAGTTAGAGGAAGCAGACAATACAGAAGAATACTTTGATAAGTTGCCCACCAATGAAGAACGGGAATATCACAAAGATCTATTCGATGATCCCGAGACACCATACATCCTTGGTTCACCCCTTATTAAAGTAGGTGATCCCTCTAGCATCAACATACCATGCAACATTGGGCACATGCATGTGTGGAAAGCTTATATCGATCCTAGGTCTCCTATAAACATCAAGACTAGGACCTATTATAATTGGGTAATGAAGAAGCAACTAGGGTATAGGATGATGCCCGACACAATTAGGATGAGCAACTTTGTAGAAAGAGTGAAAGGATTGCATCTCTTTGTAGGAAACTCTACTTATGTTACCGACTTTGTGATAGTATAGGATACTTGTCCTGTAATAGATGGTTGCCTAAGTCAAGTAGTGTTCGGAAAACCGTTTGTTGAGGCCTCTAAGATGAGTTATGACCCGTCTCTAGGGATAGTTAGATTCAAGGAAGAGAATGATGAGATTGCTTACCAAATGCCTTATAAGATTGAACAATATCGCCTTCTATCAAACATAGAAAAGGAACACAAGCAAGCGATTTACTATAGGAATGATGAGGATAGACGTAGAGGGGTAGATTATGTCATGAATAGAATACTTGGTTTCTACAAGGAATGTTTGCAACTAGGTCCGGAATACAAAACCAAGATTGGAGATGACCTAGAGAATGAGACCAATGATGAGGTCACGTAATTGCCCATGGCCTTGAGTCTAGCTACAAGACTCGTAAATAAAGAAAAGCGCTTCTTGGGAGGCAACCCATGTTTTGTGTGATTTTTATTTGTTTGATTGTTATTTGTTTTCGTATGCATGCTTTGTTTTTATTGTTGGTAGATCATGTTTCAAACTAAAATTGTGAAAATGCTTTAACTTCGTCTTAACTTCATATAAAGGTATTTTGCACAAGCTAAGTGTAAGGGGAAACCCCAAATTTGTTTCTAATAATGAAATTGATCTTGATTCGCCACAATAGTAAATGAACATGTGTATTAGTATTTGTTAGAGTCAAATGCTTGTATCGAGTCATAATGATGTTTTGTAGAATTTTCTAGGAAGTAGGACATAAGTTTTTCCAGAAATTTTCCGGAAACTTAACGTAAAGATTTCTGCAGGTTACTTCTGACGGCGTCAGGAGTTAACTCCTGACCGCGTCATGTGTAAAATTCTGGAAATTTTGCGAGTTTTGTTTTTCTAACGGAGTCTTAAAGTTTTTGTTAATTATTTCGTTTTATAAACTCTAGGAAATATGCAAACATTCATTCTACAAGCATTATATCTTAATTTGCTTTCTAGGATTTATTAGTATATATAGATTGCCGCCGATTTTACGCGATGTTGCCTTGTTTGATTTCTCAGGTTTAACAGGTTATATATGACAAGAAGATGATTTATATTTCTGGAAGGGAAGCTTTGAATGTTCATTTTCTTGGTGGAAGATCTAACCTTGTTGACACACTATCCACACCGAATGAATCAGGGGAGTATTTGTTTTCATTCTTTTACCTATTATAATTTTACATACTTTAATTGAACATTGGGGACAATGTTCATCCAAAGTGTAAGGGGAGGGTAACTGATGATACCTTATAGGATACTATTGCACTTGAGTTTGTTTGTTCGATGGTAGGTGTGTAATAAAACTAAGAGAAATACTTGTTAGTGTAATTTTAGCGCCAAATTTAAATTTTTTTACAACATTTAGGAGTGAAACTTTAGCCTTAGCAAGCGTCTCTTGGATAGGAGTTGTATGACTAGCACAAAACCATACCATTCAGAAAAATTTTCCACCAAAATATGTGAGGTTCGCCTTTAAATTTGATAGGAAAAACATTCATTATTAGTGCTTATGAGTGTACCGGTAGCATTTAGATTCTAGAACTTGCGTTAGTGATGCATCCCGAGACCGCTAGTGAGACTACATTCGTGTAGTAGGATTTACTACATGATAAGAGGCATTAGGATCACCCTTGTGTTAAACCCGTATCATAATTACTTGACCATTTAAGTCATATTACTTGACTAGTAAAGTCAATTAATTTTTCTCACACCTTAGCGTTGTAGTCATTTTTAGTACACGAAACCCCTAGTACACCCCTCTGAGCCTATCTTTTCGTTTCTAACTTTAAGCATTTTACTTAAAGGAAGAATTTGTTACAACCCACCCAAATGTGCAACCAAATCGCCTTAGCCTTCCATTTATGCACTCATCTTTAGTGCATTATTGTTATGTGTTTAAACCCTTAGATAATTATCTAATTGATTACATGGTTGCTAAGTCGAGTCATATCTTGTACATATTGTTTTGGGACGATTGGGACTCATGGGTAAAGTACTTGTGTTATAGAGTAATGGGGAAGAACATCATATATTAACCCCGTATGTACGTTAATCTTAAAACTACTCCAAGTGTTTTGATTATCTTGATTCGAGTATTAGATTAGTTTATTGTAAAGTATGTAAAAATTCAAGTGTAAGGGGAATGTACATTCCCTATTATGTATTATTTTTGATGGTACGGTAAAAGTGTATGCAAAAAAAAAAAATAATAATAAATAAAAAAATAAAAAAAAGAAAAAAACATACGGACTACCATCCCATTTCATTCTATGTTTATTTTAAGTTTTTGTTATTAGCTTAAGTCGAGTCGAGTCTTGGCTTAGCAACGCCATATTGTACATGTAATTAACCAAGATTATTAACTCACCACCAGTAAATATTGCCTTTATCCAATAAAACCGTGTATTCCATATCCCTACACATAACGTTATAACCCTTTGAAAGACCTCTTTGATAGTTTATCCTAGGTGCTTACGCCAAGTGGTGGAGGTTTGATCCTTTCCCAAGCCTATGGTAATCTATTTTGCTATGACAAGTAGTGAGAAATGTTTTCCGTTTTCATATTGTGATATATACTTTATTACACCCGAGAGATGTGAGTATCTAAACACTATTTGTGAGGTGCTAGTGTATTACCTCCGCGCTTGTCTTTGGTTTTTAGTGAAACGATTATTTGTTGTAATTACTTTTATATTAGTGTTAAATGACCCCTAACTTGTATTTTGATTAGAATAAAAGCGCATTTGCTTGAGGACAAGCAAATCTCAAGTGTAAGGGTATTTGATGAGGTGAAAAGTGAACACTTTTAAGGGGTCATTTAAGCCCGAATTCGAGATTATTTGATCAATTATTGCCCTAAATCGTTCCTTTTGTTATTTTAGGTGCTTTTGGATAGAAATCTGGAAAATGAAGCATTTTGGATATTTTTGGAGCATAAAAGTGAAGAAAATGACAAAGTCTTAATTTTTCTTGCTGGGAACAGTACCTGACGGCGTCACAACTTCCTTAATGACGGCGTCAAGAGTTACAAAAGAGATGGATGTGGAATATACACGTGACGGTCCAGAGGATTTTTAACTATAGGACCTGACTGCGTCACCAAGGCCGTTAGGGTCAAAAAACAAGTGACGGCCCAGAGGAATTCTACACATGACGGCGTCAAAATCAGATCTAGGCAATACGATTTCTATTATTGCGGCGAGTTGACGGCGTCACAACTAAATACATGACGCCGTCACCCTGTAAAATCTATATATAATTTTCTAAATTTCATTCATTAGTGTGCAACTTTGAGGAAAAAACCCTAGGTCGAATTTTACAGCTTTTTCAAGGGTTCCAACCCTTTGAATCTTTCATGTTCAATTAGAGATAAGTACTCTTTCAAATTATTCAATATGTCTATGTGTTGTTTGATTATATCTTACGCTTGTCTTCTATTTAACATGATAGGCTAGATTTCTTTTGTGTTTGCTTAGATGTAGTGAAACCTAGATACTAATTATGGGTTGATTGTTTGTTTATAGTTGTTACGGATGATTGTATTCGATGTTAGGCTTAAGAAAACTGGCAGACTTCCATTGGTAACTTGCTTGAACGTCTTAAGAAACATGATTGGAGGTGTACTACGATTTTTGGTTGTATTTAATGCGTAGGAGAATTCTAATGATCCCATGTTAGGAGCTTCTAACGGCTCGACATAGGAGTGAAGTAGGATCCTATAGAGTTAGGGAATATTGTACATGGCCCAACGACTAGTATTAAGGAATATGACCCGTCATCCATGCAATTGTAACAAGCTATCAACCTGTAAAAGATATCTAGGGAGTAATGAAACCTAAGTAAACACAACTTTCCTCATCATTGTTTACACCACTAGTATAATTAGTTTCATTTTCATTTCTGTTATTTTATTTTGATTGCATCATATCTTAGTTTATTGGGTTAGTTGACTAGCAACTAATTTCGCTCACTCTTCGAAAACCTGAGATTTTAATTGCTTTCTATAAAATATAAAAAATACAAAAAGAATCATCCCTCACATCTAGACCTAGTTTAGAAAGCTTTCTAATCCTAGCGACACTATTTCTGAGTTGAACGATCAATCCCCCGGTACTTGTCACTATACTATACTACAACGATCAGGTACACTGCCTAGTGGGGGTTGTAAGCTTCTCGAGATCCCTTGAGAGTTAAAACCTGGTGCGATTCCCACGTATTAGGTATTCAAGTGGTTGCTTGAGGTTAATGTGACATTTCAGCCACATTCCATTGTACTTTAAACGGTTTCTTTGGTTAATATATTTTACTAGGGTGGAAGTTCCCTTTTACCAAAAAAACATATATATTTACGATTAACATTCTATGAATCGATCTTGTTTTCAATAGATTAAATAAGATATGGATTCACGCCCTATCCAAACTTATATCCATTAAAAGGTGGATATGTCCATATATATGCATGAAATACAAGCAAACATTTACAAAGGTGAATTTATATTAACAACCAAACATTTACAAATTTAAGTCTAAACAGACCTTGATTTGGACGTATCCCAAATAAAGTATAAACTAAGAACATACAATCGATATCTGATGAGATTATACAACATATCAGGCACACAACTGATATCTGACAAACCAAAAGCAACAGAACTCAGATTTGACAGCTACATTCTAGCATCAGTTACTGAAATTCACCTTCATTGCACCATACTATCTAACTGTATTTTCACCACCCTTCCCACCTAGACCATTCAACCAATATCCACAATGATCCAGGTAGGAAAGGTGAGTGGCATCGTTAGGAACCCATATCCCTTCCAATCAAGGGCTATACCAAGCAACTTACATTTTCATCTCTAAAATGACTTCAGTTACTTGGGAACACTCACATTGATATTTGCTAAGAGCTTTTTTGGTTAAACTTGGTAACAAAATATCACATATATCTCTAAGTACGTATAATCACTTCAACAGGTTGGGGGTATGTGGAGGGATACAAAGAACTGCTTTTGATGACTTGATGACTGTAAGGGGTAGTGGCTACATGGGTCGATCCATGCTACCAGTCACATCATGCACTTGCCATGTTATCTTAATTAAAGTTAAAAACTAACAACTTAAACAATCATATACAACACTACAATGAATTTACTTGTCAAAATATGCTCATTAAATCCTGGTTTAAAAAAATAATAATGACATCATTAAGCATTTTTTACTATAATTTTTACAATAAGCTCGACCTCCTCCAACTTAAAATCCTGACTCCGCCCCTACAACAAGTTTGACAGAACCTCGAATATAATGTCAAACAATTGTAACGATTTATTGGTGTTTGCTTGTCCTTCTGTATTCTTAAAGTTAAATAATGGGAACAACGAGGAAGTCTATGGATAATAAAACAAAAATAAAGTATGTAAGTGTAACCAATAAATAAAGATATATCTGATTTGCACCGTTGATTTGATGTTGTTAAATTCTAATGACTTACTGTAACAATTATCAAAAGTCATCAGTTTTCAATCATTTTAATTCGACTAGATAAGGTGAAATTAATTTAGTTATGAGAATCATGGACCACGTACCTTATTTATAAATTATTACCTAAACAGGCAGAAGTAATATATACCGTACTATATTTACCGTGGAAATCCTTACCAAAAAAAAACTAAAAAACAAATAACATAAAAAATTGATGTTTTTGTGCTATAATAATTTGTTTAAAGCCCTGGGATAGTTGACTATTCACTATTGAGAGGTCTAAGACTGTCAAAATTAGACCATAATCCTCAATTTAGCTACAGTACGTACTAACCATTGTATGGAACGTTGAATGTTCATCTTTTTGGTAATAAATAGTTCGACCTATGGTCGTTTAAGTCTATTGGTCTGAAACAGAGACATCTCGATCCCATCATGTTGAAAACTGGGCCAAAGCTTAGTCACTTGCATTTGTTTCTAGTATGATTTAGATTTTGATGGTTCATATGTATTTAAGTAAAGTTTATTGATAATTTTTGTAGGAACTTACATAAAAATTATTAGCTTTAGGATCTGCGTGCTACTGCTACGTTACCGTATATGATTTCCATCTATTACTATTTCCGACTTATCGTATAAGATACAAGAGATAAGTGTTTGATCTTAAATTGTTTATGACATCCAAAACCATGGTTTGATTCCCCAATATCATACATGTTAAAACATTAGTTTCTATATACAGCCAACCAAATGTGCATGAAATCAATTGATTAAATAACTTTTTTAAACCACAACTGATAAATATATATCAATCTGTAACATGTATGAATGAAGTATGTAATACATAAAATGAGAAAAAAGTGTTGAACACAATATCCAAAATACATAAATAATCATTCACACGTCATTAAACAATCTAAAAGGCTGGAGATTTCGTAATAATAGCCACGCTGTAGTAAAATGTACCAATCACAAGCTGTCACAAAAGTGGGGCTTTACGCATGGGGCAAGGAAGGAATAGGAAAGTCCTTGGGCAACTCAGGAACTGTTGGCAATGTTGGCTTAGGTAGGTCATGAATTTCTGGCAACTTTGGTAATTCTACTTTTGGTAGATTTGGCAGCTCAGGTTTCGGAATTTCAGGAACTGTTGGCTTTGGAATCTCCGGAACTACGGGTTTTGGAAACTCAGGAATTGTAGTCTTAGGATGCTCAGGTAGTGTGGGCTTTGGAAGCTCTGGCACTTCAGGTTTTGGAAGCACCGGGATCTCAGGCTTTGGAACATCAGGAAATGTGGGTTTGGCAATCTCAGGAATTGTGGGTTTTGGAATCTCAGGAACAGTTGGCTTAGAAACCTCAGGTACCACGGGTTTTGGAATTTCAGGAACTGCGGGCTTGGGAATCTCAGGTAGTGTGGGTTTAGGAATCTCAGGAATTGTGGGCTTTGGAAGCACGGGGATTTCGGGCTTTGGAACATCTGGAATTGTGGGCTTGGTGATCTCTGGAACTGTGGGCTTTGAAAACTCTGGAACTTCAGGTTTTGGAATCACAGGGACCTCAGGCTTTGGAACCTCAGGAATTGTTTGTTTCGGAAGCGTAGGTACTTCTGGCTTTGGAATCACTGGACCCTCAGACTTTGGAACAACAGGAATTTCAGGTTTTGGAATCACAGGAACCTCTGGCTTTGGAATCTGGGGAAGTTCAGGCTTCGGAATTTCAGGAAACTTCGGAACTTCAGGCTTTGGAAGCTCGGGTACATCCAAAAGCTTACGTGCCTCGGCAACAAATACCCCACCACTTACTGATGTTAAAGTGATGGAAATTAGAATCACGAGGAACATATTGAAGTTATAATGTGCCATTGTTTCTCAAATAATGGGTCAACGTTTGAAGAAGGAGAGCTAATTAAGAAAGTGTTTTGAGTTGTGTTGAGACTCTAAGTAATGATATAGATTTATATAGAATATACTGGATGTGGAAATTGGACAATAGTCGTAAGTAGATATAAGTTGGTAGGAATATAGACATATATATTGGGGATGTTAGTTCAACTTCCCATCTGTACATAAGTGTTTAGTTGTCATATCTTTATGAAAGTACATGGTAATGATACTTGAAAAACTAACTGCTATGATATGGTTAAAACAAATATGCATATTTGATTATCTATTTGAGTAGTAGCTTCCGTACTAAGGTATATATGTCTTCTGATATGTATTGGTAATAAAATATAAATAAGTTGGTCCACATTTCTCATAATTAATTACTTTGCAACGTATTTTGTCACAAATTGGGTAAGGGCTATGATGATAATCTTGGATAATCTACTTAATAATCTTGATCTTATTGAAGGGGATACCAACCTTTAAAGTTTTTCTAAGTAGTTTGTGTAAATAAATTGTAAAAAGTTTGACGGTGTAGATGTAACCAATTATCGGCCTATAGCTAAACGAGGAAAGAAAAAGAGGCGTCTACATCCAAGGCTAACTCAAATGTCGCGTCTACATCTAGACAAAGAAACAAGCACGCAAATGTGGTAAATACATCTAAAACTTTTGAAGTGCTTAACAGTTTGGAAGAAGGAAAGAGTGATGAGAATGTGCCTATTCTTCGGTCGAGTAATACACTAATGTGGCTACAATAGTAGACTTGGGACATAATGTGAATGAGAATACTCCACCTATTAGTGTGAAACCTACACAACCGGCTTCTTCGAGTTTGTGTGCTGAAGATGATATTGAGGGTGATGTGGAAAATGTATATGACGAAACTGGGACTTTCATGGCAAGTGGGAGTGGATACGGGACCAAGAGTTTGTACGAACGCTCGAAGGAAACAAAGGGTAATAATCCATATGATGATGATGCTGAGTACAATACTCATGATTTATACGAAGATCAAATGGCTTTCTACGACGCCAGGGATAGCAAGATTCGCTGCTGGAAGAAGTCGTAGGTTATGTTTGGAGTCTTTGACGTAAATGTTATATAGTTATACTCAGTACTTCATTCTTTAAAGTTGGTTTGCTTGTTACGTTAGCTTTACCGCCTATGTTATGGGCTGAGATTGTTGGACATCACCTATATCTGTTGTATTTAAACGTTTTTCTTGGAGTAATACATTTACTAGGCAACCCTTTACACACACACACGCACAAATGTTATATAAAAAATTGATGTTTTTGTGCTATAATAATTTGTTGAAAGCCCTGGTCGGATGACTATTCACTATTCATAGATCTAAGACTGTCAAAATTAGACCATAATCATCAATTTAGCTACACTAAGTACTAACTAGAGTATGGTGTGTTGAATGTTCATCCTTTTGGCAATAAATAGTTCGACCTATGGCCATTTAAGTCTATAGGTCTGACCTTTTCAGTACAGAGAGCTGCTGTGACATGAAACAAAGGATGCTAAAACACAGACATCTCGATCCCATTATGTTGAAAACTGGGCCAAAGCTTATAGTCATTACTTGCATTTGTTTCTAATATGATTTGATTTTGATGGTTCATGCGTACTTAAGTAAAGTAGTTTGATAATTTTTGTAGGAACTTAAATAAGAAATATTAGCTTTAGGATCTGCATGCTACTGATACGTACAATATATATGATTTCCATCTGTTACTATTTCCGAATTGTTGTATAAGATACTTGAGATAAGTGTTTGATCTTAATTTGTTTCCGACATCCAACACCATGGTTTGATTCTCCATTATCATACATGTTAAAACACTAGTTTCTATATACAGCCAACCATATGTGCATGAAATCAATTGATTAAATAACTTTTTTAACCCACAACTGATAAAAATATCAATCTGTAACATGTATGAATGATGTAATACATAAAATGAGAAAAAAAGTGTTGAACACAATAACAAAAACACATAAATAATCATTCACACGTCATCAAACAATCTAAAATGCTGGAGATTTCGTAGGAATAGCCATGGCAGTAAAATGAACCAATCATAAGCTGTCACAAAGCGGGGCTCTACGCATGGGGCAAGGAAGGAATAGGAAAGTCCTTGGGCAACTCAGGAACTGTTGGCAATGTTGGCTTAGGTAGGTCATGAATTTCTGGCAACTTTGGTACTTCTGCTTTTGGTAGATTTGGCAGCTCAGGTTTCGGAATTTCAGGAACTGCTGGCTTTGGAATCTCAGGAACTACGGGTTTCGGAATCTCAGGAATTGTGTTCTTAGGATGCTCGGGTAGTGTGGGCTTTGGAAGCTCTGGTACTTCAGGTTTTGGAAGCACCGGGATCTCAGGCTTTGGAACTTCAGGAAATGCGGGTTTGGCAAACTCAGGAATTGTGGGTTTTGGAATCTCAGGAACAGTTGGCTTAGAAACCTCAGGTACCACGGGCTTTGGGATTTCAGGAACTGCGGGCTTGGGAATCTCAGGTAGTGTGGGCTTTGGAATCTCCGGAATTGTAGGCTTTGGAAGTACGGGGATTTCAGGCTTTGGAACATCTGGAATTGTGGGCTTGGTGATCTCTGGTACTGTGGGCTTTGAAAGCTCTTGAACTTCAGGTTTTGGAATCACAGGGACCTCAGGCTTTGGAACCTCAGGAATTGTTGGTTTTGGAAGCGTCGGTACTTCTGGCTTTGGAATCACTGGAACCTCAGGCTTAGGAACAACAGGAATTTCAGGTTTTGGAATCACAGGAACCTCAGGCTTTGGAATCTGGGGAAGTTCAGGCTTTGGAATTTCAGGAAACTTTGGAATTTCAGGAAACTTTGGAACTTCAGGCTTTGGAAGCTCGGGTACATCCAAAAGCTTACGTGCCTCGGCAACAAATACCCCACCACCTACTGATGTTAAAGTGATGGAAACTAGAATCACGAGGAACATATTGAAGCTACAATGTGCCATTGTTTCTTGAATAATGGTTCAAGGCTTGAAGAAGGAGAGCTAATTAAGAAAGTGTTTTGAGTTGTGTTGAGACTCTAAGTAATGATATATATTTATATAGAATATACTGGATATGGAAATTGGACAATAGTCGTAAGTAGATAAGTTGGTAGGAATATAGACATATTGTGGATGTTAGTTCACCTTCACATCTGTACATCAGTGTTTAGTTGTCATATCTTTATGAAAATACATGGTAATGAGATTTTTTCTTCGTGAGCCTGAACTTATCTTTTTGCACTATTAAGACCCAATATCTCATTTATATAATTAAATAATACGTACATACACACAAATAACGCGAGTTAAAACGTGTACAAACTGAGATTTATCAAACTAAGTGGCAGATTGGCTAATTCATTACCTATTTCTTCATGTAGGAACATCGAATTTGTAGATATACGTGTTTATAAGCTTTAAACTAAAAATCACGACCATCCAGCCGTTAACGAATGAGTTATGGAAATTGTCCCACAGGTGCGCAAAATGTGACGAAGATAAAACAGCAAACTTCAACAAGATGTTGTGACTTGCTTATATCTGACTAAAAAACTGAATGGTCAAAAGCTAAAGCCATGTGTCTAGAACATACATTACGAATTGGACAGAGATCTATGGTTAACATATCTTAGATCATTGTTCTCCCAAATCTAGTCAGAATATGACGAAGTAAAAACAAACCAACGGAACAGAATCGAGATTAAACATAAAACATGATCTTTCTGGACCACCGACAATTGGTCAACGAGCGAAGGATGACTATTATTCCAGGGACGTGTACCTAAAGCTATGATAGCACCACGTCATTAATTAGAGGTAAAGAACAATCAATAATTAATTAATGATTTATATTGAGTTGATGAATACTGAGTAATAACTAAGATTACATGGAATATCAATAAATCGTACTCCTGATTCTAACAATAAGCAAGCCAAGGTGCATAATGTCCGGCATAGCATTATTCACTTATGTAAAACTCACGTGTTTTGTATTTGGGGAATCTCTAGAGCCAGTTAACAAGCAAAATGCATGCATAATCCGCCATGTTCTTGTCACCAGAATGGTTCATACTCAGAAGTTGTATTTGAAGAAGAGAAGTACACTCCAGCCGAGACTCTAGGAACATCTTGTTTGCAACTTTATATAATGCTTTTCATATTTAAGATCGACATCTAAAACTTTGGACAGTAAAAATGTTGGATTTGATATTTAACCATTGGTTCATGCGTAATCATTTTTGAAGAGAGTTTTGCCATCACAGTTGATTCTAAATGATTGAATGGTCCTAGTTCAAACATGGTTCCGATTGTAGAAGAACAACCTAGTCTTGTTATTTAGCCACAATGATGTAAGATACTTGACAAAATAGTTTTGAGTCAAAGGTAGAAATTCTTGTAAGTATAATTTGGATTGTCCATTAATCATCACATGATTTTACAATATATAGAATTCATGAAAGAGTATTCTAGATATCGGGCTAGGACTATTAGTAAATAAAAAACCAATAATAAAGCCTTAAGGCTTTCCTAAGCAAATAATCATCTAACACTCCCCTACAGTTTGAGCGGGAGATGATCGAACACACAAACATGTATGAAACTCTTCTAAAAGTGCACACGGCAACCCTTTGTTGAAGATTTCAGCATACTCGTAATGTGATGGCACATGAAGAACATGAACCTGACCCCAAGCAACCATATCACGGACAAAACATATATCAATCACAATGTGTTTGGTCCATTGATGTTGAACATGATTAGTAGTCAAATAAATGTCACTAACATTGTCACAGTATACAAGAGTGACAATTAATAATGGTGTATGAAGCTCGCGAAGAAAATTACGAAGCGAGACATTTCTAGCAACTTCATTAGCAACGCCTCCGTACCTAGGTTCAACACTCGATCTAGAGAGAGTATATTGTCATTTAGATGACCACGAGAGTAGATTATTTTTCAAGAAAACACAATAACCAGATGTAGACCACCTGGTAGTAGGGCAACCAGCCCAATTAGCATTAGAACAGGCAACAAGAGAAACTGTAGCGGAAGCATAAAGTTGGAGCCTGAAGTCCAACGCGCCACGAACATATCGGAGAACTCTCTTGAGAGCTGCAAGATGAGGCTCTCGAGAATCATGCATTTGAAGCAACCTGATGCATTGTATAACAGATATCTGGACGAGTATATGTGAGATACTAAAAACTACCTGCAAGACTGCAATAGAAAGTAGGGTCATAAATAGGATCCCCGTCACAACCAAGATTGAATTCTGTATCAACCGGCGTCCGAGTGGGATTACAATTAGCCGTATGTGCCCCGTCTAAAAACACCAAAGCATATTTCTTCTGAGAGAGAAACATGAATGTAGAGTCACGAGTAACATAAATCCCCAAGAAGTAATTAAGCACAACTAAATTAGTCATATCAAACTCCTTATGAAGAGAGGAGATAATATGTTGAAGTAAATATGTAGATGATACCGTCAATACAACATCATCAACATAAATAAAAAAAATTTGAAACCTTAGAACCATGTCGATACATGAACAATGACGAGTCACAACAACTCGATGAAAAACCAACCCTGAGAGCATAACCTACAAAATGTTGAAACCAAGCACGAGTTTCTTGTTTTAATCCATATAAAGATCTCTCTAATCATCACACTTCTTGGGGAAACCGAGCATCCATAAACCCTGGTGGCTGGTGGCTGGTGGCTGGTGGCTGATACATATACATAGTCTCGGAAAGGTCGTCGCTAAGAAATGTATTCTTAACATTAAGCTCATAAATATCCTAATTTAATCAAACTCCTTATGAAGAGAGGAGATAATATGTTGAAGTAAATATGTAGATGATACCGTCAATACAACATCATCAACATAAATAAAAAAATTTTGAAACCTTAGAACCATGTCGATACATGAACAATGACGAGTCACAACAACTCGATGAAAAACCAACCCTGAGAGCATAACCTACAAAATGTTGAAACCAAGCACGAGTTTCTTGTTTTAATCCATATAAAGATCTCTCTAATCATCACACTTCTTGGGGAAACCGAGCATCCATAAACCCTGGTGGCTGGTGGCTGGTGGCTGATACATATACATAGTCTCGGAAAGGTCGTCGCTAAGAAATGTATTCTTAACATTAAGCTCATAAATATCCTAATTACTAGATAAAGCAAGACTCGGAACAATACGAATGGAAGTTGGTTTAATAACCAGACCAAAATTATCATCACAATCAACACCAAGCTGCTGAGTACACTCGTTAGCCACCAAACGAGCCTTGTACCCGCTCAAATAACCATTGGCAAGATATTTATGTTAAAACAACTACATAGAGAGGACCACATTAACATTAGTTGGCCGCGGAACAAGAATCGAGGTACTATTATTAATTAACGCATTATATTCATTGTGCATAGCATCTTCCCACTTAGGATCAGATAAGGCAATAGATGGAGACTTAGAAAGAGGAGAGATATGAGAGATATGACCTTGAAAATGAGAATTAGGCTTAACCATGCCGACTTGGGCATGTATGGCCGTAGGATGAGTTTGGCTTTAGGATTATGGGTCGTAGGTTGGGCTGTGAGTAAGGAAATAGTTTCGGTGGGAGTAGGTTGGGCCGTGGGTGGAGTGGTTTACGTGGGTGTAGGTAGGCCGGAGGGGTGGAGTGGTCGAGTGGGTAGAGTGGGTTGAGGATGGTTTCAAGCCGATAGTGGTTTTGGTCTCATTTTGAGTCGTCTAAGTTGTGGAGTTAGGCTCAGTATGAACTAGGTGATGGTGAGTGTTGTTGTAAATAATGTGTCGGGTGATAGGAGATGGTGTGGTGTCTAGGAATGTGCAAGATGGTGAGTTTAAGGATGTTAATGAACCATACCGGAATTGATCGAAGTTCATCAAATGTAATATCGCGAGAAAGGTTGATTTTGTTGGTGGAGAGGTCAAGGCGTTGATACCCGTGGTGATAAGTGAGAAATCCCAAAAACATAAAAGGAGTGGCATGTGGTGCAAGATTATGAGGTGAATGCAGATGTGGGTAGCAAAGACAACCAAAGATGCGTAAACGTGAGTAGTCAGGTTGTTTGTTAAATAATTTGGTAAATGGTATTTCATTTTGAATAGCGGAGGTAGCTAGGAAGAAGATTGAGTAACTAGGCGGCCATATGTAAGGCCTCGATAAAAAAGGTTGATAGAAAGTAAGCTTGGAATAGAAGGGCGCCGATGACATTATTCATAGTATGAATCATCCATTTCGAGTTTCCATTCTGTTGTGAGGTTTTAGGAAAATAAAATCTAATTTGAATGTCATTATGAGCAAATAAATTAAGAAGGGTGGTGTTATTAAACTCACCACCATGGTCACACTGAAAAGACGTAATGTAACACTTAAATTGCTTATTTTCATAAGAACGGAAATGTAAGAATTTTTGAAACATTTCATATTTGGTACGTAAAGGATAAATCCACAAATAATTAGAATAATGATCAAGAACTAACACATAATATTTAAAACCACATAAACTAAAAATATAAGAAGTCAAAATATCTGAGTGAACAATCTAAAAAACAACGAGTAACAACGGTATCTGAACTTGAAAACGGAAGTCTCACATGTTTTCTAAGCTGACAAGCGTGTCAAATATGAGGAGATTTCTCTTTGTTACAAGAAACTAGCAGGGTCCCCGCGCGATGCAGCTGCGGACACTCTGTAATTTAATTTTTTCGGCTAATAATTTATTTTATTTGTACGTTTTTTGGCAATAGTTTTACTGATTAGTTTTTTATAGCAAAAGTTTGATGAAATGTTGCTTAGTTTGTATTATTATTATTATTATTATTATTATTATTATTATTATTATTATTATTATTATTATTATTATTATTATTATTATTATTTTAGTAGTTTGTTTGGTTTGTACAATATGTGAACACATTTTAGTTTACTATGTTCTTTTTGACAATAAATTTACGGATATCAAAAATTTCGTTTAGCTCGTGTCTGTTCGGGCTCGAGCCTGATGGCTCGTGTCCATTCGGGCTCGATCCTGTTTGACCCGTGCTCGTTCGGGCTCGAGCCCATTGCCCATTTGGGCTTGAATATTTGTATAATATGCTTTATTATTTGTATTAGTGACATTTAATGTAGGAATTATGTTTAATTTGGTTGTACAATATGCTTGATAATTTGTATTTCTTATGTAAGGGGTGTTTTAATAAGTGCATTAATTGTATTTATTGACCAGTTAATTAATTGTATTTAATGTACATAATGATTTATTTATTGTATTTAATGTTAGTATTAATTGTATGCTGGAATTAAATATGAGGGGAATTTCTATAAGTAGCATTTGTGTTTGAATCACTTGTACTTTAAGCTTATTAATTTGTAAGGCTTAATTTTAACTATTCTAATATTAGAAGGTCTTCCTCCATTATAATATAGTATGATAAACTTACGAGAAACAAGGAAACATGACATTTCTTCACCGGGATGTCTGAGGCGTTGGTGCCATGTAGAAGGACTAACATATAGAAAAGCATGAGGAATAGGAGAATGTTGATGACTGGGTAGAGATATCCTGAACTAGCTGGCAAATTGGGTATCTGTTAGGACCTGTTAAGGGAAAAAATGTACTATGCAATTTATTTTTTAAAATAATTGTTTTTAGTATTTTAGGGTTCAATATTTAACGTTTTTGATACATAAAACGTCTATCTGTCATACTCAAACCACCAAAACCAAGTGTTAAACGAGTCGTTTTCATGTTTGAAACTTATGTTATTCGCGCGCACAAAACCTGTTAAGACACAATTTGCCAGCTCTAGTTTGACGGGGTCAAGAAATCCTTCACATATAAACAAATGCATTGAATTCAACCGTACAATTATTATTTCTACTAAATTGGCGAAAAAAAAATAATATTTTTAATGATATTAGGGTGACAGGATTATTATGTAAGTATAAAGGACGATTAAGGGTAGGTAAGATGCTATGGCCCGTGTTGGTAATGAGTATATAGATTTACCACCATTAACACAAACAAATGGATATAAACATTTATTATAAACGGTATTTAAATTACTTATATGCAAATTGAGATTAGATGATGCACTTGTATCTATATTCCATGTCGGATCCTCTATATTCCATGTCGGGTCCTGAAAAGTCATGGTGCTAAAGGCACTTGGGACCAACGGAGCCGCGCCTAAAATACCCGCTGAGGACTAGGGGTGGAAACGAGCCGAGCCAAGCCCGAGCCTGCCAGAGCTCGAGCTCGGCTCGTGGAATATTATATAGGCTCGGGCTCGGCTCGAGCTCGGCTCGTTTATTCGATTTGACCATAAAAGTTAAAGCTTGGCTCGAGCTCGAGCTCGGCTCGTAATATATCTTTATTGAGCTCGTTAATAAGCTCGAGCTCGGCTCGTATATAAGTTAAAATATCATATTTTTGTTTAGACTCGTTTAGGCTCGCGAGCCCAAATGAGCTTTTTATATAAAGCTCGAGCTCGAGCTCGATTAATAAACGAGCTGCAACTTAGGCTCGAGCTCGGGCTCGAGCTCGTTTAGGCTCGGCTCGTTCGAGCTTTTTACCGATCCGATCTTGAGCTTTTCACGAGCGGCTCGGCTCATTTCCACCCCTACTGAGGACGAAGGAATATGGGTTGAAAATGCATACTGATGGGCTGGTCTATTGGGCTGTGTATAGTAGAGGATTGGTTGGGCTTGGACCGTGATATTATTAGGAGGATTTTGGGCATTTGGAATCTCATGAACGTGTTGTAGCATGGAATTAGTATTAGGAGGAATTTGGTGGAGATACATGACGTGGGGATGAAAAATTTAACGAGATAGCAACAACTATTTAATAACTGGCGACGAATTAAGAATGAAGAATAGCAACTCTGATGATGCATTCTTGTTCGATACCAATTCAATTTAAACAATTGATATATATCACCAAAAGGTCAACAATTGTTGGCTAAAAAAAAATAATAATACATAACAGTGGTGAATTACGCAGCAAAAGAGACGAAACAATTATTAGGTTTTCGCTCGGATACCATATTGGAAGTATAATTTGGGTTGTCCATTAATCAACACATAATTACAATATATAGAATTCCTAAGAGTATTCTAGATATCGGGCTAGGCCTATCAATAAATAACAAACCAATAATAAAGCCCAAAGGATTTCTTAAGCAAATAATCATCTAACAGAAGCGTGGTACGTTCAAAAATTGTTATGAAAGAAAAATTTGTTGTCTAACGTTATGAAAGATAAATCTTATTGAAATGTTGTCTGGACCTATTGTCAAACTTTTGGTCTTATAAGTTATGGCATCACATTGTTATGATAGATAGTGGGTATTTCAGAAGCTGTTAGCATTATGTTAGAAACATTGTTTGAAAAATTAACAAGCTAACAACATCCCCAAGTATCTTGTCATAGTTTACTAATTTATGTTAGTTAAATGATCCTTTCGAAGCTTTTAGGAATGTCAAATGTCGGGAATTTTCAACTTCAAATTAAGTCAAATATTGCAGATTTGTTTTATCTTATGTCTCTTTTTGAACAAGATCCTATATTAATATTCTAAATGACGTTAACACGGTGGTTAAAAATGTTATGTAAAATAAAGAGTATGTATATTTGAAACAAAATTGTCATAAACCAAGGTGATAAGAAATCTGTAAAAAGAGCAATTTTATCAAAGCTCTATTGAGCTAGTGAGGCGCAAGCTCCAAAACAGGGGAAAACAGAGGAGTTATATAGACAATTTAATTCATCGAGGAAGAGTAACCTAGGTATAGTTGCTTTGTTATATCTATATATATTTATACTATCTTGGACAGAAAGAAAGCGTTTGTTGATAGATATAGTATGAGGCTCCTTAGTTCAATTTCTCACCCATTTATTTAATCAGATTAAAATCTTTGAGAATGTAACATTTTCCACAGTGTTTATGATTATTTGTTGCAAACCCTTATATGGACAGGGTGGTGGACTGGTTATTACAGCAGAGTTTCGCATCATTGTTTGAGAATCTGTGCTAGTCGATATGTAGGTTATCTTGGCGAGTTTGCCAGATGCTTTGGGCACCAACATTGCTTATGCTTCATTTTCCTCATTATTGGACGTGATCATTTGGTTAACATCGTTAGAACATTTAGTAGTGTTTTAAAAATTGAGCATTACAAAGGCATTTTGCATGTACAACCCTCTTTTTTAAGCATATTCAAAAGTTTATTGGTAAACATACAAGTATAAAATAGGAAAATAATAATTCAGGGCAAAGAAGAAAGATTTTTAAGTCGGGTTAGCTTATATGGATGAGAAGTTGACCTAACATCCTTAGGTTTTCTTACCAACTCATCGACAAATTATTTTTCTGACCAACCTACAGTATATATATTGATATCTAGATATTAGTCGGTGATTAATTCAAGATTTCTCAATAAGCAGCTTCCGACATTCGGTTTTCATAATGTTGTGTTACAAATACCCTTCATTTGTCATTCCATTGCTGATCATCACATTGACGTCAATGAGGAGCAGCATAATTGTAGCAGAGGCAAGAAACCTTCTGGATGTAGATTTTCCTGATCTTCCTAAGCCTAAAATTCCTGATTTACCTGAAATTCCGAAACCTGAACTGCCGGCCATACCTGAGCTTCCTAAACCAGAACTTCCCACCTTACCTGAGATCCCTAAACCTGAATTGCCCCATTTGCCAGATGTATCTGATTTACCAGTTCCGAAGTTCCCTACTCTGCCTAGCGACTTTCCTATCCCATCTGAGATACCTTGAACTGTTAATCCACCTCTCGTTTTGAAGTTCTTGTGCCACTAGTGATTATAATGTTCTTTACTACTAATGTCTTATTGACGTTTTACTGTTTTATCATGTAAACAATGTGTACTGTGAACTCATTCCACGATTAATACTTAAAATAGTACTGTATATGTACTTATGTATAGATGAACTATGCCTTTGTATATAAATGATGTGGTCACATGCCCTATTTCATCTAAATATGTTTCTGTTAACTATCATATGGCATGAGACTATACTTTAGGACCAAGCTTAATTACTGCATGTTTGTAGGGACATATTTTCAGATTTGTTGAATAATAACAAAGTAATCTCTTGATACAAAAATGGCACTTCTCACTATGCAAGATGAAATCACATAACTTGATATATTTTTCCAGAAACAAAGATTTGTTTTTACTTAAAGCTTGGATTACAAGACCAGTTCCACATATATGACAACTATATAATGCCCAAACCATAAACTGAGTTAATATAAATAAGTCAACTGCTTAAAGATACATACGAAATTAGCCGGCTTGTACAATATATTAAAGAAAAATTTAAACGTTTCTTGAATGCCGGTTTCCAAAATCATTGTTGAGAATGAGATAAAACAGACCCTAAGATTTAACGTCTCATCTACTATATATAGTAACACTTAAACAAAACTGAAAAGTACCAAACAGGATGATAAAACTTATATCAATATTTTGCTTTTTGTCTTTGTTTGGCTTTATCAATGCTGATATTCAGGCAGATAAACTCTTTGAGTTGCTAAAATCAAAAAGGTCCAGAAACTCACCAACTCTTACAACTTGGACAGTTTCAGAAGAATCTACTGAAGAGTACTCTCCAGTTTACATTGCACCTCAAGACGGTTTGGCACAGCTTGACAAGATTGTGGCATTGCCAGGCCAACCTTCAGGTGTCGATTTTAATCAGTATGCAGGGTATGTTACAGTCAATCCAACCGCTGGGAGGGCTCTTTTCTATTATTTTGTTGAGTCTCCCACAGAGTCTTCAACTAAACCATTGGTTTTGTGGCTAAATGGAGGTATGTTTTGACACTAAGTTTACTTGGCGCATCTTCATCAAGCATAGCACACAAGTATATATATATATATGGGCCGTAATTAGTATTTTAATCTAAAATATAAACAACTAGCTTATTATATTCCAATGAAGAGATAACAGCACAGCTTGAATCAAGAATAGACAATTATATCTTCTATTGAAAAATTTTGTCTGATAATTTTTGTTATTTTTGTTTAACAGGACCAGGATGTTCTTCCATGATTGGTGCCATGTCAGAACTCGGACCATTCAGAATCAATAGTGATGGAAAAACTCTTTTCAAGAATGATTTTGCATGGAGCAACGGTTAAATCTTATTCGAACTTTTTTCATTCCCTTTCTTATTATACAGATCATAAATTCATAAACATGATCAATGTTATGTGCAGTTGCAAACATGCTGTTTCTGGAGTCCCCAGCTGGAGTTGGTTTCTCATATTCTAATACAACTTCTGATTATGATCATTCTGGTGACAAGAACACTGCGGATGATGCTTACATCTTTCTTATCAACTGGCTCGAGAGATTCCCTCAGTACAAAACTCGTGATTTTTACATTACTGGAGAAAGTTATGCCGGACACTATGTGCCTCAGCTTGCTTACACCATCCTTCTTAACAACAAGAAAACAAACCAAACCACTGTTAACATGAAGGGGATCGCTGTTAGTTCACTTTACCAACTCTAATATCCACCAGCTTTGCATATTTCTACTTATATTATTCTAACGCACATAAAACTAATCTTGGTGTAAAATTCACAGATTGGAAATGCGTGGATTGACGATGAAACAAGTAGTACAGGACTTTATGATTATTGGTGGACTCATGCTATACTTTCAGACGCGACACATGATGCCATCTTCAAATACTGTAACTTTTCGAGCGAATCTTCATCTGAAATGTGCAACAATATTACTGACAAAGCATGGAATGAGATAGGAGATATTGATGTATACAATATCTATGCACCGATTTGTTTGACTGATGTTCGTAACGCCTCTGCCACTACTGGATCTGTAAGACCTCTATAGACATTCCCATCATCTATGATAATATCAAAAAACATGAAATCATCATTTTTTTTTTAACTTTTTCTTTCAGATTAATGTTTTTGATCCATGCTGGCAAGACATTCTTATATCCTATCTCAACAACTCCGCAGTGCAAAAGGCCTTCAATGCGAAACCTACATCATGGGATGTATGCAGGTATCACAGACATAAGTTTTATTATGAACTAAGATGAACCTTGTTATGATAATTAGTCGATAACTGAGATAAAAACTCCAACAATGCTTGTAGTGACGTTATCCAGAGCTGGAATGACAGTGCAGTTACCATCCTCCCAATAATCGAGTATCTGATTGAAAATGGCCAACGGCTCTGGGTATACAGGTATGCAGTATGGAGACTTAGGATGACGCTAGATAAATCTTATGATTGGAAATTCAGAACCACATATAATTCATCATTAAATGACGTTTAATTTTACAGTGGGGATACGGATGCTCGGGTTCCAATTACTTCTTCTAGATACTCAATTAACACCCTCAATCTTCCGATTGAGACACCTTGGAGGCCATGGTACCTCAACAAGGAGGTGATTACTTTCCTCTTTATTGACATTATTGCTCTAAATAGAAAAGCAAAGTATGTTACAACGAAAAAAATGGGTTCAAACATAATACTTCACATGCCCATTTGTTATTTGTGATATACATCGTCTTCCAAAGTATGTTGCCCGAATGACGAATGCAAGCAAGTATATTAAATTTTGCATATCCTGCTAATTCAAATATGATTCTAGTGATTTGATGTGTATGTATATAAGAATATGCTAAGAAGATAAGGATGTATAGTATTTTATTCCTTATCAAAAAGTCATGATTACAGGTTGGAGGGTATTTGGAGGCCTACAAAGGACTGCTTCTGATAACAGTTAGGGGTGCTGGCCATACCGTTCCAAGCTACCAGCCGGAACGTGCATTGGAATTGTTCTCGTCATTCCTTGGAGGGACACTCCCTTCTTCCTCTTAGACATTTGGCTGCTTTCAATGTTTCAATAACTTCAATTTTCTGATAAGAAAAGGGTGAAAAAATCTCATATGTAGAATAAGTTGGTGTCTACTTGACCCAAGTTTCAGAACCTTTCTCTGTATTTGTTACTTCTTACAATGAAACGCGTTATGTTACTTTTCTTTACATTGTTGTCAGAATGATAACTGACTTTAATTATTGGGTAGGTACAGCCAATAAATTCTAACTAGAAAGCGATAAAAATTTCATCATAGTAAAAGCAGTATCTTACTTGGGGATAAAGAGAAGCTTTTTCTTACAAAACTGTTAAAAAATTATATTCATCGTTATTGTGGAATAAGAAGCCTTCGTATATTAATGCACGTATTTAATTTATTCGGAGCTATTAGAGCGGGATCCACTAATGAACCGCCAATGACAATTAGGAAAATCTTGTTTACTATTTTTACTTTACTAGTTATAATACAAGGCATGCACGGGGTTTCTTTTTTCTAAATATTGTAATCATGTATTATTATCTATTTTAAATAGACAACTTAACATGTTTTAAATGGTTTTACTTGTTTGATTAAAAGGAGGAAATCTTAAGTATATACTCCCTCGTCCCAAAGTTATCGTCACTCTTTTTATTTTAGAGTATTTCAAAATAATTGACCCATTCTTGTTTCAACCAATCAAAGAAAGGTTTAGTGTGTGGTTATGAAACTTGATTGCTTGAAAAGTGTATTTTTTTTATCTAGGGACAATAATTATAAGACGGAGTAAGTATATGTTTTTATTATTTACTATTTTTAGATAATGATTTTGGATCGAAAATTATGTTTTCGGGTTTTTTTACACATCCGAATATAAAAGCGTACTTTTATAAATTTTGACAGAACCAAAAGACATTTCGACATTACTTTATTTACATTTAAAAAAAAAACTAATTCAAATATTACCTAATAAAGAATAATTTGGTTTTTCACAAAATGCCATTTATGTCAAAGCTCCGAAGGTTTTCTTATATGAGAAAAGTTCATTTGTAAACTAAGTTTTTGTTACATACTGAGGAACAAATCCCCACCATCCATCTAGTTTGATCTAATTGTGGGGATTAACCTAAGATTTAATATGAAAACCTAAGTCCATGTTTTTTTCTTATCTTTTTCTCTTTCTTTTTATTCACTTCTTTTTTCTTTCTTTTTTTAATTTATTTTTTACTTTTTTTTTTTTTTTTTTTTTTGTCCTTTTAGCCCTTCACGTGGCTTTTTTTTTTTTTCTTCTTTTTTTGTTTTCTAGTCAAGGTTTGCTGTTTTCTTTTTCTTTTTCTTTTTCTTTTTCTTTTTTCTTGGTCACTCCTTTTCTATTCACGTTTTTTTTTTTTTTTTTTTTTTTTTTTTCAAGCTTTTTTTAATACACATTTTTTTAAGTCACTTTTTTTCTTTTTTCTTTTTTTAAAAAAACTCACGTTTTTTTTAATTCACGTGTATTTTTTTTAAATTCACGTTTTTTATTTTAATTCAAGTTTTTTTTTTCACTTTCTTACGTTTTTATCCGTTTTCATACGTTTATATACGTTTTCGTCCATTTTCAGACGTTTTAATTCGTTTTCGTCCGTTTTCATACACATTTTCGTCCATTTTCAGACGTTTTAATTCGTTTATATCCGTATTTGTCCATTTTTCATACGTTTTCATCCGTTTTTAGACGTGTTTTTACGCTTTCATGTGTTTTTGTCCGTTTCATACTTATTCATCTGTTTTTTTGCGTTTTCATCAGTTTTCATCCATTTTCTTTTGTTTTCTTCCTATTTTTCATACGTGTTTTTATGCTTTCATATATTTTCTTCCGTTTTCATACATATCCTTCCATTTTCTTATATTCTCGTCGTTTTCATTTGTTTTTGTTCGTTTTTCAATGTCTTTGGCCATTCTCAGACGTTTTCATACGTTTCGGAATATCACAACTGATATTTTATGATATTAAGAATATCACCCCAGTGATATACTAAATATCACAAGTGAAATTCGGAATATCACAAGTGATTATCTGAATATCACATGTCATATTTTGTGATTTTTTGAATATCACAAGTGATATATTGAGTACCACAATTGATATTCTTTGTTTTTGGCCATTCTCAGACGTTTTCATACGTTTCAGAATATCAGATATTCAGAATATCACTTGTGATATTCACAAGTGATAGATATTCAGAAAATCGTGATATTCAGAAAATCACAAGTGATATTCTGAATATCAATTGTGATATTCAAAAACGTATGAAAAGGTATGAAAACGAACGAAAACGTATGCAAGTGAAAAAACGTGAATTAAAAAAAACGTGAAAATCACGTGTAATATTCTGAATATCACTTGTAATTTTCTGAATATCACTTGTGATATTCAGAATATCACTTGTGATATTCAGAATATCACTTGTGATTTTCTTGTTACAAAACATTAGTTGAAAATGACTTGTGATATTCAAAATATCACTTGTAATATTCAAAATATCACTTCTGATATTCTAAATATCACAAGTGATATTCAATTAATGCATTGTAACATTAAAATCACAAGTGATATTCGGAATATCACAAATGATATTTAGAAAATTACAAGTGATGTTCATGTTACAAAACATTAGTTGAAAACCACTTGTAATAGTTAGAATATCACTTGTGATTTTTATGTTATAAATCATTAGTTGAAAATCACTTGTGATATTTAGAATATCACTTGTGATTTTCTGAATATCACTTGTGATTTTCATGTTACAAAACATTAGTTGAAAATCACTTGTGATATTTTGAGTATCAAAGAATAAAACTTTCGATATTCAGAAACGTATGAGAACATCTAAAAATGGCCGAAAACATTTAGAAATGGATGAAAACATATGAAAATAGATGAAAACGTAAGAAAACGGACGAATACGTACGAAAACGGACAAAAATATTTGAAAACGGACAATGATGTATAAAAACGGACGAAAACGTCTAAAAACGAACGAAACATCCGAAAACGGACGAAAACATCCGTAAACGGACGAAAACATATGAAAACGGACGAAAACAGATGAAAACGTATGTAAACGGACAAAAACGTATAAAAAAGGATGGAAATATATAAAAACGGACAAAATCGTATAAAACGGACGAAAACATATGAAAACGGACAAAAAACGAAGGAAGACGTATAAAAGCAGACGAAAACGTATAAAAGTAGACAAAAACGTCTGAAGACAGTCGAAAACGTAAAAAAACGAACGAAAACGTATGAAAACGGACAAAAAGGCCTGAAAACATACGAAAATGTATGAAAAAAATGGTCAAAAACGTATAAAAACGGATGAAAACGTATAAAAACATGCGAAAACGGACGAAAACATATAAAAACGGATGAAAACGTTTGAAAACAGACGAAAACGTAAAAAAACAGACGAAAACGTATAAAAACGGACGAAAACATATTAAAGTGGACGAAACGTATGAAAACGGGTGAAAATGTAAGAAAACTGACGAAAACGTATGAAAACGAGCGAAAACGTAAGAAAACAGATGAAAACGTATGAAAACAGACGAAAATGTAGAAAACGAACGAAAACGTAAGAAAACTGACGAAAACGTAAAAAAAACCGACGAATATGTATGAAAAATGAAAAAAACGTAAAAAAAACGCAAATAAAAAAATTTGAATAAATAAGATAGAAAAAAAAAACAAAAACATAGACTTAGGTTGTCTTATTAAATCTTAGGTTAATCCCCACCATTAGATCAAACTAGATGGATGGTGAGGATTTGTCCCTCAGTTTGTAACAAAAACTTAGTTTATAATATAACTCACCTCTTTCTTATATTATAAAAGATGTACACAGTACAATTGAATTCGTTAGATACATGTATATTTAACTTATTCTATTGTAAAAGACTTATTATAGATGGTCCCAAAAAATCTACAAAAGTAAATACCATTATGGGCTTGTTTTAAACCATACTTCCAGTCAAAAACAACATCATACACTTAAACAAACAAATTATGTCTGCAAACTCATACACCATACAAAGTACACATAAACAAACCCAATATCACCAAGCCTCTACGGAACATTACCATTCAAACTACAATAAACAAATTAATACAAATAACTGCTATGTTGGTCTCCATTATCTAACTAAAACACAGTAACCCGTTAGATCAATTACATCAACTAAACACCCCTCAACCAATTAAAATTGGAAAATTCTTTCAAAACGTACCATATTTGTCAAAAAAATCACTTTTGAGTAACGTACTTTTTATTTTCGTCATTGTGGTACTAAACTTTCATTTTTGGCATTTTTTAAGCAGTTTGGGACATTTTTGCCCCTGGATTTCCAAAATTTTGAGGGGTAAAAAAGTCCCAAAGTGCGTAAAAGAGACTAAAAATGATAATTTAGTAACCCAATAAGGAAAAAAAAGTTCGATACTCAAAAGTGATTTTTTGAACAAATATGATACGTTATAAAAGAATTTTCCCATTAAAAATATCCGATAGCAATGCAATATATTGCTTTAACCCACAATGAACACATAAAATACGGATCCCTTGCAAAGTGAGAAAAATTACAAAGTGTACAAAGCCATTCATAGTGTGACACTTGTCCCCCACTTTAAATTATACATAAAATCCGTCCAGGGGTAATTTGGTCTTTTAACTCATTTTTTCTTTTCCACCTCAAATTTCAAACGCATATATCTCTTAAACGACAAACTTTTAGAAAAAAACCGATTTCACCAAAAATTTTAAAATTTGATTCTCTTTAATTTGGTATAAATCTTTTTAATTTTTTCGAAACTTTTTTTTGACATATTCATTGGGTCATGATTTTCTTGATGTTTTTGCTATTTTCGACCCTATTTTTTACCTTGAAATTGCCGAATCATAAAGTACTTAAAACACGAAAGTTGTAGATTTTGATTCACTCTTTACCCAGAAATTTCAATCACTCAAATCCGATATGATATGAGTGAGATATCGCACGTTAAAGATGACGTTTTAGTCATATTTGTTGCACACAACGTGTTTGATAAAATGTTTAACTTACATTTTTTGTCTTAAAATCGAGTTAAATGCACTTATTTTTGTCCCACAACACATTATTAATAATTTTATTAATGTAACATTCAAAAAGTGATGTTTTTTAATCATTATATTTTTAAAATATACATTTAGTTCATTAGTTAGGTTATTAGGTTTATCAGTTAGGTTATTAGGTTCACCAGTTAGGTTATGTTTTGTTCATCAGTTAAGTTATAAGTTATAGGTTCATCAGTTAGACATTTTGTTCATCAGTTATTTTGGTTCATCAATTTTTTCTGATTCATCAATTTCAGGTTCATCAAATTTGATCAAATATTTTGGTTCATCAGTTATTGACTAACTGATGAACCTATAATTATAGGTTCATCAGTTATTGACTAATTGATGAACCTATAATTATAGGTTCATCAGTAATTGACTAATTATATGTTCATCAGTTAGGTTCATTGATTGTTTGGTTCATTAATTATAGGTTCATCATAGTTATTGACTAACTGATGAACCTATAAGTATATGTTTATCAGTTAGGTTCATTAATTTTAGATTCATCAGTTTGTTTATCAGTTATTGACTAATTGATGAACTTATAATTATTTGTCATGTGTTATGTGTTTAGGTTCATCAATTAGTCAAAATTGTTGCCATAAAAACTGATGAACCAAAGTAACCTAACTGATGAACCTAATAATCTAACTGATGAACCTAATATCCTAACGGATGAACCTAATAACCTAACTGATGAACTAAATGTATATTTTAAAAATATAATGATTAGAAAACTTCACTTTTTGAGTCTTACATTAATAAAATGATTAATAATGCATTGAGAAACAAAAATTAGTGCATTTAACTCAATTTTAACACAAAATATATAAGCTAGACATTTCATCAAACACATTGTGTGCAACAAATATGAGTTAAACATCATCTTTAACGTGTGTTATCTTACTCATATGAGATCGGATTTGAGTGATTCAAAAACCTGTGTAAAGAGTGAACAAAATCTATAACTTTCATGTTTTAAGTTTTTAACGATTCGACATTTATGAGGATAAAAAATAGGGCCGAAAATGACAAAAAAATCAAGACCCACTTTATATGTAAAAAAAAGTTCGAACTATTTAACAAGATTTATACCAAATTAAAGAGGATTAAATTTTAAAAATTATGGTGAAATTGGTTTTTTGTAAAAGTTTGTCGTTTGAAAGATATTTGTGTTTGAAGTTTTAGGGTGGAATAAAGAAACGGGTTTAAATGACCAAAATGGCCCCTAACCGAATTTAAAAAGAAAAAAGGGAGGGAGTGGAAGGTGGACACTTGTCACATGGTGAGTGGCTTTCTAGCCTTTGTAGACTTTGTATTTTTAGTCCCCTTTGTAGGGGATCGCACCTCTGAACACATAACAACCACTTACAAAAATTCAAGATGAAAGGGCAAATTTATAAATATTTTCTTCCAGAAAACAAATATTCTTAGTCTATTGAGAAAATTACACCATTCGTCCCTATGGTTTACCCAAAATAACACCGCAAGTCCCTTGGTTTTCATTTTTGCGTCACGAGTCCTTATAATGAAGTTTATTAACACCATTAGTCCCTATCCTTGACAATCGTTAGCTTTCTCCGTTAACTCCCACATGTGCGTTACATGTGTCGTCCATTTCTAACGACCGTTAACTTTTTTTCACGTTTTCGTCTGTTTTCGCACGTTTTCGTTCGTTTTTTCACGTTTTCATTCGTTTTTTCATGTTTTCGTCCGTTTTGGACGTTTTCCTCCGTTTTTGACGTTTTCGTCTGTTTTTACATGTTTTCGTCTGTTTTTGCACCTTTTCGTTCATTAGAAAAAAAAAATAGAAAAAAAATTCAAAAAAACAAATTTGAAAAAAAAATTCAAAAAAATATTTTCGCTAAAAAGGTTTCCAAAAAAATTTCAAAAACTTTTTGTTTTTCAATTTTTTTTCTAAAATTTTTTTCCGAAAATAATTTTAGAAAAAACAAATTTCAAAAAAAATATTTTTGAACAAAAATTAATATTTTTGCTAAAAAAAATTCTAAAATTTTTTTTCTTAAAAATTTTGAAAAAAATATTTTAGAAAACAAAAATTGAAAAAAAATTAATAATTGAAAATCTTTTTCTATAACTTTTTTTTTTCAAAATTTGTTTTTCTATAAAATTTTAGAAAAAAAAAAACATTTGAAAAAAAAAATTCTCAAATATTTTCTAAAAATAAATTTAGAAAAAGATTTTCAATTATTAATTTTTTTTCAATTTTTTTTTTTTTTTTGAATTTTTTTTCTAAAATTTTTTTTCTAATTTTTTTTTCTAATGAACGAAAAGTTGCAAAAACAGACGAAAACATGTAAAAACAGACGAAAACGTCAAAAAACGGACGAAAACGTCTAAAACGGACGAAAACGTGAAAAAACGAACGAAAACGTGAAAAAAAATTAACGGTCGTTAGAAATGGACGACACATGTAACGCACATGTGGGAGTTAACGGAGAAAGCTAACGATCGTTAAGGATAGGGACTAATGGTGTTAATAAACTTCATTATAAGGACTCGTGACGCAAAAATAAAAACCAAAGGACTTGCGGTGTTATTTTGGGTAAACCATAGAGACGAATGGTGTAATTTTCTCTAGTCTATTTAAGGTAGAGTATATTTTTGTTAGAAAAGGATAGAAAAAACAAAGGCACCAGAAAAGACAAAATCTACCATCTTTCAAATGATTTGAACAAGACCAAATCCCCACATACGGCAAGTGTAACGTTTCCAAACCATCACTATCACTATATAAGTAAGTTGACTCCGTAAAAATACATACGACATTATCGGCTTTTTAAATACTATATCAAAATTGTTTAACTGATTCTAAAATGCGGGTTTCCATAAGTAATGATCACTATTATATAAAACAATACTATAAGACTTAACATCTTATCAACTACAAGTATATGTAGACACACCGCAACAAAACAAGAAAGTACCAAACAGGATGATAAAACTTATAGCAATTTTTATCCTTTTGTCCTTGTTTGGCTTTAGCAATGCCCATGTTCAAGGAAATAAACTCTTTGAATTGCTAAAATTAATTCTAGAAACTCACCTGCTCCAACAACAAGAACATTTTCAGTAGAAACTACCGAAGAGTACTCTCCAGTTTACATTGCACCTCGAAACAGTTTACTGACCAGCCACAACGTGCATTGGTGGCTTGGTGCCCTTAGAGGAATACTCCCTCCTTCCTCGTAGACATTTTCTTTGCTTTTAATGTTTCAATCTCTTTGCTTTTCTGATTAACAAGTTCCACCTAATTCAGATTTCGCTTAAATTATTGGTGTCTACTTGACTCAAGTTTCTAAAATATATTTATTTGTTAATTCTGTTAAAGAAAAGAGACTTTCAAATATGTGCTTTTTAGTGTCACTGTTGAAATTATAATATCATGACATTCATATAAAATAAACCAAACACATCAAGTGAGCATAGCGGAAGTAATTATAACAAGATCATATAACATGTAATTAATTAATCAATAATAAATAGTAAATGTACCGTAGTGATTCTAGCCCGAACAAGAATCAAATGCAATCTTCAACTCAAGAACCATAATTAGGGTTTATGTAGATTATAAGAATTACCCTTTACCTCTTTTGTAATTATATCCAAGAATCAATCAATAGTGTGATTGTATCATGTTCTTGTACACATATACTATTAGCGATTCGATGTGAATGCTAGTTCTTGATCACAATAAATTTACCAAACACTTTGTAATGTTCAAGGTTACTCGCAAATCCCTTTTCTTGGGGTTTCGCTCGTTGTCCTATGAACAAGAGAGGAAAAGAAGAAGTTTGGCCTTCTATTGAAATTAAGTGTACCAAAGGATGAATATATGGGGATGTATTTATACCTTTATGATAGATATCAAGTTTGCTATGGTTTCCGATGTGGGATTCCATAGTTTCGACCAAAACAAGCTCAAGAGAGGATTTCTAGAACCTTCTCTTGTCTTGTTTTACTTTTGTAACACCCCCAAAATTTGATACAGCGAAAGACTCAACAAGCTTTCGGGGTGCTACGGGGATTGGTATCCAACACAAGACATAATAGAACGAGATAAAGTAAACATAATAAAAACGCAACCAAAACGGGGTTTTAAAGTTTACATTTATCCCAACATCATTCAGAGTCAGGCCCAAAATAACATAACAGTAGGTCCAAAATTAATTATCAGAGTTTAGAAAAATAGATCCATAAACCATGAGCCTTAGCCGAGCCTTCCATTCCAAGCATCCATATCGTCACTTAATTACCTGAGAAAACGTGCTAAAAGTCAGCTTTCGCTGGTGAGATCATAGGTTTAACTTCATCTAACAATATAGTGGATATATACGCAAAACGCTTGCTAGCTAGACTAAGGATTCACTAAAAGCCTGCGGATACCCTCCGCTCCAATTCTAACACACGGATACCCTCCGTCCAACATAGATATTCGGGTAACCTCCGCAATACCAAATAAATACTCGGATAACCTCCAAAGTATCAATAACCTATAGGTGCACGCTACAGTATCTAAATAAGCCAACCTTGAATAGTACACACGAACCGTGTGACTAAAGCTGACAATAACCACATAAGTCAACCTTGAATAGTACATATAAAATGTGACTAAAGCTGACAAAACATCCTAGTCCATACGCATAGCAAGTTTAGAAAGAATATAAAAGCGATAATAGTCCACATAAAATAATTTGCACGTTTCTCACCCCAAGTATTGAAAACATAGTTCAAGATTAAAAAGTGGGGCTATGACTCACCTCAAGTCCAGAAAATAGTAAGAAGAAGTCGGTAGAAATAAGATGTATAGTAACTCACGAAACAGCAACTACGGACTCGGCACGACCTAACAATATCAACTCGTTCAGAAATCATTTCCTCAAATTCAAAATATTCCCAAACCCGGACGAAAATCCGTTTTATTCTCCGAAAATCCATTTCGTATTAGTTTGGTGTATTTGCGTTTGGTATCCATACGGGTGGTGGGTCGACACAAAACAAACCAAAAAGGTCACACAAAGAATAATAAAATGAACTATAGATCTAATAGTAGCCCAATATATTATTTAAATAAATCGCCGAAGTTTATTAAATCCGTCGATTTGATAATCCTCGTATTTATTTACGTAACATACCGTTCCAAGATTACACCCAATCCTAAAGCACATAGCACATAAATACTATATGGTATATATCGTAGTTTAATAAATTCCTCATATACATCGTCAAATTGGCCAGATTTCCTGATATATATATTCGCAATTTATTACACTTTACATATACCGCAACCTATGGGCGTCGTAGGATACGATGCCCATTAATATATTCATTTCATATAGCCAAATAACCCGGTTCAACCCTATGGTTAAGTGGTTATTTAGTTATAGAAAACGTTTATATTAATCGTCATATATCCGTGACAACACGAAAGTCACAAATAAAACTTACCTGAACTCGAGTGACTACGACTCCGCATAACTCGATAAGTTTACTCGTTATATATATAAAATGACGTTTTTATTTAATATTTAGTAATTGTCGAGAGTTTCTCATTTTATAACACATTTTTATAATAATAATACGTTCAATAATATTACGCCACTTTCGTAGCCTAATATATATCTAGTCGTATTATTTATAATATTACTCGTGATTATTATTATTATTAATATACGCGCTTATATAATTATATATCCGTTATTCACGTCTATATATTCATATAAACGTTTATATTATCAATAACTATTATTACGAGTTTTATTACTTATGTTTTATTTGTAAATAGTTATCGAGTCATACGAAATGGTCACATGTCCGAGTCATGACTCTCAGCTCATTGTCCAAGTCCATAGTAATAAGCAAATGTTATAAATACAAAAGTATCTCCGTCCAACACAATCTCAATCCACATGCTACAATAATAGGGTCCGACTACGGCACCCGACTAACCTATCTCCATCAATCTAAGTGACCGTCTCACAATCGGTCCCCAAAACCATTTTTCGTCAACACTTCTTCAAATAATACCACGAGTCCAAAATAACTCGTCAACCGCTTAAAAAATCCAATAAGCTGCAATAATAATGATAACCAATCAATATATACAAAAATAACCACAACAATTAAAATTAGCCGAAATATATATATTTCGACATCAACCACGGTTCTCAAAAATTAACCGTACACGGGTCAAATATTAAGTCAACTAAAGTCAAATCATATACCAAGAGCCACGTGGGTCCCACCCGAGACCACTACGGTCGCGGCTAGCTCACACGAGCTCGACCCAAATGACCCTATTCGACCCATTTTGGGTCTTCGGCTCCCACAAGAGTCGACCAACACCAAAATAACCAAACCATGGGCCAAATCAAATAAGCCAAATAATCACAATGACCAACAATGGTCAACCATCAAGAAAAAGGGTCAAAATGACCACAATGACCCGAAATCAATAAAAATCGAGGAGGGACAGCCTCGGCTAGGGGTCGACCACGCATCAAAACCCAACCAAACATCAAAACCCGGATACCAAACCAAGATTTAACACGTTTTTAGCAAAACCCATTATCACTTTTATCTATTTTCTCCAAATCCGATCCATATTAATAAAAATTCGTGGGTTTGGGTAAGTTTTTCAACAAATACGATGCACCTTGTGCACACTTACCCGTGGATCTACAATAATAAACCAAGAAAGATGGTGAAGGTGACGTGGGTGGCGTCGATGGTGGTAGAACGAGGCGAGGGGGATGGTTTTTGGGCGCATGAATCACCACAACGTAACAAGAAGAAGGTGGGGAGTATTTTGGATTGGCGGTGTACAGTGGATAACGGCGGTGGTGGCCGGATTTTGGGTGTGGCCGGCGGTGAGGAAGGAGAGAGGAGAGGGTGGGGTGAAATTTTAAGTGAAAATGATAAATGGGGTTTAGGGTTAGGGTTATAAAATAAGGTATTTTCACTTTAGGTCCCTCAACTAAGTTTTCTTTTTATTTGCACACCAAACCTTTTACTTCCAAGTTTAATTAATAAAAACGTCCCCTCACGTAAGTGAAAACTTACGATAAAAATATTGTACGTCCCCGAAACTCGTTATTTTCACCATTTGACGGGCTATATATATATATATTCCACCGAAATTTATAATAAATACGTTATTAAATGTCCAACGTATTAAAACTCGTAAGTTTTTAAATTTTTCAGTTTCCTAGTGTCGGAGTCAACGTAGTGCCAAGTGAGAATTTAAGAATACATCACCGAGCATAATTTCAAAATGAATTATTAAAATAATTCACGAATTCCATAACGTCATTAAATATAATTATCCATAAAATAGGTCTTACAAGTTTGTTGTGAATAACAATTCCAAATAAAAATTATAAACGAACTTTAACGTAATGCGGGTTTTCAAAATGGCTCCCTAAATTGCCGGTTGTCACAACTTTCTTCGTATTCCGTTGACATTTACCGATCGTTAGTAAATTTCATTAATTACCTAACGCTCTTTAGTCGTTTATTGTGAATTAAATAATTAAATATAACATTTTATATTAATTATTTAAACATCGAGTCTCATACGTAAAATGTGCAATCCCGTGATCTCGAGTTCGATCCTAACATACGACTACTAAAATAATGTCCATAAAGTAACAGCTCCCACTTGGACATATTTTAATAGTGTAATCACATCGGTTAGCGTCTAGCAACACTTCCATGCCTCTAGTACAACTCGAGTAAGGCTCTTGGAAAAACCTTTTAATGATTTCTTATTATTATTATCCTTTTATTTCTAATACCATGTTAATAAGGATATGGATCAAAGTCATTCCTTAATTAACCATTATGTTTCTCGTTATTTGTGATTGATCAAGATTACCAAATCTTCTGAACATATTCAGGGAAGATATTGGGCACGGCCATACAAACATCTTGACAACCCTACGAGGGGCCCAGCAGTATTAAACTCCAAAAATTAATTTGAAAGAACAAATTCTATCTTGACTACAAGCAAAACCCACAAACTTTGTAACACTTCCGAAAACAACCCTTATGACTACCAGTTACGTATAGCGTTAAGTTGTTCCACAAAAATGTACTACATTCATGACACTTATCTTGCATCTCAAGTCTAAGGATAACTTCTCATGATTTACTTAATAACAAAATCCATAAAGTAACATCATGTAGTTGGGATAAGTCCTATATTCTGTATCATTGAATATCATCTGAAATGGCATGACTACGCATCAATATACTTTAAGTATATTATACCAACTTCAGATTTGTCTTGATTTAATAATATTCCCATATTATTAACTAACAACGGACAATTTAGAATAACATTTATTCATGGATTAAACATGTAAAAACAGGATACAATATATATTATAAATTAAACATACCATGTATTTAAATTTATTATAATATATTGTTTAACATTCCTTATCCAAATACTAAATAGATCAATGCATGATAACTCTTGTTGATGAATTATATTTCAAGTAATGACATTCATACTTGTTGACAAGAGATAAATCATCCAACTTTGATCTATCAGAATTTTAAGAATACTTGTTTCAAGAATTCAACTATTGAAGTTCTTGTATGTGCATACTCAACTATTTTGATAATGCCATATTATCTTTCATAAAATGTGTGACATCCTTAACCACCAATTTATGATAATCAAACTTCCAAACAGTTTAAAGTTAAGCATAACTAGTACATATAGCCAAAGATGAAATCTTTGTCATAACTAGTATTGAGTGTCATCTCAATTTCATTTAGCATCATTGTATGCAACAACAATATACTATTAAAACTTTTCGTAAACATTAATATCTATTGTGTAATGTTTGATGCCCTTCAAACTTTCAAGTTTGTTGGCTATGACAATTTTCACAACAATTGAAAAATTGTTCATCTATAGAATTTGGAAGCTGTTCCAGATTTAGGATGTGATTCTATAATCAAACATATATTCTTTTAGAATATTACACAAGTTATCTAATAACTTTTAATTAGATATTAATATTTCCAAATCATGTTGTAATCAAGCATGATACAACAAAACATGATGTTCATGAAAAATCTTTGAGTCATACTTAAATTTTATTCATGTCATACATAACTATTTAGACTTTCTAAATAATATATCATGTTATATTAGATTTATTTATCGCACATGTTTCAACAATAAACATTCATTCCAAGGTTGTATGTCTTATTTCCTAAATCTTTAAAGTTTCATTCCAAACTAAGACTTAACATTTAACTTATATAGAATGCTACCTTTTATATGTTCTACAATATATATGATTTAAGAAATTAAACATAATACTCCCACTAGCTTTTAGGAATACTTAGAAATTATCTTATTTCAATTATAAATCAAAACATGAATTTAATAATTAAATATAAGAGTAATCTTCTAGATGCATGCATTTATCCATCCATGGATTATTGCACTTTGTACACTTCCAAAGATTTATTTGAATTCATAAACTTCTTTTGATTACTTATCGTCCTCGCTCAAGTAATCATACAAGAAAGAGTTTTGATATTCCATTGTCAATTTCATATAAATGAAACTAAATATGACAATCATAATCTTTATATATTTAATGTGTTTATAATAGAATATTCAATCACAGTTAATTGCTTAAGTGTGATTAATAATCTTGTCATAATACATGCATTAAATATGTGCACAATATTGTCCATGTAATTTCTATACAAAGATTTAAACCACAAGGGTTACCTTATCTTTAAAGAAACTCATCTTCATTTTCTAATCTAACTATTAAGATAAACCACATTTCTAAAATTGATTATCTTTATGGACAGCATCTTAATCATTCATATCATGTATACTTTACCCAATTACATATTTGATAATGTATCATAATGATTATCAGGTTTACAATAATCCTGTAAATCATAGTCCTCAGCATATTAATCAAATATCTTAGATATATTGCTATTCTATGAATAATAATTCCATCATCTTGAGATTTAACATTTAAATGTCAACCTTTATTATCATGTTGAGATTTAACATTCAAATGTCAAACTTAATCATGATATTTACTAGTGTATTTTAGAAGATTATGTATCTTATAATTTTATCTTTTAAAGATCAAAACTCCCACTTGCTTTTAGTAATTTAAAGACTATCTTTAAATACTTAGCAAATAAAGAAACAATACTATGTTCTCTTTTGGGATATTACAAATACTTATTGAGAGTTCCTGACTTAACTTTGTTAATAACCTCTTCATAAGCAGTTAAACAAATTTAGAACTTCAATTTAAGACTTAATGTGATTCATCACATTCATCACATTCCATCATATGATAATATCTTATTAATCTTCTATGTTGGAGTTTTATTAAATATGTCCAAGTCATACTCAACATTCTAACCTTGATAACTTTTGGAAGAAAAGAAGTCATAGTTATCTTTAATCAAACAATATAACAAGAGTTTGATTTTCCTAACTGAACATACCATAAACATTTGATATTTCATTAGTATTAATATTGTAAGACAATCTAACAATATTAAAGATAACCATATTCCTTTTGACTTGTCTATTTACCAACTAATTCATTTTAATGATATAATAATATTCAAGCCAATTACATGCTTTATAACACAAGTATTTTTTACAAAGTCACTTCATGTCCATGTCTTTACAAGAAAACATAAACTGTTATAATCCCACTATACGTTATAAGTCAGTTAACAATTTAATAACTTCATGTATATGTCTTAATTTTAAAAACACAACAAGATAACGTCTTACTTTATTATAAGTCTCGTAACAATTAAAAGACTTTATGTTTATATGTTTAACTAAAGTAATTATGAACACCAACTTTTGGTTTCAATAGTAATTTCAAGTTAATATATTACTTCACAATAATGTAAACAACATTATTTATTCATTTATTTATGTCATTCCAAGAACACATAAATATTCAGATTGAAGCAGCATTAGATTACTTTATTAATTTATGTCATTTCATGAATTCATAAATATACAAATTAAAGTAGTCTTGATATCATATTGACACATGTTCTAATAGGTATCTAATTTAGAAACTGCAAATTCTCATAGTTCCATTACATCAGTTGATCTGCTAGTAATGAAAATATGAAATTCACCTTGTTGTTGCAATCTAGCTAAGCTCTCACATAACATAAATTGTTACACCAAGTGTTTCTTGAATTAGATTAGTATGATTCATATTAGAACATTATTCTCTTACCTTGCAGTCAAGAGAATCTATTAAATCATATCTTTATGAGTTGTTTCTTGCACACATTAAAGATAACATTTCTCCCACTTGTGCATGAAACAACCTCATATAGTTGATAAACAACACACCATGCATTTGTTTATGTGATCAATATGATTGTGTCATAGATTTTAGCATAACAAGTAGATGTAGAACAACAATGTATAGTAAGGAAACGTACAAGACTATCCTTAAAAGTATGAGTGTCTACACTTGGAAAGTAATTATCTTTAGCTACCAAGATGTCAAAGCTTGTAACTCCCATTGAATTAAAGATCATTACAATAATTCCTTATTCAGTAATAAGTACACAATACTCCCACTGAATTTGACAACATTGTAAATGTTTCATATCCAGTGAAAACAAATATTGTGCTTTTAACTTTCCTACACCTTTAAATATCCATACGTAACAATTACTTATACACTAAAGAGTGTATTCTACTACGTAAATGATGGACTATCCACCAAATGCTATTAACTTGAAAAATTGGGCATGCAATTTCTTCCTTAACAGGTCTACCATCCTACAATGTATGTAGCACATTTTAAATAGTCAAAACAACTAGATTAATAAACTAGTTTGTCTTTTATCATTTTGCGATAATTAGTCTAGATTCTAATTTATAATAACTCATAAAATGTTATATATATAATTTTCTGTTAACCAAATATCATATTTGTTACTAAGAATTTGATCACCGAATGAGGATGATAAAATCCCTATGAAAAATATTCGCAATTTTCTTAACTATTAAAAAATTTTCTATGAGTTATAATAGAATTTAGACATATCTAATATTCCTATTATCCTTTCTCATTCATAAAAAGGAATAGGATTATGTCTCACTCTTCTTTCATAGAAAGGAGACTTCTTTTGCCTTTTAAGTAAATTATTCTTAATCAAACATTTGTTTAAAACAGAACGAGGTTAATTTACCAAAGCCCAAAGTTCGTTTACGGTTTGAACGTCGCATTAATACATTAAAACAAATTACAAAATTCAATTTCAGTATTTTCAATAATTAGGTCTTTAAGAAAATAAAATATTCATTGGTAAATATTCATATAACCGTAGTATTTTCTTAAAGCTAGGATCCAAATTGACATAGTATCATTACATCAGTTGATCTGCTAGTAATGATAGTATCCAACAAGGTAATTGTCGAACAATAATTGCCAATATCATATTGCAATTCCTAAATTTATGGGATTTACAATCACAAAACTTTTGTAGTATAAGCATGTCTGATCCCCATCTTAATGCCTTGAGTCAAAGATCTCACTTTCTACTCAATTTAAGTCGTCTAACTTAAAAACTGCAAACTCACAAATCCATCACATCAGTTGATCTGCTAGCAATGAATTTATGAAATTTACCTTTCTATTGCAATCTCGCCAAGTTCTCACATGACGTAAATTACTACTTCAAGAGTTCTTAATTAGATTGCATTTGACTTAATTTTATAAGGGTATTAATTTTGGCATGATCAAAATAATGTATGAAGAAACATGCATACAACTTCATAACATTGGTTTTACAAAACATTTTTATTACCAATTTGCTAAGAGTAGAACAACAAAGTTTTGATTGAGGTATCGGGCTCACCAATTAAAGAATACCAACAATTATCGTCCACTATATCGTACTTTTGCATAAGCCCTAAGGCTTAGTGTTTCGGATAATCATTGTGGAATTGTGGTGAATTCACCCTTAAGATCACAATGTACGTAATATAGTGATATAGGTAAGTCTAGAGTCGGCAACCAAGCAGTTGTAGAGAACCGGTAGGTGCATGAGCTTTAAAAACCCCTCTCTACAAGTACATTGGATGGCAACCTTCGGTCCGCCTTTCGCACACTATGTACAAAAACATCAATCAACCAATCCTCTGAAATTTACTCTTAAAACTAAAACAATTTCGCCATTTATTTAGTCCGTATTATTTTTCTATTCAAAAAATTACGCTTTTCGTTTATAAACATGTCTAACATAATAATAAACAAAAACAAGTAATATAAAATAAAAAATAAAACAACTAAATAAACATATACATAACATAACAATTAAATATGTATAAAACATGTAGCCACATGCAAATCTTATTCAATAGTCCTATTAATAATCAAATTTAGGTGTATACCATATTTATTCAATTAAGGCTTTCTTCTTCTAGGAAAAAGAGCCACATACATCGATAAATCGATTGTGTAAGCCAAAACTAAACAAATACCACATAGCATATAATTGATTACTTAATATTGGAGTCTTCCTCAATTCGACATCTATTAATAAATTTACGTGTTTCGATATAACTTAACCATTAATTCATATATACAATTTAAACCATTTAAATTATCACACAATATAAAATCCATGCAAATATGCATTTTTTCATGAATTTAGCTTAACAATTAACATATTGCACCAAGATCGTTTACTAAAACGCATAACAAATTACATGACATCCTAGGGTTTCTAATCATATTAAAAAATCAAAAACTATAAACCCTAAAACCCTTAAGGGTCAAATCGACCCAAAAATAAAATTAGGGTTAGGAATCTAACAAACCCTAAAAACATGTAACTAAACAAATCAAGATCCAATTTTTTATGCGTTTCGATAATTAATTACACATTATAACGGCTCTAGATGCCACTGTTGGAATTATGATATCATGACATTCATATAAAATAAACCAAACACATCAAGTGAGCATAGCGGAAGCAATTATAACAAGATCATATAACATGTAATTAATTAATCAATAATAAATAGTAAACGTACTGTAGTGATTCTAGCCCGAACAAGAATCAAATGCAATCTTCAACTCAAGAACCCTAATTAGGGTTTATGTAAATTATAAGAATTACCCCTCACCTCTTTTGTAATTCTATCCAAGAATCAATCAATAGTGTGATTGTATCATGTTCTTGTACACACGTACTATTAGCGATTCGATGTGAATGCTAGTTCTTGATCACAATAAATTTACCAAACACTTTGTAATGTTCAAGGTTACTCGCAAATCCCTTTTCTTGGGGTTTCGCTCGTTGTCCTATAAACAAGAGAGGAAAAGAAGAAGTTTGGTCTTCTATTGAAATCAAGTGTACCAAAGGATGAATACATGGGGATGTATTTATACCCTTATGATAGATATCAAGTTTGCTATGGTTTCCGATGTGGGATTCCATAGTTTCGACCAAAACAAGCTCAAGAGAGGATTTCTAGAACCTTCTCTTGTCTTGTTTTACTTTCTTCGTATCCCGTTGACATTTACCGATCGTTAGTAAATTCCATTAATTACCTAATGCTCTTTAGTCGTTTATTGTGAATTAAATAATTAAATATAACATTTTATATTAATTATTTAAACATCGAGTCTCATACGTAAAGTGTGCAATCCCGTGATCTCGAGTTCGATCCTAACATACGACTACTAAAATAATGTCCATAAAGTAACAGTCACTGTGTGTGAAGTGGATACATTTTTTTTTTTTTTTTTTTTTTTTTTTTTTTTTTTTTTTAATTATAAAGGGTGAATTATATTAATACTCAAAAATATTTACATCATAAGACTACTTAACTGATTCTGACAGGCCCAAGATCATATACAAAATAGAAAATACAAACAAATTTGTGCAACAGATATCGGCTAAGACACAAGAGGATATCAGACAACTCCATTCTATCAACCAAACAGAACAACTATTTCTTAGCTTCACCAAGCAACAAGTAATAGAATTCACCCTTTATACACCTTCCTATCTAGCTACATTTCCATCCCTTTTCCCATTTAGAGCACTCATTCTGCCACCACAGTACTCAAAACAAAGAAAAGAAATGGCATCACTAGGAACCATATCCCCTCCTGATCAAGGGCTATACCAGACATTCTACATTTTCATCTCTTCAAAATGACTTCAAATGTGTGGGAACACACACCTTGCGGATACATGTTTTATGCTGCAATAACAACAGTATTCATTTTGATTAAAGGAATGTCGTAGAAGTCCCTTAAAAAAACAAAAGGAACAAACTAGTATTCAATTTATTATATCAATTATGTCAGAAACAGAAGGCCTTTTCGGCGTATATTAGATGAAGGAACACTTGGAGAACTTCGAAATGTTATTGAATTACTTAAACTTTGCTTGATTTACAATGAGAGACTTCATCACCTATTTATAGCACCTCATGGAAGCTTTTAGAACCGAGATATTTTCATAGATATCTTATTACATCATGAACCTTATATAAATGACTAATTCTAGGTATCTCTTACTAGATGTCTTTATATAGATAATTATACCTCCATTATTCTACATTAATCTAGATAACATGGACTTGGGCCCTAGTGGATTGGATACTTTAATCTTTATGAACCAAATCAAGTTTATGATCGAACCCAACCCCCCCCCCCCCCACCCTCCAAACTTGATTTTCGACTCTAAGTATCATTTTAGTCTAGAAAATCTTGCTCATTGAGCAGCTTGGTGAAGATATGTGCAACTTAGTCTTCAGACCTCGTATCATTCAACATATGGACTGGATTTTTCTCTAAGTCAATTGCCGACTTATATTCATGTAGATTTTAATCACATCTTCTTGCACCATGTGTAGATACTTTAGCATGCTTTTGGCCAAATTGTGTGACATACACGGTGCATCTACATACTCCACTTCACTACTCCACTTCACAACTAGACAAGGTAACAGTAGGTTGCTTATTTGAAGACCACGTAAAGGCATTGTTACCCATAAAGAATAGGAATCCTATTGCACTTCTTCCATCATCTTTGTTTATAGCCCGGTCATTATGGCTATATCCAACAAGCTTAATCTTCACTAGTTAAATAAAACATACCATAGTTTAGGTACATCTGATATAATAAAGGATCCTCTTCACAGTCTCCATATGTTTATTTGTAGGCTCTTCAAAGAAATGGCTAATTAATCCAACCAGAAAGAGAATGTCTAGTCTTATGAATTGTCATACTCCGTCATGCTTAGAATACTTCGCCTTATTATTCCATTCGTGTGCCAATTATTGCCTTAAACAAGTGGCCTTTGTCCATTCCTTGATCTTGCCTGGTTCTAGGCTTAAACAAAAGATCTCATTGATAGATTTCATCTTTCAAGCATTTCATGTCTTTCTTCCTTCAGCTCTAATTCATGGCATGAATTGTTAATTCTAGCTACTGGCTCTCTTCTCACCTCCCCTGGAGTCTATTGAAGAAAAAATTATGGTTCGATCGTTGACGTAAGCCCTACAACCGCCTAAGATGAATCTATTACCTCCACTCCCTCCACGAGTAGATATTTATTGCCTAAGATGAATCTATTACCTCCCCTCCCTCCACGAGTAGATATTTATTACTGAATATTGTCAAACCCAATCTTAAGAAATAGTCAGAAAGAAAAAATAAGGGCTCCATGTCGAACTAATATTGTGCATGTTTAATTCATTCCTTATCTAACAAGTTATGATTAACTGTTTGGTGTTTCTTGGAGTCATACAAAGGACTACTCATAACAGTTAGGAGTGTTGGCTATACCGTTCCAAGCTACCTTGCCACAACATACATTTCAATTATTCTCATCATTTCTCAAAGGGATACTCCCTTCTTCTTTCTAGACAAGTTCAACAAAGCTCACAAGTCAGTTAAATTGTTGTCTACTTGGCCCAAGTTCTTATAATTTTATATCTTTACATCTTTTTATGTCTCTACACAGCTTGATGCCTTTATCTGTATCTTTTATTTTAGTGCCGCTGCAATTCACGCACACATACATAGAGTTTTATACATACACGCAGGCTTGCCAACAGGTCTTTTTGAAAGCAGCCACTTTACCCTACAGGGCGCTTTACCCTCGTGTACAAGGCTGATTTTCTACATCCTACCTCCTTTCCCCTGTGTCAGAATGATTGAGTATTGTAGTTGTTTGCAACAAAGAAAGTAATACAAAAATATTATCAGACTTACACCTATAAAAAATAACACTTTTCGAAAAAGTCACATTTAATTTCCTGACATAAAATCGGGTGTCATGTGCCACACCCGACACAAGTGGTTCCACCCATGCTATTATTTATGTGGCATGCCAACGGTATAAGTGATATTACACATTTAAATTCTTATTAAAAAAACACTTTTTTTTTTTGGTATTTGTATGTTAAATTAACTTGATTTTATTGTTTGGTAGCTTTCTTGTATAGATAGAGGATCAAATTAAAAATTGGTTTCCCTCTTTAAATTCTAAAAATAGATCGAGGATCATGACAATGTCTCTATTTAGTCGGTTTGGGCATAGTATTGATGAACATGCCGAGTATTAATGAACATTTGTTATTTGATAAACATCTTGTATTTACAAATATTTTGTATTGATGAACTTTTGGCAAAATATTGATGAATATAGATTCATAAACATTAAAAAAAATGAACATTTTGTATTGATTAACATTTTTTTTTTATTATTGTCTTATGAACATTTACTTGATAAATAATTTTATTTCTTCACCATTCTTTGATGAACAATTCATTGCCAAATATTCTTTGGTGAACATTTACTCGATGAATAATTGTGTTATCTCAACATTATTTGATAAACATTATTGATTAACATTTACTTGTTGAACAGTATTGTTTCCACTAATTCTTTTAGAGACATTCTCTTATTAAAATTGGCAATTCAAAGATTTGTTATATCAACATTTTTTGATAAGCATTCTGTTATGAACAATTGTTAGTTCAAAATTTTGTCCATCTCATATAAACAATTAAACATTGTTTATCATTTTTAAAAACATCATTAATCAATTACTTAAATTTTTTCATCAAATATTGAAACTTTTATAAGTCACTAAAACATTTATATTCAATGAATACCTTCAAACTTTAAAATCACAAAGTTACTTTAGTCAGACATTTTATTGACCACGAGTGTTTTCATGAACACGTTATATTTTTGAAAATTTAAAACAAAAGCTTCCGAAAAATAAAAAACACGAACAATTAGTGTTAATTAAGAGTTTGTTGATCAAAAATTACAATAGAATTTTCTGTTTGACTCAAATTTAACGAAAGGCTATATTTTTTATAAATTCGTGAACGTTGAATAGCGTTAAAATGTTGTATTTTGAAGTAATTGAACGAATTAATTATGAAACTAAATAGAAATCAAAACCTAATTTCGTAAAACTGACCCGAAAGTTTAGCCAACTAAGATTCGTATAAACGAAAACATTATATACTTGTTACATCAAATAAACTTATAAATATATGCTATAGCATATTTAAGAAAATAAATATACAACAATACATCAACCCGACTCACCCGAGGTCCGATTTTTGACACCCACGGCAACAAAAGTTATAGCAATCTTGATCAAAATCACCATTGATGAAAATTCAACACCTTCGTATATAAGTTCTTTTCCATTAAACTAGTATATTTCAGGAGCAATTCATCCAGCAATGAGCAAACGCATGATCTTCTACTTCACCATCAATTTTCCTCATTGCTACGATAGCAGTTGAATCAAACTGACGAAGATACACAATCTTATAATTCGAACGTTTCAAAAATTCATAGGATCGATCATAATACTTCCCCAATGGCATAACTACAATACCATCAAGCTTTACAACCCTGTCTATAAACTTAAAATTCTCAAAACTGGAAGCAAACACAAAATCAAACACCTCGTCAGGTATCACCATTTGTCCATCTAAATCCGTATCAATGACAAAATCAATCTCTCTATCATCCAATAACCATAAACTATCAAATAAGTCTTCAATACCCGAACTCAAAAGTAGACCTTTATGTTCAACATTAAAAAGGCCTTCAACCATTAGATCACTGAACAAAATTGGCATAAAGTCGTTCGAATTTGCACAGTATTCCTTAGAAACATTTGTGACAAATGAGCCTAATGAAGGCAATGCAAGAATGATTATACATAAAAACAATGACTTTGAAAGTATACCCAAGATTCGCGAATTTGGTAATTTGATTACCAAAACTGAGACGCGCTCCAATCCAATTTTGGAGCGGAGTCTCATCTTACTGGGACTATACCCATGAGCCAAGTTCATGATAAATCAAAAAAATCAAAAATGATCAAGACTCAAATGCTAAAGAAATGATACCTTGGTGTGTCGTCAGTATATCATTGTTGTGTAATAAACGATCGATAATGAAGAGTGAAGGACTTGTATGTGTCTTTATATTACTCGTATATGTTTCATTGTTTATAGAGGGGTATTCTGTCATAGATGGTATGGAAGGTGAAGTGAGTTTAGAATTATGTAGGGCGGGTCTCATGTAAGGTCACAGACATGCAAGAAAGGTTTCATGTAAGGCAATAGACATGCAAGGAAGGTGAAGTGAGTTTAGAATTATGTAGGGCCTTCACTTCAATCTGAAACTCATTTTTGTATATCTAATTTATACTCTTTCTCAACCAAAGTACCAAGAGTTATGATTAAGATGTTAGTATAATCTTAAGTGTTGTAATCTTGTGGTAATTACCTCAACCACCTTAGATAATAACCCACTTGAACCATCAAGATGCACGTGCCACTCTTTATGCATAATGGAAAGATGAACACATTAAAATTGTAAGATGACCACATTTCTATTAGACATGGCGAGTGTTAAAAAAACGAGACGTTTCCTAGCTTTTAACCTCTAATTGTGTTAAGTTAAGTTATCCCCTAAAACATCTTATATTAACATATAAACATCCCATATTATAACATTCCAAATATCAGCCAAGGAAGTCCGACTTAGCCAAATTACTTTGATTTAGCCTCATTAATCTTTTTTCGTGCAAACATTGAATAACCATAAAACAAATAGATGATATGTAATTACTACTATAATTATATCATAATTGAAATTTATGAGGTGATGCTACATAAATCGGTTGGTGAGCAAGGACCACTAGCTAGTCTTCTACCCAAGATTGATGCCACTGACTTATGTCGAGGCTCGTGTCACAAAAGGTGCATGTGGATGGTAAAGTAAATAGAATTATTTAGGGTGGGCCGTTTCACGTGATGATGTTTGATAGGAATGAACCAATTTTGTATCATTTAGGTAGGAAATATAGGTGTTGAGGGGTCCCTTTGGCCATTACTTTTAGCTGTTTAGGTTATCTTAAAGCATTTTGTGTCTTCAAGCTATATTAAATGAAGTAGGTTTGTTTTGGGCTTTATTAATTTCTACCTGCATAACTCTTGATGCATGATACATTGAAACTAAAGCGTCTAAATCATATAATATTGAAGTGTTGAAACATAAGCTAGTAGCATTATAATCTTCTTCAATTCTTTGGATAATTGGTTAACGTTAACCGTATGAAAGATTTCTTCGGAAAAAGAAACATCTCATAGAGAAGAATTTGGAATTTGTTAATGATATGATCCAATATAGAAGAAGGGTTTGAAATTAAAGGAATAGTGAGTGGGGTTATATAAAATAGATTTAGTATCAAATCGGAAGAATAATTAAAATAAAAAAAATAAAAAGTAATCACAATCACACATTTCAGATACATCTAAAAAATGAAAGCATCATTTTCAAATTTCCCCTCCTCATTTGAAATGTGCGGCTAGAATTACTTATCACCAATTTCATTTTAATTATTATTTTTATTAGATCTCTTCACAAATTAAATAAAGGATTAAGAGTTTTAACGAAAACATCTTTGCACTTGGGGCTTGGGGCAATGACGCACACTACAAGTAAGCCACTTAATGACTAAATGGTTTCTGACTAATGAGGCAAAGAGTCGCTAAAACCATCCTTGTAAACTTTGGTGACTAAAGCTTATTAATGATAAAGTAGGCAAAAGATTACTTAAATTTTTTAATAAAAGAGTCGGGTATATAATGTAAATCAAACGTGCAAAACACTCATTTTATACCAAAACACTTGGTCATTTGATTCGTAGATTATTTTTAAAGAATTGTAATTTGTCAAAAGAATTTGAATCTGAAATTGTAATTTGTCAAAAAAAAAAAATACTTCACATGTGTGGTTGGTTGAAAACCTAACCTAATTCAAAACAACATCAACAAAAATAAATAAAATATTTAAATATAATAGCCATTAAAATATTTTGTTAGTTTATGGACATAAATTAATAGTCGTTTGTTAGTATCGAATTCGAGATCACGGGATTGCACAATTTTCGTATAAAGAGTTAACGAATAATAATTAATATATAAAAATGTTATATTTAATTATTATATACACAAAACGTCTAACGACCGTTAGTAATTAACGGACAATTGACTAACGACTGTTAACTAATAAAAGGAAAGGATTGTAGATGGAAATATAGAGAACAAGAAAGATCTATAAACCCCTTGTGGGTTTGAGATCCGATCGGCAAAGGGAGAGGGAAACCTAACCCAACTCCAACTTATTCTCCAAGATTTGTCCTCCCTATAAATACAAAACCAATGGGTCATTGTTCGGTGATCTTTTGTACACACATAACCTAAACTTGGTTTTCTTTCTTTCTTTTTGGAGTCTCGGCTGAACACCCTATTCATAAGGGTTTTCGGATTTTGTTTTCTAAAACAAAAATTGTTTTGTGTTTTTACTTGCATAAACGTTAACTTGGTATTAGCACGTGTATACAAGAACGTGATTCAAACACGTACACTATTGTTTGAATCTTGGATTGAATTGCAAAAACGGTAAGGGGCAATTCTTATAATCCTTATAAACCCTAATTAGGGTTCATCTCAATTCTCAATTACTTGCTTGGAATTGATACTTGTTTGGCTAAAATCAGAAGGTACGCATACTTTTATGTTTGGTTAATTAGTTTACATGATGTTATTGATCATATATGCTTCCGCTATACTTTGATGTTATTTGTGTTTAATTTATGCTTAGCCATGTTAATAAATTCCAACATATTTTAGGGTTGAAAATTCAACCTAATTGTTCTAAAGTTTGTTCATATCTTTTTTTTTTTTCTTTTTCTTTTTCTTTTTTAATGTTTTTACATTATTATGTAACAGGGTAAGATGAGTAGATCCAACATAAATGAAGGCGGCAGGATTTTTTTATTATTTTGATACCAACTTCTGTTTAGAATCATTTTCAAATGTTATTATCAACTGTTAACACTTTGTATGCTGAGGAATGAGATTGCCCTGTTTATATTATTTGGTCTTCCTATTTTATGTTATCAAATTTAGTATTGATATTATTATTAAAATATATAACATAATTAGAAAAATTGAAACCTAAATCATTTAGTAAGACTTTTGCTGACTAAAGAATAAGTCACTGAAAGTTGCCCTTTTCTGTTTAAAACTTCAGTAACTAAACGTTTTCAATGGATTTGGCGAAACAATTTTTGCATCCTATGTTGACACTTTATATAAGTCGTTAAATGTTTTGAGCTTTTGTTAAATTTAGTGTAGCGAGTGATGGCTTTAGTAGCAACTCTTTTTTCATAAGCGGGAGTATCCCACAATAGTCACCAAATGTCATTTATCTTGTAGTGGCAGCTAATGAGGTAATAACCAAGGCACGTCAATTGATGGTTGAAAACTATTTCGAAACCCCCTCTTCAGTCTTGATTTTGCCTTGGCCGTCGAGAATTTTTGGATGGGTTCCCTTTTATTAGGGTAAAACTCTACAATTTCAATCTAAAGTTTTAACTGGTATCTTGCCCTAAAGATGGCATCGATTTCATTAGTTAACATTTCAGATAGTTTGCATTGATTAAAAAACCAGAGAACGACTAAAGGTGAATTAGGGGGTGTTTCTTTTTTCACCTTAGCTAAGGGATGCAATTTAATATTATTACTTTTTTTATAGGGCCCATAAAATTCCCTTGTTCCATCTATATTCACAAGGCTTAATTTATCAACCCCTTCCCATTAAGATTCTTATATAGTAGTATGACTCATATACACCCTTAGCTAAGAAAAAAAGAAACACCCCCTTAATCTCATTCGTTAACATTTCTGATAGTTTGCATCAATCTGGTTACTCTTTGTTTCTCAAAACAAGTAGTAGAAAAAGGCCAGCAAGAGTCATTTAAGGGTTTGAAACATCGAGCCTTCTCTTTTTAAGAAGCTGGCATACCCATTTCATAATTATTTGCTTTTAACAAGATTGTTTACATTTTAATGATAATAATCACAAGCTTTTAGCTAGGGGTGGAAATGAGCCGAGCCGCTAGTGAAAAGCTCGGGATCGGATCGGTAAAAAGCTCGAACGAGCCGAGCCTAAACGAGCTCGAGCCCGAGCTCGAGCCTAAGTTGCAGCTCGTTTATTAATCGAGCTCGAGCTCGAGCTTTACATAAAAAGCTCGTTTGGGCTCGCGAGCCTAAATGAGCCTAAACAAAAATATGATATTTTAACTTATATACGAGCCGAGCTCGAGTTTATTAACGAGCTCAATAAAGATATATTACGAGCCGAGCTCGAGCTCGAGCCAAGCTTTTACTTTTCATGGCCAAATCGTATAAACGAGCCGAGCTCTAGCCGAGCCCGAGCCTATATAATATTCCACGAGCCGAGCTCGAGCTTAAAGTTTAAGGCTCGAAACGAGCCGAGCTCGAGCTCGAGCCTTTTAAAACTTAAACGAGCCGAGCCGACCTCTGGCAGGCTCGGGCTCGGCTCGGCTCGTTTCCACCCCTACTTTTAGCTATTAAGCCCCCTAAGTAGTTAAAAAAAAAAAAAAGCGAAGTATTCTTTACATGTGTTTAATGGTAATTTTTATTTAATGAAATTCAAATTAGAGTGTCTCATTTTGTGTTTGTAGTTTATTGTAGTTCCTATTCTCTGACTTGTTTTGAGAAACAAAGAGTAAAAGGTTTAAATGGAATACACAAAGATAAAGTTTTCAATCGTATAATTTTTATTTAAATGTATCAATTAAAGAATTACAAAATGTTATACGGATAGACACTTAATTGAATGATAATATGTTTTGCATCAAGCAAACTCAAACAAAGGTCAAAGTTTGCAAGTAAACTCTCAGGTCTCTGATTAGATCATAGACCAAGACTAGTTCTAATGAGAGTAATTGTTGTTCTTAAATGATACAATAATTATGGAAGAGATACCATTTACTATGACCAACAATCACTTCATATAGTAGAGTATGAGAATGTCACGTGAGGGTTTCTGAGATGTGTCAAGCATTCAATGGAGAAGTACATCTTCCATTGAATGTTTTTATTATTAGAAACATAACAACCTTACTTTAGTGAACAGTTCTACCAGTTGTTCACTGCCTCAACTCGTAATTGTCTTTGACTTTATCAAAGATGCACTTTATTTTGCTCTTTTACAATCTTGAAAAGTCCCGCCTAAATATCTAAGAGGTATTTCGAGCTAAGCTTTGTTGGATGGACCTTTGTCTTTTAGCTTACAGCTCCTTATACATACCATCTGATGCACGTCGGCTATAGAGTATGTCTTCGAGTTATCCTTGATTCTTTGACGATGTCTCTGACTTGAAGTTTGCTGAGGTTGCTCATTGATTTCTGTATCAGTGAGTCTTCTTCATAGTTCGTCTAATTTATGTTTAAATCTAGTCACCTAACAATGTCTCCTTACTTGAATATAAATTATAATAAGTTAAAATTATTGTAAGTGTGTACACAACTTATCATTACTAATAATTTTTTATAGACAAGTATACAAAATGGGAAGCTTTATTAAGGATTACAAAGATACATTACATAGGCCCTAATCCTCAAGTTCTTCATTTTTTTTTTACTTCATCACTTCACTTCACAAGACGCTTATTTCCACCAGTTTTGCAATATGTACTAATTGGTGAAATTTGCAGATAGGAAATGCGTGGATTAATGATGAAACAAGTCGGAAAGGACTATTTGATTATTGGTGGACTCATGCTATACTTTCAGATGCGACACATGATGCCCTCTTTAAATACTGTAACTTTTCAAGTGAATCTTCTTCTGCGATGTGTGACAATATTACAAACAAATCTTTGGATGAGATGGGAAATATTGATATATACAACATCTAGGCCCAATTTGTTTGGCACCAGATTCAATAAATTCTCTACCACTACTGGATCTGTAAGCCCTCAATCGAAATTTGATCACCTATAATAATGGGAATTGATTGGCACACTCAAAAAATTGATTGGGACACTCAATGTAAAAACAGTTAAAGCAGTTTATATTTACAGTACAACTGTTTAATGCACTGTTTGGAGTGTCGCAATCAAATATGGGAGTGGGCAAATCACCTCCCTATAATAATTGATGGATGATGAGGCGAAAAATGAACCACTTTTAGGGGTCATTTAAGCCCGGAATTGAATTTATTTGATCAAATATTGCCCTAAATCGTTCCCTTTGTGATTTTATGTACTTTGGGAGTGAATTCTGGAAAAGGAAGCAATTCGGACGTTTTTGGAGCATAAAAGTGAAGAAAACGGCAAAGACTTAATTTTCCATGCTGAGAACACTGTACCTGACGGCGTCAAGAAGAAAAATATGACGGCGTCAAGAGTAAAATCCGTGACGACCTAGTGAAAACCTGAAGGCGTCAAGAGTTAATATGGTGACGGCCTGCAATTGGAGTACACATGACGGCGTCAAACCCAGATCTAGGCAGCCCGAGAAATTATTTGGCGGCGAGATGACGGCGTCAGAAATTTGTTCTTGACGCCGTCACCTATCAGAATCTATATATATTTTTCTATTTTTCATTCATTAAAAGAGGAACTTGTGTAGAGAAAACTAGGGTCGAACTTTGTAAACCCTAGGTCGTATTTTACAGTATTTTCAAGGGTTTTCACCCCTTGAATCCTTTCATGTTCAATTGAGATAAGTCTTTTTTTAATTCATTCAATATGTCTATTTGTTGTTTGAATATATCTTATGCTTGTCTTAATTTCAACATGCTAGGCTAGATCTATCATGTGTTTGCTTAGATGTAATGAAACATAGATGTTAATTATGGGTTGATTGCTTGTTTATAGTTGTATTGGATGAATGATTTCAATGTTAGGCTTAAGAAAACTGGCAGATCTCCATTGTGTAACATGCTTGAACGTCTTAAAAAACATGAACCGATGTGTACTAGGTTTTATTGGTTGTATTTAATGCATGAGCAAATTCTAGTGATCCCATGTTAAGAGCTTCTTAGCCAGCTCGACATAGGAGTGAAGTAGGCGCTTATAGGATTGGGGAAGTAAGTACGCCACCCCATGAATGGTATTAAGGAATACAACCCGTCATCCACGCAACTATAACAAGTAATTAACCTGTAAAAGATATCTAGGGAGTAGTGAAATCTAAGTAAACACAATTCTCCCATATATTGCTCACACCTCTAGTTAATTTAGTTTTATTTTCATTTTTAATATTTATTTTGATTGCATCTTTAGTATTGGGTTAGTTGAATAGCAACTAATTCTGCCCAACTCCTTCAAACCCGAGATTTTTATTTGCTTTTATAAAAACTAAAAAATACAAAAAGAATCATCCCTCATCTTTAGACCTAGTCTTTAGGTTTTCTAATCCTAGCAACACTATTCCTAGCTGAACGATCAATCCCCCGGTATTTGTCATTATACTATATTACATCGATCAGGTACACTGCCTGGTGGGGGTTGTAAGCTTCTCGAGATCCCTCTAGAGGTAAAGCCTGGTGCAATTCCCACGCATCAAGTTTTTGGCGCGCAGCCCGGGGAATAGTTATTGTCTAGGTTAGAATCTCTTTTTATTAGGTCTACTTGCTAATATTTCTATCTTATTTCTTCGTGTTTTTGTTTGTACTAGTTTGGTCATTATGGATTTAGAGAGTCGCCGTTTAGAAGTTAGCAAGAGGCTTATAGCACATAAAAGAAGAAAGAGAGAAGCTAACACATTTAAGGAATTCATTAAGCCTCTCCAAATGAAAATAGAGTTTACGGACTTCGCTCCAACCCCGGATGAATTGAGTTACCATAGGTTCCTTTTACAACACCCTTGCCCCTTAAAATATAGAAAAACACCATGGATTAGGAGGCATAACTTCAGGAACATAAAAATTCCTTGCATGATTGGGTACATGTCTAGAGAGCATACATACATTGACTTAAAAGCACCCATGAATATTATGTCTAGGCTTTATTACAACTGGATAATGAACGAAAGGTTAAGCCCTAGAAAAGATCCTTACAACTCTAATAGGATATGTAACTTCGTCAGGAGAGTAAAAGGGGTACACATCTTTATAGGAAATTTTACTTATCAATGCGACTTTGTAATCCTAGAAGATGTTAGAGGCATTATAGATCCACACTTAGGAGAGATGGTTCTAGGACGGCCTTTTGTTAAGAATACTAAGATGTATTATGATCATGAGAAGGGGATAGTTCAGTTTGCTGATGGGATAGAGAAGATTACTTTTATGATGCCTCACATGAAGGAAGAATTAAAGGGCATCAAGAATCTACAAATTGATGAGATTCGACCCTATGAAATTAAGGAAGATGGAATTACTGATGACACCATTTATGAGATGAGGCGAACATACTATTCGGGTTGCATGAACCTAGGCCCGTAATACAAGCGTGATGAGAATTGGGTTAGATGTTTCGAGTCGGCACAAAAGTGGGAAAGGAAAACGTAGTAACCCATGACCTTGAGTCTAGCTACAAGACTCGTAAATAAAGAAAAGCGCTTCTTGGGAGGCAACTCATGTTTTGTTTGATTTTTATTTTTGTTTGTCTGTTATATGCTTCCGTATGCATGCTTTATTTTTATTGTTGGTAGATCATGTTTCAAAACTAAAATAGTGAAAATACTTTACCTTGTTGTTTGGCTTAGTCTTAACTTCATCCAAAGGTATTTTTGCAAAAGATAAGTGTAAGAGGAAACCCCAAATATGTTTTAATTAAGAAACGAAACCAATCATGATTCTCCACAATATTAAGTGAACATGTATATTCGTATTTGTTAGAGTCAAATGCTTGTATCGAGTCATAATGATGTTTTGCAGGATTTTCCAGGAAGTAGGACGAAGTTTTTCCAGAAATTTTTCGGAAACTTAACATAAGAATTTCTGCAGGTCAATTCTGACGGCGTCACAAGTTTTACTCTTGACGGCGTCACGTGTAAAAATCTGGAAATTTTACCAGTTTTGTTTTTCTAACGGCAGTGTTGTAAATATCGCTCGGCGGTCGACAACCGCCAAGCGCCAAGACCGATATGGCGGCGATATATCAGTGATATATCGGAGACCATAAATTATAAAGAAATGTATGTATATTTTTGAAATGCAACATATGTAGCACAAAACAAAACATAAATTATATTTGTAACTTATAAGAAAGAACCTAGTATACTAGCAAAGTGCTCTAATTAAACTCCAATATATGACTGATTGACTGGAAAGAACCTGGACCAATAAATTTGACTGATTTGACCGATATGACCGATATTTGACCGATAAATTTGACCGATATGACCGATATAACCGATTTCGACCGATATTTGACCGATTTTGACCAAACCGATAAGTGAAATATCGTATCGGTCGACCGCCGATAAGCGATATATCACTGATATATCGGCCGCCAAGACCGATATTTACAACACTGTCTAACGGAGTCTTAAAGTTTTTGTTGAATTATTAGTTTTATAATATCCAGGAAATCTGCAAACATCATTCCACAAGCATTATATCTTATTTTGTTTTCTAGGTTTTATTAGCATATGTAGATTGCCGCCGATTTTATGCGAGGTTGCCTTGTCTGTTTTCTCAGGTTCTACAGGTTATGTATGACAAAAAGATGATTTATATTCTGGAAGGGAAGCTTTGATTGTTCATTTTCTTGGAGGAAGATCTAACCTGACCACCTTATTATCCGTACCGAGCGAATCAGGGGAGTATTTGATTTCATTCTTTTTACTTATTTCACTTTTACATTCTTTACTTGAACATTGGGGACAATGTTCATCTTAAGTGTAAGGGGAGGGTAAAATGATGATACCTTACAAATACACTTTCGCTTGAGTTTGTTTGTTTAATGGTAGATGTGTAATAAAACTATGAGAAATACTTGTTAGTGCAATTTTAGCGCCAAATTTAAAATTTTTTACAACATTTAGGAGTGAAACTTTAACCATAGCAAGCATCTCATGGATAGGAGATTGTATGACTAGCACAAAACCGTACCATTTAGAAAAATTTTTCACCTAAATATGTGAGGTTTGCCTTTAGATTTGATAGGAAAAGCATTTACTATTAGTGCTTATGAGTGTACCGGTAGCATTTAGATTTTAGAACTTGCGTTAGTGATGCATCCCGAGACCGCTAGTGAGACTACATTCGTGTAGTAGGATTTACTACATGATAAGAGGCATTAGGATCACCCTTGTGTTAAACCCGTATTATAATTACTTGACCATTTAAGTCATATTACTTGGCTAGTTAAGTCAATTAATTTTTTCCACACCCTTAGCGTTGTACTCATTTTTAGTACTCGAAACCCCTAGTACACCCCTCCGAGCCTATCTTTTCGTTTCTAACTGGTGAGTGCTTATTCACTGACTATTATTTGACCAAAACCGGACCAAAAAGACCTAAAACCGAGCCATAAATGCCAAATATATATGTTTTTGCAGTTTTGAATGTGCAAGTGCGGATATTTCAAGAAACGGACAAAATCAAGCTAAAAACGATAATCACGAGCACGGGAAATGGAAAAGAGTAGCTAAAGCCGAGGTCGGAAAAGGATTTCTCAATTATGGATCTCATTTGCTCAAAGTGTCAAAGATAACCCTTGAAGTTTGATCATTTGTCAAGAATCACCATTGGAATAACTTTACAAAATTGGTATGAATGGTCCCTGGATTTCCAATATTTGCAACTTTGGTACCTTAACTACAAACCAAATCCTTAACCAAATCCCAATATTAAATCTGTTATCAAAATCCATTAGCCCAACTTCCAAATAAACCCACCAGGCCCAATCATAAACCCTTGACCCGGCCCGAAGTTAAAACAATAATAAAAAAACTACCCCGCGCCATAATTCACCCCCAATTCCTTTTCAACCCAGAATTACTATTCATCATAAGAACCCTAATTACCCCGTACACCAAAATTATCATCATTAAGGGTAGAATAGTACAATCAAGTACATTTCTAGAAGGATGTGATGGTGTCAGTATACGTCAGAGTATCAAGAAGCTCACGGGGGACACATGGCAACCTCTGATTTGTGGAGACGCGTCATAATTCATGATCCAAGGGACCTAATCAATTGAGCAATGATGGGAAGCAATCCAAGGGCTCTGAGAGGATATAAACAAACACAACTCACACGGATTGCCAGCTTGGCAATCCGTGAGCTCACCTCCTATAAATAGAGCATCAGTTAGCTTAGTTTGGTGTGGAGCTTCGAATAGCGAAGCTCTGCCAAAATCTTTTCTTATTTGTAATTCGTTTTTAATTCATGTTGTAACTCTTCTTTTTAAATAAAATTCAGTTTTTAGATAATCACTCTTAGTTTATAATTGTTTACTGTTAATCTTTATTGCTTTTTAGATTAGCTTATCTCAGTCTAGTTAATAGTTTATTCAAGTTCTACTTCCAAATTCAGTTTTACATTTTAGTTCAAATGTTTTGAGAAGTTTTCAGAAATTAGGAAATAGTTTTGTGGAGATTAGCTTTCAGTTAAACTTGTTTTTAGTTTCATTCATTACATATAAGCTTTACAAAGTCTTTGAAAGAGTAATTCCAGTTTTGTGGTCAACGAAAGTCAACTGTATCAATTTGTTGTTGATTTGAGGTATAAGTGACAGGTAAATTTAGAAGGTTGAAGGTTCCAGCCTGTCACAAAGACAGGCTCGCTTAGGGAATCACCTCTGTTTTGAGCTGAGGTGACTTATGATTGTAAGTTCTCATTTTATCTCTCACTTTATAAGTAGTATTAGATCTGAATGTCTGCTATTTAGTGTTAGTTTGTTATTGTTTGATGATATTCAGTAGTTTTAGTTTTAATTCAGCTGGCTTGATCATTTGAATACGTACTTGTTTTATTAGTTTATTGTTATGTTTCATCATAGTTGATAATCTGTGTCAGAGTTCTGTAGTATAATATTGTAGTTGTTCATTATTAATTTGGGTACTATTAGTGAATTGTGACTGAGATCATTTACTGTTTGTGTAATTTGGAGCCTGATTCAGTTTGCATTAGGGATATAGACTTGTTGAGGTAGTGTTTGGCTTAGTTGATTGATGTGTCACGCTGTTGTTATTTTGGAGTTTGGGCTTCTCTTTCTAGTCATATTAGGTAAGTGTAACTCAGTTATGGCATAAAACAGTAGAAGTAGTCAATAAAATAGTCAAAATTAGATTCATAAGTAGTTAACTGTTAGGTTATATAGTTTTAGTTAGTGACACTGTAGAGGTAGTTATATAATAGTTTAATTCAGCTTAATCTAGTTTAATTTTTTATAAATACAACAGTTAGGAGTAGATTAAATCAAGAGAAATTAGAATTGGTCAAAGTTGAGTTGCAAATAAAAAGTCTATACTAGAGCCTTTCAGTTTTTGATCACTTTTTCATAGGCAGTTATAGGTCTCATTAGTAATTAGAAATAGATAAAGTTTGTTTAATCTTGTTCTCTAGTAGCTAATGTAACAATATCAACAAGTAAATATAGGTTTAGATCTTAATAGCTTATCTGAATAGTTGCTTATAGTTGGCTGCTTGGGCACTTATGTGCCCTGCACACAGGTTATGGACCCTTGTTCATGGCATCATTAGGATCAGTAGATGATAATGTTAGGAGTAGCTTTTTGTTTTATTTCATCTCTGATTGGTAGTGTTTAATTTTCCATCATTAGTTTCTTCTTATCAGCTTTTTAGATTAGCTTATTCTGGTTTGCTTATTGGTAGAGTAGCATGATTTCTGTTTGATATACTTGGGCTGCAATTGTTATATTGAGCTTGTTATTGTGTTTTATTAGCTTATCTGAGTTCCTTTATAGTTGGTCTAGTATTGTGTGTGGTCTGATTATCTTCTAGCTTATCATATGTAGGACTTAGCTTTTGTAGCTTTTTGTAGAGTGCTTATTAGCTTGCAATCTATTCTTCTGTGTTTATTTTGATCTTTCCTTGGCTTATTTGAGCTTATAGTAGTATAATACAGTAGTGGTATTAATTTGGTAAAGTGTTGTGGCAAGTGCTTATTAATAAGCACTTGCCATAAGCTGATTTGCTCAGAATAAGCACTTCTGCTTATTGTTTTTAATTCAAAATTTTTCTGCAAGCTTTATATAATATTTTAGAATTTCTGGTAAATTTTCATAATTTTCTGAGGTCATTTGCTATTTTTCTTAATTTCTTTTAGTTTAAAATCATTTTTAAATCATTTTCAAATTCCAAAAATCCATAAAAAATAGGAAAAAGCCTTGAAAAATACAAAAATAGTTTTTAAAATTCTTTTATAATATTTTAGATTTTCCAGAATAGTTTTTATAATTTTCCCATTATTTTTCAAAATTTCTTGTATTTTTAATTACTTTTTAATTCATTAAATAGAAAATTAATTCTAGAAATTAAATAAAAAGTCAAAAAAAATATTTTTCTTTTTCTAGAAATTTTCTTTTATCATTTAAGATTTTTAGAAATTTGTTTCACGTTCGTAGGATCATTTCTTGTATATAAGTCGCGTTTTATTTCGTACGTTACGTTAATTTTTACGTTTGAATTCCCGTTTTCACGTTTTTAACATTTGTACATACTTAGCTTGTAAATTCTACTTATTTCACTATTACGTATCACAACTTAAATTCCAAAATCATATTTTACATTTTACCGCTTTTCACGACACGATTTCGCGATTCGGTTATTCACGATTCCATTTCACCTTCGCTGGAAGAACGACCCGGGAAATACTTTCACCGGTATTTCTTCGGAAAATAATTATATACTACAAAAAGACTTTATCACTAACTTTAAGCATCTTACTTAAAGGAAGAATTTGTTACACCCTACTTAAATGTACACCCAAATCGCCTTAGCCTTCCGTGTATACACTCATCTTTAGTGCATTATTGTTATTTGTTAAACCCTAAGTTAATTATCTAATTGATTACATGGTTGCTAAGTCGAGTCATGTCATATTGTTTTGGGACGATTGGGACTCATGGGTAAAGTACTTTTTTATGGAGTAATTGGGAAGAACATCAATTATTACCCCCATAGGTACGTTAATCTTAAAAGTACTCCAAGTGTTTTGATTATCTTAATTCGAGTCATTAGATTAGTTTATTGTAAAGTATGTAAAGATTCAAGTGTAAGGGGAATTTTCATTCCCTATGATGTATTATTTTGGATGGTAGGGTAAGAGTGTATGAAAAAAAAAAAAAAAAAAAAAAAAAAAAAAAAAAAAATCGAAAAAAATCAAGAAAAAGAAAAAAAAAATAGAAAAAGAGAAAAAACATACGGACTACCATCCCTTTTCATTCTATGTTCATTTTATGTTTTTGTTATTTTTCATTTATTTGCTTAAGTCGAGTCTAGTCTTGGCTTAGCAACGCTATATTGTACATGTAATTAACCAAGATTGTTAACTCGCCACCAGTAAAGACTGCCTATATCCAACAAAACCGTGTATTTCATATCCCTACACCTAACGTTACAACCCTTTAAAAGACCTCTTTAATAGTTTATCCTAGGTGCTTACGCCATGTGGTGGAGGTTTGATCCTTTCCCAAGCCTATGGTAATCTATTTTGTTATAACAGGTAGTGAGAGATGTTTTCCATTTCCATAATGTGATATATACTTTATTACACCTGAGAGATGTGAGTATCTAAACACTATTTGTGAGGTGCTAGTATATGACCTCCGTGCTTGTCTTTGGTTTTTAGTGGAACGATTATTTGTTGTAATTACTTTTATATTAGTGTTAAATGACCCCTAACTTGTATTTTGACAATAATAAAAGCGCATTTGCTTGAGGACAAGCAAATCTCAAGTGTAAGGGTATATGATGAGGCGAAAAATGAACCACTTTTAGGGGGTCATTTAAGCCCGGAATTGAATTTATTTGATCAAATATTGCCCTAAATCGTTCCTTTCGTGATTTTAGGTACTTTCGGAGTGAATTCTGGAAAAAGGAAGCAATTCGGACATTTTTGGAGCATAAAAGTGAAGAAAATGGCAAAGACTTAATTTTCCATGCTGAGAACAGTACCTGACGGCATCAAGAAGAAAAATATGAAGGCGTCAAGAGTAAAATCCGTGACGACCCAGTGAAAACCTGAAGGCGTCACAAGAAGGGCGTCAAGAGTTAATATGGTGATGGCCTGCAATTGGAGTACACATGACGGCGTCAAACCCAGATCTAGGCAGTCCGAGAAATTACTTGGCGGCTAGATGACGGCGTCAGAAATTTGTTCTTGACGCCGTCACCTATCAGAATCTATATATACTTTTCTATTTTTCATTCATTAAAAGAGGAACTTGTGTGGAGAAAACTAGGGTCGAACTTTGTAAACCCTAGGTCTTATTTTACAGTATTTTCAAGGGTTTTTACCCCTTGAATCCTTTCATGTTCAATTGAGATAAGTCTTCTTTTAATTCATTCAATATGTCTATGTGTTGTTTGAATATATCTTATGCTTGTCTTGATTTCAACATACTAGGCTAGATCTATCATGTGTTTGCTTAGATGTAATGAAACCTAGATGTTAATTATGGGTTGATTGCTTGCTTATAGTTGTATTGGATGAATTATTTCTATGTTAGGCTTAAGAAAACTGGCAGATCTCCATTGTGTAACATGCTTGAACGTTTTAAGAAACATGAACCGATGTGTACTAGGTTTTATTGGTTGTATTTAATGCATGAGCAAATTCTAGTGATCCCATGTTAGGAGCTTCTTAGCCGGCTCGACATAGGAGTGAAGTAGGCGCTTATAGGATTGGGGAAGTAAGTACGCCACCCCATGAATGGTATTAAGGAATACAACCAGTCATCCACGCAACTATAACAAGTAATTAACCTGTAAAAGATATCTAGGGAGTAGTGAAATCTAAGTAAACACAATTCTCCCATATATTGCTCACACCTCTAGTTAATTTAGTTTTATTTTCATTTTTAATATTTATTTTGATTGCATCTTTAGTATTGGGTTAGTTGAATAGCAACTAATTCCGCCCAACTCCTTCAAACCCGAGATTTTTATTTGCTTTTATAAAAACTAAAAAATACAAAAAGAATCATCCCTCATCTTTATACCTAGTCTTTACGTTTTCTAATCCTAGCGACACTATTCCTAGCTGAACGATCAATCCCCCGGTACTTGTCATTATACTATATTACATCGATCAGGTACACTGCCTGGTGGGGGTTGTAAGCTTCTCGAGATCCCTCGAGAGGTAAAGCCTGGTGCAATTCCCACGCATCAATGGAATAACTAAATCCTCAATTTTTTCAATTTTTATGTGTTTCAAAGTAACATTTTTTATCCGTGCTGGCCAAACAACCTCACATCCTAATTAACAATTTTTATCCGTGTTGGCCAAACAACCTTATATCGTATCTCAACGAACCTATAGTGTAAAAGGCACTCAACATGATATCTATGAAAGTAGGGGTAAAAGGTCAACAGACCCGGTAAATATATTACTCCAAAAAACGTTTGAGTACAAAGGATATAGGTGAATCTCATATCTCAACCCGTTACATAGGCGGAAAAGCTTACATAACAAGATACTTCCTATTCTCTAACAAGAAAATAAACCACTACTTAAAAGATAAAATTAGACTCCTATGAAACCAAATCACTTCCTTCGAAGGCCTTGAAGCTTGAAATTCCCTGGAAGATCGTAGAACTGAGCCGCATAGTTGTCATACTCATATTCATCATAATCATCTTCACGATCATGAACACCACCTAATAGGTTTGTTGACTCATCAAAAGTGTTCTCAACGACCTCATCATCACTGTCAGAAACATCAATCTCTCTCACCTTAGAGAATGGGTTAACCCTCTTAGTAGAAGAAATAGGCGGAGCCGGATAATCAACCTTTATAATAGGATGACCATCATCATCCACGAGAGTCGCTTTCCCATCAATAAGTAACTTTTCAAGCTCTCCAATTTTATCAACAATAGGCGTAGGCTCATGATCCTCACTAGGCTTAAAGGCCCCAGCCTGGTCCTTCTCTTTCAAAGCACTCATGATAGGTTCTTGTGAGGTATTGCCAATCTTTAAAGACCCATCCTTTGTAGCTTCCACTGTGGTACCAGATTCCACTTCCTTAACATAGGTAGGAATACCAAAATCATCCGTATCATCCATATTAAGGGCATCAAACTGATTAGAGGTAGTAATCTTTGTACCACTAGTACCAATCCTTGCACCACTAGTACATGGCACATCAACATTCTTCTTCTTGTTGGCATCCACAATCTTGGGTTCAAGAGGAGGTGCTTTGAGTCTATATTGCATCTTCTTACCCACACGAGGCTTTGTAAAACCTCCTTTATTAGGACCAGATTGACCACCACTATTACTCTTCCTCTTATTATTGACCGTTTGGAAACCATCATTAACACTCGGTGTAGGTTGAGTAGTAGTTGGGACAAAATTAGGACAATCAACAAGAGTGTAACCAAATACCTTACACTTATCACAACGAGGCTGTTTCCACCCATATTCAACCCGAATCTTTTCAATAGTCGAGCCCGTTCCATCAAGCAAAGGTATTTCAACAGTGAGACTATCCCGAAGAACCTCATCCGCCTTCACTTCAATCATGCACCTCACAAAGCTACTACATCCCCATGATTTCTTGCACATTTGGCTAATATATGCATCTAACATTTTCGGCGTACCAATCAATGTAGCAAGAAGACTCAGCCCATCATCCGAGAACATGGCTAGAGGAACATCATGAAATTTAACCCACATCGGAGTGTTAGTCAAATCCTCTTTGAGTAAGTTGGTGTTCAATGTCCATGGTTTAAGGATAATAGGTGCATTTCTAATCAACCATGGACCATTTTCAAGAACATCATCAACACATTTCTTCGAACTGAACTTAAAGAAAAAGTTGGTTCCCTCTTAAAATTCTAAAGTGCCAGAGAATCATGACAAGTGTACGTTTTTAGTGAGTTTAGGCATGGTATTGATGAACATGAGTATTTTGTATTGATGAACTTTTGGCACAGTATTGATGATCATAGATTGTATAAAAGAAAAAAAATGATGATTACTATAACAAATTTTTTGTATAGTTTGATGAACATTAACTTGATGAACAATTTTGTTTCTTCACCATTCTTTAATGAACAATTTCATTGCCAAATATTCTTTGGTGAACATTTATGCGATGAACAATTTTTTTATCTCTATATTGTTGTTAACATTTACTTGAAATTGTTTTCGCTATATCCTTTTATAAACACTATACGAGTACTCGTACATTTTAGGGTTTAGGGCAACGAAATTTTGTAGCGGCATATAGTTTTTGTGATAAAAAAAAAAAAAAAAAAAAAAAATAAAATAAAATAAAATAAAATTATGGGTTATAAACGAAAAATAATAAAAGTTTGAAGATTTGTGGATTAAACACAATATTTTGAAACTTGTTTCGACCCGGGTGGTTCAACTGGCTGAACCTTTCTGGTCGAAAAACGTGTCAATTTAAACCAGGTCATCCCGACGGGTTGGGTCGAGAAAACGGGTCAAATTAAACTGGGTCAACCCGCCGGGTTTGAAACGTCCCGGGTCAACCCGGTTTTTGATGTGTATTAATAGTTTCCTTTTGAAACATATGTTTTTAACATTTTGTTTTAGTTTCAATTTTTAATTTTCACTTTTTGGTTTTTCCTTTATATATATTAGATTATGTATGTGATTAACACTTAATTACTTAATGAACATTTGGTAATTCAAAATTTTATTTTCTTAATATTCTTAGATAAACATTATGTAATAAACAGTAATTCAAAAATATGTTCATGAGTTCATCAGAGATAACATTATCATTCCTAAAATCATCATTAGTCAATTACTTTAATTTTTTATTCATATATTGAAGCTTTTATGAGTTTCTAAAACATTTATATTCAATGTACACCTTGAAACTTTAAAATCACATAGTTACTTAATTGAGACATTTCATCGAACTTATTATGACTGTTTTCATGGACACGTATTTTTTCTGAAAATTTAGAACAAAAACAAAAAAAAAAAAAAAAAAAAAAAAAAGAAAAAAAAAAAAAAAGTTTGTGTTCGTTTAGGGTTTGTTGATTAAGGCCTGCCATAGATTTTCGGTTTGACTCAAATTTAACGAAACACTATTTTTTATAAATTAGTGAACTTCAAATTTCATAAAATGTTGAAATTTGTAGCAACCGGACAATTTAATTATGAAATTAAATAGAATTAAATCAAAACCTAATTTTGTAATTTTCAAACTATTTTTAGAACTGAAATTGGGGTAAAGATTTTGGAAAGTATTTAAAGAAGAATATTGATATATAGGCCTAACAATGCGACCTAATAATAGACTTACTCCATTCATCTTTTGACAAGTGTTATATACTTTTTTTCTTTCATTATTTCCCACCAATCAAGTTTTGAAATGCACCAATCATATCTTTAGGTCTAATTTTAGGTTTAGGTTTTAGGTTACCAAACCATTTTTCATTAAAGAATAGAAGAAAAGAGAGAAGTATATTTTTCATCAGGTTTGAACGGATGGTCCAAGTCACTTATTAGACTTTTTAATTTATTCCCCATTTCTAAATGATCCTGTCCCGACCCCCGAAAGTTTGGCCAAACTAAAATTTGTATAAACAAAAACATTATATACATGAGTAGTTGAGTGGGTTATAAGATTGTTACGATAGTTGAATACATACTTACTCTAACGTACAAAATACTCAAAAAAAATAATTGGTAAAATATGTGAACACACACAGTATTATAGAAATTATAGAATTTACATCAGATAAACTTATAAATATGTGATATAGCATATTTAAGAAAATAAATATACAACAATCCGTCAACCCAACTCACCCGAGGTTCGATTTTTGACACCCATGCCAAGGCAACAAAAGTTATAACAATCTTGATCAAACTCGCCATTGATGAAAATTCAACACCTTCGTATCTAAGTTCTTTTCCATTAAACTAGTATATTTCAAGAGCAATTCATCCATCAAACACATGATCTTCTACTTCACCATCAATTTTCCTCATTGCTACGATAGCAGTTGAATCAAACTGACGAAGATACACAATCTTATAATTCGAACATTTCAAAAATTCATAAGATCGATGATAATACTTCCCCAATGGCATAACTACAATACCATCAAGCTTTACAACCCTGTCAATAAACTTAACATTCTCAAAACTCGAAGCAAACACAAAATCAAACGCCTTGTCGGGTATCGCCATTTGTCCATCTAAATCCGTATCAATGACAAAATCAATCTCTCTATCATCCAATAACCATAAACTATCAAATAAGTCTCCAATACCCGAGATCAAAAGTAGACCCTTATGCTCATCTTTAAAAAGGCCTTCAACCACTAGATCACTCAACAAACTTGGCATAAAGTCGTTCGAATTCATGCAGTATCCCTTAGAAATATTTGTAACAAATGAGCCAAATGAAGGGAATGCAAGAATGATTATACATAAAAACAATGACTTTGAAAGTATACCCAAGATTCGTGAATTTGGTAATTTGATTACCAAAACTGAGACGCACTCCAATCTAGTTTTGGAACCGCGTCTCATCTTGTTGGGACTATACCGATGAGCCAAATTCATGATAAATAATCTTTAATTATAATCGAGATTCAAATGTTAAAGAAACAGTACGTTGGTGTGTCGTCAATATATCAAGGGTTGTGAATTCAAAGACACTTTCGTACAAAGTATATGAATAACAACGGAGAAAAGAGTGTCTAGCGGGTGCAAAAACGTGACGCGGTATGGTTTCCACCCATCATAGCAAGACAATTGGTTTTTATGAGGCAGTGAAGGATCGATAAATGTTGAAACACCGTAATTTTCATGGTTGTTTTAAATTGCTGTGTGTATCAAGATGATATGTAATTGAATATAGTGAGCAATAAAGTGTGGATTCTTACCATGGTTGTGTAATAAACGATCGATAATGAAGAGTGAAGGACTCTTATGTGTCTTTATATTGCTCGTATATGTTTCATGTTTATATGGTATGGTGTAAGGGGTACTATCGTGTCATAGATGGTGTGGAAGGTGAAGTGAGTTTAGAATTATGTAGGGTGGGTTTCCTACTTTCATGTAATGGAAGGGACATGCATGCACGAAACGATTTGCATTATTAATCTTTTGTTGCATAATATGGGTGTGGTGGTCCCTTGGCCTTCATTCAATCTCAAACTCATTTCGTACATCTAGTTTAATAATACTCTTTCCCTACAAAAGTACCAGCAAGCTATTGTGAATGATAATACTAAACATATCTTACGGTTATGTTTAAGATGTTAGGATATACGTTGAGTGTTGTAATCTTGGGAGAACTATCTCAACCATTTAGATAGTAATTCACTCAACCAACTAGATTTACCACACTCTATGCATATTTTTACTTCATAAAAATAGTCTCAAGAGCTATTTTTAACAAAAACCTACTATCAGAAGATTGGGTAAGGTAATAAAATAGTCATGGTACTTAATGTCATGTCCCGCTTTATCTGAACTAAAAAGTGTTCAAAATTTTGTTACAAACTTTCTAATATTATTCCAATATGCACACGGTAACTTGTTTAGCATATACATTTAATTTGTTTTTAACTTATTTAACTTTCACGTCATCTTCTTTATCTTATGTGGCATTCACGTCATCTATTTCACTATTAACATTGTATGACGAAAAATCACACGATAACTTATTACTTTTAACAAATCTTAAAAAATTTAAAGTATGAAACCATGATCACGTATTAGGTTTAAAATAAACATACTAAAATCTTGAGAGCATGTATATATGATAAAAAGATGATGTGTACGGTAAATATATAAAATGCATAAAGCATATGCATATTGGGACAATCTTTTAAAGTTTGTAACATAAAATAAAACACTTGTTAGTTCAAGTACTGTAGCTAGACATGACGAACATGATAATAATAACATATATAACTATTTAACTTGTGACCTAAATCCTTGATTAGATTAGTAGGCCATAGCCTAACCTTCTATTCTTATTGTTATTTAGAAATTTATCAAATGTTATTTTACTACTAATATATTAAATCCATTATTACGGTGGTTAGTTTTTTTTAAATGTTACTCTTAAGATATTCTTTGTTAGTCATTCGGTTTTATTGTCAGACAATTTTTATATTATTAGTCCTTAAATTATATAGTCCTTAGGTTTTTTTTGTTATTTCTCTCATTAGTCATTGGGTTTCCATAGTTAGTCTGTGAATTTATTTTAAGAAATAAATAGCATATTTTGTTTACGTAAAAGTTTGATAAGATAATATATGTAATTTATTTGTCATTAGTTTATAGTTATGGGTAATAGCTTTCTAATTAACCCATATTTAAGGGGGTGTTTAACTGTTCATGGATTTTTAGTTTCTATGAACAGTAAACTTTTATTATTAGTCCCCAAATTTTGTAAAATTTGATTCAAGTATGATACTTTATATTATTTGGATTATATGATGTTTTTAATTTAATGTGTTATTCTATTTAACGTGAAAAGAAAGTGTGGGGAACCTAGACCCCGGGTTGAGAGGTAGCGTGTCGACCTATCTATTTAGATTTATTGTAAAAGATAAATTTATTTAGTTTAGTCATACAAACTTTACTCCCGTCGTAACGTGCAGTCCAAAATTACTCTCAACTACGTATTGTTGGCTAGCAAATGTCAAAATGAATGAACACCTAAAAGAAGAACATTTAACGGAATTTTTTGATCCAGTGTAAGTAATGGTATATTGGAAACTCCATAAACTAATTTGAATTTCTGGATTTAATTATTTCCGAACAAACTAAGATATAAAAAATGAACACATTTCTATTGGACATGGTGGGTGTTAAAGAAACAAGATATTTCCTAGCTTCTAATGTTCGTGTCTAGTTATGTACTTAATTAAACGTCTAATTGTGGCATACAGAACTAATAAAGACGAGAGAAAATTAGTACAGTCCAAATGTCGGCCAATGAAGTACACTAGCCAAATTGCTTTTGGTCTAGCCTCATTAATCTTTTCCATGCACACGTACATCGAATACGCATAAAACAAATATGTGATATGTAATTATTAAACTATATATTATATTGTTATTAAAATTTATGAGGGATGCTACATAAATCGGTTGGTGAGCTAGCAAGAACCACTAGTCTCCTACCCAAGATTGGTGTCGTGGACTTATGTCGACTTGTTGAGGATCGTGTCAAAAAAGGTGTGGAAGGTAAAGTAAAAAGAATTATTTAGGGTGGGTTTCACGTGATGAAGTTTGATTGGAATGAATCAATTTTGTATTATTTGGGTAGGAAAATATGGGTATCGAGGGGTCCCTTGGCCTTTACTTTTAGCCGTTTAGGTTAGGTTATCTCAAACCATTTTGTGTCTTCAAGTTATATTAAATGAAGTAGGTTTTATAGGGGCTTAATTAATTTCTACCTACATAAGTACATATCTCTTGATGCTTGATATACGCTTCTTCGGATTTGACCTTCGAGAATTTATGGAAGGATTCCCTCTGACTAGGGTAAAGCTTTTACTAGTTTCTTGCCATAAAGGTGGCACTGATCTCATTAGTTAGCATCTTAGATGATTTGCAGTGATTAAAACCCCATAAACTATTAAGTATGTTACCGATTTTTTATTTTGTTTTTTTGAGAGAGGGATTACAAAATAGTGATGTCGACGAAAATGATAGAAGTGTGGGACAGAGATAAGAAAGAACTCAGAAATATTAGCATATGGTGTTAAATAAACACTAAAATAAAAATTCATCAAGGACATAAAAAATATCTCCAAAAGTTAAAAAAGTTCCATTAAAAGTAAAAAATGGTCACCAAAAATATACAAGAAGCGTCATTAAAAAATTCATTTGCGTTTTTCACACTTAAAAAAAATTGTAAGTAGAAATCCAGTAAGTAAAAATCTATTTATATTGACATAAAAAAAAAATGTGCTTTATGTGACACATTTCGTTTATAAAAAATGTTATTAAATCTCAAAAATTTAAACTTTTACTCACACTTTTTTACTTTTTGACAAATCATTAACATATTAGATTTAATGATATTTTTTTGTATAATTAGAAACTCTCTTACTAAATGTTTATTTTCTTGTAGTAGAATTATAAACTTTTAGGATGCTTATGATATGTGTGGGCCATGGGTCGAGGGTTGGGTTGTCGTTTTGTCTGGTCATAGGATTCACACGATCGATCCTATGTATCGGATCATGATATGTGTTTTCTATCAAATACTTGTTTTGGTTGTATCTTGTAAGCACGTAAGAGGTGCCAAAACGGATGGGGCGGGCGGTTTGGGTCACAGGTGTAAATGAGTTTGGGTTCGGGTTCAAACGGGCACAAACTTAAACAAGAACGGGTTAAACGGGCTCATGTTATACGAATTGCTTTAAAATAATTTAAAACAACGAAAATTTTTTCTCAAACCTCACCTAATTTATATTTAAATAACTATTATAGTATATCTGTAAGTCTTTTTCTTTTAAAAAACAATTTTCATGTTCTCCAATTTACAAAAAATACGTGCCTATTAATGAACATTTAACTTTTAAAATAGGTGAAGACTATTTCAAAAAGAAATTAAAAAAAAAAATAACTGCACTCAAATCATTTACAAAATAGCCAATAAAAATCATTTTATGATTTTTGGCACAACCGCACAAATAATGTTTTTTTTTCTTTTTTTCTCTTAAATTTTGGAACCATCCTCTTTAAATGACTTGTGAAAGGGGTGGATTGTCATTTCTTTTTTATTTTGTACTTTAGGATACTTATGTATTTTATCCGTTTATATTGATATACTAGGTCTGTATATGTGCATAGCAACGAGATTTTATAGCGGCAAATAATTATAATGAAAATATTATGGTTAAGTGTTTCTTGTAACGTTTGCCAATTTTTGTTGGCAAGTTTTCATCATCTTCAAAGATGATTACAACATCATATCAGTTTTAACAAATTGATATGGATCGGAATTTGAATAAATTTGTAAAAAATGTAAATAAAAGTTAAAAAAAAATGGTAAATAGGTAATTTAAAAACAACATTAGTTTTAAAAGCAAACTCTATTTAAGGCAACTATTTTTTGGAAATCTTTTTATGTAGGAAATTAAACAAAAGAATGAAATTTAAATTTTAAAGATGTATTTTGGGATTAAATGTTACTTGTTTTTTAAGTTTTTAAAAATTAAGGAAAAATATTTTTGTATTAGTAGAGATCGTATAAAGACTTTTACGTAATATTATACTTTATACATTATGGGGTTTATGTGATTTTATAATTATCAACCAATTATAGTAAACGTACGTGCACAGATAGTTGAAGAATATAAGACTAACTGTAATGGGTGTGAGGTTAACGAGGTGACCCCTCACTTCACACGCCAACACCATAACGCACCCCTTCCCTCACTTTTTGTTTGTGCAATGAAGAGTGACCGGGTCATCTTTGGTGATTTTTTTTTTTTTTTTTTTTTCTGCTACGAGTGTGGAAGGTATATTTATATAAATTGAATTTTAATGAAAGGTGGGGAAGGTGACCACTATGGGTGAGAGAGGAGTGATGGGAAGTGAGATGAGACAGAAAGTTAAGCTGACGCTGATGTGTAAGGTGAAGTGGTGTGACCACTACTTTTAGTCTAAGACAACTCTCACCTCTCACATCACTTCATCTTCTACCTCAGCGCTACATCAGATTTCTCTCTTCTTTCACACCTTCTCACTTTTCACTTCCAACCATCACACCACTGCACCTTTCAACCTATTTTTTTATTTATTAAAATACCACATTTATAAAAACATACCTCACGAAATACCCCACATACACTAACAAACTAAATAACAAATAATAAAAAGATTAGGAGCCCACAATTGCATATTTCCTTATGCGGTGAGTGGCTAACTTTTCATGAATTTGTTGGTGTCGTTGCCGGCGTAAACCAAACCATGCCTAGCCATGGTGCTGCGTGAGTTGGCTTGTTGCCACTCCTTGCCACCTTACGCTGGGAGCAGTCTAAATATTTCATTTGGCCCAATTGGTTTAAAATTCCAAATAATAAAACGACACACATACGGTATAAACTTTATAAAGTAATACTCATGGATAACCAAAATTTATTAATTAAAAAAGTTATTAATTGATTGATATTAATTTATTTATAAATTAGTAAATTAGGACTTGCAAGAAATATTATTTTAGAGAGTTAATTAATTTATCAGGTATTAATTTATGAATTATTGTATCTTACTTCACAATTCCTCAAAGTGATTGTACTAATGGAAACCCAACTTGGCCAAACCGGTCATATTGCTTTTGTGCATGATTCTTTAAATATGGAAGAAGAAGAAGAAGAAGAAGAAGAAGAAAACGGTTTAAAACTATAGTTGAAAATGAACAAACAGTTCATAGGACTATTGTATTAGAAAAATATTTATTTACTGTAATCTTTTGGTACATGCATCTAGCTTTTGGGGACATTGACTTGAACACATGACACAAGCACCGCCTAATAAGGTACCCTGTGAATACATGTGTTGTAGTCAAAACGCATTCAATAAGGGGTTTCAGGACGCTATTGATGGCTGCTAGGCGGCTGACCGCTAAAAGTTGGTTGTAATTAAGAGTAATAATCTCTACTCAAAATTTGTTGCACAATGGTTGGAAATGTACATATATAAGGAGAGAATCACTAAAACTCTAGACCACTAGACCTAAATAATTCAGGCAAGACCCATGCGCAAATTGACAAGGTAGAACACTTAAAACAGCTGCAAGTATAGATGAATTTTCCGGCCCCTACAAATTAGAGAAATGATGTACCTTCAAAACTAGACGATCAAAACAAGATTTATTAAGATATTTCATAGCAGACAGGCAAAACCAGCCATTCTATTTACACGATAATCTACAAGTACCATAGTTTCATACGCTGGGGTCAAAAACTTATACAAAACGTGACTCAAATCAATAAAATCAGAATACTTACCAAGTTACCATCCACTATAGATGCATTAGTCGGGACTAGTCAAAATGCTTTACATAGACTCTTTATCGTAATGTTAGATGAAGGTTCCTGTTGAACTGGATTTGTAGGAGTGTATATCCTGCTTCTTTTTGGACCCGATATCCTTATACGTGAAATTGCCAAAGCAAGCACATCAACCATACAAGAGTCTTCATCTTTAGGTATGGTGTCTGGGAGCATTGGAGTATAGTTTTCATTAAAGGAATTAATGTTACTCATGGATCTCATTTCTATCATGTCTGTCAACTGTTGTGAAGTCAAATTACTGCAGGTTTGCAGTTTCGAACTGAATGCTAAAGAGTCTAACGATGGGTTTGTGTAAAATAAGATCCAAGGATGTCCTAAGAAACAGAAAATTAGCATCTGTTCGTTAGAAAGAGAAAATAATGATGATGATGATGATGATTAAAGAACAGGACATTACAATAAAGGGGGTGTTTGGCTGCAGGTTTATTTATGTTATTGACTGTTGTTAGATACTCAATAATTGAAACAAAATGTCGTAATAACATGTGTTGCAAACATAATTGATAAAAATGAGTAAACATAACATAGTTATAAATTGTTGAAATGTTTAAATTAAAATATGAAAATCTACTCTTATCATCTATCATTTGTGATAATTCTGGAAAAACTTGATTGGTAAACTTTTATTATTTTTCATCTATTGTTCCAACCATAGTTTATTCACCACTTTCAAAGAAACACTTCTATAACAAGCATCCAAACACCACTTAAATAAAAATTATATATGAAACAGAAACAAGCTTACGTAGTACTTCCTCAGCAGAGTACCTCTCTGATACATTTCTTGTTAGCATATGTGCAATAAGATCACGGGCAGGTTGTGATATTGAGTCCCACAATCCACCTTGGAAATTGATAGATACGTTCTTGACAGCCTCGAAAACAGTATTAACAGAATCACCACCAAATGGCAGAAAACCAACCAAAAGTGTATGGAGAACCACACCGGCACTCCATATATCGACTTTTTCTGAATAACCGCCAGTTAGAACTTCAGGAGCAACATATGCAGGACTTCCAACCACACCATATAGAGTTTGACCTGTGTAAAAACGAAAACTTAAATATGTTTGTGATTTTGATTGTAGTATTGTACACAGAAATTCAAAATATGTTAACTAATAATAGTTACAAGAATAAAATATAAAAGGTTAAATACATAAAAAAAAAGTAACCACCTTTAAACGGATTTCAATTCAGGGTACCCATCTTGGTTTTCGCTTAAAAACTAGTAGGTTACAGATAACGTCTATGTGGTTTGGTGAGAATAACGGAAAATGTTCGCTCGTTGATACGATTTGCATAAAGGGTCTATAATTTTACTGTTTGTGTTCACTGTCATTTTATCGTACCGATTCTAGTGACCAATACTGAGACTTATAACATACTTCAGGACCAACAGTGACATTAGGTACATAGATAGAGATCCAAAGTGAAAACAAACAATAATATTAGGGACAATTTATGAAAATAGTATTGAAGATGGACAATTTCTAGTATTTAAAACAAACCACAGGGGACAATTTATGTAATTTACTCCCTAGAAAAAACCCTTTAATTCTTTTTTAATAAATGTTAATTAAGGTAGCCCATACAGGAAACGAGTCATTTTTTGTTAACTCTTGTCACTTCAACGTCAAGTCAATGCCATGTAAAAAAAGCCCAACATTTTCAAAGCAACCGCCACATCCGCAGATTGACCTATTAATAGATACCTAAAACTGAAACCTTTTTAAAATTTAGAATGTGTTTACGGATGAAAAAAAAAATTGTTTTGCACAAATAAAATGGACCAAAGGTGATTTATCAATGTATGCAATTAAAGGGACAAATTTCAGTTACAAAAATCCTTACCACTAGATATTCTAGCAGCCAACCCAAAATCTGCAAGCTTAATCGAACCAGAAGATGAAAGAAGGATATTTTCAGGTTTTACGTCACGATGAATAACGCCCATTTCATGACAAAACTTAAGAACCAACATCAATTCCTTGATTAAATTAGCAGCTTTTTGCTCTGAAAACACACCATCTTTCCTCATCTGATCAAGCAACCGCCCACCTGAACATAGCTCCATTACAAGATGAAAACATTGAGCATCTTCATACACCGCCTTTAATGTCACTACCCCCTGATGACCAGAAAGGTGCTGCATAATCTCGACTTCCTTATGCACAATCTCCTCCCCCTTTGGTAAACTTTTGCAAGCATATTGATCTCCATTGACCTTACTCCGACACATAACCACGGATCCAAACTTCCCCTGACCAATGGTTTCACCTCTTTCAAAATCTTGCTCGATTTTCTTTTTCCGACCCATTCGAGTTGCTGAATCAATACAACCGATTTTCCTCTTAAGACCTCTACCACGAGGGTCTGAACCCACACTCACGAAAGGCGGGGCAGTTACAATCCCAGTAATTAAACGGTTTTGATCATTAGCTCCCTGTGCTACTACTACTTCCTTGCACTTCTTTGTTTTTCTTAAATAGTCCCCTAATGAGACATGTGACCGAATTACTTCAAAAGAGCTTGGTTTGTGACCGGATGAAGCTAGCGTATCCACTCCTTTTCTCTTCCTTCCCAAATGGTCCATAAGTGTAAAACACTAAAATCATATACGACACATTTTTCCCACACGAATTCCCAAAAATTGTACAGAACTAGTTAAACTACTTGCTAAATCAAGACTGCATTCTCTACACTCTAAGGACATATACTACTCCGAATGCGCAGCTATTCGATATTTTGTATGAGAAATATCAACGTAATGGTAGTCCATACACATGGCTACATTCTGCAATAAGGAAACGTAAAAAATGAGTCAGATAATTATAAGCCAGTTCACGGGTGAATAACATTGTGTTGTGAAAATGATTACATGATAAGACATTAAGACTACAAGACTAAAAGGGTGTTTGGGATTGTTTTCTTTTAAGAATTATTTACAAGAAAAAGAAAGCAACTTGGAACTTGATTATTTAAAACCACTTATATCAAATATTAGAGGATATTTGATTGCTGATTTGCTTATCTATACAAAAGATAAGCAGATTCAAGTGTTTTGCAGAACTGCTTAGTTGCTTATTTGATTTCGGGCTTATGAAAACCCCCTCATATAAGCTGATAAGCCAAATCATATAAGCTTAAGCAAACACTTGATTTAGCTTATTTTAGCAAATGGGTATGAATGAAAAGACAATTGGATCCAACTATCACCAATCAAAACCAACATAAATCTATAAAAAAGAAACAAACCTGTGAAAAGAAAGAGCCTCTTGTTCTTGTGACCCATGGATCCCATCATCATCTGTTTGGTTTCATTAAAACTTTGGATCTGTAAAAATAAAAAAACAAAACTATAAGATTAGATCAATGATAAATAAATTCTGAAATAGAATGATGAAGATGCTACCTTCATTGGAGTGATCTGAAGATGCACGTGATGCTTAGACTTTACAACAACAACAACAATACACAGTGGTCGTACTGTCTGTCTGCTGCCTAATTTATGTCACCCCTTCACGCTATCTACCCGTGTAATCAACTCACCCCTTCCCCACCATGCCCCCACGTGCCAACTACCAAATTACTACAGTATAACTCATGGAAATAAAGTTATGGTTAGTTTCTCTGTTTTTTTTTATTGGATTTGGTCGAAAATTAGTAATGTACTTTTTCAACTTTTTCAAAGACAAAAATACATTATTGATCTCTAAATTTTTCACAAAATATTATCATGTACTTTAAGTTTTGAAAATCGTCATGGTGCGTCCAAACCTTAAGGTTTTGAGGCCGATTGCGTCATTTGACATGAAATTCTAAGGTCAACGCTCATTTTTTGTTATATCATCAGGGGTATAATAGACCAAACACATTTTCAACCATATCAAAGTTAAATCTAACCCAAACTCCTTTAACATCATCATTTTGTGCCTTAGTTGTTGTTTCCCTGAAGTTACTAAGCATGGATCTACATGGAAATTGACTATATTAGTGTGTTCTTTCCTCAATGGTGTATTGTTAATATCTCGTTAAGTAAAAAGTTACTAAATTATATCATAACTAAAATACACCGTTGGTCACTAAAATACACCGTTGGTTACACAATCATTCAATTTTTGGGTGTATGTTGACTTGTGAAAGTCAAACTGGTTAAATCCAAACACCCGCTAAACTGCATATGCAGATGTAAACATGCAATTGAAAGCAAAAAACTCGGAAAATCAAGATTAAAATTATCATTTAAAATTTGTTCGTTATATAATGACATTAATCTGAAGCGTATGCCAAATGTACATCATTATAACTGCATGTTTCTAAACATTTATCTTCTTCACTTTCATCATTTTTTTATCCATTTTTTTTCTAATTTCCTAATTGCAGCCTTCTCTTTCCAATGCTCCTCTGTCGCTGCAGTACGTCTTCCTTGTATCACTTCAGCATGGCTTCCTTCTGCCTTCTCTTTTTCTTCTTCCTGCTCCTTTGCTTCTTCCTTCTCCTTTTCATCTTCCTCCTGTTCCAACGCAGCTTCTAATTGATAGTACCAGCTTTCATCACCTTCAACTTTGGGTAACTGTTGTTGGTTAGATACAGGGTTTTCTGCTGCCACATTTGCTTCAGTAATTGGTCTTTTGCTCAATTCCTTGTAAGCATCTACATCTCTTGGTCCTTTTTTTTTTTTTTTTTTTTTTTTTTTTTTTTTTTTTCTTTTTTCTTTTTTTTTTAAGACAACATGATTTCAAGTGAATGTGATTGATGTGTTTGAAGTTGATGATATAAGATTAGTATGCAGCAACATGTGAAAGTAACCAATATATACACAAATAATGGGGAAAACGAAGAGTCTGCATTAAATTTTAGAAGCATTTTTGGACTCTTCGATTCCTCATTATTTGTTAGAAATATGAACACACTTACAAGCATTTAGGGACCAACGGTGTATTTTAGTCATGATTTAAATTAAGTAACCTTCGAACTTAACGACATCTTTACCTTCTTACTTAATGAGATCTTAACCTTCTGCTTTGTAGATGTTGAGACAGCAGATGCAAGAACTTTAGGTGAAGCGCTTGCTACCTCAAAACGTAGGAACAACGGTGTATTTTAGTGACCAACGGTGTATTTTAGTCATAAAATAATTTAGTAACTTTTTACTTAACGAGATGTTAACAATACACCATTTGAGGAAAAAACACACTAATATAATCCATTTCCATCAACATCCATGCTTAGTAACTTCAGGGAAACAACAACTAAGGCACATAATGATGATGTTAAAGGAGTTTGAGTTAGATCTAACTTAGATATGGTTGAAAATGTGTTTGGTTTATTATACCATTGATGATATAACTAAAAATGGGCGTTGACCTTAGAATTCCAAGTCAAAGGACGTAATCGGCCTCAAAACCTTGAGGTTTGGACGCACCAAGACGATTTTCAAAACTTAAAGTGCATGGTGATGTTTTGTGGAAAGTTTAGGGACCGATAGTGTATTTTTGTCTTTTTCAAATATATCAATTTAGCACGTGACTTTTTTTATGTTGTAACATATATTTGCTTAGGAAGGAAGGAAAAAAAAAAAAAAAAAAAAAAAAAAAAAAAAAAAAAAAAAAAAAACGGGTGGCAAGACTTAAAATCTCTATATACATAAGAATTCCATTTGCTGTGGCAAGACTTTAAATCTCTAGTTTTTAGAGTACTGTTGTAGCTAAGCTAATGCGCAATGAACTTTTATTTCACAAAAAGAAAAAGAAAATCGTTTCAAAAGCTTTTCAGGGTAAGTATTTTCTAATAGTTTCAGAGTTTGATGTATCCAAAACCATAAAATGAAAAAGATCCACAGGTTACTAATATACTTGAGCAAAGACTGTGAATATTAAAGTTAACTCCAGCAAATGGATGTTAGTAACAAAATTGTTGACAAGCAAGCAAAGACAGTGTGAATATTAAAGTTAACATCATGTTACTATCAAAATTATTGTATAAATCTATTAATCATTCCATACTGATATTCCAATTCTGACAAGTAACAAGCAAGCAATGATGAGCAATTCCTTTTGGGCGTCAACGAAAGCATGTAGAAACATGAAAAAGGAGTTCAGTAAGCATTTGCCAAATAAAAGCTTATTATCTATTGCTCGTGTTGAATTGCCAAGTTTCATCACTAAAAGCACAACAACAGACACCAGATTATTGTTGGTCACACTTTTACTCGCTCAATAAAATGCGAAAAGCTTCTGCTTTTTCAATCAACCCAACTTCTTCAAACGCTTTAACAAGCCTTTCACATACAGCAACATCAAAGTCGGTTGTGGCAGACGTCTTCCATTGATCAATCACTTCTCCAACCTCATTGAAATGGCCACCCATCACATATGCAGATAGTATGCAAGCATAGTTTCTACTTGTCATTTTTTGGTTCGTCATTCTTAAAGATTTCCATATTTGATCAAGTGTATCTTTATTTCCCAAAGCACAGTGCAGTATAATAAGGAAATCATAAGTTATCCATTCCCTTTGCGTAATGCCCTTCTCACTTTCAACCACAGAGTTGGCTTCAGAATTCACAAGTTGACCCGATGTTAGATATATCTTCACAAGCTTCACATATCTTCCCCAACTCTCACTCGAAGAGGAATTTGTCATTTCATCAAGAATGTTTCTAACTTCGTCGATCTTCAAAGACGAAGCACAAGAACTAATCCATAAGTTGTAAGTGTATATATCTGGAGAAACATTCTGATTTTTTAGTTCTTCAACAACAGAAGAGACTTTTTCCACCTGCCCAACTGACATGTATAACGTCATTAGCTCGTTGTATGTTATGGCACTTAATGGAAGGTTAGACTCTTTGATTCTTTCATAGAGGTCCTCTGCTTTTGAAGTTAGTTTTGATGCAGCATAACAGTGAAGAAGAGCCGTGTAGGATTCCGTTGTTTTAGCAGCTGGAGGTAAACTTTCAAAATAGCATTCGGCAGCGTCTATACCAAAAACTTTGGTCATCAAGTCAATTCGGAATGCATAGTCTGAGTCGGATAATTCAAAGTCTCCGTGTGAAACCATCCACTCCGACAACTGCAAGTGCAATTATTCTTGCTTGTTATATTATCAGTAATATAATGTCCGACTAGGATGTCTACTGACATGTAAAGATCTTAAAAACATTACAACTTTCGAATACAGTTAACTAGAGATAAAGAAGGAAAACTTGTATAAGCAGGCAACCTGCTATAGGCCATAGTTTACTTATAACTGAACAGTGCTTGGAAGGTAATGTAGTTACCATTTTTTTTGTTTAAAAGGGTAGCGTACTTGTAAAATCATCCTTGTTATGGTTTTAAAAAAGTATGTTTCCCTTGTAGATGCTTTTTGATTTACCCATTGTTGGGTAAAAATAAAGTAATTGCCTCATATAAAAGTAAGTTACCCATTGATAGGGGGGAAAAAAAACAAAAAAATACGAATTACATGCCCCAAATAAAAGTTACCCATTGTTAGGAAAACATGAAGTACATGCCCCAAAGTAAACATCCGCTTATAGTACATTACCCTTTCAAGGGTTCACATTCACAAGGGTTTAAAGTGGCTAATAATGTTTTGAACCTTAAAGTTTATCTTCAAGTGGCAAAGGTTTCAAATTCACAAGGGAGCAGAGTTACTGGTCAAGTTTACAATCTCAAAGTTTATGTTCAAGTTCGTAATCTTGAAGTTTCATGCTCAAGTTTAAGAAGTTTCAGATCATCAAGGATAATGGCTTGCAAGGTGTAGTTTAACTTGATCGTCATTGTCAGGGCAAGTGATCTTTTTCAAGTGTCAACAAAGCAAGTTCAAGATGTAGGTTTAGTAGCTTAAAGTTGTAAGTTTATTAGCTCCGATTTCCGAATGAGATTATGCTTATAATTTCTCTTTCACCATAGGAAAAACGAAACACTAATGTGAACATTCATGGCTAACAGCACGATAAGTAATTATAACATAACAACCTTGAAATTACCAAGGTTTTCCAACACTCTGTTTAATGATTCTTCTGAACTAGCCAAAAAGGATTTTCAGACTCCATATATATGAACATTAAACATCAGAAAGCCAAGACCTCTAACGAATCCAGTCCTCATTGTATCAACTCATAGCACGTTAGAAGGTTAATCACATACAGAAACTTGGAGGGTATTCGGGGTGTTTGGGATTTCTTAATTGTGTGTCTTGCCTTTTTGATAAGCTGTTTATGCAACTTATTGCTTATTTCACTCACATATAATTAGCCAAACAGTTTGGAGAAAAGCAATCCCATAAACCCACAAAACTGCTTCTCTGTTGTACCAAAACAGAACAAGCAGATATGCAGTTATAATAAGCAATCCCAAACACGCCCCTAGCATGTTGTAATATCTAACATTCGGCAACTGATGTCAAATTATGTTCAGGACAATTTGCTCGCATACCTCTTACGTGAAAAAATTAAAACAAGATGCATTATCTATTGTATAAAAATCAGTTGTAATTACACATAACCATTGAATTTCCACTAATTCTCGTCTAAAGATGTACTAGCATTCTTAGTATGACAAACCTACCTACGATCAGGAAAAGCTCAGAGTGTTTTAATATCTAACATTCAGCAACTGAGGTTATGAGCGACATTGTTGTGTTTCATTTCAAACTAAGTTAATGCTCTATTTAACATACTATATACACTAGAAATCTGATATAAATTCAGGACAATTTGCTCACAGACGCCTTACGTGTTCAAATAATCAAAACAAGATGGATTTACTATTGCATAAAATCAGTTGCAATTACACAAAAACATTGAATTTGCACTAATTCTCGAATTCGACCATTACATCTATTAGCATTTTTAGTATGGCAAACCTACGAACAGGACAAACTGATAAAAAACAGCATCAAAGTTTAATCTTATAAGCTGTTGCTTCATTATGTCTTGTAAGATCTTACTTTTGGCAACTGAATTTAGGGGCTATATTCGTGTTTTCATTTCAAATTAGCTTCATGCCCGATTATAAGCAACAAATCTATGTAACGACAATGTATCTTGAACCATAAAATCTGGTAGCAATTCAGGGTGTGTTTGTTTAACCTTATTTGCGGGCTCATGAGCTTATGTGATTTTGGCTTATTTTTCATAAGCTCAAATTTTCCGGCTAATTTTTGGACTTATGGGCCTATATAAGCTTACTATATATATAGTAAGCTATGGGCTGCCAATATGTCCCAAAATAAGCCGCAAAATTTGAGCTTATGAAAAAAAAGCCAAAATCACATAAGCTCATGAGCCCGCAAATAAGGTTAAACAAACACCGGCTCAACCTAGGATTTCATATAGCGCGTACTTAAGGAATGTATATCACAGAATTCGATCAAATTAGTTATAAAAACAAGTAAAGTCTAACCTCAAGAGCATGTTTATACCGCCTGGACCTCCTGAGTTCCTTCCCAATCCCTCGCAAATCCTCAAGCTTAACCTCCCGTCCTTCATTAACCCATTTCTGAATAACATTAGTCGCGCTACGCTTCGGCAGCCTCAGCCTGAATATCCTACTCTTCAGATCATCACCATTACTATCACCACCACTTTCATCCGGTGATTCGTCGTACACGATCTCCGGTTTCGGCACCGAAGAAGATACAAATCTCACCTGAGTCTGCCTAGTACCATTCCTAGGGTTTCAAAAAAAAAAAAAAAAAAAAAAAAAAAAAGTTTTAACATTTTTTTTATAAAACTATAAAAGTTAGTTAAAATAAAGTGAGTGCGTTAGGTATGTGTACCTGATGAGTGCTGTGAAGAGTGAACGAGTAGATGCCATGAATGAGTGAATATTGATTTGATTGAAATGGATGCCTAAAATAATGGAAATGAAATGAGTAGGGAAGATGATATAAACAATGAAAAAAAATGGAAAGTGTCAGAAGTGGGATTTGAACCCACGCCCTCTTTCGAAGACCAGAACTTGAGTCTGGCGCCTTAGACCACTCGGCCATCCTGACTTTTTTGTTTATAGATGTGTTGTTAGTTTATATATACAGAAGTTTTCCCCATAGAATTCTAAGTTCTAACACTTGACTTCACTATAAAAAAGCTATTATTCTTACCTTGGGTAACTATAATTTTTGTGATATATAGCAATTTCATATATCTTTTCTCAAAAGTTGAATGTTTCATATTTACCCAAAAACTATTTGTATATATTATTCATTAAGTGGTTGTGATATGAGTAATGAGATTTTCAATTAGGATAATATGAAATTTCCAAAATAATATTTTAAAAGTTTTTTTAAAAATAATTTTTCATAATCTCAAATCATATGATATTTTATGTAGTTTACAAAAGTAGTCTTTGTTTCTTAGCTCTCACTCCATCTTTAAATGCAGCTTCATTTTCCGTTGCAACAAAAATTATATTCGTCAAACATAACTTATGGTAAAGCATAAGCCAAGTCATAGTTTAAGAAATTTGTAACTACTATCACATTGTTTTTTTATTTGTAGATGCGTATCATATTCATTTACCAATAACTGAATGTTAAAAAGAATAAGTAGATGTAATGTAACACTGCTCATTCCTGTAAAAACAGGGTATCTAGTGAAGAGATAAAATATAGACAAGTATTGTATTTGCATATGTACTCATGAGACGTCTATTGTTTCGCTCTATTTTAATTTGCATAGTTACACAGTATCATTTAGTGAAATGAGCCGCTATTTAGTTGCACGCAAATATTATTCTTATTTTAATTTTTCTTCTTTGATCCTAACTCTTAACTAGTTAACTAAACCTAGTATTGGTAAATATGGACTAGTAGATTGATGCCCCTCTCTTGGGCCTAGTTTCTTGAGCAATATTATATGTAGGATAAGTTAAATTTAATTGTTTAGAAGAAAAGAATTGAGTATTTGACAACTTTTTCCCAATTTTTAAGCTTAAGTACAATGACAAGATCGTACATAACAAGATAGATGGAATAGATGACGAGCAATTGTTGACAGGCTTCAAACTTCTGCCAGATTTTAATTGGAATGACAAATCATGTGCAAACTTTAAAGAAATACAGTAAAACCTCTGTAAATTAATAGTGTTGTTATTGAGATATTTTATTAATTTAGCGAGATATTATTATATCAATAAATTAATAATTTATTAATTTAAAGAGGTTTTACGTATGACATTTAAATTTTCAAGTTTAATATACTAGCTAGTTACAATATATACCGATTAGAGACAAAAAATAAATTTAAAAAACAAGTTTCAATTAATATTTTATGAATTCACATTCACACTTTATGAAAATAAAATTAAAACTTTTTGTTGCAGAAGACAACGCACCAACTCTTTAGTGCAATAAGGAAATTTTAAGATAAACTCAATATAGATTTGAAGTTAAAAAAAAAAAAAAAAAAAAAAAAAAAAAAAAAAAAAAAAGTGACTATTGATTCATTTTTACTAAACAATCTTAAGATTTTGAAGTGTATCTCTCTCTCTCTCACACAAATATACATATACACGAAATTTTAAGTAATTATTAATTTTTAGTTTCATTGGGACTAATAGATATACACTAGTGTTTCAGAAAAATTATTATCTTATTACTTTATCGATTAGGGTCCAAATTTATACTGGTCGTAAGTTACGACTGGACAAATTATTAATTTTATCGAGGTTATTAATTTATCGAGTATTATTTTATAGAGGTTTTAATGTATACTGATCTTCTCAGATATAAGATGAAAAAAGAATTAAATATTCGTATTAGATTACATATCTTTTCTATTTTTTTTAATGGAGAATAACTTGGGAAAATAGCACAAGAACGCATCTAAATATCTTTTTTTAATCAAATGTGTCAAACTTTGTTATGTTCAAAATTGTGACTTTAAAATTTAAACTAATTAATTATTAGTCTAAACTAATATACACCTACATTTACAAGATTCAACCAAATTTCAACCCTTAACAAAAACAAAATTTTTCCTCTTAAAAAATACATAGCGTTAATTACCAAAGTTGTACTTTTTGTTGATCCATTTTTCAAAGGATGACAAAATCAGCTAGTGTTCCCAATTTGGTCATGTGCTAATGTGCGATCGTGCGATCCCATTAGTTTTTTTACACGTGTCCCTGATAAAGATGTGGATACCAATCATTCGAGGCCCACCCACTAGCACCATTGTACACCCCCACCCACGCAGATGTGCGATCGGAGAACGTGCGATTTCCGGCGACTGTGCGTAAAGTACAAAAGTAAGTACCATTGGAAATAAGCAAAATCTTCATTATGTACTTCATATCTTTTGATTTGATTAATTTTTTTTTATTATTTGTAAATAATTATTTGATGTATTTGGTAGTAATATTTTTATTATTTCTGCAAATCCACACACATACACTCAAATCCACACACACTTAAATCAAAACATAACTCCAGTCAATCTTTTCATACTATGAAATGACAAGTTTTTTCCTTAATTTGTTGTTGTTTAGGTTTTATTTGTCTAATATTTGTTGTTTTACAATTATTTTGGGGCTTATTTGTGTAATGTTAATTTCTTAATTTTTTGGTCGATTAGCTAAAATTTTTGGGGCTTATTTGTGTAATGTTAATTGCTTGTTGAATAGGTTGTTAGGACTTATTTAAGGTAGTTCAATAGGTTGCCTAACATTTTTCATTAGGACATTTTATCACATAAGTTTTAGAGCTTATTTGTAATGGGAAGTTACTAAATATTGGTAATCTGAAAAAATTTGTAGCTAATCTTTTATAATCAAAATGGTTTTCAAGATTTGGAATTCATTTGTTGTCATGAATTTGATCTCAAACTTAGTTGTTTGGACTTTTTAGTGCCCTGCACCATATACAGCTTGTTTGGACTACATAAGCCTCTATCTAGCTTGTTCCTTAAGTTCTTTTACTGAGTTTTACTGTTGCGCTAAATGTTTACATATTCTCATACCCTTTATGGAAGTAGTTTGTCTTACACGGATAAGTAGTTTGTTAAGTTGAGTTATAATAGAAGGGAAAAAAACATTTTCTAAGTTTGCTAATTTAAGAAGTTAAGTGATTCGATAAATGAGATCATTTTAAGAAACTATCAAAATTCATTAGGTAAATGTTGTCGGGTAGCCTTCATGCAGTATATCTGCTGGATCAAATTAGGACGAGAGTTGATGCGCGTGCTCACCTCTCTAGTCTCTTCCCACCCGCGCTGTCTTTACTATTTAGGTTAATGGTAGGCGGCGTTTTTCTTCTAGTAATTTATCCGGATGGTTGCTGCAAGTCAGTTTCACTATGTGGCTTTGCAGCCTGAAAATGAGTCTAGTTTTGTATGCTTCTGATTTGGTAATTAACGCAAATACATATGATAGCTAGATACCAGACAACGTTAGAGTGTTATAGTAGGGTCACCAAAATTTGTTTAATGGTTTAATATAGCCTACTTCCCCTAGTCTATTTCAAATCTTGCAAACACAACAAACATGATTCAAATTCAAGAAAAATAATACTCCACATCAAAACTGTTAGGAATATAAATATTCATATGAAAGAGTCGGTCACCCCGAGTATCTATTTAGCAGTTATGTAGCTCGTAGGCTTATAAGTATTAGTTTAGTTATCATAATATTAGTTTAGTTAGCGTATTATTTGTGGAGGACGGATGGGTCTTTACCTACTGTACACCCGATTCACAACCAGCAGGAGGGCGTTTACTTGTATGTATAAATACCCTCTTCCACCAAGGAAGAGGGTTGGAACTTCTCACACTTTCAATCTAATACACTATTGTTTCTCTCTCTAGAAGTCTCCCATCTCATCTCTTTCTCTCTCTAACTTCTCTCTAGATATCATCACATATCAAAACCATAAATCATACACCATACGAGTTTAAACATTATGAGTTAATTACGAAAACCTATGCTTTAGTCGCCCAGAAGTCGCCTAGGATACAAGGTCGCATAGACTCTGATAAGAGAAGTGCTTTAGTCGCCTAGGAGGTCGCCTAATTTGCTTTAGTTCCCCAGGAAGTCGCTTAGGAGTCCCCTAGGATCTCCATTTTTCAAGGTCACATACAAGGTCGCTTACACTAGTTGCCTACTAGGATTTGTACTTTTCAATCGCCTACAAGGTTGCATAAAAGAAGCAGAGACGCTTGCACCGTTGAAAAGGTGTCCTGAAATGAATCTAATGAATGATATGTGAAAGTTCATTTATATATATATATATATATATATATATATATATATATATATATATATATATATATATATATATATATACACACACATACATGCGATGTTCACTTTCGTAAAGTAGTAATATAAATAGGTTGTTTAAAAAAATTTCTCTTAAAATTTTCTACAAAGATCTTAAATCTTCGGTCATATGTGATGCCATGTTAACTTATTTATGTAAATATATTAAAAGACATATTGAAATCAATACTGAGGTTTGATTTGAGCATGTTTGGCACAAAAGGTTATAAGAATATTATGTTTATTACTTGAAAAAGTGAGTTACTTAAAATATAAGTTTTGTTCGTCAGACATAACTTATCAAAGATTTTAGAAAAATAATCTCTCATAATCTTTTAAAATCAAATATACTTCATATAGAGTATAAAAATAATCTCATTTTTTAATCTCTCGCTTCATCTTCATCTACAACTACATCTCTAATTTCAGCAACAGTAACTTGAGTATTAATAAGATGTTTGAAAATAGAATAACCAATGCAAAATAATAATAATAATAATAATAATAATAATAATAATAATAATAATAATAATAGTAATTAAAAAATAAAATAAAAAAAGTGCAATCTACACACTTATTTCACACTTCTAAAAAGTGCGTAAAATTTTGTTAGTTTATTAACACTTAATAATGTGTAAAAATTGTTTACATTAATAAGTGTGAAAAAAATGTAAGACAATAGATTTTCCAAACTTATAATTGTATATAAAAAAAGTACACATTTTTAAATGGGAAGAAATCTAATACTACTTCCCATTTTTTAAGTGTGCAAATTAATTGTAACACCCAATTTCTCCACACTTGAGGAAGTGTGGAGAGAAATTGGGTATTACTAATAAGCATCTATAAGTGTGGACATTACTTAGATTTCTTCAAATTTAAAAGTGTGATTTTTTTAATACAATTATAAGTGTGGAAAATCTATTGTTTTACAAAAGAAATTCACACTTATAATTGTAACTAATTTTTACATATAATTAAATGTGTATAAACTAATAAAATTATACACACATTTAAAAAGTGAAGAAAAAAGTGCGTAGACAGGACTATTTTTTTTAAGTGAACTCACGTTAAGCCATTTAATGTGAGTTCAACTATCAACCTTGGGGGTGAAGGGAGTGAGGTTTAGCGTGATACTGTGAAGGTTGGAGAGAAGATTGACGGGTTGGGGTAGAATTCACGTTTTCTTGTGTTAAGGTGGTGAAGATAAGAGGGATATTAGGTTTTGGGTAGATCGTAGGGTGGACAATTGGAGACTTTGTGATGGATTTCCTAGATTATATCATTTGGATAAAAAGGAAAGGATATTAGTGTGATGGAAAGATGAGTGTTAGTAGATAATAGGTGGGTTTAGGTATGGATTCGGTTAGGAGTATTAGTGGGCGGGTAAGTAAGGAGTTCGAGGATTTTCTTGATGCTTTGCAACATGTTGTTATGTCTAATAATTGTAGGGATCGGCGGAAGTAGTCAATTGGTGAAGATGGTAAGTTGACGGTTAAAAAGTTATCAAGATTGATCGAGAAAAAGATTCTAGTGTCGGATAATGGAGGTCATGAAACGCTTTGGAACAAGTTGGCACCTAAGAAAGTAAACATATTCGTGTGGAGGGTGTTAAGCGGAAAACTACCGGTTCGTGTAGAGCTTAATAGAAGAGGTGTCTATTTGGACTCGGTTTTTTTCCAAGTTGTGACAATATTGTCGAAGCGTGTACTCATGGCTTGATCACTTGTGATTTAGTTATGGGTGTTTGGGAGAAGATCTTTAATTGGTGGAAGGTGGGGGTCGTTTATGCTTTTTCACTTGATGAATTCTTTTTATCAAATGGAAACATTAATGTCCCTATCTATATTTCTCGTATTTGGCAAGCGGTTATTTGGACTACGGGGTACTTCATATGGAAATAAGAAATGCTAGTGTGTTTGGTAGCAACGTGGTCAAGTACTAACCAAATTGTTCAAGACGACTAAAAAGCTATGAGTGAATTACACGAATATCAAATAAATATAAAGAGATAGATTGGCAACAATGGTTATGGGACCCCACAAAGAGTTAACTTAGAGCAAGGGGTATAGCAACGCATACCGGCGCAACTTCCGACGTGGCACACCAAGTGGCGTCGCCACCGTTGTGTCACCACATTGACAAAAGCAAGAAAAACCAACGGGGCGCCACTTAAGTGGCGAAGAAGAAGACAAAGAAAAAAATATACCCGTTTTTTCTTTACTTTTTTTTTTTTTTTTTTTTTTTTTAAATTTTTTTTTGTCCATGTATTTTTCTAGTGTGTTTTTTTGTTTGTCTGTTTCAAGATGAAGGGTATGGGATGTGTATGTGACTGTTTGTGGTTTTGGTGGCTACAAGAAGTTATGTGGAAGTTGTTTGGCTGCAATGTGTGACTGCATTTGTGAAGTGAGTTTAAGGTTAAGCTTGTAGTAATATACTGTAATAGGTTATATTTCGGTTAATTGGTTATAAGTGGGCTTTTGAAGTTTTAGGTGTTGAGTTATTAGCGGGTCGAGTAAAAATTTAAGATTCAGAAAGAAATTGGGTTGCATTTTTATATCTTGGGCTGATAATTTTGGTTGAATATTGGAAACGTTAGATTTTTTTTGTCATATTGTATTATGATTTGATTTAATGAAATTTAATTTGTTTGAGAAAATAGAAAAAAACAATAAAATTATGAGTGGGCAGGGCCCAAATGAGGGAAATGTCACTAGTGAATGTGTGTTTTGAAGTGTGAGTGTTGAAAGTGAGAATGCTGAGGTGATACTGAAAAGGTGAAAGTGACATGTTGCCACACCTGATGCTTTTAGTAAGCATTATTCAGTTTGGGCTCGAGTTCAGATGCAAGATTTCTGTGATGTCTATTATTTACTCTCTCCGTCTTAAAATTATTGTCAGGAGATAAAAATCACAAAATTTAATAAAAGTTAGACCATTACAACTTTGGTGAAAAAGTGAACTATATAAAGATCATGACATTGGACATCTTCCATTCCATATCATACAACTTTTAAAATAGCAAAACAAAACACACAAAAAGGACCATATGATATCTGATACTAGTACTATTCTCTAATGACAAGCACAAAAACATATCTCTTATATTGAATTCTATCGGCAAATTGCAGCATACCATACCAAAGTTCATCAATATTTACCCACCATAACTTCATGACTACATTTCAATACTAAGAACAGTGGGTATCGTGGAGCCATTCGGCTCCTGCCGTTCTCTAAAAATGTTGTCACGTCAGCAAAACACAGAAAGGCACAAAAAAACCTTTGGCACCACATTTTATGTCGTTACCGCTGACACTAGAAAATATGGTGTCGTTCTCCATTTTTTTCAATTACATAAAATAAAACATACATAATATTAATTAAAATAAAACCCAATTACGAGAATGAACGTTATATGGAGTGGTTTTACGAGAATGAACCCTTTTTACATGTTTTACCAAAGTGACCAATATATATCACTATCAACTTTTTTATCTTCCATTTGTGTGGGCCACGAAAAGTTACACAGATACTCATATGAGATGAGAATTTACTGTACTTTTTTTTAGCAATTACCGTAGTTGAACAATACTTTTTATGATTTTATATGTTCATATCTGAAAAGCAGGGACGATGAAGTAATTTCGAGTAACAAAAAACTATTTACACATTTTGCATCATGTTACATTGTCAATGTACGCCACACAGTAAAGCAAATTTGAATGTTATAAGACAATGTTTTGCATTATTACTACGTTATAATGTATGTGATGTACTGGTTACTCTTGAGCTCCAAAAACACACACATGAACATCACAAACCCAGATTTTCGCCTCCCAAAGCAGACCCAATACTCCATGTTAACACACATCGCCGTCGACCACGCCTAGACTTAAATCCACATGCCTGTCACATCGCCCTCGACCTCGCCTAGAGTCAACTTCACATCGCCTAGGCATGTTCAACTCGCTCACATCCACGCCTAGACATGTTCACCTCGCCTGATTTTTACTCCTATACTAAGATCGCCCAGAATTTCACCTCCCCAAGGTGTGCCCGCCCGCTACATCGCCCACCACCTCGCCACAGCTCCACCACCTCGCCAGCCACCTCGCCACAGCTCTACCACCTCGACAGCCACCTCGCCACAGCTCCACCACCTCGCCAGCTACCTCACCCAGCTCTTCACGCCCACCACCTCACCTAGAAAAATGAAAGACACATGTATGGTTCAAAAGTTGTCATGAACTGAATCTAACGGATCATATGCAAAAGTTCATTTTCGTAAAAAATATGGGCGAGGTTTATTTTTGTAAACGGATACTTGTTATGGTTCATTTAAGTAATTTACTCTTAAAATAAACTTCATCATTTACAATCGTTTTTACTACTGCTTTCCATTTTACTGGTTAATGACAACATAGTGTTGTTGCTAAAGAGTGTATGGACCAAATATAACTATATAACTTAAAAAGAATATTGGGTGTGACTCTGACCCAATTTTAAAAATGACTAAACTGGCCCAATTTAAAAAATAACTAAACCTAGCCCAAAGCTTTAAATGTCTTCTTCCTTCTTCGTCTTCCTCCTTGCTGGCAAATAATAATAATAATAATAATAACAATAATAATAATAATAATAATAACCTAACACATCACAAAAACACACACAAACACATCACAAACAAAACACACAAACAATCCAATATATCTGTTTGCAAACGTTCACAACCTAAAAAAAATAAAAAACATAAAATAAAAATAAAAAAGTAAAGGACGAAAATACGGCGCGAGGAGGCTTGGTGCAAGTTTCGGTTGTTGTGCGCCGTTCATGATTTTGGGCTGGTGGGTTTGGCACCACGATACCCCCGGCTCTAATAGATCAACTAAGAACATTCAACCATTATCCACAATATTCTAAAAGATAAAATCGGTAGACTATTACAATTTTCAACAACTTAAATAGAATATTCATTCACTAAATTCTCTTTTGATGATTTAAAATGAAAAATGGATAATTTTTTTGAGACATTTCATAATAATAATAATAATAATAATAATAATAATAATAATAATAATAATAATAATAATAATAATAATAATAAATAAATAAATAAAAGACTACAGTATAATTTTGAGACGGGAGAAGTATGAGCAAATGATTAAAAAAATATCATACTTGCCACTATTTCTTTTTGCAGGCAGCTAACAATTTTTTTTTGTTTTTGTGGGTACTTTTTCTTTTAAATACATTTTTTAGGGTGTTTTGCGAAACTTTGGACATTTTTGCCTCTCTTAGCTAATAGAAATTTTTTATATGGCAAAAATGTCATTTAATACTCTAAAAAGGATGAATTAGAAAGAAAAATACTCACAAAAGCAAAAAAAATTGTTCACTACCCACAAGAAAAATGATGCAAATATGATATATATATATATATATATATATATATATATATATATATATATATATATATATATATATATATATATATATATATATATATATATATATAAGAGCAAAATAGCCCGCGCGATGCTGCGGTGCGGGATTTTTTTTGGCATGTTTGTTTTTCTTTGGAAGTTATTGTTGTTTTATTACGTAAACACAGTACACACGCCTTCTAAGGTGTGTTATGAAAACATCTTTTTAAAGCCTTAAAAAACTATTAAGCACTTATTGGAAGTGTTTCGATGAGCTTATTGTGCAATAGCACCTAACTTAGGGAAGCTACATTTTAATATGATAATACAAATTGCTCAAGAATTATACTTGTACTCAAATTTGCAGAATACAATGAACATATATAAGTTGAAAATAACTGATGATTTGAGAATCCTTTGGAATGAGAGGAAATTTTCTTACTGGACGAAGCACTTGCACTGCCACTTCTTCTCGCAGGCTTGTATATGGCCATGACGACTGGAGTTGTGATAAAAGTGGTGAATACTAAATAGTGCCATCATGACTAATATAGCTAAAACCTCATCATTAAGAACCTGCGAAAATGATTTTGATCTGATTATGATTCTGAATTCGAAATTTGAGTTGGAATTTAATGAAGGATTTAATTGCACCAAGATGTAAAGCATACTTCCATTTTTTACTAATTGCAAGTATGTTATATGCTGATACAGTTACCCCCTCCATTCATTAAAAAACACTGACCTTTTTTTCTTTGCCGATGTTAAGAACAATGAGTTCCACCAATCCCTTGGTATTCATCAACAACCCTAACGTAATTGATTCCCTCACGGACATCATACACATCACTGCCACAACAAACGTCCCCAATATCTTTCCACTACATGCGTCAGTGATCACCATTGCTAGTAGGCCCCACGCCTTCCCTCTATTGATTTTCATGAAATCAGTTTTCAATCCACTGGAAGCAAAATACAACGGGAAAAGCAATCCAGATACAAAGTCTTCAATCCTTTCTATTAGTTTATCGGCGAAATCTCCTTTAGGGATGGTTAGTCCAAAGATAAAATCTCAAAAAATGGAATGTATGCCAATGAAATCTTTATCTGAGTTCACACCATCAATTTGCATACAGTATCATACCTGTACCCAAATTTGCAGCATACAATGAACATATATAACTTGAAAAAACCTGCCGTTCATGGGATATCAGTACATTGAATGGTTCATCGGTGGTTTAGTAGCCAAAGCAGGTGCACCAAGAGTATTCATGATAACGTTCACCCAAAGAAGCTGGACATAAATGAAAAAAAAAAAAGTTCCAAAAACAAAAGCACATCAAAACACTAACTTAGTGGTGGTGTCCGTGGGCTAAATTTCAACATTTGGATGAACCTCCTTTTACATACCTGTGTAATGGTGGTATCCATGGGCTGACACCACCCTCACGTTCCATGTGTGCAATTGTGCAGCAATTCTCAGCTTCATGTACCACCAAATGTTGCAGGCAATTCAGAGTTCTACACGAAGAAACTTCATAATTCAATCACAAAACAAACATCAAAACCAGCCCATTTGAAATCAAGCAAGACCCAAATGGGCTTAGATTGTCATATAAAAAATGCATTAAATGTTTCATACTTACTTTAGTACAACCTTAGGTTTTCAGTACCATGTTGCAAAGCCAAAATTGCCAATGACAATTTGAAGATACACAGTCAGACGACCCAAACACTTTATTTTTGAACTTTTTTTGCCTTTGCAAATATGGTTAGAATTGTACCTTAAAATCATCATGGTCGGTAATATCGTAGAAATACGCTGTCATTTCCTCTTTTGGCGACATCCCTTAAGATATGAACATTTCTGTTTCGTCTTCCATCACTTGTGAATATGAAGTGATCTGGAATTAAGACAACCCTTTCGCAGTCCCAAAACCTTAATAGCAAAATAAAGTTAACTGTAAAAAGAATGGATTTGCACATATTGTTTAAAGGCAAAACTGAAAAATGTATTTTTTTCAAAGTATGTATACCTTTTCAGGTCATAAACTTACTTGATAAGGTTAACTCTAAAAATGTATTTTTGCCCTCTAATGTTATCAAGTTAAGCTTAATACCTTTTTAAAGCTCATAAACTTACTTGATAAGGTTACAAAAATTTTCTATAATAAACAACCCCTTAAGCCACATAAATAAGCTAATCCAAATACTTTGAGAAAAACATGATCAGAAATTACAGTATAACAACACAACTAATTTCACAAAATAAGTAAATAAAGTATACCTTCAATAGTCTCTCTTGGAGTCTTAAAGCCCACACCAATAATCTTCCGGAACCTGTTCACGTATTTCCTGGGCCTTTTTCCCTTTCCAGAACATGTTCTTCAAACTACCAGACAACATCAAACATTTAATCACTGGCTAATTTCAACAAAATCATACAGTTGCAAACTTGTAAATTATGACGAAACCTTAATTTGAAAATAATAAAAGTTGGAAACAAACATCTCAAAAGTCTTACTTGCAAACAATCACTCATCAGCAACGAAACCTGCAAAACAAATCAAGGAACCCCCAAATTAACGAAACCCTAATTTGAAAGGAAAAAAAATCTCAATTAATTCATTGAATTAACAAAAAATAATGAACCATAAAGAGTAAAAAAATAAAAAAATACATATTAGCGGAAGTTATTGTGATCTCTGGATGTGTTTTTTTTATGTGAAAGAGTAAGTAAGATCAAGAAACTTCTTATGCAAATTTTCAACTAATACACACACCTGTGTGGTTTCTCTTTGGATAGTACATAACAAAGCCATACTCAATTCACTGTGGAGGCCACATGGTTGGCTGACAATGTGTTGTACAACCGAGTAGGTTGTTCCCACCTGCTATGTTTGAAATTGGAGCATGTTTGGTGCATTAGCAAACCGATTAGCACCCTTAATCAGTGAACAATCTAGCTCCACATGTTTGCCAGCCAATGGGCTGCTGCCAAGCCCAAGACTCATTACTGTTGGGTCACTAAACTTTGCTAATCACACAATTTGACCCATTTAAGCAACTCGTCCAGCCAATAGCGTGAAAGATCAGAGGGCAAAAAATTTTTTTTGAAACACACTTAATGTCACATCATTTTTGGTCTTTAGAATATAGTATAATATATATATATATATATATATATATATATATATATATATATATATATATATATATATATATATATATATATATATATATATATATTAATTATTTGCCTGGAGAAGTATTTATGAGTAGCTGTCATTTCGTGACTATCTGCAAATTCAGGTCCACACAAGCATTCTATTTGTGGAATGAAATGTGTTTTCGTTGGCTGGCATTGAAATGGTGGTGAGCCGGGAGTTTGTCTTCTCTCTTGTCGGCCTGGCCGGGTTATCACGTTTTGATATGTCAGTACATATTTATATGTGGTTAGTTTTGGTACTATGTTTGGTATCAAGCGTACAATGTTTTGGTACCATGTTTCCAAGTTTTCTGAGTCTCAGATTTTTTAATTATTTTAATTATTTGAGGTGGGATGTCTTTAGTTTATATTTTGTTTCTTTTTGGAGTTTTAATGCAATTGTTGTCTTTTTTTAAAAAAAAAAGCCTACCTTGTATATCAATTGAAAAAAGTTAATACCGTTAACTGGAATAAACGTTACATACACAACTAAAACTGAACCTAACTTGTATATCTGTTCACTTCATTTGGTCTAAATTATAAGATTGTCCATTTTGTTGTCAAGTATGCGTAACCTTTTTCCAGCATATCAAGGTTAGTTGTTATTTTAGCCTTTATTCATCAAACTAGCTATTATTTTGTTAGTCAAAAATCAAAATACATCTGATCATCTGTATTCCCACCACCGGCAAATAGGTCGTCAGACCATAAGAGTCTTCTAAATCCTTTTTAAGTCTTTTCCATCTTTGTTAGTTAGCTGTTGTTGGTATATATTTTGATACCCTCAAGATTGCCAGTAATTATGGGTATTTTGATTAGACAACATGCTTTTGTTGTATTCTATTATCTTGTTTAATGAACACATTATTTTATGGCTTTGACTTTCATTATATAGAAAGGGAAATGTATTTAGTTAGGAATATGATACAAGATGCATGTAAACTTAAACTCATACACGTAAAGATAAAGTTATTTGGATGTTGTATTCTCGAAAAATCTTTATCAAGTACACAAGTGATAGGTGAGTGAGTTCTTTATTTAGATAGGTGAGTGTTCGACTATCACACCGTATAAACAACCCATACACATGCATCAGCTCGTACTATTGCAGGCTAGCTTGCAGCTGCCATAAACTAACGACGTCCTCTCAAACACCTATCATAGCGCATGCACCCTCACTTGTGTAAGTATTAGATTTTGTACTTTAGGCGGGGTATGTTTTGGGGAGAGGTTTAGAAAGCTTATAAGAGGTTTAGTGTCATATTACATTTATAAGCCTCTACTTCAGTTACTTTGTCAAACATGTCTAAAAATAGAAGTTTTATAAGCTCAAGCTCAACCATTAGCTAATCAACTACTAACTAGGTTTACCCAACACACCTTAACATTAATAATCATTTTTTTTAATGTTGTTAAATAAATTGTTATATGGGGTATAGTCTTCTTTACTAAAATTAATTTTTTTTTTTTTTTTTTTTTTTTTTTTTTTTTTTTTTTTTTTTTTTAAATCCTTTATTTTTTTTAATCCAAATATGTGTATTTTATGTAACAACAGAAAGAAATTTCAAACTATACTTACTATTTACGTGCTTTCCCAGATTAGAATAAAAGCGATCGATGATATCTTCATTATTACTATTCTTATACGTACATTTATATGGACCACTTTGTTCTCATTTGAAATGAAAGCCACATGAATTCTATGTAAAATTGCATGGACCACATGTGCATGATCACTATCTCGACCACCTTATTTATGTAGAATACATTTATGGTATCATAAAACTTGTGGTTGAGCAACGCCATATGTTGAACTAGCTTCATTATAAATGTAGCATATAAGAATAGTAATAATGAAGATATCATAGTAGAAAAATATCTACTACTAGCTAAAGCCTCACCCAGCTAACAAAGGTTGAGCCGTCTAACAAAACCAGCAACAAGCAGGATGTTGGTAAAAACATTTGCGTCGCATAATGACTTGTGGCCAATTAGGCCAGTATTTCAGGCGACGAGTATTAAACATCTTCGCAATACTCTGCGACGTGATATTGGTGACGCCTCACTTGGTGTTGCTAAAACTGTCGCTGAAGTCAAATTTGTCTCTAATGTTGTTGCTAAAAGGCTGATTTATTGTAGTGTCATAAATTACAAATCAAAGCAAGTGAAACCCCCGACCTTTACCCCAAGTGTCATAAACTACTCATCAAAGCTAGTAAAACCCTCGACCTCAACACCAACTATCCATCGTTTCTACGACATTTCTTTCACCGATGAGCTAGCCCCTACTATATACGTCCCTCTCATTCTCTACTACTCTTCACCACCTGACGGCCCAAATGGTCTATATAAGAATATTTGTGACCATTTGAAGGATTCGTTATCAAATACCTTGAGCGAATTCTACCCATTGGCCGGTCGATTTATTCGTAACGAATCTTTAATTGATTGTAATGATCAAGGTGTTTTGTACATCCTTGGCAAAGCAAATGTTCCAATCTCATATATTGTGGGCCTAGAGCATGGGTTGAAACCCGATGTTCTAAATGATTTCCTTCCACGTGAGATTGGGGAGGCTGATGATGTCAATGATCCTATGCTATGTATCAAAGTCACCACCTTTGAGTGTGGTGGTTTCGCAATTGGTATGTTATTTTCACATAGGCTTTCGGACATGGGTACTATGTGCAACTTCATTAATAATTGGGCTGCTAGAAGCATTGGTGAATATGACAACAAAGAGTACTCCCCAATATTCAATGCGCCGGTTAACTTCCCAAAACGAGGTTTGCCTGAGTTGGACCTCAGAGTACCTAGGTCAAGCGTTAATGTGAAAAATGCCGCACAAAGGTTTGTATTTAGCGGGGAGGCGATATCAGCCATGAGAGAAAAGATTGGATTTGATCAAAATAGCGGGTCTCGTAAACCCTCCAAAGTCCAACTTGTTGTGGCCTTATTATGGAAAGCCTTTGTTCGCATGGATCAAGTGAAAAATGGCCAATCTAAGGCATCTTTTTTAATCCAACCAGTTGGACTTAGGGACAAAGTAGTCCCTCAATTACCCAAAAACTCATTTGGAAATTTTTGGGGTCTAGCAACTTCTCAACTCGCGCCTGGTGAAGGTGATAAAATGGAACTTCTTGATTTTTTCAAGATTTTACATGGCTCCATTAAGAAAACAGTTGTCGATTGCGTTAAAATACTAACAGATGGTGAAAAAGAATACGGGGTTATAATTGATGCTTATTTGGAGTCGAACCGAAAAATAGATGATAATGATGTGAACTTTTATCTATTCACTTGTTGGTGCAAGTTTTCGTTCTACCACGCTGATTTTGGTTCTGGTAAGACGATTTGGGCTAGTACAGGAAAGTTTCCTGTCCAAAATTTGGTGATCATGATGGATGATCATGAGGGTGATGGTGTAGAAGCATGGGTTCATTTAGATGATAAACGCATGAAAGAATTGGAGCAAGATTCTGATATCAAAGCCTACGCAACATAGCTTAATTTGGCTTCTCTGATTTGAAATGTCACAGCTGATTTTTATGTTACTATTTTTGGCAATAGTTTGCCATGGCTTGATATTTCAGAAGGTGATTTAAAAGGGTCTGTTATGGGTCATATTCGTTTATCGGACTTTTATTTATTTATTTATTTATTTATTATTATTATTTTTTTTTGCATGTTCTATGTTGTACTTTGAATCCATGAAAACTTTTAGAGTATCTTAAAGAATATACTAATACAATGCTCTAAATTTTCCTTTGCCTTATTGAGCTAATAGCATGTGACAAAGTTATAAATTACAGTAGATAATAAAAAGTGAATTTCGATGCAATAATAAGAAAACAAGGCATTCTCTGTCGTTATATATAAGACGTTTGCAAAGTCATTTAATAAAATGAGCTCTTCTTGGATAAGAGGTACATGAGAAATCCTTGTCTTCATAATATCACAAAATATTTTTCTTAAGAATCTTTCTTACAAATGATTTGTAAGATCAAAGTTTTTCTTTTAACGGCATTTCGATTAAAAAGACTATAGCAAGAAGCTATATATGGACACAGAAGTTACAAGGTACAATTAAGTTAAGACATTACAAGAGTTACTAAACCACACAATCCAATAAAAGTTACTTAATATATAAGTTAATATACCACAAAATTTATAATAAATATCTACCTTCTAACGTTGTTTATTTCTCATCACTTGGTTTAAGTCCACTTCGAGCTGCTATGAGCCTATGATAAGGGGGATCTAACCAGCTTATTGGTAATATATACTTGTAAACTTCAGCAATTTTCAGTATAGCTGAGTATACCATATTTCTCCGCTTCTTTACTGGGCTTTTGACAACCATCCATGTTCATTCTACTTATCTATCAACAAATAAAATCTAGACTTCATAGCATGCAAACACATGTGATCCTTCTAAAATATTATCTTAAACATTTTTTTGAACGGTTATTATATTAAAAAGCTATTACGAAGCTAGAAAAAAATATTATCTTAACATATTCGTTCTTTCTACTCTATCATTTAAGGTCGGCTATATTGATAAATCCTAGATGTTGAATGAAAACTCGTGGTGCATATATGTGTAAACCACATTTTTGTTCCTCCAAAGATGCATCATTAACGATAGAGGCAGTGTGAATTTAATATGTAGTCGTTTTCAAAAGAAGACGTATATATGCACGCACAGGCAGATTTGTAAACACAATATTGTTCCGCGAAACCCCTAATCTTTCGTTTTCTTTAAGGAAAGGTGGATAATCAAAATCTTTCGTTTTCTTTAAGAAGACGTATATATGCACGCACAGGCAGATTTGTAAACACAATATTGTTCCGCGAAACCCCTAATCTTTCGTTTTCTTTAAGGAAAGGTGGATAATCAAAATTTTTACTAGTGTGTTATAATAACGTATACATGACATTCTGCTTGATTGATGGGAACTCAAACTTGCGGCGTGTTAATTGTGTAGTCTGGTTTTCAGTTCGGAAACTGAATTGTTATAAGACTATTGTTTGAATATTGATTACTCACGTACATAATTTGGTACTAAATTAATAGTATTTGCTGATTAATTTTTTGGGTAAAGGGTTTTACCCGGTAAAATTGGCCATGCCGGTTTATACTATACACATACAGCTTTAATAACATACAATTCAATTTAGCCGTCTACAAATCTCTCTTTGTCAAAACATATTAAAAGAAATATCAAAGTAATACTCTATCAGTCTCAAAATATAAGTCTAGTTTGATTTTTTAAAGTTTTTTATTTTTTATTTTTTTTGTATCTGTATTATATAATATTTAACAAAAATTATACTAATTAAAATACATTTAAAACTCAATCCATTTATATATTTTGCATCAAATATTATATAACATGAAAAAAATAATTAATGTTAAAAGTTAAAGAATAAAGACTTCAAAAGTCAAAATATAACTTATATTTTGGGCGGAGAGAGTATACAAATTAGATACACACCATAACTTATGCATGGCGTGTGTAATTAATCTCCAAATCACGTCCCTTCAGATATTCTAAACCATGACTTGCATTGATTATCTTTTCAAAAATTTTGGAGTGTGTGTTGTTAAGTTTTGCAGAAAGTGTATGCATGTTCAGTAAGCTCCATAGTCATTGCAGGAGGACGTCATCCAATATAATTGAGAACCTTTTTTTTTTTTTTTTTTTTTTTTTTTTTGCAATAATGCCAATGACTGTCAGGTAGGCAAAGGTCAAAACACGTAGATCATTTACGAACCAGAAGTGTGTGCTTTCAACAAAATGGGACCAATACATAAAATTATTAGTTAACGAGACCAGGATGATGAATGTGAAAAGAAATATAAAAGGTATCTGGAAAGGATCCTATTTATTGTAGCAAAACTAAATAAAAGTCACATCCATCTGTGTAATGGAACTTTCTAGGGTTTTAATTTGAGCAATAAGTGTGACAAAATAGTAAAGTAATTGACAAAATGTGATTCCACACGTATACATGATAGGCTAAATCGTCAGACACCTCACTCCGTTAATCATCTACAAAAAAATGTAAAACTAATTTCAAAATAACTCCGTTATATATAAAATGCATGAATTGTTGCTTGTATTGTTTAAGCATAATGTTGATCTGTTAGGTGGGAAACTTTGGAGTTTTGGATATGTCCTACGTTTTCGTAAAAGTTGTGGACATATCAAGTCGGGTACGTGAGCATCAGCCAAGAGCTTATATGGGTAATTGACGGCTAAATCTGGAAATGATTAATACCTGTTTTATATTAGTAGGGAGTTTGTCTTTTAATTTGGGTGATTTGTCAACACTTTGTCGAACTTTTGGCAACACTTTAGTGTTAATTTTTTTATATGATTTCGGCATGAAGGGAAATTTATATTAGGGCAAAGACTAAGGACGTACTGTCTTCTTTCCAATGTCTCGCATAGCGCACGATACTCTCACGCTAGCTAACATACCACAAATTTATATATGTACTATTGTGAGTAATTTTGCAAATGATTTGGCGAAAATACTTTTGTATTCTTCATCTTCAAACTCAGTTTCCGGCATCATCTCTAGCTATCAATCACCATCTCCGGCTAACAAATCATCCTCAATTAAAATCCAGATTTAATTCCATATAATAATAAAAACCGTAAATTCAAATCATTAATAATGATTTTCAAATATTCATAGATAAATATAAGTCTCATTCAACCATCGTGAATATAAGTCTCATTCAAAAAAACATACATTCATGAATGAATTAGTAGCCGCCATTATAATCACCATTATCACTCGCTAGCATCATCATCGGAACCACCATCCTCACCGAAATCACCATTATTACTTAAATGGCACCATCGTCATTGGAATCACAATTATCACTTAAATGACTTAGGTTAATCTTTGTTCTTTGTACTTTCTCCGTCTCATATTAAATATTCAGTTTTGAGTTTTTAAGTATTTCTTTTTCAACTTTAACTTTTAAATATTTTTGTTTATGTTTTATAATATTTGATGAAAATTATAATTGTATATTGTGATGGAGTATTCTACCAAAATAACGCAATCTTTAAGTTCATATATCAATGGTCTCTAACCTTGTCAAGATAGTTAAAATACAAATTGCTCAACGGGTTGTTGGGCAAAATGCATGTAAACAGTTCGTACATTCCATAGTTCATACCAGTTTATATATGGATTGGGATTTTTTTTTGTTTTATTTGAACATGAGAGGTAATATTAGTTTTGTTGTGAAAGAAAGCTTATTCTTTTAATAAAATAAAAGTCTCACAATATGTGATTTATTTTTTTCTCCACTCGCCTAAATATCAACATTACATGTATTCTAATCAAACTATTGAACATTTTGTATTGAACATATGATATGGTATATTAAGATGTAAATTCTGCTTGTATCACAAAAACAAGCAACTCTATCATTTCTTCAATTCGAGGATTACAAATTCTGACAAGAATATATTACAAACAAGCGAATTTCTTTTCACGTGTAGGGCGAAATCGTATAAAAATATATTGATTTCAGTTATTTCTATATATAAGGAGTAAAATCGAAGAAGGTAATTCAAAACTTTTTAACTGATTAGGTTCGCAGTGGTTACTTTGCCAATTTGGTTAATAAGGTCAGGAAACCCATTAGTCTCGGGCCCGTAAACATGACCCATCTTAGTTTGTTTGGTCTCAAGATATCTCTTGTTGTACTTTGTGATGGTAGTCGAAATGGGAACTCTGCCTAAAAGTTCCAAACCGTATCCCTTGAGTCCGTTATATTTCGCAGGGTTGTTTGTCATTAGCTTCATTGTTTGAACTCCAAGATCTCTCAAAATCTAAAATGATTCAACGCACATCAAGATTATAATTAGAATGGTACCATGGGTTTGCGTGGGTAAAAAAAAGTACAGAAAGAAAGTGAACCTACCTGTGCACCAATGCCATACTCCCTTGAATCAACAGGCAAACCGAGCTCCTCATTTGCTTCAACGGTGTCAAGGCCATCATCTTGCAGGTTATACGCACGTAGTTTGTGACCTAATCCAATGCCACGACCCTCGTGGCCTCTGAGGTACACCTATACACCCCTGCCAGCATCTTCAATTTGTTGCATTGCCAGTGCAAGCTGGTTCCCACAATCACATCTTGCAGACCCATATATATCTCCTGTTAAACATTCCGAGTGCACTCTTACAAGAATATCCTCACCATCTACGATATCGCCCTGTTTGAATTTACATGCTAATCACATGAGTTTTCAACGTAAAAATATACTACTATTTTTAACCTTTATTAAGAAATATAAATGACTACATAAACTATATAAAATTATGCTACAAATAAAATTACTGGATGCTACAATTGTGATGGACTTCATATCAGTCTGGTTTTCAATGCTAACAAGTCTGACCATAAAAGTCAAGCAGAAGACACTCACCTTGACCATAGCGACATGTTCGATCCCATCCATGATAGATTTATAACAGTGAGCAACAAAAGGACCCCATGTAGTTGGTATATGTGCAGCAGAAATTCGTTCCACTAATTTATCAGTTTTCTTTCTGTACCTGCCATTATACCAAATGTCAACCTGGTTTCATTCACACACTTTCAAATTATATTTAGAGAAATGGGTGGATCAGTCATGTTGGTTAATGAGCAAATTTCACTACAGGTTAAAATTTATTTGACCTAAAACTTCAATTTCTTCATTAAAGAATTAGCTTTTCTAATCTGAGTACATAATTTATATAATGTTAATAATAATATTTATACAGAAACATATGATTTAGAAAATTTTGTAAACTAATAATATAATTGGGGAGTGTTTCAACCCTTTTGACCCATCACATACATAACATACCTTAAGTGAACTAACCCATTCATACGTCAAAACGTCAAAATATCCAGTTCTACAAAAGAGCATTGTCTCACCTGATAAGATCACCGATAGAAACGATTTTCAGGTTCTCCCTCTTGACAAATTCCTTGAGTTTTGGTAATCTAGCCATGGAACCATCATCATCCACAATCTCGGTTATCACGGCTACAGGGTCAAACCCTGCTAGTGCAACTAAATCAACAGAAGCTTCTGTGTGACCAGCTCGTCTTAAGACACCTCCCTCCTTGTATTTCAAAGGAAAAATATGACCTGGACGATTAAAATCATCGGGTTTTGATTCTTTTGAAGCTAAAGCTTTTATTGTTGCTGCTCTATCACTAGCTGATACCCCTGTGGTTGTACATTTTGCATCCTGAAAAATTGTAATGCAAACAGTACTTTATAAGCTTTCATTATATCCTTTGGATAGTGCATTTTTTGAGACTGTAATTTTTCAGTTCCAAAAAGAAAGCTTCATCATGAGCCCAACGACTAACTAAATGTGTGAAAAAATTTGTAAAATAAATAAATGAATAAAGCTACATACCACTGATACTGTAAATGCTGTACAAAGCTTATCTTCATTATGAGTAACCATTAGAGGAAGTTGTAATCTTTCAAGATCTTCGCCTTTCATGCTTACACAAACAATCCCAGTTCCATGCTTAACAAAGAAAGCCATAGCTTCGGGTGTAACACTTGATGCTGCCATTATTAAATCTCCTTCATTTTCTCTGTCTTCATCGTCTACAACTACCACCATCTGTAGTATAAACCAAAACATATATAAGATACAGATATCGAGAAAATAATGCAGAACGCTAGCTAGCACCAACAAACTGCATTTTCAAATGATTTAAATAGATTTAACGATTTAGCAAAAGGACATTCAACATTATAGTCGTCTAGTTCATTTTATTACAGTTGATAATTAAATTCTATTTATTCAACATACTTTCAAGCTTAAATCCAAACACCCTATATGTTCCGTGACACCGCAAGATGTGGGAGGAAAAAAATAAAAAAAGAACAACCTTTCCCTGTCGAATATCTTCAAGGGCCTCTGGAATGGATGATAAGTCTGAGGTGGGCCAATCCAAGTCATATTCACTATCATAAGAATCCATACTCGGAACCATATTTGCTGCTAGCGTCCCCAATGCTATTGATTCAGCCTCTACTTTAGTCCCTGATGACATGCTGATAACATTTTTTCCAGCACAACTAACATGGCAATCGTTTTTACTATTGGAGCACAATCTTGTACCAACAAACGCCTCTTTCTCATGCCCATTGCATGAATTTCTTTTCGTGTAATGTAAAGGGTTAAACGAGTTCAAATTCATGGGCATCCTATATATATTAGGATCAAGACCAACATTAGTACATATGTACGTGTAACAAAAAATATTGAGGGCATTGCACAAAAAGTCGCCTCGTTTAACTTTTATAGTTAACATAGTGTTCAAAATGGTTGAGTAAAAATCATACCCAATGAAAAAACTATAACAAATTTATTTATTGGGCTACATCTATCGCTATCTAATAAAGTATACTGACATCGAAGCATTCTAAAAGAGGAAAGAAAAAAAAAATAAAATAAATAATAGGTATACAACATATTAGCATCCACCGCGTTTTTCAAAAGATCTAAAAACTTAGAAAATGTTTATATTTTATTTTAACAATAATGAGATTTTATTTTATACCTAGGTGTCATGAAAAGGTCAAACTATTGAAACCTTTTCATAAGCTCAACACATTAATGCATGGCTCTCGAGAAACTATTCAATTGTGGAGTTTATGTAAAGTTTGAACTTGTTTACTATTTTTGTGAGATCAAACAAACCATAAAGTATAGTTCAAATAATTGAAACCCAATAAAAAATCTTTCAAACCAGCATGAAATAAAACAAACCTATAAGCAAGATTGCATTAACAGGGCTAACAAAAGCTTCAAATTAAATTAACAAAGTTTTAGACAAATAATAATAAAACAAGTTCAAAAAAATATTTACATGGAGCGTAGTAGAGATGTGGAAGATGATGAAGCAATGTTAATAGATGCCATATTGAAATTGGGTATGATTTTTGGTTGATTTTTATTTTGAGATAAATCAAGATTTGTTAGAGCATTTATACATACAAATTGAACATTAAAAAAATAATGGCGTGAATATGCAGGGAATTAATAACCAGTTTTTGCTACTTAACCAATAATGGCGGGTACCAAACCATTTTCATGCAACCTTTAGAGCATTTTTAATGAGGAGTAGATAGAGAAAATATTGTTTTTATTTCAAAAATGTCATTTTATGTTTTTTACTATTAAGGCTATAACTATTTTTAGCAATGATGTGAAATAATCAAGTAATTGAGACAATGACTTGAAGATTTTCTCAATCACACCAAACTTATTTTATTTTAAAAAAGAGATATTTTAAAAGCTTAATATCATTTTATTTTTTGCATCTAACGGGAATGTATAGATTATATATATCATAAAGAAGTCGTTAAAGACTTTATGCGTAATATATTATATTCGTGAGCACAAATAAACCATGCACATAGTGACATAGGTTAGATAATCCAAAACCAATAAACAATAGAGATAATGGTCCAAAAATGTAACGAATCTGCATGTCTAGTAATTTATTTTAATTTTTCTTTTAACTTTATGAAATTATTAATTCCTCCTATTCTGTCTATCATTATAAGCGTATTATGGGCAACCATTAGTCACTTAAAAGGGAATGAGTAAGGATGCCGAGTCTTGTTCAAAAAAAAAAAAAAAAAAAAAAGGATGCCGAGTCATAAAAATGAAAGAGAAGGATAAAATGACTAATATTTAAGAGCATTTAGTGATTGATTGTTGCCACGTCATAATATTCTTATAATGATACACACTTTAGAAGAAACTAAGAAATTCATATGTTTAATAAGAAAACTAAAGATCAAGTTTGATACATTTTAGACCATTATAATATTTACAAGCATGAAATGAAACAGATCCGCAAACAAGCATCAAATGGCACGTAGAAGAACTATATTGTCTTTTACTAAACTCGAACTATAGCTTTTTACTATTAGAGGCAGAGCTAGCAGTAACTTCTTTTTAGCAATTACTTGAAAATCTCGGTTATGTAGGCAATGTCTTGAATATTTTCTCAATCACACCAAACTAATTCTATTATAAAAATAAAACTAGCTAGAAATATTTTATTTTATTTTTCTGTATTTAAACATGTACATGTGTTATGTCATAAACTGTGTCAAAAAATTTTATATCAAAACCTTATATGCATTAGGAATAGTTGTTAAGATTATGATCTTGATATGAATCTTGCGATTTTACGACACTATAAAATAAAAATGATTAGGATCTTACGTAGGATCTTAGCAAGCTTAACATCTTATAGATCCCGGTCTTAATTATAGTATCTTAAGATCTAATCTGATATGATCTTACTTTTCTCGAATCATAAACTAAAAAACTATTTGGTTATGTATTATGTTTTATAGAATTAAAAACAAATGTTAATCTTCTTAAATATTCAATATTTATAATTTAGAACAATTTTGTCATGAAACGTTCATATAATTTTGTGTTTATGATATATAATAATTTGTAAATTTGAATAATATTACTATGAGTATTAAGAGCCTTGCAATTATCGTAAGTGAAATTCTGATCTTAAAAACCTTGCAAACTAGCATGAAATAAAACCCATAAGTCAAACAAGTCAAACCCAATAAACAACATTCCAAACCAGCATGAAATGAAACCCATAAGCAAGATTGCACTAACATGGCCATGAAATTTTTAAATAAAAAAACTTTTAGACATTTATGGACATGTGATCCTAAAAATAAACAAACTTTTAGACATTTATGGATTTTATATTAGACATTATGTGATATAACATTATTATTATTATTATTATTATTATTATTATTATTATTATTATTATTATTATTATTATTATTATTATTTTATTATTATTATGATTTTTCATTGAAACCAAGGAAATTACATGAAATTGGAGGAGAGTCTAGACACAATTTGTGCTCCCACTCCTTTTTGAATACACAAACTCACTCGATGGAAAATAAAAGCACCGCTCTTAACGTTGTTAGAGTGGCTGCTGGCGATAGTCCCGACACGCGAAAGTGTATTCAAAGCTTCCACATCAAGTTCCCCAAACGTGAAAAAAGCGAAAGGGACGAACTTGTATCCATTGTCTTCACACTTGGATGCATACTTTTTCCTTTTCTTTTTCACAGCATTACTCAAAGCAGGCCCAGGAGCCCATTACTCAAAGCAGCCCATGACGCTAATACATATACATATTATTATTATTATTATTATTATTATTATTATTATTATTCAGCAAACGACGAAAACTGAGTTAGGCCAGATATAACGGGGACTAAGAAAATAAGTTTTTTATTTAACCCCCAAACTAACGATAATTTTAGTAACTTTTTTAATAGGTTTTGAATTTACTCCTAAATTAGTAACTACCGAGACAAAAATAACATTATTATCTTAGTTTACCTTTATACGTAAGTGTTAATCTCAGTTAGAATGAGAAATAACTGATAGGTCGAAAATGTTTACATAATATAGAAAAACTTATCTACGTCAACCTAACATAATGAAATCAAAATAAATGTGCATGTACCATTAAAGTTTCATAAATAAGATTGCACTTAAATTCTCCAAACTCTCTTTAGTTGCTCCTTAGGTTGGAGATAGGGTAGAATAGGTTTTGTTCGGGGTTGTTTTCTTTTGTTTTGCTTGTCTAGATGAACGTACAAGGTTCCGCTTTATCTTTTGATTTTGTACTTTGCTCCAAAATTATTCAGAATAAGCTCATATGTATTAGCCAAATGGTTATTAGCTCATCATGTATTGTTTATCATGTACTATCAGGTTTACCTCATGTTAATTATTTATTGTACAAGACTTGTGATGTATTTGTATTTAATCATTAATAATAATTGGGTAAGGAGGATTACTAAATCTATCACGATATATATATATATATATATATATATATATATATATATATATATATATATATATATATATATATATATATATATATAAAAAAAAAAAGGAAAAAAAAAAGTTTTAAACTACACAACCTAAAGCTACCAATTTTACTTTTGCTCGTGTGGTGGTGTCATTTATCCCCATTATTTTTACTCAAGTGCTATTTATTCATTTAATTTGCTGGTTGCTTTCATAACTCACAAAATCCAAATAGGAAAAAGAATAATAATAAAAAATAAAATAAAAATAAATAATTAAAACAACATGCGATAATATATACTTTGCATGGGTCTGTCGAACCTTATTATTATTATTATTATTATTATTATTATTATTATTATTATTATTATTATTATTATTATCTACTTGGTTGCCTGTTACTTGCAATAATATATACTACTTGCTTTAGTTTGCTTGCCTGCTCATTGCTTGCCTACTTTATTTATCTTAATTACTTTATTTATTTATTAGGCTTTTCTATAAAAGATTTCCAGACTCGCAAGCTAATTCTACGTTGTTACAATACTGGCGATCTTTACCTAGTTACCCATCAGCCATCACCATTCACACCCTTTTCTTTGCTTCCCTTTAGTCATTCCACATGGCATCGATGCCTCGGATATCCCGGTGATGATGTTATATTGAAGTTAGAGTCAAGTCATTGAATTTATTGCGATAAGTCAAAGTCGTACTGTGTATGTCATGCATGTCAATTGGATAAACATGTTGAGCTTCCCTTTTATAGTTCTGAGTCTAGTTTTGCCTTTGTTTTTTTACATTATACACTCAGATGTGTGGAATTCCCCTATTCTGAGTGTTGGTGTGATGTTTTGGATCATTTTTCTCATTTGGTTTAAATGTTTCTGTTACATAAGAAATCTGACTTATATGAAACTTTTACTGCTTTTCGTGCTTTTGTAAATAACCAATTCAATATATACGTTGTATTTAACTTTCCTCGATATTTCGTATACCAAACATGGTAGATACGCCGTGGTCTATGCATTTGTTGGAATTGTACATAATGTGTTGTTATCGTGTCTTAAATTTATAAAGCTGAACTAACCTATAGACTAACATTAACAAGTAGTGTAGCCGATCAATTATAGCTAGAATTGTAAGTACGAGTCGTTCGCGAGGAGCAAATTGACTTATGCTAAACCTAGTGGCAATTATTAAACTAGTTAAACTAATCTAAACACTTAATTCAGGTGGTTTAATCTGAGAAATTTGCATGATTTGATTGTTTAAACTAATAAATAACTAATAAACAATAATTAAATGCGAGGTTGTGACAAATGAGGGAATAGTGTGCTAGCCAAGTTCTTCCTATGGTGTCTTCCTGATTCGTCTACAATTGCTATGTCCTAATGACACTTTCATTGGTGAATCAAAGGCAGGCTAGGCCAGATGGTCACGATTACCTTATCCCATGAATATTAACCCGTAACATCAATTGTGATAGGGTTAAGTAATCAATACCACACAGTACGTGTGTCAACAACTCTATATGATTTATCTCGATGGCCCATTGGTCATAGTACTACCTATTCTTTCGCGAATGGTCATCTATAACTCGCACTAACTTACTTGTTTTAGTCATAATTCACTTAAATATCGCCATTTTTCTTGTCTTTTCATTTTTAAATTTGCTCTATAATTACTTAGAATAAGAAATATATATGATTAAGCAATGATTCTTATATAACAATATAGTAAAATAGTAATATATAGATGCGATAGATGATGCACAAAATGTGTATTTATTTGATCATATCATTACATGTTTTGTACTCATATAGCTGAAATTTGGAAGGAAAAAAGAAAAGTTTGAAGTTGTGACCACCATAGTTGAAGCCGTCAATAAAAGTACCTAGAAAGTAAATTTTTTTTTTTGGATTTTTGGTGACCAAGCAGTGCTCTCATACACCGTCACCTCGAGCAGGTGACAGCTTCACCTCCATAGCTTGACGTTGGCATAACGAAGTTGGTGGAAAAAAGCTTCAGAATTCTAAATACATTCTTTGTAACGTTTCATTATTCTTTTGAAAATCCTAACTGATTCTTATGCTATTTTTAGACATTTTTTATTCATTTTAACTCTAATATAACATCTATTCATTAGTTATTTAATCAATTTATCATTTTTTTCCCCTTTAATTATGTCTATGCTTGTTCTCTGTATGCTATTACAGGCTAGACCACTTAGTGTTTATCTAGGATTACATGAAACTTGTTATTAATTAGTTATATTTTTTGATTTCTTGATTTCTTGATTGTGATTAGTTATTTCTAGAAAATTGATTAGATCTTCAAAGGCGATAGGCGTGTGATAAGTGTTTATTGTCGACTAGGAACAACATAAATCTTAGAATCTTCTTAAATTATTGCCATTGATGAGTTGCGTTGGGTTATTTGCTAGTGTATCTACAACTATTGCGACTATAGAGCTGTGTTTGTTTGCGAGACGTTAGCGGACAAGATGATTAATGCATAGTGATTAGTTATAGGATTTGAACCAAGCTGATAGGCTAGTTATTAGGGTGTAGGAGCTGGAACAAGACACTACACTAATCTTGAAATATCCTACATACCCACTTGTTAAGGCAGATTCAATAGATATAGCTAGTTAATAAAAAGGAGTTGTGTACCTTCGATAAATTCGATTTTTTTTTTCATGTAGCATTTACACAACCATTTACTTCTCTTGCATTTTATTTTCTTGTCTTTAGGTTAATATTACTTTAAAATCAAATATCTCAAAACCTCTGTAATTTACTTGCTTTCAAATAAAACACAAAAATAACAAAAGTAATCTTATTTAGTTCTTTAGATCTGTTAGTGCAAATGTTACAACGTTTAATCTATACAGTGTCTTCATGTTTTAACAATGACAAACATGTAACTTATAATACATAACATAACATGCACAAGTTACTCGTTTACACAAATCATCAAAGCATGCACGCATCAACATCTCTTGACAGCTCGAGTATGAATCACTTAAGGTATGTACAAACAATACTTCAAATTAACTTGTTAAGTGATCAAAGAACTATATTTGTCCTTAAACCTCACATTTTTATAAATGTGACAAAACCTTTTTTAAAAAATAAATTATACAAATTATTTTTGTATTTATAAAGAAATGATTTAATAAGAAAATACATTTGAAATTTGAATTTGAAATCTTCAACAGCTATTTTTCCCTCAGTTAAATTTTCACCAAATAACATTTCACTATTAAAGGACAAAAACTGTCGGGAATGTCTCTTAAATAGATGACAGTCCCTTATATAGAAAAGACCGTCCGATGTTTAAGGGACTGTCCCCCAATCCTTGAGCTGCCTATAAATACCAAGCCATTTTTCATAGAAAAATTAAACCGTCTTTAGCATAAAATTTTTTGTCCTTTCTTAATCCCTTCTTTGATCACATTAACTTGCTTGAATCTTGTTGATATGTGATTCTTTCTTCCTCTCCTCAAGTGCAAGGAGAAGAACTTCCGTTATCACCTAGAAACGATGTTATGTAGTCTAGTTAGTCCACGTGTAACATTTGTTATATATAGATCGAGTCCATATCTTTTGTAATAGGTAGATTCGGACGATGGGTAAGTCCGTAAAGTGTCATATATATCCGGACGATGTGTAAGTCCTTGAGATATTGTATGTTGATCGGGTAGATCGTGTAGATCGTGTTGATCGGGTTGATCCAGTAGATCGAGTTGATCGTGGTGATCAGGTTGATCTTGTTGATCGTATAGACCGTGAAGATCGGGTATATCATCCGTGGATTGGTTCTAGCCAAGATTAGAACTCGACATTCCGCTTAGTGTAGTAAATTGGTGTAAGCGTTGGTGTACGGTTTGTTCCGCCTAAATGGAGCTTGTTGATTAGTGAAGTAACTCTCGAGTTGGGTACTCGGGGAGTGGAGTAGGCGAAGAGATGATTCGTGACCGAATCACTATAAATCATCGTGTTTGGTTTGCGTTTTCTTTACATATCTTTTTACGCTTTATTCTTGCATTTATCGTTTTATATTTACACTTGTGTTAAGTTTATACTTGTGTGGCTTGTTGCTTATATTGTGATTATGCCTGTGATATAAACTGAGATAACTTAAAAACTGCAAATAAATACTTCATCACCTGTCTTAAACACCCCACTGCCGCCGGTCCATTAAACACTCGGTGGTCCCTTATGTATACGGGACCGTCCCAGTGTTTCTAATCTTTCTATCTTCTCTTATTCTTATATGTATAATTGCTTCTGTAAGTTGGATATAGATAAACATAGTTGCTATAACTGTCATAACAACGATTCTTATTTACTCGCGCTTGATCGGAAATTTGATACAAAAAAATTTAGATTTTAAATAGAAACGTATTCACCCCTCCTACCTTTCTACAAGATCATTATGTCATACTATATGATCCTACATCAATAATATTTCCCTATAGAACAATTCATCTCAAAGAATTTCGTATACTCAATTATAACGGTTATAGGAGGTTGTAAACCTTTTTTTTTTTTTTTGAACGGCAGATTTATTAAAAAAAACACTAGCAAGTAGCTAGAATTACAACGTCACAAGATAAGGGTTTTTAAGCCATTCGTTCCAACTGAACGAGGCTTTACATCTATACTTACACCAATAATAAGAACTAGAAACAATGTTATCAAAAATAACCGCCTTGGATCGAGATTTAGCTTCGAACAATAGCTTGTTTCTGAAAGACCAAATCGACCACCATAACACATAAAAAATTCCTTCAAGCAAAACCTTATGTTTAGCCGTAAGATGCAAAGACACCAACCAATTTATCCATTCATCATAAGAATTAACTTCCGCATAGCAAATATTCCACTAGGTAGAGATTTTACGGGCCACTTGCCTTACCAACCAGCATTGAAAAAACAAGTGATTAGAGGATTCGACCCCGCCATCACAAATAGGACATGACAAAGAATCAATGTCGATACCACGTCGCGAAATATTGAGTCTCGTAGGAAGTGCATCTAACTTAATCTTCCAAGCAGTGACATTTACCTTTAATGGCACATACTTCACCCAACGAGTTCTAGACAAAACACCCGGATAACGATTCTCATCAATCACTTTACGTAAAGAAGACACAGAAAAATTCCCGAATTAGACAACGACCAAACAAACCTGTCAGGTTGCGAACTAAGAGAGATCAAACTAATCATATCATGCAACTCTTTATATTGAACTTGTTCGATACCACCCCTAGGGTTCCGACGGAACGAGCTATCCAGGTTAGCTTCTTTTAATTTAGCACCCACTGACACCTTTACATTTGACTCTAAAGCATATAAATGAGGGAACCTATCTTTGAGCACAACCCCTTCGAGCCACCTATCTTCCCAGAAATTGATCGAGTCCCCATTACCCACATTAAGCTGCAAATGATCAAAAAAATTCACCCCTTGTTGTTTCAAAACTTCCACTTCACGAACTATATTAGTCCAACAAGATCGAGCACCAGAATTAATAACTTGTCCTACCTTCCCGTCTACACCATGGATCGCCTTTATCGCTCTTGTCCATAAAGAAGTTTTCTGAACAAAGAATTTCCACATCCATTTAAGTAATAAGCCCCTGTTTAACGCATACAAACTGGAAACTCCTAGACCTCCATTATCTATAGGTGTCAGGACATTACTCCACTTAACCCACGATGCTTTAGTATTTCCAAGATCATGCCCTTTGAAAAAATGACTCCGAGTTGTTTCAAGCCTATGAAGAACAGTAGTAGGAACTTTGAAAATCGACATATGGAATATAGGCATAGATCCTAAAATCGGCTTGATGAGAGTCAATCTACCACCTATAGATAACGTTTTCATCTTCCATCTCGATAAACGGGACGTCACTTTCTCCACAACCTCATCCCAAGCATGAACCCGCGACATAGATCCTCCTACTTTCGTACCTAAGTAAAGAAACGGAGTATTAAGCACAAGGCAACCGAGCTTAGAAGCCGCTTGCTTGATCTTCACATCCTCCACATGGATTCCCAAAATCTTACTTTTACTCATATTAATCTTCAAACCCGAAGCTTTGTAAAAACACTCCAATACATGAACAAGAATATTAATATTTGATTCGCTCCATTTCCCGACAAACATCACGTCATCCGCATAAAATAAATGAGAAAGATTTAATGAAGAGCATAACTTAATCCCTGAAAACATCCCCGCATCGACCACACGCTGGAAAGATAAATGAAGACTCTCCATGATAAGAATAAATAAAAAAGGAGATAAAGGGTCACCTTGCTTTAAACATTTAAAGAATTGAAATTCTTCCGTAGGACTGCCATTAACAATAATGGAACCACGAGACGAGCGTAAGCAACTTTGGATCCACCTCCGCCACTTGGTGCCAAAACCAAACTTATTTAAAACATCGTCCAGAAAATCCCATCGAACCGTATCATACGCTTTCTCGAAATCCACTTTTAAAAATAAAGCTTGTTTCTTCTTAGATTTACACCATTGCATAACCTCATTAAGGATGAATGGACCATCTAAAATTTGTCTCTCCGCAACGAATGCATGGACTTCATTAACAATGTCACCTAACACCCCAAGGATGCGATTCGCAAGGATTTTAGCAACTATCTTATAGATACTACCGATAAGGCTAATAGGCCTAAAATCTTTTACCATATTTGCGTCAGGAATTTTCGGGATCAAAGCTATAAACACTGAATTACCCCTATTTGGAATATCAAAGTGAGTGAAAAAATACTTAACTGCCTCAAAAACTTCTTTATCAATCGTCGGCCAAAAATGACGATTAAAACCAGACGAAAAACCATCCGGACCGGGGGATTTATCTGTCCCACAGTCCCATACTTTTCTCTCTTACCTCTTTTTTACCTAAAAGAAGGAAACCGGTCGTGAAGAAAAAAAAACGAGATGAATAAGAATTATTTCTAGTATCACATTTTAAATAAGATAGAGAATTTTAAGGGAGATGCACCTATTTTTATAGGTGCATCTAAAATGCGTGATTGTGTTTTTCCCGCCTTTCTTATTTTAGTTTCTCTTTGTCCTAAACTCTTTTACTTAATACCAAAACAATAGTTTTCAAGTTCCAACATAGGGGTTGCAAATTAACCTTGTTTTGCGATTTAATTTGCAAACCACACATTAGAAAGGATAATATGATATACGAGTAGTTCATCAAACTTCTCTGTCTATTTTTAGTAGTTGACATTTAAGAATGAACGGAAAATAAAAGTTGGCCAAAAAGTTTGGAGTGAGGCCGTAATTTATTTGTTGTTGACATTCATTTTATGTAATGAATTACTTTTCTCTTGTATATCTTTTTTACCCACTACCAAAACAGCTGCTTCCAACATTTTTCTTCTTCTTCTGCCGTCGGAAAAGCTCTCTGCCACCATATATTCCTAGCTTTGCGCATATTCCCTCTAACTTTTTTTTTTCTCAAACTTTTTACATCAATTTTCACCAAACGGGTTTCATGGTGGTTGTAGTTTCAATTGGTGGTGATCATAGGTTTTATGCTGGACATAGTTTGATTCATAGTGGTCGTGCTTTTCAGATAGTACGTTGCATAGTGTTCGTTGTTTTCAGCTAGTGGTTTTCGTGGCTTTAAGTGGGTTTCATGATGCTCGTCGATCATTTGAGGTCACCAGTAGAGTGGTTTCACGTGGTTTTTCAGCTTCCTTGTTTTGGCAGATTATCAAGGTTAAAGATCTATGGTCGTTGTTTTAGGTTCTTGTGTTCAGGCTGTGGGTTGGTGGTTTCAGTTTGTGGTTTAGGACATTTGTGGAAAGTGTTTCGTGAGTTGTTCAGGCAAAAGTGTTTCGTGATTATCCTTTTTTTTCAACGGGATTATGGCAGCTTGGTAGTTGTGGTATTGAACGTAGGGGGTTGTGTAACAAGCTAGGGCATGCAGGTTTGTACGTAGAGGCTATGATGCATGTTTGAGGTCGTTTTCAAGATCATGCATGTTGATGTGATTTGTTCGCTAAGGGTCGTACGTGTAGCAAGAGTTGAGGGTTGACGGTTCAGATCGGTCGTTTTAGCGACGTAGTTTCATTAATGATGTCAAAATCTTAAATGGTACAAGAATCATCAATCTTTGTACAAAAATTAAGACAATATTCTACAACAATATACAGTAAAACATTGAGCAGCTGTAGTCATTTATATTGAAAGTGTACAAACACTAAACTAATCTTTAGCAGCACTTACTTTCGACTACAATAAAAAGGACTCCAAGTATTCCTTTACCAGGCATAAATAATAATTTAATACAACTTCTTACTCAAAATATTTGAAACAAACCAAACAAATACGACTTTTTTTTTCCTCGTTGAAGCTACCTAATTTTATTTTGTTGGCTGCTAACATATGAACAATCATTTTTTTCTACTTGATTGGTTACTTTTGGTGTGTTCTTAAAAAATGTTTATCGAATACACAACAGATATGTGATCAGTTCGTTATTGAGATGTGCGACATATATGTATTTTTTTCTAACTAGAGCTAGGTTGCACCATAAATCAATCATGCTTAGCTTGTGGGCAAGGAGGTTAAAGCTTCACCAAAAGGACCCACATCACGCGTTGTATCTCTTGCCCACATCCCATGTTCACGCATGAGACACGCATCCCAAAAATGAAATTGGTGGTCTGTCCACTGAACGTTAACCAAGGAAATCTGGCCCCACTTTCATTTATAAACATTACCCTATCATCACTTCACTTCCACCTCCAAAACCCAAACTCATTCCATCTCCATTTTTTTCCTTCCAAAAAAATTTATAAAAAATACCATAAAATTATCTCCCTTTATAATCTTTCTGCACCTGTTTGTTCATGGCAAGTTGTGGTTTGTGATGCAAATCAAGAGAATGTTATTGGTTTAAGTGGTGCTAGTTTAGGCTTGTTTGGTTCTATTCCTGTCCAAAAAAAAGTGTTAAGGTGAAGATGGTTTCTTGCCCTCTAAAAGGTGAAGAGTGGTGAAGGGTGACGTGGCACTGATGTGTATGGTGAAAGAATAGTCACCTTGCCTACCAGCCTTAGAGGGAGAGGTGTGGTGAGGAGGTTTTACCTCCTCATTTGAGGCCCACGGGTGCCACATCATCTCAACAGCTCTTCACAACTAACCCCTCCTTAATCATAACTAACCTCAACTTACTCATTTAAGTCCCACCATTTACACCTTTATTTTTTTTTATTCAAATTATCAAATAACATAAAATTATTTTATTCAAATAATAGTATAAATAACATTTTTATAAAAAAAAGGTTAAAAAAAAAAAAAAAAAAAAAAAAAAAAAAAAAAAAAAAAACCTTAACTGATAATTTTAATACTTAAACAATCCTAACATTTAAACCCAAATTCCAGCCCACTTACTTGTACCCAAATTCAAGCCCACTTAAAAAAAAAAAAAAAAAAAAAAAAAAAAAAAGTTATCTTCTTCTTCTTTCTTTTATTTCGTCCACACACATCTTCTTCTTCTTTCTTTTTTTCCACAAACACAAAACAAAAGAAAAGTATAAAGCATCAGATTGTGTCAGGCTTCTAGCTCGTCGTCTGCGTGACGAGGTAACAAACGGCGAGCTACGGCGAGGCCAACCCGGTGTGGTGGCGAGCTTCGGCGAGCTCCACGTCAGACGACGAGCTGCCATGGCGAGCCCACACCTCTCCCTCTTACTAGCTAATCGAGTATCACACAATATAAACGACTTATACAAACACCTTCTCGCTCATAATTATTGCAGCTACCACAGACGAATGACGTCTACTCTCTAACACTGCTTCATAGCGCATACACCTTGTATTATTGACTTTATATTTTGAAAATATGTTATTTTTTAACATAAGTTTTGTTTAAGTACAACAATTTTAGGTGCTTTTCAAAACCATAAGTTTTTTAATTTCATTTATATTCATAAGTCTCATTTGCAGCTATATTGTCAAATATGACTAAAGGCAAAAGCTTAAGCTTTTATAAGTTTAAACCTCAGCACCACCGGTTAGTTTTGTTAAACACTTCTTTTTGTAATGATCAATTTTTACATGTCGTTAAATCTTTAATTAAACTGAGCATACATATGTCTTTACTGAAATAAAAAATTACTCATTCTTTTTAGCAACATAACTTATAAATCTTTCCCGACAGTATAATCATGTGTATTGTATGAGAATAGAATGAAATTTCAAGAATAATATATACAGCATGAAACACGTTGTATCGTCTGTAATAAATCACATGGAGGACCACGCACTTTGAACTCATTTGAAATGAAAGCCACATGGAGGACCACTTTGAACTCATTTGAAATGAAAGCCACATGTAATTAATCCGAGTGAAAGTGCACGAGACCACATACTTTATTTAGCTAGAAATTTTTTTTGGAAATTTGCATTCTTACGACCCAAATTACCATTTAGTTCTCTGTTGATATTTTGCTGGCATACTGAATTAAGGACTAAAAAAACATGAATTGACGAAAACACCTTCAGTTTTACATGTGAATTATCGGTTGTGCCCTTTTTCTAAATGTACATAATTAAACACTATCTTTCAAGCAAATTACACAACAATCGTCTTTTGATATCACATATATGTAAAAATTATACATATTTATCAAACAAACTACACCAGTAAACGTAATTTTGAAGTCTCTTTAAGTTGATGTCCATTTTGCTATGTTTTGTTAAAGTTTTACATTTTTTCCGAAAAAATATCATAATATATTTATAATGAAAGCTTTTTTGTTTTTTAATTAAATATAGGTTGACTCAAAAACAATAAATTTTCAAAATTATCATAATAGAAGATATATTTTTCGGTTTTATAAGCAAAAAAAGATGGGTTTTACCAGATATATCCCAACAACAGACTTAATCACATGGAGTGATTTAATTTAACCGAGTTTATGAGCTCCAAGTTAAGTCAATGTTTTAATGCGGTTTTGCAAATGACTAGCTCTATGGGTTCTTTAATTTGGTTACGTAGGAACAAAGTTTGCTTTGAATTGAAACTGCCAATAAAAAGACATTCTCATCAACAAAATCAAAACTTTGGCATTCTCTTAAGATCGTTCATAGGTCCAAATTTGAAACAGCACAATCTTGTAAACACAATAATTTTCCTAAAAAACCCTAACTCTCCTTTTTTAAGGAAAGGTGTATAATCAACTTTTAACTAGCGTATGACAAACGTACATATACAGGATAGTTTACTGATTTATGGGAGCTCAAACTTGCAGCGTGTTTATGTTTACAGATTGATTTTCAGTTCCGATATTGAATTGATAAAAGTCGATTGTTTGAAAATTGATCATCACGCACATAATCTGATACTAATTATAGTATTGGGCATGCCGGTTTATACCATACACGTACAACTTTAATAACATACAAATCAACTACTCCGTAGTTATCTACATATATGAATCAACATCCTTTGTCAAAACTATTTAAAACATATACCAAAGTAATAATAACTGATTTGTACGTACGCATTAGAAAAATATTGAAATATAACTCATATTAGATACAATTTTCAGATAGAAACACAACTTATGCTGGTTTATGTAATTAGTCTACAAATTACATCCCTTCATATTCTAACCATGACTTGGGTACGTATATATTATGTTTTTATACTGTCTATTCCGACATGTTATGAACTTACGGTGCCCGTAATTAGTCCACAAATCACGTCCCTTCAAATATCAACCATGCCTTGATTATCTCTGCAGAAACTGCATGTGGACGTGTATGTTTTGTTCCGGCAAGCTCCATAATTGTTGCACGAGGCCGGGCTCCATCCAATCCAATCAAAAACTTGTCTTTTGCAATAGTGCCAATAAATGTAAGGCAAAGATCAAAACACGTAGATCATCCACAAGCCAGCAGTATATATATGCTTCTATCAAAAAGAGGAGCAATATGTACATGAAGTAATAGTTAACCTGGTTGGTGAATATGAAGAAGAAGAAAAAAAGGAGGACCTTAGAGTGCTAGGTGTAGATGGCAAGCTTGCCTCTTCATTCGGGCCCCACATGTGCCACATCACCCCAACACCTCTTCACAACTAACATTTTCTCACCAAACAACAAACCTCAACTTATTCATTTTGGTCCCACCACTTACAACATTATTTTTTAAAAAAAAAACAAACACATTTTATTAAACACAAATTAAAATTACAATACATAAAATAAAATCAAAATATGCAAGAAATATACGAGTATAATTCATGGTTATCTTGATAATAATTATATACCCGAGACATATGTCAACTTTTACTTCATTAGTACGTGGCATTTGCATTTGCCACATATATCCTCAAATGACTTTTGTTGTCACTATTTATCACATATATCCAAACTGACTTTGCAACTTTTACTTCATAGTGTTCATACTTATTTTGTTGTCACCATATATCCAAATGACTTTTGGGTCGTCTTCTTCCCTGAGATACCTGCAAAACACATAAAATATATATATATATATATATATATATATATATATATATATATATATATATATATATATATATATATATATATATATATTACAGTAAAAAAAATGATATTTGACGGAATCATCTCAAGTCCGTGTACCTTTTCGATACCGAGCCCCCCACCCAACAAGGAAGGAACATTACAGTATCATCACACAAACACAAAAAATACTATAGAACTACATCTTCTTTGCTTTCCTTCACCATCGGTCCATGGCAACGTGCAAACAAAAAAAATAATAGCGTTTGAAAAAAAACATCACAAAACCTTACACCAAAATTACACGAACCTTACTAACAAAAATTTCAAAACAACAAAAACAATAAAAGAAATGGGAAAAGAAAAAATAATAATAATAGTACAAGAATGTCAGCAATCTGCTTCGCCGTGCCCACGAGAAACCACCCAATGGCTAAGAACGGCAAAGGGGGCGGTGCAACGAAGAGCAACGGCTCACCGTTGGCCTTGCCACGTCTGAACGGCGAAGCACCAAGGCGAGCTGCATCTAGCACTCTTATGTAGGGAAAGGATCCTATTGATTGTAGCAAATTAAATAGAGTATTAATTGGGAGCCTTAAAAGATGTGCTTAAATTTATGATTAAATCTATGTGGGATCATCATGTTGGCTGTAGTTAAGAGACCCACCTTTTCACAAGCCAACAAGATCATACTAAGATGAGTTTATGTATGAAATTAGACGCACATTTATGATCCCAGATAATAGTAAGATCGAGAAGACTAGAAGAGCCACATGGCCCACATCTGTGCAATGGAATTTTCTAGGGTTTATAGTTGAGCTGTAAATGTGACAAACTGTGACTCATACCACATGTATATATCATAACGATCAATTACATATTACTCGTAGATATTTTAACTATATATATATATATATTACGTTTGCCAAAAAATAACAGGGGGAACGTACAATACAATTCATTATACTTAACTCGTTCCGTTATGCTTATAAAGTTCCACCCTTGTAAAATATATTAACAAAAAAACCGTTTCAAGTACAGTGGAATGTGGCTGAAACGCCACATTAACCTCAAGCAACCGCTTGAACAACTACTATATCATTTATGACATGCCATAAATGAACAACTAGCTACCAACAACTAGAACAACCATTGAAAACAAAAACGACGTGCAAAACAAATAAACAAATCCAAATAAGAGATTACTTCCTCGAACGGCCTTGAAGCTTGAAATCAAACTGCTTATTATATTCCTCAATTTGCCCAGGTAAATCAAAGACATGGGCCGCATAATCATCTGAAAGATAGCCTTCAAGCTCGTTATGTCCTCCTGCTGATGAAATGTAACTGTCCATAGGATAATTTGGCTCAAACACCTCATCATCACTATCAGAATCAACCACTTCACCCACCTTAGAGAATGCGTTGCCCTTCCTTATACCATCAGCTACCGGAACGGGTTTACCATTTTCATCCACAAGGGTGCCTTTCCCATCAATAATAAGCTGTTCAAGCTTCCCAATTTTCTCAATAATAGGAGTGGTCTTCATAAGCGATGGAGAAGTAGTTTTTGAAGAACTAGAAGTAACTTCAGGAGTATTAGTAGTGCCAATCACAGGTTCCAAAACCGAATCTTGTTCCTTAAGCACATCAAAGCTGTTCTTCAAATCAACAAAATTGATATCCTCCACCCAATTATTATTCTTACCTTGGTCATCCCAGGAAGGAGTCGTACTACTAGTAGGATCAATAGTAGGTTCGTTACAAGAAGTAGAACCTACATTAACTGTTGGAGAACCTGTATTTGATTGGTAAGGGTGGTATGGCAAGTTATATTTACATATTTTGTTTTCAACATAAAGCATGTGATTTGTTCGCTAAGGGTCGTGTGGCAAGATCGTTGACGGGTCAACGGTCGAGAGCGGTCGTTTTAGTAGTTTCATTGATGATGTTAAAATCATTAAATGGTACAAGTATCAATCTTTGTACAAATATTAAGAATATTCTACAACAATATAACGTAAAACATTGAGTAGTAGTCATTTACATTGAAAGTGTACAAACACTAACTAATCTTTAGCAGCAACCACTTTCGACTACAATAGAAAGGCCTCCAAGTATTCCTTTACCAGGCATAAATAATAATTTAGTACAACTTCTTACTCAAGAATATTGAAACAAACCATATAATACGACTTTTTTTTATTCGTGGAAGCTATCTAATTTTATTTTAATTTGTTGGTTGCTAACATATAAACAATCATTTTTTCTACTTGATTGGTTACTTTTGATGTGTTCTTGAAAAATGTTTATCGAATACACAAGTGATATGTGAGTTCGTTATTGAGAGGTGCGATAATATATATATCACCACATACATCAATCATGCATACTAATCGAGTATCAAACAATATAAACGACTTATACACACAACTTCTCGCTCACACTTATTGTAGCCGCCACAGACTAATAACGTCTACTTTCTAACACTGCATCATAGCGCATAAACCTTGTATTATTGACTTTACTAGTTTCAAGACCCACCTAATGGGTGGGCTAGCTTCATAATATTGTTTGACAAAAATAAATGCACGTAAAATAAATAATGAATAACGAAAAAAATGTTAAACAAAAATAATTAGAAACTAAAATATAGTGCTATTGTATTACTTTCTCCATTTCAAATTTTAAATTGACTTCGAGTTTGTCTGAAAGAAACTTTAATTCTTATAACCACAAGATCATGTATCACAATACGGCAGGACATCGTAGAGAATGAATGTCAATGACTTGATCGTCCAATGCTACACGAACCGTGATTCTTCCTTGCAATGATCACCAGTCTCCATATATTTACACAAATCATCATTGGAATAGCTTTTAACAATATTACAAACTAGTTGTAATTTCAGAACATTCGACCTTTTTTTCTTTGGAAAACTATTCATCTTTCAATAGAATTTACACAAAGACTTAGATGGTGTTTTGTGTTAAGTTTTCATCAATTTTAATTTTCAGGTTTCAACTATTGTGTTCTCTTTTTCATTTCTGAAAGCATTGTATGCAAATAAAAAGTGAGATCGAGTTCCTACACACCACAAATCTTCTTAACGAATTTATCCTCAATCAAATTTGACTCATTTCACTGAAAATAAAATCGTTTAAAAACAGATCATGACATATCATGTAGGCAAGTCATCATCATTATATGATGTATTGGGATGTTTAAATAGCCTCCCAACAAAATATAACAATTCTTACTGATGAATGGGATATATTCAGCAATTTCAAACCATACTTCCCAAGTTAGAAAGGAAAAAGACGATATTGTACTATAGTTTACGCGTCACGTGAAATGTGTACAACATAATTTGGACCACTTTGAGCTTCACTCGACATGAAAGTGTAGACCACATTATGGACCCCTTTATTTTAGGCAAATAAATAATTATCTAGTCTAGTAAAAAATGTGGCTGAGCAACACATGTTTGGAATCAGCTTCACTATAAATTTGGCATATGACAATGACGAGATCACACTAAAAATATGGAGGTCGTAAACTACTTGTCGAAGCTATTGAAACCCTCTACATCAACCCCGACCACCCATCGTTTCTACAATATTTCTTTCATTATAGTGTGTAAATTGGTAAATAAAAATAAAAAATAATAAATAAATAAATAACCCAACGGATACATTTTGCTTCTTTTTCAAACGGCTACATTTCAAAAGTGAATTTGTCTTATTCACTCCGCTGCAATGACGAGTACTGAAGGAAGACCAAACGGCGAGCTTGGTTGGTGTGGTGGCGAGGTGCGGCGAGGCCGCCACATAGGAATGGCGAGGGTGATTCTTCACCGCACCGTATGCTCTTATGTAGCTACTCCATGCCATGTTGCACTAAATATGAACCAGGATACCAAAACCACATCTCTTTCATTATAATTGAATTGGATGTCACTAGCAATATGATTTAACTACTTGCTGCCCTTAATCAAACTGAACGATTACGCCACAAACAAAATACTTTTTCTCAAAGTTTCCATTGAGCTAAGCAATGACCATGTTTGTATCACATATTCACAATACGGACATCGTAGAGAATGAATGTCAATGACTTGATCGTCCAATGATACACGAACTGCGATTGTTCCTTAGCTTGCAATGATTACCTGTCTCCATATATTTACACAAATCATCACTGGAATAGCTTTTAATAATATTACAAACTAGTTGTACTTTCAGAACATTCGACTTTTTTTTCTTTGAAAAACTACTCATCTTTCAATAGAATCTACACAAAGACTTTAGATAGTTAGATGGTGTTTGTTTTTAAGTTTTCATCAATTTTATTTTTCAAGTTTCAACTATTGTGTTTTCATTTTCATTTCTGAAATCAGTGTAAGCAAATAAAAAGTGAGATCGAGTTCCTACACACCACAAATCTTCTTAACGAATTTATCCTCAATCAAATTTGACTCATTTCACTAAAACTCAATCGTTTAAAAACAGATCATGGCATATCACGTAGGCAAGTCATCATCATTATATGATGTATTGGGATGTTTAAATAGCCTCCCAACAAAATATAACAATTCTTACTGATCAATGGGATATATTCAGCAATTTCAAACCATACTTCCTAAATTAGAAAGAAAAAAAAACGATATTATACTATAGTTTATGCGTCACATGAAATGTGTACAACATAATTTGGAACATTTTGAACTTCACTCGACATGAAAGTCACATGAAACACATGTGTAACTGCACAAGACCGTATAAACGGATAATGAAATGTAGACCACAAATAAATAATTATCTAGTAAAAAATGTGGTTGAGCAACACACATTTGGAATCAGCTTCACTATAAATGTGGCGTATGACAATGAAGAGATCATACTAAAAATATGGAGGTCGTAAACTACTTATCGAAGCTAGTGAAACCCTCTACATCAACCCCGACCACCCATCGTTTCTACAACATTTCTTTCACTGATGAGCTAGCTCCAACCATATACGTCCCTCTCATTCTCTACTACTCTTCACCATCTAACGATCCAAATGGTCTAAATGGAAATATTTGTGACCATTTAGAGGATTCGTTATCGAAAACTTTGAGTGAATTTTACCCATTGGCCGGGAGATTTATTCGTAAGCTTTCTTTAATTGATTGTAATGATGAAGGTGTTTTGTACGTCCTAGGAAAAGCAAATGTCACAATCTCAAATATTGTAGGCCTAAAAAATGGGTTGAAAACTGACATACTAAATTATCTCCTTCCTTGTGAGATTGGGGAGGCTGATGAAGTCGATGATCCCATGCTATGTGTCAAAGTCACAACCTTTGAGTGTGGTGGTTTCGCGATTGGTATGTGTTTTTCACATAGGCTTGCTGACATGGGTACTATGTGCAATTTTATTCACAAGTGGGCTTCTAAAACTAATGGTCAATATGACAACAAAAAACACTCCCCTATTTTTAACTCGCCAATTTACTTCCCCCGGCGAGGTCTACCTGAGCTTGACCTAAGAGTACCTAGGTCAAGTGTTGGGGTGAAAAATGCGGCAAGAAGGTTTCTCTTTAAAGGGGAGGCGATATCAGCCATTAGAGAAAACCTTGGATTTGATCTAAACGGGTCTCGTAAACCCTCAAAAGTCCAACTTGTTGTTGCCTTATTATGGAAGGCCTTTGTTCGCATGGATCAAGCAAACAATGGTCAATCCAAAGCATCTTTTCTAATCCAACCAGTTGGACTGAGGGACAGAATAGTTCCTCGGTTACCGGAAAACTCATTTGGAAATTTTTGGGGTCTAGCAACTTCTCAGCTCAGGCCCGGTGAAGGTGAGAAAATCGATTTAGTTGATTTTTTCAAGATTCTGCTTGGCTCAGTTAAGAAAACAATTACGGATTGCGCTAAAATACTAACAGATGGTGAGGAAGGTTATGGGGTTGTAATTAATCCCTATTTGGAGTCGAACAAAAAAATAGATGATAGTGATGTGAACTTTTATCTATTCACTTGTTGGTGCAAGTTTTCTTTCTACAACGCTGATTTTGGTTCTGGTAAGACGATTTGGGCTAGTACAGGAAAGCTTCCTGTCCAAAATTTGGTGATCATGATGGATGATCATGAGGGCGATGGTGTAGAAGCGTGGGTTCATTTAGATGATAAACGCATGAAAGAATTGGAACAAGATTATCACATCAAAGCATATGCAATAGTGTAGCTTAAATTGTTAACATCATCTATGGTTTGTTATTTCTATTTTGTGTGTAATAGGTTACTCCGTATGTACTTTGAAGTGATATAAACTTATAAAGTTTGTGTGCGATGTTTTGGTACGTAGCAGAATATTAATATAGATGCCTCCTTCCATAAATCAAACAGTTTGAACTTGTCTCATGCATGGTTTAAAGTCGACAAAATGATACTGAAATTAATAACGTCTAAATAATTAAGTAAACTATTTTACTGAAGAAATTAAAATAGCTTGTTAATCATCATATATTAAGAAACCAAAGTAAGTTGTTTTGATCAACCCAACTCCTTTGGCGTGCAACTTACATACTTGAATTACCCATTTCGACTAAAGCGCTAGTGAACCAACCATCCATTTCGTGCAACATCAATTAGGCAATAAGACCTCGACATAACCAGAATATGTCCACAATTGGTGGAATTAATTAGGAAACCCAAGCAAACTCACATGTATGATACATGTGACCAAGTTTAATTAAACTCTATTAGGCGAGAAACACTACAAGAATCGGGGCTTTTAGCCTCGGCCAAATGTCGTGGCTAAAGGCCTTTAGCGACGACAAATCGTGTCTAAAAGCTCGCCGCTAAAGACGTGGCTAAATATATTTAGTCACGACCCTGACATACCTTTAGCGACGACGAGTCAAAAAGTTTTAGCAACGACTTTTATACAACATCCGAGACTGGTAATGTGAAACCTATAAACTTAAGTGTTATCACATCCGAGACTATTCATGTTTATCACAATATAGAGTGTGGTTTATTGTATAGAATCAAGTATCGTTACCATTCAATCATTAATAACTCAACTTGCGTAAAAAAAAATTCATATATCATCATGGTTATCAATATCAGTATACCAATTAATCGAGCACCATCATGTATTATTATGAAATTACAATATCATTTTCGTTTTAAGTATATCGTACAAGAACCATTACATTTCATTGATGCATGTATTGAGCAAGCATTCAAAGTATATCGAATATCGACCACATATATAAAAGCCAAGTAAAAGTCAAAAACATCATCTTAGTAAACAAATTTTATCACATCCGAGACTATTCAAGTTAAACCTATGAAGCAAGTATCTATTCAATCCAATTACCATTAACCCGACTTAAAAGATCATCAAGTATAATCTCGATTTCTGGATTATCATTACCGCTCAGTCACCGTTAGATACTATGAAAGAACACAATTTCAAAGTACATATATCGTAGTAAGTATATCGTATATAATCCCGGTTATCGTTAACATGACTTACATGACTCTTTATTTAATAAGGAATGTGACAGACAAGAAATTAAACTTGTTTTTAATTTTACAACGATCTAATTCGAAATAAACATTTAATTAATTAATTAAAATAAAAAAAATTAACTTTGCATATACAAATAATATATAGTATTATATTTAGATTTATACATATAAAAAATTGAAATAGTAAATAAATTTATTTTTAGAGCACACAAATTTATACTATACCTTTAAAGACGACTGAGACGTCGCTAAAGGTTAAGCGGGGAAACTTTTTCATGGCAAATTTTATTTATTATAAGAAATTATATTACATCTTTAGCGACGATATTGTCTTCACTATTTTTTCTTAATCAATTTTAAATTGGTTTTGGCTTAGAATGAATAATAAAAATATCTATACTACTTATAATAGAGGAAGGACTCTCTTTTCAAAAAATTTCAGACTTACAACACTTTATGTATGGAGGCAAATTCAGACCAAAATTCTATCAATTCTACATTAATAACATTAAAAACACCCCTATACCAAAAATTACAAGAATTTAAACATTATTTACAAGTACTTAAAGCACAAATAAAACTTAAAAAACACTACTTATCTAATACAATTAATACACTATTAAAAACAAACATTCACCCAAAAATGCAACAATTTAACCACAATGTACAATATAATTAAGTTTCCAAATGAAAAATCTGAGAACCATCACCAAAACAAAAATTCGAGATCCAGTGACAATCTACATCCTACTTCAAACAAGAACGAAACAATCCGATGTGTTGGCCCAAAATTTTTTTGCCGGACGTTTTATTTACATTGCCGTTATTTTTTTCTCCCAAATCCGTCTCACGTTAACATCAAATAACCACAACCCGTAGCACTTTTCAAACAACATCATATATTATCCTAATTGCACCCTCCTCAAGACACAATCTAACCACACGAAGACTCGAAAAAAAAAATAAAAAATAAAACAGAGATCTCAGTTTTATCTATGAGAAGTTCAACTTCTTTTAAATTTCCAAAACTTATAAAGAAATAACAAAACAAATTTGTTTAATTATTTATTTCGTTCGTTCATCGAAAAAAACAAGAACAGAAGATCTAGGGTTGTTATTTAGTTTCAAGAACGGATCTTTAAAGATCTCTACAACCCATTATCGACCTTAGAAAACGGAAAAACAAAACAAAGAAAAACTACCTTGGACCTTTGTTATAAAAGATCTTGAAGCCACCGGAACTTTGTTTGTCATTCGGTTAAGAAAGAAAGAAAGAAAAGAGGTTGAAGTTTGGTGGAGTGGTTGGCGTTGGATTTTACAAAAGGAGAAGTGGGGTGGCTTTGTTTTGTGGATTTAGGGTTGCAAGTGTTTAGGAGATATAGGGTTAGTAACATTGGTTAGTTTTTTTTTTTTTTTTTTTTTTGTAAAGTGGTTTTGGGCTAAGCAAAAATACTATCCGAATTCTGGCCCAAGAAAAAACAAAGAAAACTCTGAAGCCGAAAAACTCTTAAGCTGAAAAAATGCCGAATATAGTTATTTTAATTAAAAATTATCATTCTCATAAAATTATTGTTAGAAAAAACGTATAAACAAACGATATTTGCTCGCAACAAAATTTAGTCATAGGGTACCCGCCGCCGCATTGCGCGGGTACCCTGCTAGTATTATTAAACCTTCATTATTGTGTGTAGCCTAAAATAGGAGGATTGACCCTTATTACTGTGTGTAGCTTAAGATAAAATGAGAGAGATTGACCCTCATTGTTATTATAGCAATCGCCTGAAAGTCGTCGGAGCTAGAAAGAAAGCTGACGTGACAGATAAAATGAGTGGGATTGACCCTCATTAGTGTGTAGCGTAAGATATACTTATTATACAACGAAAGATTGACACAATTAAGTCGATCATTCAACATTGATGTGCGTCATGAAATAAATGCGTTTAACAAAACAGCACAAAACTCTAATATCAAACTTTAAAGCCGCCTTGTCCCATTGTCAAAACATTAGACTCTCTTAGATATTAAAGGGCCCAAGTCCCATGTAGATGGTTGGATGAGAAAATTCCAATGATATTTTTGTTTTTCTGGGGTGTTTTTTTCTTTAGATTTTAGATGTATGCAAGTATGGGAAATGATTTGTACACTCCAATTTTTTATTGGGACACTCTTTCATAAGCATTAAACTGTTGTATTATGAATGTACACTGCTTTAACTGGTTGTACATATGAGTGTCCCAATCAAAATATGGAGTGTGCCAATCATCTCCCATGCAAGTATTGAGTTTATTATCTATTATTCTTACACTTAGCTTACTTTATTTTTTTGTATATGCATTGTCTTTTACAATAATACAATATATTAACAGATTAGCTTATGGAGTTTATTTTAAATTCTAAAAGGTTAAAATGTTTAAGAGGTACAAAATTAAATTTCATTTGTTAAAAGTGTTAGTGAAACATCTTATACCTTTTCGTGTTAGTATTTCTTTCTATTGCTGCTCAGTTCTTAAAATCATATAGAAAAATTAATGTAATTGGAAATTCTTTTGTATGGTTACATGATACAGAATATGATGCGTTTGCTAATAGTAGAAATTAACCGCAAACCCCACCACCATCATTACTGATATCAAGAGTTATCAGAATGATTACTTCATAGAGTACTAAACGAGTATGGTTACATGATACAGAATATGATGCGTTTGCTAATAGTATTCCACATGGAGTTACATTGGGAGCAAGCTCTTGGTGGCCCATCACGCGCACCTTCACGTGCCTTGCGGTACCAGTTGTCACCACCACTAAAATGACAGCAAGAAAATGATGTTTTTACCCTCACGTGACAAGCACATGCTTCGTATTGAAGAAGCAAAATGGAAATGTTGTTGGGATGTTTGGTGTATTTATTTTAAATTTGGGACGAAACTTGCATTTTTGGTACGACCTTAGAGAGGAACAGTGTATTTTACTCTAGGATTTAACATGCTCATTTAAATATCATGCACTATTGATTCTGCTTGTAGTTTCTGATCAAACTTTTGAACACTTTGGATGTACACATATGACAAAGTATATAGATAGTAAATCCCTGTTCTATCACAAACAGAGACAACTCTTATCATTCCTTCATTCCGAGGATTTACATTACAAGTTCCGACAAGTATCTGTTACAAACAAGCGACTCTATTTTCACATGCTGGGGGAAAACGAATGAAAAATTTGGATTTCAGTTATGACTTCTATAATCAGTATATGCTAAAAAGGAGTAATTCAAAACTTGTTAACTAGTCGGGTTCACTGTTGTTTGCCATTTGGGTTGATAAGGTTAGGAATCCCATTAGTCCCTGGCCCATAAACATGACCCATCTTAGTTCGTTTAGTCTCAAGATATCTCTTGTTGTACTTTGTGACGGTAGTCGAAAGGGGAACTCTCCCTAAAATTTCCAAGCCGTATCCCTTGAGACCACTATATTTTGCAGGGTTGTTTGTCATTAACTTCATTGTTCGAACCCCAAGATCTCTTAAAATCTAAAATGATTCAATGCACATTAAGATTATAGTTAGAATGGTTCCATGGGTTCATGTGGGTAAAAAAAAAAAAAAAAAAAAAAAAGGTACAGAAGAAAGTGAACCTACCTGTGCACCAATGCCATACTCCCTTGAATCAACAGGCAAACCAAGCTCCTCATTTGCTTCAACAGTGTCACGACCGTCATCTTGCAGGTTATACGCACGAAGTTTGTGACCTAATCCAATGCCACGACCCTCGTGACCTCTTAGGTAAACCAGTACACCCCTGCCAGCATCTTCAATTTGTTGCATTGCAAGTGCAAGCTGGTTCCCGCAATCACATCTTGCAGACCCGAATATATCTCCTGTTAAGCATTCCGAGTGTACTCTCACAAGTATATCCTCACCATCCCCGATATCACCCTGTTTGAATTGAAGGCCAATCACATGAGTTTTCAACGTAAAAATATACGACTGTTGAATTTTTATTAGGACATATATAAGTTTAGAAGAATGTGCTACAAATAGAATTACTGGATGCTACAACTGTGATGAACTCTGACCATAAAAGTCAAACAGAACATACTCACCTTGACCATAGCGATATGTTCGATCCCATCCAAGATAGATCTATAACAGTACGCAACAAAAGGGCCCCATGTAGTAGGTATCTGTGCAGCAGAAGCCCGTTCTACTAATTTGTCGGTTTTCCTTCTATACCTGCCAACAGTTGTACCAAATGTCAACACAGTTTCATTCGTACATTTCCAAATTTTATCTAGAGAAGTTAGTGGATCGGTCAGGTTATAGTTAATGAACAAACGGGCAGATTTTACCACGGGTAAAGTTGATTTGACCCAAAACTTCAATTTTTAATTAAATAATGAGATCTCTTAAATAATTAGTTTGTCAAATACGATTTCATAACTTTTTTTGGGTGACCATGGTTTCCGACCTTTTGGCCGACTAATCCACAGGGTTTGAACCCACCGCCACACAGACTCAGGTAAAGCCCTTCCTTTCCCGGAGGTTGGCGTGGCCACTTCAAGGTTGTTTGCACCTAGTAGGAATTGAAATTGAGACCTCACACATCTTGGAGTGATAGTCACAAGCCCTTTTGCCACTAGGCCACCCTTGAGTGGTTATACGATTACATAACTTATACTATGTCAATAGCTATGTGCACAATTTGGGCATGTTTCAAACCGTTTGACCCGTTACATACATAACATAACCTGAAACGTCAAAATATCTGGCTGTGAAAAAGAACATTGTCTCACCTGATAAGATCAGCGATGGAAATGATTTTCATGTTCTCCCTCTTGACAAATTCCTTAAGTTTCGGTAATCTAGCCATGGAACCATCATCATCCACAATCTCACATAACACTGCTACAGGGTCAAACCCTGCTAGTACAGCTAGATCAACAGAAGCTTCTGTATGACCAGCTCGTTTTAAGACACCTCCCTCCCTGTATTTCAAGGGAAATATATGACCTGGACGATTAAAATCATCGGGTTTTGAATCTTTTGAAGCAAGAGCTTTTATTGTTGTTGCTCTGTCACTAGCTGATACCCCTGTGGTTGTACCATGTTTTGCATCCTGTAAAATAGACAGCATTTATAAGCTTTCTTTGTATCATTTTGGATAGTGAACTTATAACTATATAATCTTTCCGTCGCAGAAATTGTTTTCACTTAGCTAGATTAAGGGTGTTTGGATTTGTGTTTTGAAACTGATCATTTAGTCAAACAATTAGCTTCATACTTGCTAGCACAAAACTTGTTATCAACAGGTAAAATATAATGATCTAATTATCCTTGTTTTGGTCATAAGTTCTTTAATTATCAGAGTCGCTTAAACACTCGAGCAGCTGAGTATCTCGTCATTACAACTTAAAGCTAAAGTACATTCCAAACACTAGCTCCTAATGCACCTATTCACTTCCAAATTGCAAATCCAAACACCCTCTAAATACATCAAAGAAACAACACTCCATTCAATATTCAAGAAAATGAAGTGTGATTATAGAAAACAGATTTTTTCAAGTTAAATTTTGGAATTTTTTTTTTTTGTGACAAAAAGCATCATCATGAGCCCAAGGATTAATTAAACAAATCAAAAAATTTGTAGAATGTATGAAGCTACATACCACTGATATTGTGAATGCTGTGCAAAGCTTCTCTTCATTATGAGTAACCATTAGAGGAAGTTGCAATCTTTCTAGATCTTCGCCCTTCATGCTTACACAAACGATCCCAGTTCCATGCTTAACAAAGAAAGCCATAGCTTCGGGTGTAACACTTGATGCTGCCATTATTAGATCTCCTTCATTTTCTCTGTCTTCATCGTCTACAACCACCACCATCTGTAGTATAAACCAAAACCATTTATAAGATATAGATATCGAGAAACTAATATAGTACTGCTCATTTAAAGTGGGTTTGGACTTTGGAATTGGATTATGAAACTAGTCTAGATTTTAATTATCTAAATATTTAAGGCGCAAATAACCAGATTTGGATAAACCAGTCTTTACATACCAGCACCAGCTAAGAAACTTCTATTTCTAATTCACAAACTTTCCTTACGTAGAAAAAAGTCGAGCATATATAAAAACATCTGATTATAAGCAAAACGACATCTAAACAGTATAGTCTACTCTTCATTTTAATGCAGATGATTATCCAAAATTGGTTATTCAACATACTTTCAAAACTTAAATCCAAACACCCCATTAGGTTCATGAAACTTTAAACAAGGAAAACGGAGAAGTGAAAAAAGAGAAACAACCTTTCCCTGTCGGATATCTTCAATAGCCTCTGGAATGGATGAGAAACCTGTGGTGGGCCAATCCAAGTCATATTCACCATCATCAGTGAACGAAAAAGCATCCATATTAGGAATCATTTCTGCTGCTAATGTCCCCAATGCTATTGAATCAGGCTGTATTTCTACCCCGGCTGACAAGCTGACAGCATTTTTCTCCACACAACTAACACGACAATCATATTTACTTGTGGAGCACAGTCTTGTACCAACAAACGCCTCTTTTTCATATCCATTGCACGAAAGAACATTTTTGGGAGGTAGACCGTTAAATGAGCTCAAATTCATGGCCACCCTACATTAAGATCAATACCACGATTAGGATATTTAAATGTACAAAAGGACACTGTGGGGCTAGCACGTGCACTCGTCCCATTTAACATCTACTGTTAACATAGTGTTCTATTTGTTCAAGTAAAAATCATATCCTCTGGAAGAATTATAATCAGTTTGTTTATTTTGGCTACCCTTATCCTTGTCGCTATCCAGCCGCGGACATACTTAGGCAGAGGGTATGCATCCTTTGAGCACTATCAGTGGTGTAAAATGTATCTTATTATAACATGACGTGCACATCCTTTGCCGTGTTTTAAAAGATGTGCATACGCCAATGACGCTATCGAATAAAGTCTACTATATCAAATCCAAAAGAGGAAAGAATAAAAAGAAAAGGTATGCATCATACACAGTTGGTATAAAAGTGTCTTCTTTTAATATTCCTTTTCCACATTTAAGAGGACAACTGTCTTTTTAGTCAAACTTATTACATAAATTCAACAATCTAAACAAGCAGTCCTAATCATAATGATCCTCCATTGATGCTTCAAACGCAACCTCTTAACATCCAGAACTCGTTATCGTCTAAAACGTAAAAGACAACTTATTTAACTCAAAGTACTTAACAACCCAATACTCATTTAGGGGGTGTTTGTGTACCTTACGTATCAATGTAAATTCGGAAAAGCTCATTTAAAGGGGTGTTTGTTTAAGCTTATTTGGCAGGCTTACGGGCTTATTGAACTTCTAAATATGAGCTTATAGATAATCCACAAGCTCAAATTGATAAGCTCACAAGCCCAAAAATTTTGAGATTATAAGCTTTCCAAAAGTTCAATAAGCCCATAAACTAGCCAAATAAGCTTAAACAAACGCCCCCTTAAACTACACAAATTTCAATGAATCAAACAAGCTCTAACACATCGAATTATATTCTTAAATTTAATTCACAAAAACATGAACTTCTTATTTGTGGGCTTATAACATAGCTTGTTTTTTGGGATCGTGGGCTTATATAAGTTTGTTATGGCATAATAAACTTTAAAAATAAGTCAAAAGCATCAAAACCCGAAAACAAAACAAATAAGCTACGTAAGAAAAAGCTTAAACAAATTCCCCATAAACATGATTACGTTAACATGGCTAAGAAAAAAACGTCAAGATTTTCTATTAAAACAAATACATGAAAATACAAATATAGAAAGATTTACTTTGATCGTAGAAGAGTTGTTGAAGATGAAGCAGTGTTGATCGTAGACATGTTTGAGTTTTGTTTATTTAGGTGATTTGAATCTTGAAATGATCAAGATTTGTGAGAGTATTTATACAAAAAAATAATGATGGTGGGATTATGGGATGGGAAGAATATCGAGGAATTAAGTAATACTACTACGAAATGGTGCGGAAAGTCGGTGGGTGTTTTCTATATGATTTTTCATACATCCTGTTACTTTTCGTTAGTGTGCTTTTCTTGACCATTCAAACGTGATTGACTGATCTTCATATCATTACTCTCTATAAAACATGTGCACTTTTATTTGTCATGATCCTATTTTGCTCGATAAGTTGGTAGCCCACGACATTAACAGTGTTAGGCAGTTTTTGGAGAGTATTAGAATGTGATTTATGTGTTTATATTATTGAGTATAAATACAGTTGAAAATGGAGCAATTAAGAATTGTTGATTTGTTAGATGTTTTATCATTTTTGTTTATGTTATTGATTAAATTAGATATGTTACGCATTGTGAACATAAATCTTTAAATATATGAGACAAGTTTTGAGTTGTACTTGATGCTTTGGAAGTTGTACACATGAGAGTATTGACTGGATAATATGAGTCATATGCCCAGTCATCAACTTTCGCCACGTTGGCACCTCCATGTTGGCACTTTAACATTTTTTCGGATGGTATTTAAAAAATAAGACACAAGTTGGATTCGAACCCCGGTCTCCCACATAAACTAACAACAATCCAACCACTAGAACAAACTGGTTTTTGTGAAACGATTTGAAAAACAAAATCCATAAGGCATTGAATTTATCCCCTAAAAATCTCTGCTACTCTCTTCAACCGAATCTCACCTTCATAATTTACTCACTATTTTTTAATGCATTCCATCATTATCCTATTAATCAATATGATCCGTTTTGAATTTGAAAATCAAAATGCAAAAATCACGGATGATTTTAAACTTCTCCATAGTTATATTCAATCGCTTTTTCATTAACCATTTCCTCTCATACTCGCTTCCCAGACCAAAACCAAAATTAGGGTTCTAGCAACAACATTAAAATCAAAATCAGAGATGTAATCATTAATCTTGATTTACAAAACCTCGATCAACAAGATATGTCTCGATCATCAAGGTATGTCTTTTAGATTTTTATGTAAACGAATCAATGTTCTCTTAAGAATAACATGGTTGGATTTCTTTTTTCAGGTGCATGAATCTGGTAATGAGGGAATGGTAATCACAAAACTAAACTTAGATTATCAATTTCCATAAACCAAGGTAAAAACTCTTATTTCAGCACTATTGAATCATTTTTTTTTATTTGATTGTAATGTGTTCTACAAAATAATTATGCACACCACATGTTTGATGAAATGTTTAGAAGCCTAAACGTTTTTTACTATCGTTGGAAGCACTTTGATGGGTAGGTAAGTTTTGATATTTTCGTTGATGCTTATTATATGGTTTCTCATGTTTATTATTCGGCATTGTTTTACGAATCTTAGATTTTGGAGTTTCTTTTCATTTGTGATTTATGGTTTGCTTATTTTCTGCCCATGCTTATTTTGTGCAGTTGCTTTATCATTGATGGTATTTTTAGTATGTTTTGATCTAATTTGTTTGATGATATAAAATTCAAACAATAATAATCCGTTATTTTGATTTAATTATGCTTCAAAGACCAGCACTTAATGGCACAGAGATTCTTCCACAAGGTGGCCACAATCAGATGTACAAACACAAGATCTTATTCGCTTTGAAACCATATGCTCTTATGTAATTTGTTATGGAGTTGTTTGTTGTGTTCTTTAGGTCTTGGGAGTTTTGGTGTCTGTTTATACAGGCGCACCCATACGTTAATAAAGACAAGTTAACGATTAGTTATTACCATTGGTGGTGCGGTGACCTTGCCAAGAAGGATGTATTTCCAGCACTTTTTGCACTTTATTATGAAGGTTGCCTCCCTGAGGTCTGTACTTTTTTTTTCATTATACCATAAAAGTTCTGTTCAACAACTAAAAAGTCACACATGAGCGCGCCAACTAATGCATGAATTTTGTCTTTTTGATGTTGACAGCATTTCACTATTTTTGAATACACTAGAAGTAAGATGAGTGATGTTGAACTTAGCGCAATGGTTAGCAAGAAGACACTTGCATGCATAATCGACCTGTATATAGAGGCATAAACAACATTTCTTAAAAATGTATTTACCATACTTGAATGTCCATTTTTGAAAAATATCTCTTCGATTTGTAAGTCTGACATATTGTGCATATTGTTATTCTTTTCAGGTCCGCTAAGGTGTGCCTAAATGCGATTAATCAGAAGTGGAACCCCATGACTGGTAAAAGAGTTAACATGATTATTTTTTTAGGCTCATTAAAGATGTAAGGGAAGTGCCAATTGCAAAAGAACATGTTGTTATTTGCACAACATGAGGGAAAGAGTGTTTAGAGAAACCTGCACGGCCAACAGGCAATGCAGAGGTACTTATATGATCCTTTTTTCATATTCTTAATGTCCTATTTGGCCCATTTATTAAGGAATGAGTCTATCCAGGGTCCGTTGTGCCTCAAATGGGTCAAACACTCTAACATAAAACCCAATTTTTAATAACAAGAGATGGACGAAACTGAAATTTGGAAATTGTTGTTAGCTTCGTTGCCAAACTACCCAAAACAAAACAATGGTTGCAGACCGACGATAATGTTTACAAACGCAAGCCTATTCTGTTTTAGTCTCTATATTCCGAAAATCATACATCTATTTCATATACTCCTTTAAACATAAACAGGTTTCTTTTGAATTTCAACTCTAAAGGTGGGCTGAATCTGTGAATGATTATGAAGTTTTGAGACAAGATAACCATTAACCAAGATATTGTAGATCTCATTGAAAAGGTATTCCCAATCTTATGTTTTTTTTTAATCCTTTCACAGCTACATATTATCATATTTGTTATGGATTTTGTTTAATTAAAATATAAATCATAAAAAAGTATATATGATAACTTATATAAAAATTATTAAATAACTAATTATTTAGGAATAAATTTGAACTTAGCATATTGCATGTATAGTTTAGTATAAATTACCAACTAAGATTCTTTTTGTTTTAATTTGTATCAAGAATTTTAATATGTTTTACTTTCTCTTTTTGTAGGCTTGTTAAGCAAAATGGTGTGCAAGTGTGGCAATGTGGACTCTGATGTCATGGTAGATTAATGAGATAATATGGATTTTTTGCTTTTACAAGTTCCCTTATTAAGGTAATCAGTAACTAAACTCAGGTCTCTCTTTTTTAGCAGCAATATCCAACCGCGTAACAATTAATTGGTAACTACTCTTGTTGGGATTATGTCTCTTTCTATGATGGATAGGGGGCATTATTGTTTCTATCTTTCTTATGGTTAAAGAATACTGTAATATATTTTTTTAGCATATTAAGGCATGTTAAACATATATTTTAACTACACTGTGTTCATGCTCATATTTTAGGTTAATAGAATACATCAGGAGAAAGATAAGAAGGAATCTAATCTAAAATCTACTCACTGTGAAGAATTAAAAAAGATGCAACTTTGGGCTGATGATGAACTTAAAGAGGTACATATCCTTATGCATCGTTGTAGTATGATCTTTGATGAGGGGATTCATGCACTTTTAAATTGCTAACTTTTTCTTTTTTATCATACAACAAAGTTACTCTAGAATGAGTGTGAAGCTGAGTTGAGGGAGTTAAGGTATCAACATGAAGAGGAGTGTAGGCATTTTGAAGAAGAGCTAACTCTTCAGAAGGAAAAGGTTTGTATAACTATTGTTCTTCCTTATCGTAAAGTTTTAATCAGTTATTTGATCATGGGTCAATTTTGAGTATATTTTATCTCCAGAGGGCAAATTTTAAAATCGTACCTAAATATTAAATGGTCAAACAAGTTGAAAGTTACCCAAAGATTGGACAAAGTATATTTGTCGATCAACCCAACCTCTTTTGACCTCATTTAAAAATGACAAATTTTCATCCTTATATCAGCTTGCCCAACCTACCTGTTTTTTAACCTCTAATGTTGTGTATCAAGATATGTATTGTCTTTATTGTGTTAATATATGTCATGTCTGTTTGTAGAAGTTTGTGGATCAAGAGTTGTTGCATAGATTTGTGCATGCAAAAAGTGTGTCCTATGAGCTACGGGTCAATTATTATATTACTGATTTTTTTCCCAAAAATTTAGCTAAAATCTCTTGAATATTTTCACACTTTTGGCTTTCAGCTATAACATGCCTTGGTCTATTACCCAATGATGTGTTGGTTTTCGGTAGGTTGCTGGACTCTTTTCATTGGATGATAGTCCCACCAAACAAAATTCAGATATAAAGTTGGAAATGTCTGACCTCTTCTTAGGTGTTGATTAATTTTAAGAATCAAGAAATGTTTTCTCTTTATTTACCAAAATGGTAATTTGTTGTAATCGAGTGCTCTGTTAAGAAGTTACCTAATTAAGTTGTTTCTTTTCCCCTTATTCTTCTTACTAAACTCAAAATTATATTAAAAAAATGAATAATAATTACATGATTATAAGAATTGTGTGTTACATAATTGTCTGCAGGTCATGGAACCAACACAACAATTTGGTAGATATCGGTATGCAATTCATGTAATATGTCTTTCATGGAAATGACCAATCACTTCTAGGAGCATAGAACGGGTAAGGAAACAGAGATGTATGATGTCATGAGCATGCAAGACAAGCTAAAACACCAAGCTGCGTACAAAGATGATAAATACAAATCAACCACATCCAACGTTGTGTACAATGAAGTTTTATTTCCTATATGAAAAATGACCATGTATTTTTTCTCACGTTGTACATGTTCTGTTTAATCTAATGCATTAACACTGTCTTTTTGTTTTCAATTTTTTTGTTTAAGATATTTGTCGTTATTCACTTTTTAGTTACGTCCAGTTAAATTTTGTCAAGCAATAATATAAAGCGAGCCCGCCCATCGGGCGAGTTATAAAGCTAGTAGAGGAATATGATTAAAAATGAAATTATTTGGAAATAAAAAGTTTTCAAGTAGGTGCCTGAGGGTGTCAAAAGAGTACTCTTTGCATTTTGGAATCCTAATTTTAATAATATGACATAAAGTGAAGTCAAATTATATGTCAATAATACTTCATATGTGATAATATTTTTCAACCAAATTTATAATGTGAGATAGATAGTTACTAGTTAAAAAAATGTGTATCTTGGGTCAAAAAAATGCAAATTTTTCAAAATAGTCGTGGATTCTAGACCTTTAAAAAAATTGTGTATTTTGGGTCAAAAAATGCAAATTTTCCAAAATAGTCATGGAGTCTAGAATCTTTTTTTTTTTTTTTTTTTTTTTTTTTTTTTTTTTTTTTTTTTTTTAACAAACATGGATTCTAGACTAGGTGGTATGAAATTTCGATGCTCCTTCACACCTAAAAATACTATGACTAGGTGTGAGGCCAGATCTTTTGGGCCTTTACAAGTTCCAAGTTTTTTTATTTTATTTTATTTTATTTTTTTTGTGCGCGCAAAAGGTAAATTATATATATACTCAAAACTTTTGTACATCATAACTGAACACCACTAAATTGGGCATACCCAAGACAGACATACAAACTGAAAATACAAGACAGTACAATACACATCGATATCTGATAAATGCTGACAAATATCTGATAACTGCTTGAAATATCCAAAACAGTCAAGCAAATCCCAACAATCAGGATAAGTATTCACCTTTTATAGCACCATACCATCTAGCTACATTTCCATTTCTCCTTCCCACCATGTCACTCAACCTGCTACCACAGTGAACTTAGCAGGAAAGGATAATGGCATCACTAGGAACCCATTGCTCAATCCAATCAAGGGCTCTTCCACAGTTTCTACATTTCTCTCTTTACAAAAGGCTTCAAGACTGTGGAAACACTCACCTTGAGGGAGACCACCCATTACCTCCATGACAATGTATTGGGAAGACAAAGAAGGCTCATCTTTCATGCCTTTCTATTCAACCCATCATACATTGTTCCCCAGCCATATACCCTTCCAAGGTTTCTCTTGTTTACATATATGTTGGGCTTAATTTAGAACTTGAGACTCTAAAATTTTAGACACTGTTGTCATTGCACAAGTAAATATCCGGGCCTGAACCCAAGATACCTCATAATTTGAATGTAGTTTCAGTTTCTCAAATAGTCATATGGTTTCAGATTTTAAAATTTAGCATTTAGAAAAAACAAAAAACTGTTAATACAAATATCGCCTAAAAACGTTATTTATATTTTACGATCTTCGCTAAGTTTTGTTAACGACAAAATGTAAACTTTAGTTTCTAAGCAAAACATAATCTTAGTTTTTAAGACTTGCATAAACTTGACTTTTGCTACATTTTACATTTCATAAAACACAACACAAGTTTATTTCTTAAATTAGAAATTGCCACATCACATTTATGGCAAGTTTTGTCATTATGCATTTATAGAAAGAAATGTGTTTGACTAACTTTGTTGTTGCTTGCAAGCTTTGTATTTGACTTGTTATTATGAGATGTGACATTGTTTGGTTGCTAGGAGTTATGAGACAAGACCTTGTTTGGTTTGAAGAGTTATTGCAAAAACCAACTGCAAGCCTGGCGGTACCCTGGAGGTACACGGGCGGAACCCTTCTCAGGGGTCCGCCTGATCCGCCAGACCTGCAGAAGGTTTTGGCTATAAATATTGAGCCACAAGTTAAAATTTGGCTCATCACTTGACATTACATTTTACACACACATTCATTCTTTCATCTAACCTCTTAACATTTCATATGTGAAGTTTCTTTTTGTAGCAAAGAGATTCACGAGCTTACTAAAAGTAACAAGTATTCAACACAACATTGCAAGACTTGTTAGCTTAGCATTGTGTAGACTTGTGTAGTTTACACTTCATTTGATTGTGCATTTTCAGTAGTGATCGGTTAGTATTTTAGTCCTCAAAATACAAAGAGTGTTGGGAGTTGTTGTACCCTAGTAAAAGAACTAACGGGAGTGGTTGTGCCCTTGTAAAAGAACTCGACATTTAGCTTTGTGTCGGTAAAAGTATAAGCGACGTGTAAGGTTTTCTCCGCCAGTGAAAGGAGCTTGTTGACTAGTGAAAGAAACTCTCGAGTTGGATACTCGGGGCGTGGACGTAGGGCAAGGAAAAAGAGTCCTTGTAGCCGAACCACGATAAATACTCGTGTTGTGGTTTGATCGTTTCTTTCATTTACTTGCATGTTATATATTGTGTTTGTGAATATATCTTTGATCAAACGGAAAGTTTCAAAGCTAACTTAACAAGTTAAAAAGATTTTAATCGGCAAACTATTCAACCCCCCTTCTAGTTTTCCACAATTGGCATCAAGAGCTACGTTACTCAAGCTTTTAAAATATATTGTGTTTTAAAACTTGAAACGATCCATGGATTTTGAAAATTACAAAGAAGGGCAATCTATGCAAAGACCACCACTCTTTGAAGCAAATGGTTTTATATATTGGAAAAACCGTTTTGAAACTTACGTGAAATCTAAAGATATAGATTTGTGGTATATAATTATTGATGGTGATAACGTAGTTACTAACATCAAAGATGATGATCAAAAGAAATTAATAGGTAAAAATAATGAAGCTAAAATGATGCTTTATAATGCTTTGCCTAAGAAAGAATATGAAAGAGTCTTTTTGTGTAAAACCGCCAAAGATATTTGGCAATCTTTAATTGTCACTCATCAAGGAAACTCACAAGTTAAAGATAACAAAATTGATCTTCTTGTTCAACAATATGAATAATTTGTTATTTCCGAAGATGAGATTATTGATAATGTTTTTGCTAGATTTAATACTATTATTACTTCACTTAAAGCACTTGACGAATCTTTTTGTAGTAAGAACTTTGTCAGGAAATTTCTTAGAGCACTCCATCCGAAGTGGAGAGCAAAAGTGACGGCAATTGAAGAATCCAAAGATCTTTCAAGCATGTCACTTGATGAGCTAATTGGAAACCTCAAAGTTCACGAAATGGTAATGGAAAAAGATTCGGAACTAGTTAGAGGCAAGAAAGAAAAAGTTAAGTCCATTGCCTTGAAAGCTAGAGTCCAATCAAGTGATGATGAAGAATCTACTTCGGATAGTGATGATGAGGAATATGCTATGGCCGTGAGAGACTTCAAGAAGTTCTTTCGTAGGCGAGGGAAGTTTGTAAGGCAACCTAAAGATGACAAGAAAACCTTCCGGAAAGATCGTGATGATCGAAAAGGAAAAGTTGAAAGAAAATGTTATAGGTGTGGAGACACAAGTCATCTTGTAGGAGAATGTCCAAAACCACCCAAGAGCAAACCTCAACAAGCTTTTGTGGGTGGTGCTTGGAGTGAATATGAAGGAGATGATGATGAGCCAAAGAATGATGATATTGCTCTCATGGCTCACAACTCAAATGAGGTACTCTCCGACTCATCTTACTCCTCTATTGATGATGATACTTTACAAAATGAATATAACAAACTTTGTGAGTTAAGCTTAAAAATCATAAACAAAAATAAATTTTTGAAAACTAAAAAGGAGTTTTTAGAAAATGAAGTTTATGAGTTAAAAGAAAAAGCTAAGAGATTAGAAAAGGGTAAAGGTATTGACACATCATGCAAATCATGTGAAGAACTTAAACTTGAAGTTGAGAAACTTAAAATTACTCAAAATGATCTAACCAAACAAACCATAAAGTTCAAAAAGTTCGATAAGAGCATTTCGTGTGCGGATGAAATTATGAAACTTCAAAAGTCACCCTTTGATAAAACAGGTCTAGGGTTCTGGAAAGTAGAAACCGTTAAGAGTCAAACGAAACAAGAAAAGAATGCACATGAAACAAGCAAAACTGTTACAGCAACCTGCGGATCAGACGGAACCCAAAATAGGGTTCCGCCCGTTCGTTCCGAAGGTTCCACCAGGTCTGCTGCAGCAATAACTCCATCCACTTCGGATCGTTCAAAATTTGTTAAAGTTACATACAAAAATGGAATAAAACCTGTGTTTAAAACTGAAGTAGGATTTAGTAAAAATGAATTTAGAGCTAAAACTACTCAACCAAGACCTAAGACTCCAATTCCCAAACGTCCCTTTCCAAAGAGCAACTTCAACGCTCGATCAAACTACCAACATGTTTGGAACCAAAACACTCCTAGACATTACCAAACTCAAAACCACATGCCATGGAACCCTTATGCTCTATTTTCATACTTGGAACAAATTAATGGCATGCTTAACCAAAATGGACCCATGAGAAATTGGGGACCAAATGTTTAGTGTTTTTCATAAAATAGGTGTGCCTCAAAGTTTGTTTGGAACCGGATGAATGGATTAAAGATAGCGGTTGTTCAAGGCACATGACGGGTAATAAAAGCCTCTTCTCAACATATCACAAATGTGATGGAGGTAATGTTACATTTGGTAGTAATGCTAAGAGCAAAATCATCGGAAAAGGTACAATCTCTCATGACTCCCTTTCTATAGATGATGTTGCTCATGTTGATAACTTAGGATTTAATCTTCTTAATATTAGTCAACTTTGTCGTAATAAGTATAATGTCCTTTTTAGTGAAAATGGTAGTAAAATTCTTAAAGATGGTACAACCGTAGCCAAAGGTGTCCTTAAGAACAACGTATACGTCATGAAGTTGGATTCAACATCTAGAGACAAAGTTTGTCTTACCTCATTAGATGAATCTTCAACTTTATGGCATAGACGTTTAGGACACGCTAACATGAGACTATTCCAAAACCTCTCCTCAAAAGACTTAGTTCGAAACCTACCTAAGTTGAAATATGACCAACACTTTTGTGATGCTTGCAAAGTCGGTAAACAAGTCCATGGTAGCCATAAGGCTAAAAACTTGGTTTCTACATCTAGGTGTCTAGAACTTTTACATATGGATTTATTTGGTCCGTCGGCTATACAAAGTTATGGAGGTAACTTCTACACTTTGGTCATAGTTGATGATTACTCAAGATATACTTGGACAAAATTTTTGAAAAGTAAAAATGAAGCTTTTGATAAATTTGAAATTCTAAGTAAGAAAATTCAAAATCAAGTAGGGTCTAATATTGTGTCTATTAGAACGGATCACGGTCGTGAATTTGATAATGAATTTCAATTTGGTAATTTTTGTGATAATAATGGAATAACTCATAACTTTTCGGCTCCACGTACTCCTCAATCTAATGGTGTAGTAGAACGTAAAAACCGGACATTGCAAGAGATGAGTAGAACAATGCTTAATGAACAAAACATTCCACAAAAGTTTTGGTGTAATGTCGTTGACACATCAACATACATTTTAAATCGAGTCTTAATTAGACCATTTTTGAATAAAACTCCTTATGAACTATATAAAGGTAAAAAGCCTACATTAGGATACTTTAGAGTGTTTGGGAGTAAATGTTTCATTCTTAACACCAAGGATTATCTCACCAAATTTGACCCAAAGTCTTATGAAGGTGTATTTCTTGGATATTCACAAAATAGTAAAGCGTACATTGTTTTGAACAAAGAAACCTTAAGAGTCGAGGAATCGTTGAACGTAACATTTGACGAGAGTCCACCTCCCTCTAAGACATCACCTTTGGTAGATGATGACTTAGTTGAAAGCCAAGCAATAGAAAATCAAGAAATTTTAAGTGATGACAAAGAAGATGAACTTTTTAACAAAGAACTTGTCAATATCAAAGAATCTAAAAGTCATCCATTAGATGGTGTTAATGGTAACATTAATGAAAGAACACTAAGGTCAAAAGTTCAAAATGAAAGCAACTATTTTTGTTTCGTGTCAACTATTGAACCCAAAAATATTAATGAAGCCATTAAAGATGAATCTTGGGTAATTGCAATGCAAGAAGAGTTAAACCAATTTGTTAGAAATAATGTATGGACATTAGTTCCTCAACCAAAGAGTCAAACGATAATTGGAACAAAATGGGTATTTCGAAATAAAATGGATGAAAATGGAATTGTGTCTAGAAACAAAGCTAGGTTAGTTGCACAAGGATATAACCAACAAGAAGGCATTGACTACGATGAAACTTTTGCTCTGGTTGCTAGGCTCGAGTCAATTAGAATCTTACTTGCATATGCATGTGCACACAATTTTAAACTTTTTCAAATGGACGTCAAAAGTGCATTTCTAAATGGAGTCATTAATGAAGAAGTGTATGTTGCTCAATCACCGGGCTTCATCGATTTTGAAAAACCAAATTATGTTTACAAACTTAAAAAGGCTCTTTACGGACTTAAGCAAGCTCCAAAAGCATGGTATGATCGACTTAAAACATTCCTAGTTGACCATAAGTATACCATGGGCTTAGTTGATAATACTCTCTTCACTAAGAAGAAAGATTCACATATTATCATAGTCCAAATCTATGTTGATGACATTATATTCGGATCAACTTGTCAAGAATTATGTGTGGATTTCTCAAAAATCATGCATGACGAGTTTGAAATGAGTATGATGGGAGAACTCAACTTTTTCTTAGGACTCCAAATCAAACAACTAGAAGATGGTATCTTCTTTAACCAATCTAAATATATTAAGGACATGCTTAAGAAATTTGGACTAGAAGATTCGAAACCTATCAAAACTCCCATGTCCACAGAAACTAAACTCACCAAGGATGAGGAAAGTGAATCCGTAGATAGCACTAAATATAGAGGTATGATTGGTAGTCTACTTTACCTAACGGCTAGTAGACCCGACATTATGTTTAGTGTTTGTCTATGTGCTCGTTTTCAAGAAGATCCCAAAACTACCCATCTCGAAGCCGTTAAAAGGATTTTTAGGTATATTAAGGGCACTACACACTTAGGTTTATGGTATCCCAAAGGAACGGGAATAGACACCATAGTGTATGCCGACTCGGATCATGCCGGTGACTATGTCGATAGAAAAAGCACAAGTGGTATTTGTACTTTTGTTGGACATTGTCTCACCTCATGGTTCTCTAAGAAGCAAACGGCTCTTGCTATCTCAACAACGGAAGCCGAGTACGTTTCGGCCGGAAAGGCATGTCAACAAGCTCTTTGGATGAAGCAAGCTCTTGTCGACTACGGAATTCAACTCAACGACATCACAATTCTTTGTGACAACAAAGGTGCCATTGATCTTAGCAAAAACCCGGTTCAACATGCTCGTACCAAACATATTGAAATCCATCATCATTTCCTTCGTGACAACGTCCAAAAAGGAAATATCTCAATTGAGAAAGTTTCTTCCGAAGATAACATAGCCGACATTCTCACAAAATCTCTTAAGCGTGAACCTTTTAATCTTCTTAGGCTAGGCTTAGGACTCATGGAACCTACATTGTAGTTCTGGACATTAGACAAAAATCACAAAAATCAAAACAAATCCAAAACCATTTTTCTCAGCAGGGTCGGCGGAACCCTCAGCCATAATGGACGGAACCCAACCCAGGGTTCCGCCGTGTCCGTCGACCTGCAGAATCATTTTCTTTGTTTATATTAAACCAAACACCCATTATCTCATAACTTCAAGGCTGCTACTATTCACTTCACTACTCATCCACACCTACGAATTCTTGGTCCTCCATTCATTTACATTGCAAATCAATCATCATTGTAAGTATTCTAAACATGATTACAGTCCTGATCTGAGTCTAGGAATTCTATTTCTTGCACAAAAACAAAAACTTGGGGTTATGCACTAACTTGAAAAACTCATGCATTAGATTAAGTGTTTAATAAAACTAATCATGTTTCCCATAGTTAGGAATTGCATCTTTAATTAGTATAAACATGTTTGCTAAAACACCCCATGTCAAATCTTTCCAAAAATTTCTCACAAGTAGGACAAATATTTTTTCGTCTCACATTGAGAATACAAAATCAAAACGTTATGTTTAAAACATCACTTGCATAATGTCTCTTGAATGCTAAAGGGAATACATAACCAATATGTATTTTCGGGTACATTCAAACGAAGCTACATTGAACTAGGAGCGTTTGGGTTATCTTTTGTTTTATAACAAAACTTGCATAAAACGATTTTGAAGCATCAAAATGAGTCAAGATAACCGCACCTCCACATTGTTTTCATATAGGCACACACTAGAACTTCCACATTATAATAGTGGTTTACGTAAACTAAAATGTGAAATTTTGTTGTTCTAGGAATCATCATGCCTCCTCTAACTCACTACGACCACAAGGACACCATTAAGTACCTACCAAAACACCACAAAACCAAAGGCCTTACCGCAAATCAAGTAAACGTTTTCAAAGCCCTAGAAAAACACTATGTCCATGAGGGTAGAACCATAGACCCATCTTTCCTAGAAGGCACAAACCTTTACGCCGATTTTGCCACAATCAACTTTGAGTGTCTTTTGAATATCGACGAGCCTATTTGTCCTAGGTTCATTCTAGAGTTCTATGCATCATGCGTCCTCTCAACGGATGATTATGGTCATATGTCTATCAACTTTATGGTTAGTGGTCATCAATACTCCTTCACTCTTGAGGAGTTTGCTCAAATCCTAGGTGTTCCAAACCGTGGTACTTGCCTCTATTCCGACTTGCACTCCCTCTCAACTCTTGACAACCTTCAAGACCGTATCCACCCTTATGACACACCTCTTGTCTCAAAAGACGTTCTCCGTGACCACCTCTTTGTTAGGACCACCACCACTAGGAGAACCCATTCGGGGAATGAGGTCGATAAGGACCCTTATGGAATGGAAATGAACGAACTCAAACCCCAATTCAAGAAATGGGAGGAAGTCCTTAGAGCCAATGTCATTAGCACAATAGGGAACCGTGACCATATCAACCTTTGCCTTTGCTACATGCTCTACTCCTTGTCCGTTAGGCAACCCTTCAACCTTGCCTACTACATGGCCAAGAGAATGGCCGACATTCCCGTGCATGGCACAACGGCTATGCCATATGGAATGCTCTTGACCCGTCTCTTTAGGTTCATCTCACCCATTCCACCAACTTCAAATGGTCTTCGTCTTGAATACACTCTCATTCCACACACCTTTGTTCCACTTAGTGATAAGAGAGTTTACAAAGCCCAAGGAAAACGTCCACATCCTCCTACCTCATCATCTTCTTCCTCAATGAGTGAAGATGACAATTTGCCAAACTCTAGGCTCCCACCTCTAGAATACCTTTCTCAACTTCCGGATATTCCAAATGAGTCGGAGGAGTTCAAGCAAACAAAGGGGATGTTCAAAAAACATCGGGAGATTCCTTGGAAAAATGAAGAAGAAGATTGACCGTCAATGAGTGCGGGTGTGTTAGGAGTGTTTGGCACAAGATGCTATTTAAACAATTTGGTTATGTAAACAATGGTTCTCTTGAATTTATATGTTGGTAGGATGTTTGATACTATTTGAAACATGTTTCAACTAACAATGATGCAGGAAGACAACTTTTGGCAAGTTGTCAAATTTTCAAGTTTATAATATTTTTCACTAAGTATAGTGAAATTCTCGACCTCAAGGTCAAAGTCCTATGAAATGCATGTTTACGTGTCTATTTTTTGCATTGTCCAACCAGAAATGCCTTATCTCTTTGATTTTAGGAGTTTTCGAAAATTTTGAAAATCGTCTCGCGGGTCAAAAACGGGGACTGCCACTTTTTTCACCCCTGGCGGATCTGGCGGTACCCAAATTTGGGTTCCGCCAGTACAATTTCTGGGAATCCCAAAATTTGCCCAATGGACCAGGCGGCACCCTCAGATGGGTTCCGCCTGTGTATTCTGAGGGTGCCGTCAGCAACCTGCAGATTTTTTGTTTTCTTTTTCGCCAATTCAACATTGAAACACCAAAATCCAATCCTTTTAGGTAGAAACCCATTACTTGCAATGTGTTTAGCATAATAGGATACTCCTTCTTCCATGAACTTAACCAAAACCAATTCCCGCCAAAATTCAAATTTAACCATAACAACCTCAAGGACCCCTCAAACATAAAGGAATGAACCCTTTTAAGGGATCCTTGAAATCCCTGAAATTTATACTACCACAAATCCACCAAAACCACTAAGCATTTAGTGCAAAACTTGTCTTCTCACTTCACCATTTTCATTGGATTGACTTCCATGACATGACAACCCACAATTAGTTTTCCAAATCATTAGAAACCTCAATTTTTGTATCGACTAACATCAAATACAAACACTCCTTTCCATAATTCATCAACACTATAAATTAAGCCATCCTAAACATCATCAAATCACACCTTCCTCAACACAATTTCTGAAACTTATAAACCATTTTTCACCATGACTAAGTCAACAAACACCTCTCAACCATCAAGACCCATCCGGAAAACCGCCCGGATTAGTGTTAAACCACTATGGTCCAATCAACCCATCAACCTAAGCTCCTCATCCTCGGATGAATTCACATCACCAATAAAAAATGAACACTTTTTGAACCTTGCATCTCCATCACCATCACCCAATGAACCAAATGAGCTCACTCCACCACCAACTAAATCACCTATTGACCCAACTCCACCAAGTGCTCCAACTCAACCATCCAAAACTTCATCACCATCACCATTACCCAAAATTGAGCCAATGGAACTATTTGGGTCTCCTCCCACATCACCACACCCATTTGTCCAAGATCTTAATGATCTTCCACCAAGACCTACACAACCACCACCTTTTGCAAATGAATCACCAAGGTCAATCCTTGACCAAGATAACCTTTTCAACCACATTCAACCATCACAACAAGTGTACCATCCACCTAAACCATTATTGTTTCACCCCATCTACCATGACATCCATGGTCCTCTATATGGAGAACCAAACTTTGAAAACAATGATCACCCAAATCCCCCACATTCTCAAACCCAAACCTTTGAGACCTTCTTTCCCTCATATAAGGAAATCCAAAGCATGGTTGAGAATCACCTTCATCAAGCAATGGAATTTCAAACCACCTTGCTTGACTCAATACCAAATCCATCCTCCACCTAAGAACCAAAAACCAACCAACCTTCAAACCAAGAAACCAAAACCAACCCATTTCAACCAACTCATCCCCATGCTTGCTCAAATTGTGAGCAAATGGGCGAAACCATCAAAACATTGCTTAACCAATTCCAAAATGAAACCCGTTTTGCCTTCCAACACGTTATAGAACGTTTGGATGCACTTTCCCACCCCAATAAATCCTAGGCAACCTATGAAGGCCATTTGCCCCACTCTAGGAATGTAGGATTTAATTTTATTTTCTTGGTTATTTTTTAGTTTTTGTGTACAAGTAGAAGAATAAGTCCACATTTCTTGTCTTTTGACTTTTATAAGTCAAAATTTTACTTGGAATGACATTTCTTTCTACTTACTTTTGTGCATTGTTGGTTGATCAATCTTTGGTTTGTCAATGTGGTTGCAATGTGTGTGGTAACTACAACCATGACTATATATATCACCAACTAACCATTTTTTTGTAGGTCTCAAAATCCATGTTTCCCATCTTGGCACTCCTTTTAGGGGGAGTATCGACCAAGGGGGAGCATTGGTATTATTCCGCTTCGCTACTCTTCTTTTTGTTTCGGCAAAAAGGGGGAGAAATATATTAACCCTTCAAATACTTGATATGCTTTTCGTCTCTTAAGTAAAACAAGGTTAATATAATTTTTTTTTAAGTCTTGAAAACCAAGATTTTGCGTGTTACTTAAAAACAAAGTTTATGTTTTGTCATCAACAAAAAGGGGGAGATTGTTAATACAAATATCGCCTAAAAACGTTATTTATATTTTACGATCTTCGCTAAGTTTTGTTAACGACAAAATGTAAACTTTAGTTTCTAAGCAAAACATAATCTTAGTTTTTAAGACTTGCATAAATTAGACTTTTTCTACATTTTACATTTCATAAAACACAACACAAGTTTATTTCTTAAATTAGAAATTGTCACATCACATTTATGGCAAGTTTTGTCATTATGCATTTATAGAAAGAAATGTGTTTGACTAACTTTGTTGTTGCTTGCAAGCTTTGTATTTGACTTGTTATTATGAGATGTGACATTGTTTGGTTGCTAGGAGTTATGAGACAAGACCTTGTTTGGTTTGAAGAGTTATTGCAAAAACCAACTGCAAGCCTGGCGGTACCCTGGAGGTACACGGGCGGAACCCTTCTCAGGGGTCCGCCTGATCCGCCAGACCTGCAGAAGGTTTTGGCTATAAATATTGAGCCACAAGTTAAAATTTGGCTCATCACTTGACATTACATTTTACACACACATTTATTCTTTCATCTAACCTCTTAACATTTCATATGTGAAGTTTCTTTTTGTAGCAAAGAGATTCACGAGCTTACTAAAAGTAACAAGTATTCAATACAACGTTGCAAGACTTGTTAGCTTAGCATTGTGTAGACTTGTGTAGTTTACACTTCATTTGATTATGTATTTTCAGTAGTGATCGGTTAGTATTTTAGTCCTCAAAATACAAAGAGTGTTGGGAGTTGTTGTACCCTAGTAAAAGAACTAACGGGAGTGGTTGTGCCCTTGTAAAAGAACTCGACATTTAGCTTTGTGTCGGTAAAAGTATAAGCGACGTGTAAGGTTTTCTCCGCCGGTGAAAGGAGCTTGTTGACTAGTGAAAGAAACTCTCGAGTTGGATACTCGGGGCGTGGACGTAGGGCAAGGAAAAAGAGTCCTTGTAGCCGAACCACGATAAATACTCGTGTTGTGGTTTGATCGTTTCTTTCATTTACTTGCATGTTATATATTGTGTTTGTGAATATATCTTTGATCAAACGGAAAGTTTCAAAGCTAACTTAACAAGTTAAAAAGATTTTAATCGGCAAACTATTCAACCCCCCTTCTAGTTTTCCACAAAAACCTCTAAATCTGTAAAGATTATTTTTAAAGTTGGTTTTATAGCTAAAATTTGGTATCATGTTCTATCTATGACACCTTAACGAGAATGTTCGGTTTCTTTCTGAAAAAACCTCAGAGGTACGTGTTTAGCACATGAGTCAACATTATCGCTTATTTATTAGAAGCAAATAGTTAGAGACCGACTATGTACCACTTTGAGTTATTGTCCCAAAATACTAGAAGGAAGATTCTCTCCTTAACTAATGAAGAAATCTTTGTAGAATCGCCACATGCTGATTTTGAGCTAGTTTGGATAAGTCATAAAGTTCTTATAAACCGAGTTTAACATAGCAAGGTTGATTTGATCTAACATGACAAAATGACCCTTCAAATATAGTGTTGTGGTAAAAGCTTGTGAATATTAAAAGGATCACGTTTTAATTTTACCTTTTATGCGGAGTCGTGCGGTAATTGAGGCCGCACAACGTAAACGCGTCAAGTATGAGGTTAAGTGCGTGAATATTGGATATGGGTTTCTCCCCTTCCCTTTCTCTTCTTTTGGGGAACTTGAGAAGGATGTGGTGACCTTACTAAAGCGAATCCGAAAGTTCTCGATGACCCAAGACATTGGAGCACGTGTTGCTGTTCATATCTTTAATAGGATCAATTTTGCTATAGCTAGAGGAGTGGGGCTCAAATAGTATCTCGACTCCCCACTAATTTCTTGTAAATCCTATAAGTTTCTAATATGATTAAGGGGTGTTTCTTTTTTTTCTGTTAGTGAAAGAAAGTGTAGGGTCTATCAATTTAATATTATTTGTTTTGTAAGTGGGGTCCATTTTTCTCTTATTTGGTCTATCCCCATATGAGTGTTATAAATGAGACTCTTCCCATTAAGACTCATTAACAACCATGAGTCCCACATGGACCTCACGCATCCCTTAGCTAAAAAAAAAAAAAAAAAGATCCTCTCATGTTCTATTTGAACATGAGAGGTAATGTTAAAGTTTATGTGAATGAAGAAAAATAAATAAATTAATCATTGTGGGACCACTATTTTATAAATTAATTATTGTGAAGAAACAAGTAACTAACATGACATCTCATGTTCAAAATAAATATGAGATGATCTCAATCCATTTAAAGTGATAATAATAATAATAATAATAATAATAATAATAATAATAATAATAATAATAATAATTGTTCTTTGTACATGTTTAGTAACAATGTATTTGTCAAATTTATAAACTTTACGAGTAATTATGTGAATAGATAACTTTACACCTAAGTTAATAAACTTGAATTTAGTATTAGCCCTTTCTAAGAGTATCATGGCATCCACTATAAGAGGTTTATGAAAAGGTTTATAAAATTTGAAGAGGTTTTAAATTGAGTCATCATAATGAGGTGAGGTTTATGATGACATGGAATGAAATAGGTCTAAGGTGGTGTTTGTTTTTTCTTAAAATGTCTTAACATGCTCTTAATGAGCAAACCCTCTTAATCGCTCAGATATTTTGGGTGGTCAGACCTTAAAAGATCTTAATGGTGCAGACTTGAGAGGGGTATCTTAATGCCCATTGTTGACACAAAATTAAAAAAAAAAAAAAAAAAAAAAAAAAAAAAAAAAAAAAATGTTTCACTCTCCCATTCCCTCCCAACCTCTTGTATTTGTTCTTTTTTGTTAGATTCAAACATTTACGATTCAGATTCAGATGTGTGGTTCAGATTCAGATTCAGAGCCTCTTAAAAAACAAACAGCACCTAAGTTTGTAGACTTTTTTATTGCAACTAAATACATGTAATTAATTTAATACCTCATTAAATTATAAAGTTTTAACAAGTTTAAGAATAGTGATAATAGGTTTATAAAATGAGAAATTTAAGAGCATATAGCATGAAAATTATATAAACTTTTTTAAAAGGTTTACCATAGGAGATGCTCTCAGACTTGATTGTAAATTTTCTTAACAAGTCAAAATATAACATAACTTTACCCTTAAGTCCAAAAGGAAAAAGATCTTTTACGGCTATGCGTATTTTTGTTTTTTATAAAATTTCTGGTTCAACTTGGACAAAAATGAGATTTAATTTAAACTTTTATTGGCTAATCATGCACAGTTTTGTTGTGTGACAAAACTGAGCTTTCATACTTGTTTAAGTTTATAACATTGTCATTTAGGGCCTGTTTGGTATGTAGTTGGGTTTAGAATAGAATATGGATTTGGTTTAAAATTTGAATTTGATATAGGATTTATTAAATGAGGAGAGAGAAAATTAATAGTTATTTTATAAGTTAGTTAAAATGAAATTTATTATTTTTAATTGAAAAAATTAAATAAGACTAAGAATTAGTCCATATGTGTGGCTGAGATATTTTTAGAAATATAAAAGGATTTTTTATGGCTATAGATGCTCAAAACCTTACATGCCTAGTGGGATTGAGATTCTGGCTTCACAGTAGCGCGTGAAATTGATGTGCGCTTTTTCACACATCCTTTTTAGCCTTAAATCAGATCAAATACACCAAATACTAACCATATATGCCAAGAGAATGTGTGTTTTTGTATTTATGTATGTGCAGGTACGGATATGTGAAAAATGAACAAAAACAAAGCCAAAACCGACAAAAACGAGCACGAGATTGGAAAAAGGTCAAAAGCCAAAGCCGGGGAAGCAAAATGACAAAAGAAAGCTCAAAATACCATAAGAAGTCTTCAGAGAATCACAAAGTTGCATAATTAGTCCCTGATCAAAAGTTTGAAGAAATGGCAACTTCAGTCCCTGTACTTTCAACAATTGTCAAAAATGGTCCCTTGAAGAAATATTCAAAATCAACCCTTCGTGATTCAGAAAAGTAAAACATTAGCCCTTGGAATACAAAGTTGGAAAATTACAGATTTGGTCCCTATGGTTTTGATGAGGCGAAAAATGATCCGTTTTTAGGGGGTCATTTAAGCCCGAATCCGACTTTATTTGATCAAATATTGCCCTAAATCGTTCCTTTTGTGATTTTAGGTACTTTGGGAGAGAAATCTGGAAAAGGAAGCAATTCGGACGTTTTTGGAGCAAAGTGAAGAAAACGCCAAAGTCTTATTTTTCCATGCTGGGAACAGTAGGTGACGGCGTCAAGAGCAAAACCTTGACGGCGTCAAGAGCAAATTTCATGAAAATCCATGACGATCCAGAGAAGATTTGACGGCATCACGTAGGAAGGGCGTCAAGAGTAAAAGAGTCATGACGGCCTGGAAACATATAAGTCTTGACGGCGTCAGAAGTAGATCTAGGCAGTCCGAGAAGAGTTTTGGCGGCGAGGTGACGGCGTCACAAGATTACTCTTGACGCCGTCAAACCCATTTTTCTATATATAGTTTTCTAATTTTTCACATTTAAGAGAGAAGTTTTGGGAGAAACCCTAAGTACGATTTTGGTGCAACTTTTACAGGTTTTCAAGGGTTCCAAACCCTTGATACCTTGCATTGTAATTGAGATAAGTGTTCTTCTAATTCAATCAATATGTCTATGTGTTGGTTGTCTATATCTTGTTCTTGTCTCAATTCCATTATGCTAGGCTAGATCTCTTTTGTGTTTGCTTAGATCTAATGAAACCTAGATATTGATTATGTGTTGATTACTTGTTTATTCTTGTCTTGGATGAATGATTTATATGTTAGGCTTAAGAAAACTGGCAGATCTCCAAATGGTAACATGCTTGAACGTCTTAAGAAACATGAACCGAGGCGTACTAGGTCTTTATTGGTTGTATTTAATGCATGAGCCACTGTTTACAATCCCTATAGTTGTGCTGGGCATGGTGTAGGAGGAGATAAGAGCTCATAGAATTGGGGAGTTATGTATGCCACCCCATGAATGGTATTAAGGAATGCGATCCGTCATCCATGCAATTATAACAAGTAATTAACGTGTAAAAGATATCTAGGGAGTAGTGAAATCTAAGTAAACACATTTTCTCCAATTACTGCTCACAACTTTAGTATAATTTAGTTTAATTTTATTTCTAGTATTTTATTTTGATTGCATCTTAGTTTTGGGTTAGTTGAATAGCAACTAATTCCGCCCACTCTTCCAAAACCCGAGATTTTTACTTGCTTTCCATAAAATATAAAAACACAAAAATAATCATCCCTCACCTTTAGAACTAGTATTTAGGCTTTCTAATCCTAGCGACACTATTCCTAAGCTGAACGATCAATCCCCCGGTACTTGTCACTATACGATACTACAACGATCAGGTACACTGCCTGGTGGGGGTTGTAAGCTTCTCGAGATCCCTCGAGAGGTAAAGCTTGTTGCGATTCCCACGCATCAAGTTTTTGGCGCCGCAGCCCGGGGAATAGTTATTGTCTAGGTTAGAATTTCTTTTTATTAGGTCTACTTGCTAGATTCCTTTCTAGTAAGATTTTATTTTTATTTTTAGGTCTTCTTTAGTCTATCTTATTTCTTCGTGCCTTTGTCCGTAACTCTTTACCATCCGACATCATGGAAGGTGGTAACATCTTTGAACCCGTCATCCCACCACAACAAAACCCACCATTAGAACCCCTTAGGCCCCGAACCTTAGGAGAGTATTCCCGACCTAGCCACCAAGGCTACCGAAACACCATTGAGCTCACCGGAACCAATGTGACCCCCTTGCGATCCGACACCATCCGGTTGGTGCAAAGCGGATGTGCATTCCATGGACTTCGTTCCGAAGATCCAAACTAACATCTTAAGGACTTTCTCAAAATCGTAGACTCCATAGAACTAGATGTTGAAACTAGAGAGACTACCCGTTTACGCCTATTCCAATTCTCTCTACGGGATCAAGCTAGTCAATGGCTTGAGCGTTTACCCGCGGGATCCATCACCACATGGGATGATCTCACCACTCGTTTGTTTGCTCAATTTTTCCCACCGGGGAGAACTACTAAGCTTAGAAATGACATCTTGATGTTCCAACAACGTCAAAATGAATCTCTTTATGAAGCATGGACTCGTTTCAAGGACTTACTCCAAAAAGTCCCTCATCATGGCATAGATCTTTGGCTCCAAGTCCAAATTTTTTATGACCATATCGACATCTATACGAGGCGAGCCATTGACCAATCGGCCGGTGGTAAGCTACGTGATCTTAGTGCGGAACAATCATGGGAACTCATAGACGATCTTGCTCTTTATGACAACGAAAGTTGGAATGATCCCCGTGATTTGAACAAAACGGTCAAGGCAATATCTTTGCCTTCGAACAATTCTAGCACTCCCGACCGTAGGATCATGGAACTTGAGGACCAAGTCAAGTTTCTCATGAAATCTTACGAAGCTCCGAAGCCTTCAAGCCAAGTGAACAAAATCACTTCTTCATGCGAATTATGTAGTGGTCCCCATGACACTCGTGATTGTGTGGAACTCCCCGGAACAGCTTTTGCGGACTACGCATCCACGCGTACCGACGAAGCGGGAGATAAGTGGTACACTTTCAAGCCCGAGCCAAACACTTACGGTGATTCATACAACCCCTCTTGGAAAAATCACCCAAACCTTAGCTGGAAACAAAATCAACCCAATTCTTCCAACCCGCCTAATCGTTACCAACCAAACGGTCCACCATCCAACCGTACTTTCAACAACAATCCTTCTAACAACTATGGTAGTACCAACAATCTTGAAGGATTGATGTCAAAGTTCATGGCATCTCAAGAAGCTCGCATAGCTAGGTTTGAAATCGAATTCAACCAACAACAAACAGAGATGACCAACAAGATTGACAACTTGTTGAAAGCCCTCAACAACCAAGCGTTAATCACACCTAGGAAAGATACTAGGGACACCAATAGTGGAATCCAAATTAAGGATCCCTCATCATCCAAACATGTCCACTTTGTCAATGTTGTCACCATTAAGCCGATAGATAAGGAGATAGATGAGAGTGACAAGGATGAAGTTAGAATAGAGGCCGAGATTAAGGATGAGAGTAGGGAAGTTAAGGTTAACAAGGAAGAGGAGTTAGAGGAGGTAGAGCCTATAGAAAAATACTTTGATAAGTTGCCCACCGAGGAAGAACGGGAGTACCATAAGGATCTATTCGATAGTCCCGAGAGACCATATATCTTCGGCACACCCCTTATCAAAATTGGAGACCCCTCTAACATTAACATCCCATGCAATATCGGGCACATGCATATATGGAAAGCTTACATCGACCCTAGATCACCTGTTAACGTCATGACTAGGACTTATTACAATTGGGTAATGAAGAAGCAACTTAACTTTAGGATGATGCCCAACAAGAATCTGATAAGTAATTTTGCGGGAAGGGTGAAGGGATTACATGTGATTATAGGGAATCTCACCTATGAAATCGATTTTATGATAGTGGAAGACATTCGTCCGGTGATAGATGCTTACCTAAGCCAAATAGTATTCGGAAAACCATTTGTTGAAGCCACTAGGATGAGTTATGATCCGACTTTAGGGATAGTTAGATTTAAGGAAGAGAATGATGAGGTTGCCTATCAAATGCCCTGCAAGATTGAACAATACCGCCTTCTCTCTAATTTCGAAAAAGAACACAAGCAAGCAGCTTATTATAGGAATGAGGAGGATAGACGTAGAGGAGTAGAATATGTAAAGAATAGGATGCTTGGTTTCTATAAAGAATGTTTACGACTAGGTCCGGAATACAAAACTGGTTTAGAAGACGACCTAGAGAGTGGAACCAATGATGAAATCACGTAGTAACCCATGACCTTGAGTCTAGCTACAAGACTCGTAAATAAAGAAAAGCGCTTCTTGGGAGGCAACCCATGTTTTGTGTGATTTTATTTGTTTGATTGTTATTTGCTTCCGTATGCATGTTGTATTTTTATTGTTGGTAGATCATGTTTCTAAACTAAATGAGTGGAAATACTTTACTTTGTTGTTTTGGCCTAGTCTTAACTCCACCTAGAAGTATTTTTGCAAAAGATAAGTGTAAGGGGAAACCCCAAATATGTTTTTAAGAAACAAACCGATCATGATTCTCCACAATATTAAATGAGCATGTATATTCGTATTTGTTAGAGTCAAATGCTTGTATTGAGTCATAATGAAGTTTTGCAGGATTTTCCAGGAAGTAGGACCAAGTTTTTTCAGAAATTTTCCGGAAACTTAACATAAGAATTTCTGCAGGTCCATTCTGACGGCGTCAGAGTTATACTCTTGACGGCGTCAGGAGTTAAAAATCTGGAAATTTTACCGGTTTTGTTTTTCTAACGGAGTCTTATGGTTTTTGTGAATTATTAAGTTTTATAATCTTCAGGAGATCTGCAAACTTCATTCCACAAGCATTATATCTTATCTTGTTTTCTAGGATTTAGAAACTTATATAGGATGCCGCCGATTTTACGCGAGGTTGTCTTGTCTATTTTGTCAGGTTTTACAGGTTATGTATGACAAGGAGATGATTTATATTCTGGAAGGGAAGCTTTGATTGTTCATTTTCTTGGAGGAAGATTTAACCTGGCCATCCTATTATCCATACCGAGCGAATCAGGGGAGTATTTGATTTCATTCTCTTTACTTTTTCACTTTTACATTCTTTACTTGAACATTGGGGACAATGTTCATCTTAAGTGTAAGGGAAGGGTAAAAAGATGATACCTTACATATGCACTTTCGCTTGAGTTTGTTTTGTTTGATGGTAGATGTGTAATAAAACTATGAGAAATACTTGTTAGTACAATTTTAGCACCAAATTTAAAATTTTTTACAACATTTAGGAGTGAAACTTTAGCCATAGCAAGCGTCTCATGGATAGGAGATTGTATGACTAGCACATAACCGTATATTCAGAAAAATTTTCCACCCAAATATGTGAGGTTCGCCTTTAGATTTGATAGGAAAAGCATTTACTATTAGTGCTTATGAGTGTACCGGTAGCATTTAGATTCTAGAACTTGCGTTAGTGATGCATCCCGAGACCGCTAGTGAGACTACATTCGTGTAGTAGGATTTACTACATGATAAGAGGCATTAGGATTACCCTTGTGTTAAACCCGTATTATAATTACTTGACCATTTAAGTCATATTACTTGGCTAGTTAAGTCAACCAATTTTTCCACACCCTTAGCGTTGTACTCATTTTTAGTACACGATACCCCTAGTACACCCCTCCGAGCCTATCTTTTCGTTTCTAACTTTAAGCATCTTACTTAAAGGAAGAATTTGTTACACCCCACTTAAATGTACACCCAAATCGCCTTAGCCTTCCGTGTATGCGCTCATTTTTAGTGCATTATTGTTATTTGTTAAACCCTAAGTTAACTTTCTAATTGATTACATGGTTGCTAAGTCGAGTCATATCCTTGTACATATTGTTTTGGGACGATTGGGACTCATGGGTAAGTACTTATTTTATGGAGTAATGGGGAAGAACATCATTTATTACCCCCATATGTGCGTTAATCTTAAAAGTGCTCCAAGTGTTTTGATTTTCTTAATTCGAGTCATTAGATTAGTTTATTGTAAAGTATGTAAAGATTCAAGTGTAAGGGGAATGTTCATCCCCTATGATGTATTATTTTGGATGGTAGGGTAAGAGTGTATGCACACAAAAAAAAAATCGAAAAAAAAAAAATCAAGAAAAAGAAAAAAAAATAGAAAAAAAGGAAAAAGAGAAAAAACATACGGACTACCATCCCTTTTTATTCTATGTTCATTTTATGTTTTTGTTATTTTTCATTTATTAGCTTAAGTCGAGTCTAGTCTTGGCTTAGCAACGCTATATTGTACATGTAATTAACCAAGATTGTTAACTCGCCACCAGTAAAAACTTCCTTTATCCAACAAAACCGTGTATTTCATATCTCTACACCTAACGTTACAACCCTTTAAAAAACCTCTTTGATAGTTTATCCTAGGTGCTTACGCCATGTGGTGGAGGTTTGATCCTTTCCCAAGCCTATGGTAATCTATTTTGCTATGACAGGTAGTGAGAGATATCTTCCGTTTCCATATTGTAATTTATACTTTATTACACCCGAGAGATGTGAGTATCTAAACACTATTTGTGAGGTGCTTGTATATGACCTCCGTGCTTGTCTATTGGTCTTTAGTGAAACGATTATTTGTTGTAATTACTTTTATATTAGTGTTAAATGACCCATAACTTGTCTTTTGAGTAGAATAAAAGCGCATTTGCTTGAGGACAAGCAAATATCAAGTGTAAGGGTATATGATGAGGCGAAAAATGATCCGTTTTTAAGGGGTCATTTAAGCCCGAATCCGACTTTATTTGATCAAATATTGCCCTAAATCGTTCCTTTTGTGATTTTAGGTACTTTGGGAGAGAAATCTGGAAAAGGAAGCAATTCGGACGTTTTTGGAGCATAAAAGTGAAGAAAACGCCAAAGTCTTAATTTTCCATGCTGGGAACAGTAGGTGACGGCGTCAAGAGCAAAACCTTGACGGCGTCAAGAGCAAATTTCATGAAAATCCATGACGATCCAGAGAAGATTTGACGGCGTCACGTAGGAAGGGCGTCAAGAGTAAAAGAGTCATGACGGCCTGGAAACATATAAGTCTTGACGGCGTCAGAAGTAGATCTAGGCAGTCCGAGAAGAGTTTTGGCGGCGAGGTGACGGCGTCACAAGATTACTCTTGACGCCGTCAAACCCATTTTTCTATATATAGTTTTCTAATTTTTCACATTTAAGAGAGAAGTTTTGGGAGAAACCCTAAGTACGATTTTGGTGCAACTTTTACAGGTTTTTCAAGGGTTCCAAACCCTTGATACCTTGCATTGTAATTGAGATAAGTGTTCTTCTAATTCAATCAATATGTCTATGTGTTGGTTGTCTATATCTTGTTCTTGTCTCAATTCCATTATGCTAGGCTAGATCTCTTTTGTGTTTGCTTAGATCTAATGAAACCTAGATATTGATTATGTGTTGATTACTTGTTTATTCTTGTCTTGGATGAATGATTTATATGTTAGGCTTAAGAAAACTGGCAGATCTCCAAATGGTAACATGCTTGAACGTCTTAAGAAACATGAACCGAGGCGTACTAGGTCTTTATTGGTTGTATTTAATGCATGAGCCACTGTTTACAATCCCTATAGTTGTGCTGGGCATGGTGTAGGAAGAGATAAGAGCTCATAGAATTGGGGAGTTATGTATGCCACCCCATGAATGGTATTAAGGAATACGATCCGTCATCCATGCAATTATAACAAGTAATTAATGTGTAAAAGATATCTAGGGAGTAGTGAAATCTAAGTAAACACATTTTCTCCAATTACTACTCACAACTTTAGTATAATTTAGTTTAATTTCATTTCTAGTATTTTATTTTGATTGCATCTTAGTTTTGGGTTAGTTGAATAGCAAATAATTCCGCCCACTCTTCCAAAACCCGAGATTTTTACTTGCTTTCCATAAAATATAAAAACACAAAAATAATCATCCCTCACCTTTAGAACTAGTATTTAGGCTTTCTAATCCTAGCGACACTATTCCTAAGCTGAACGATCAATCCCCCGGTACTTGTCACTATACTATACTACAACGATCAGGTACACTGCCTGGTAGGGGTTGTAAGCTTCTCGAGATCCCTCGAGAGGTAAAGCCTGTTGCGATTCCCACGCATCAGGTTTGCAATATTATAATAATGGTCCTTGATGTAAGTTACTACTCCTAATAATATAACCGGATCCAAGAAATTTATTAACCCAAAAATCCCCCAAAGCCCAAAACAAACAACAAGCCCAATCCCCTTTATACCCAGTCCACCCATTAACCTGGTCAAACCCACCCCTTTAACCCGGTCAACACCCCCATATAATAAAAACCCCAAATTAATTTTACTCGCCCCCCAAATCCACTTTACCCAGAAACTTAGAACCCTAAGTTACTATTCACAACAATAATTCACCAAATTACTGAGATTAAGGGCAAATTGGGTATTGTACTAGAGCTTCTAGAAGACCCTGACATGGCAGGGAATGACAGAGTGGCGATCCGTGTGGTATTTTGTGCCTCATCATTGGGTAATAATTGATCTCACGGCTAAGATTGATAGATTGGGGACCAAGGGTAATCTAAGGGTTCATATCTCTCATAAGAAACACAAATGCACCTAGGATTGGTGACATGGGACTACTAGAAGAATCCAAGGACTCCTCCTCACATGGCTATAAATACCTCCCCTCCTCCTCACTTGTTGGTGTGCCATTTTTATGTATTGTTACTCTGCAAAAATTAGTTTTCATTTGTATTTCTCTTTTCAAAGTATTGTAATCTAAAATATTAGTTTAATAAAAGTTCAATTAGTTTCAATTTAAATTATGTTTTTCTTTTCTCTTATTAGTTGTTTAATTCAGTTATTACTCTCTTTTAGTTAATCATTTAGTTTACTGTAATCCATTTTCACTCTTGTTTACTTTTAACTTGTTTTGATTTATAAAAACCTGAAAACATAAAATAATAATAATAATAATAATAATAATAATAATAATAATAATAATAATAATAATAATAATAATAATAATAATAATAATAATAATAATAATAATAATAATAATAATAGTTTCAATTTAAATTCCAAGTTTCATTTAGAGTAACTACTTAAGCAAATCTCAGCTAACCAATAGCTTTGGTGATCTTATTGTTTCATTTAAATCTAAAAAATACACAAGTCAAAGACAGTCAACTGAGTGCTTATTTAATAAGCACTGCTTATTGTGGAATTAAGGCAGCCAAGAAGGAGCCACTTGGACTGTCAAAAGACAGGCTAGCTTAGTGACCCCCCCTCTGTTTGAGCTGAGGGGGTTTTGAGTTGTAAGTTCCAATTTAATTTTCTTTTGAATTGCATAATCACAATTCAGTAGTTTAGATCTGCTTATTACTGCTTATTTCTGTTTCATATTAGTTGTTGCATAATATTAGTGTTCTGTTTTAGATTATCTAATAATTATTTATCATAGTTCATTATCATTTGATCATTCCTGTTCCATTCATCTGTCATATATCTCAGATCTGTTTCTCTGTGTTCATTGTGTTTCATCTCTGAGATTTGGTGTTAAATTGAGATATTGGATCTATTATAGCACTTAGGTTGGAATTTGGATTGGATTGGACTTGATTTGTGGTGGATCTTTGCTAAGACATAATATAAGAGGGTGTTTGGTATAGTAAGTTTTGCTGGTATTAGGAGTGTTTCAGAGGTTGTGATTGCTTAGGTTTAGTCAATTAGGTTGCATTCAGGTTAGGAATATCATAAAATACAGTAGTTACTTAGCCTAAGTCAAAATCACCTCTAATTGCATAACAGTTAGTTATAAGTTGTATAATTTCATCATAATAGTTGCTTAATCAGTAGTTATAACTAGTTTAAATCATCCATTAGCATAATTCATCATTTTCAGTTAAAATTGGATAATCAAAATTCAAATTGGTCAAAGTTTGCTTCAAGTCAAAATTTCAAACTCAGAAAATTGGTCAAGTTTTTGTAGAGATCCATAGGTTTCAATTCTAATTAGAAATAATATTGGCTTGTTATTTTTAAGAGTATTCCAGCTTAAGAAACACTTTCAAAAATAAATTTGAGGTTTGGATCTGATTTACTTATTAAAAAGCTCTTCATAAGTTGTCTGTTTGAACTATTTGGTCCCCTGCACATCAGTTATTGACAGACATTCTAGATAACTTTTAGGTCATTGAAATGGTTTGGGAATCATTTCTATTAGTTGATTTGTGATCTTAGTTTGCTAGTGACTCTTTTGCCCCAATAAGCTCATAGTTCTAAGCTTATTTGCACTGCTTTGTTAGCTTATCTAGTTGTGTGATTTGGCATAGGGTCTGATTTATGTAGTAGGGCTGCAATTTGGTTTAGTTGATCATAATCTGAGCTTGGTTGTTCATTTGAGTTCACATACACTAGTAGTTGTTGGTTCCATTGATTTAGAGCTTCTGCTTATTCTGTGTTGCTTATTAGCTTTTCATTTGTACTTATTTTGACTGTTTGGTTCCATTATCTGAGTTCTGAGTGCTCTTTTGATCTTAATTCTGTTTATCTGAGCTATTTAGAGTCTGAATATCATTTGTCAAAAGTTTAGTCAATTTTGGTCAACTGTGCTTATAAATAAGCACTTTATCTTAAGCTGATTTCAAAGCAAGTAGTGTTTTAATTGCTTATTTTTCATTTTTTATATTTTTATCAAGTTTAGTATATTAAATTAGAATTTTCCTGAATTTTTCATATTTTTCTGCCTTCATTTGCTATTTTTCTTAAATAATTTTCATTTTTAATCAATTTTTATTACTTTTTAATTACCAAAAATTCCAAAAAAATCAGAAAAAGCCTAGAAAAATCCAAAAATATTTTAGAAACTTATTTTCATTTATTTTAGAAATTTAATTTGCATTTTTCCCATTTATTTTGAATTTAATTTGAATTTTTAATTAGATTTAATAGTTTTTAATTCCCAAAAATTACATAAAAAGCCAAAAAAAAAAATGAGTTTTTATTTTTAAAATTAGTTTTTAGTTATTTTATAATTTTCAAAATTTATTTTTCATTTTTCCCACCTTATTTACATTTTCTTTTAATTTTTAATTAGATTAATTAGTTTTTAATTCATAAAAAAGAAATAAAAAGTCAAAAAAATAATTTTTTTTTTCTCAAAATTTTCTTTTATCATTTTTAACTTTTCAAAATTATTTCCAAGTCCGTAGGAGTAGTGTAACTTAAAATTCGCGTTTTATTTCGTACGTTAACGTTTAATTTACTTTTTAGCGTACGGTTTCGATTTTACGTTACGTTTCTAGTTTCTTTATTTGAAATACGTGCTTAAGTGATTATTTGTGCTTCATTTGTTATTTCATTAATATAATCTTATCAAAATCACTTTTTACCACTTTCACGACACGTTTCACGAATCGGGAATTCGAAATTCCATTCATCCTTCACACGGACTACGACCTCGGGTAATCCGTATTTCTTTGCGGATCTCTTGAGTAATACTATACTATATATAACTTGATTTTATCACGAATCAGAGATCAAAGTGAAAATACCAAACGATGAAATGTTAACATCTTTCAGTTTAAACCCTTCTAAACCCATGTACCAAACGCTCCCTTATATAATTTTAATTAATTTGATGTGATTTCATATTACCAGTTTTTATGGTTATAACTACCATTAATACTAGTTTGACATACTGACATCATTAGTTGTAACAAAACTCAATCTTAGTATTACGTTATTACTATTTTCTCGCATTTAGTTGAATCAAATGTTTAAATTTTAGAATAAGAATTTGAATTGTGATTTAAGCTAAAGTGTACATGATAAATAAAGAAACATATTATTATGCCATATCACAAAAGTTATTCCCAATTAATTATCTTGTTGTTTATCATTACGTTCAAAATGTAACGCTCACAGTATCAGAGAAAGACAAAAAAAATATTAAGTATTTTTTTCATTGCTTATGACCATAATATTGTTACACAAAATGTTAAAGTAGAAGAACTATTACTATACAATATTAGTTGATATAATTTTGAAAAATAGAAGCAACAAATTTTCTTTTTCTTTCATAATTTAACTTAAAATTTCAAGGATACAATATTTGAACATTTCTTAAATAGAATTGAGCTTACAATATGTAGAAAAAACAAACACAAGTACACTTATGTTACATACTATGACTTATCCTATTATTTTTAATTGATTAGAATAGTTCTACAAGCTATGGTTAATAATAACTCTCACAACTTTTCATACTATTTAGCATCGAACATCTCTAACAACAATTTAAAACCTTAAAATAAACATTGTTACGTTTTTGTTGAATTATTAACTTCTTTTCTATATACTCAATACAAGTAATTGTTTGCTTATCTGTATGACTTTCATTTTTAGGTATCTGATAAATAATCAGATATAAGTATTGAATTATATCATAAATTACATTTATTTCAGATATGGAGCAAATCGTATCTTCGTATTAATTTTTTAAACACATTTATTTTTTGACCCAATTTTATTTATTTCATAAACCATATTTTGCCAAAATCATCGTATTTTCATGACCTTAGATCAAATAAGTCCAACGGCTCAGATTAATCCTCACACTTCGTATCACATTATCCCGGGCCTATATATACCCATAACACATATTCCCTCACCATCATCTCTCATTCTCAATCTTTATACAGAATACACACATGGCACATGTGTTGTGTATGTATATACATGTTTGGTTTAAAGCATTGTTTGGTCTTAAAAAAGAAAGAAAACAATCTGGTGAAAGAAAAAACAATTTTCCATCATGCATTCCGCGTTCACCACGTGTGTATCCTGCTAGCTCTCTGGATGACACTCCCATGATCAAACCGGGTTATGGCAGAGAGCTAAACCGACGTGCAATTGATGTTGTTGTTGCTTTGACTCATGCGGCTGATGTTGCTTTTGTTGCTGGCCAGGCTGTCGTTAAATACGTAGAGTTTACTAGTGAGAATCTCAATATATCCGTAGCTATAACAATTCAAACTATGTTTCGTGGATATTTGGTTAGTAACATTAATATATTTGTTGTTTTATTAAGAAAGGTGGTACTAACATAGTTATATACAAAGTACTATTTTTAGTTTCATTTTTTGATTGACCGATTTGGATTTAATAGGCGAGGAAAGCGTTGAAGGCGTTGAAATCTTTGATGAAGCTTCAAGCATATGTGAGAGGTTATCTAGTGAGGAAAGGAGCAACCGAGACTTGGCAAGGAATGGAGGCTATGTTGAAAGTGCGATCTAGGGCATGTTCACAAAGAACTCATCTTCAAGATGATAAATACTCAAGAAGATCAATTGTAATGTTACACCCGAAACCCGTTTTCAAATGGGTATGACTCTAGATGAAATTGACTAGGACTTTATGAGTCGGGAGACTCGACATGATTGGTTAGTCAATGGATGTTAAGTTGAAGGTGTTATGTGATTTGCTAGTCAAACTTGATAGTCTATCTAATAGTCAAAGAAGATGTAATATGGTTATAGAAAGATTGATATGTCTCAAATATAACAAATATAGACTTAAGGGATTAAAGTTGTCAAGTGTTAAATGAGTTATAAAGTTAATGTGTATAAAGTAGAAAGAAAAGGGACTTAAGGGACCTAAGTTGTCAAATGACCAAAAAAGTACTAGAACAACATTGTTTTAGCACTAGAACCAAATTGTTATAGCCTGCATGGACTATTTCTGCTGTAATCCCAAACTAGTACTAGAACAACCTTGTTTTAGTACTTAATATGAAAGGATTCTCCCATCAGGGACTATTCTTGTCATAATCACAAATTGGCGCTAGAACCACCTTGTTTTAGTATCAAGACCAAATTGTTATAGTACTTGAACGACTAAATGTGTTAATTGTTAAATAGCTTTAAGATGAAGAAAGGTAAAATTAGAAATACCCAGGTTCTTGATAATTCATCATTTCATCTAAGAGTGTGTGTGGGTATGTGGCGGTTATAGAGAGAAAAAGGAGGGTAAGGTCTTGATAATCAGGTGTAGAGATTAAGGTCCAAGTTCAAGAGATTAACCTCACCTATACTCATATGCAAGTAAGTAATCCCATATCTTAAATTAATTGATGAATTCAAGAATTAGGGTTCATGATATCAGTTAGGGGAATTGGATAAAAAGGTGTTTAAAAGTTAATTAAAAGAAGTTATAGTAATTATGCAATGAGATTTATTGAATCTAAGTTAGTATTTTAATGGGAGAATCATCATACAATCAATCTATGATTATGTGATGTTTAGAGGTAAGACAGTGGTTGTATAAATCATTGTTATGGTTATTTGATTATGTGTTAAGTGTTTATGTGCATGATGTTCTTGACATAGGAAGATGATGTTGATGATGATGGTGATAAGGATGATGATGATGCCTTGATATGCTTAGCTTGAAGCTAAGGTAAGTAAAATGATGGTAACATGGTGTTATAGTGATATCTAACATATATGTGTTATGTATGTTTGTGTTTAGTGATAGGAGATTGTGATGTGCCTAAGCGTTTGCGATGAATGTGACTTAAGTGACGACTTGGTGTTATAGAGTAAGTTGATGTTATGTGTTAAAGTAAGACTTAGAGTGTTAAACCCGTGAAGTAAGTGTTTAGATATATGGGATGCTTATATGTTGATTGAGGTATAATGGTATGTTATAATTGTTTTACTTACTAAGCATAATCGCTTACCGTTATAGTTAACAATATTTTGTAGGTGTTCATGAGATGATGTTATGGCTTGGATTAAGGATTGAGAATTGACATGCGCGGATTAGAAGGTAGTATGTATTTAAGAGCTTAGTCGTAGATACCGAGCTCGGAGCAAAGTTGAACCCCCGAGAGTCTGTGTTGTATATTGTCAAGTGTCAAAGTTCATTCCATGGTCGATATAGTATTTTGGTTGTCAAATGAGTTGTTATAGAAATGGTTTAAAGTGTTATGTTTGGTTAAAGCGGTGTTTGGACTAGTCTCATTTAATCTCTCAAGATCTATGTTTGTGTTGCGAATTGTGTTAATTGTGTAAATGTCTTGAGGGAAAACAACGTGTTGCAGGACTAGATGGAGGCGACAAATGTGGAAGATAACTGTGAGAACCCTACAAAAGGGTTTTTAAAATATCCATTCAAGCCACGAATATAGCCCAATCCAAGTGAAGAACAAGTTAATTGGCCTAATGTTCAAATTCCTCATTCTAAGTAAAGTCAATATTTTATTTAAGCATTTCAATAATAAAAAAATGTATATATCTACGTCAAAAAACATAACACTAAACATCGATCGAATAACAACTAAAGATTTATCGGTAGACAGTAGTCAAATCAATATTAAACATCGATTGGTAGACGGTTTGACGTGGGTTACCTATACAAGAAATCTGATATCAAATAACAATTAAACATCGATCGGTAGAGGGTAATCAAATCAATATTTAGACTAACTAACACACAGTCACATTTACAGATTCCCATAATATATTGATGGATGCAGTAGTAAATTAATCTAATCTATATATCTATGTAATTTAGACATAACCAAAAACATTGCACGTTTGCTCGAACTCATTTGTAAATTATAATAACAAATTAAAAAAGTAAAGTTTAAACATAAGAAAAAGTTCAATAGTTTAAATAGGGGAAAAAAGTTACAACGCAAGACACACAAGGTTACAAAAATGAAAAGCTAAACTATAAACACACGAAGAAGAATAATCAGACCCAAAATAGATATTACATCAATTGCAATGTTTTGAAAACATTTATTTACTCAAAGTAGACTATTTTTGAATTTATAAGTTATACATTGTTGTATATATATATATATATATATATATATATATATATATATATATATATATATATATATATATATATATATATATTTTTTTTTTTTTTTTTAGAAAGGCAACATTTATAAAACACGAAAAAAAACACGATACAAAACAAGGCATCCTACCTCAATTAACAAGCTACTTAAAAGAGGGAAGGACCCAAAAATAAAAATACAAAAGCCAAGAACACAAAGCTACCAAGACTAAACCAAAGCTTCACATGACAACTAAGCACACTATGGTCAACACATTTCCACTGACAAGTAAGTGTCCACAATTGAATATGGATACTCCCATGTGACATACCCAACAAACACAATGCCAACAGAGGGCCAATCTCAACCTTTGAACTTTTGTAACAATAAAGCATACAAAAAGAACCACTGATTAGAACCTTGTGCAGACTTAAAACCAAACAGAGCCTATTAAATTGAATATTTGCAGATCTGATGACACTGACTTCACACTTTGAAACATGACCCATACTACCATATTATTACCAGCCGCCAAATAAACAACTACCAGCCTACCAGGTAAGAACTTCATCAGAATTATGACCATTCCTAGACTGTCATGACCAGTGCAAATACCTCAACCTTAACCTTAAAATGCCAAACACTATCTGCAGTCAGGCCTTTAACCAAACACCATAAACTCTAACTCAAATCAGACTGTTACCACAGAATTTGAAACCGAACCTAAAAACGAAACCATCTCTGACCGGACTCATTATACAGTACGACACTTTATAGGATCGAATAACCATTGTTGCCAATCTATCTCGATTTTATTTCTTGATCTTCTCATAATCCACTCGTAACTCTTAAGTTGAATGTCTTGAATAATTTTGTTGATGCTTGAAACTTTCTCTTTAAACACACGTTCGTTCCTTTCTTTCCAAATGTAGTAACCGGAAGTCCATATAACCGCTTGCCATAAAAGAGTAGAAAGATTAGGAATATCAACATTCCCATTAGATGCAAATAACTCACCAATGGAAAAAGCGTTGACATCCCCAATTTTCCACCATCTAAAGATTTTTTCCCACCGCTCATAGCGAAGTTACATAAAACCAAACAATGATTAGATGATTCTCCCGTGCTATCACAACGTGGGCAAAGTAATGAATCCAAATCAATTCCTCTTTTGTCAAGCTCCTCACGTACCGGGATCCTCCCTTTCAAAGCTCTCCATACAAAGATACTTACCTTCTTTGGCACCAAATTGTTCCACAAAGTTTCTTGGCCACCGTTCTCAACCTGCAAAATTCTCTCCTCCACCATCTTCGTTAAGGCTTTAACCGTGAATCTTCCATCCTCTTGTAGTTTCCACCTCCAACGATCCCTGCCATTATTAGAAATAACCACACTTTGCAAAATAACCAATAATTCATCGAACTCCCTACACACCCTCCCTCTAAGATTCCTAACCCACTCCCATTCCCATTCCCACCCATAATCCACCCATTTCCCTTTATCCCCCACCGTACACTCTTTTCTCCTATCTAAATGATACAATCTAGGGAACCTGTCACACAAACTCAAATCACCGATCCAATTATCTACCCAAAATCCAATATCATTACCATCCCCCACGACACCCTCAAAAGACGATGTAAACTCTAAGCCAATTTCATCCAACTCCTCACCTATCTTAATAACTTCATCCCATACCCCTCCACCACCCAAGGTCCCCCCTAACCCTCTAGTAGTGCCTAATCCGCCACCAACTCCATATATGCTTTTTATAACTCTAACCCACAAAGCCCCTCCTTCAGTTTTGAACCTCCACCACCATTTCCCTAAAAGAGCCCAATTTTTTGCCCGTAAAGACCCAATATTTAACCCCCCCCTCCCCGTGTGAGGCTAGAACCGAATCCCACTTAACCCATGATAATTTTTTACCCTCGCCCATCCCACCCCAAAAAAAGTTTTTTCGAATACTCTCAAGTTTTTTTATCACACTCAAAGGCACACGGAACATCGAAAAATAATACAATGGCAAGCTACCTAGAACCGATTTAACCAATGTTAGACGCCCCCCATAAGACAACGTTTTTGCTTTCCATTCAGTAAGGCGTTTGTTGAATTTATCCAATCATCACGTTAACAACTAAACAATTTACTCAAATATTACGCAATCAACAATTAGATACAATTCGTGTAACGCACACGTTCGTCATGCCCGGTTGTTTTTTTTTAGGAATGAGTGAATGACTTTATGTCCTATACGTCATTTTTGTGGAGGCAGTACGGTTTCCGGGGGAAACCCGTTACCACCTGAGATCAGCGTGGACCCGGTTCAGACAACATAGTCTGGCGGGGTGGCGATGAGGCCTTCGCTGTCAGCGAAGGTGGTCGATTCTAAGTTGAAATTCACCTTTAAAAAAAAAAAATATGATGAGTTAAGTTAAAATATTATGCGGCATTGACAACACAACCTCAAATCCTGTGGGGACTCATCTTCTTCGTTCACTCCGCAAACCCTCTCCGCCATTTCCTTCATCAATGGAGTCCACCGCCCTCTTCTCCACCGCATTCTCCCCACCACCCTCCCTCCACCTCCGATCCAACCCAAGAAAACCATCTTTTCAGACACCCTTTTCAAATTCATTAACACCCATCAAACCCATTTCATCAATCACCCCTTTAAAATTCCGATCACCACCACTAACCACCACCAGCCACCACTTCAGTCCAAGAAAACCATCTTTTCTGACACCCTTTGGGAAAATATTAAGACCCATTTCAGCATCTGCCTCATCAATCACTACTGAACCCTCAACGCCTCAGTTGAAAACAGCAAAGCTTGTGCCTTTAGTGTTATCAGTCTCAATTGGGTTACTTCTTCGTTTCGTAGTTCCGAAACCTGTCGAAATTACCCCACAAGCATGGCAGCTTTTGTCTATATTTGTGTCTACTATAGCTGGTTTAGTTTTGTCACCTTTGCCTGTTGGTGCTTGGGCTTTCTTGGGTTTAACTACTACTGTTATTACTAGGACTTTGTCTTTTACTACTGCTTTTAGTGCGTTTACTAATGAGGTTATTTGGTTGATTGTTATTTCCTTCTTTTTTGCGCGTGGGTTTGTTAAGACGGGTCTAGGGGATAGGATTGCGACGTATTTTGTTAAGGTGTTGGGGAAGAGTACTTTGGGGTTGAGTTATGGGTTGACTTTGAGTGAGGCTTTGATTGCGCCTGCTATGCCTAGTACTACTGCTAGAGCTGGTGGTGTGTTTTTGCCGATTATTAAGTCGTTGTCGTTGTCTGCTGGGAGTAAACCTAATGATCCGAGTTCTAAGAAGCTTGGGTCGTATCTTATTCAGTCTCAGTTTCAGGTTTGTGCTTCTTTGGTTTTGAAAATTTTGAATTTGAGTTCATTACGGGTTTGTTGGTTAAAGTAGCTACAGATGTTTTGATTGTTACTGATCATCGTAATTTAGTAGTATAAAAAATTGTTAGTAGTAATAATAAGAATGATATACTTGTGTTTCGTTAGAGATCATTAGTATTTGGATTTGATTGGTAACAAAATGGTAGTGTAATTTTGACAGTATGTTAATGTAGTCACAAGTTAGGTCTTGGTCCTATGATTTCAAATTTAGTTCGTTCATTGTGATAAAATTTTGATAATTGTGTTCGTTACTGATGTGATCTGTATGACTGTATATAGTTGTAAAGATAGGCCCGTCTTGTTACATGTAGTTTGTCAATTGATAAAGACGATTTTGTTATATAAAGCTAGAATAAAATTTTATAGTTCAATAGTAATCAAATATCTGGATATTGTAAAAAGGGCACTGCTCATTTGGTTTGCAGATTGATATAAAGGATTAAAGGTAGATCATTTTGCTTGGCACATACATTTGTTATTGACGAATTTTGATTGGACTATAATATTTAGATGCATCAGTCACTAATGTCCATGAAATTATCAGTAAGATTGAACAAGCAGGAATTGTTGTACACTTGCACAATTTGAATTTTAAAAATAAAGTATTGATGCGCAAACTATCGGCCTTTCGACTAGGTTATGCTTTGAGAGAGATCTGTATATATTTTCGAATTGCCTATTCATATAGTTTTACATCTCTTTTATCGTATCGGTCTGAATCCAATGATAGTTAAATAGATATAAATCAAATTTATTATAAATTGTCAATATAATAAATCTTTTGGGGGATAAGGTATGGCTTCTCGTGGAGCAATAAGGCAAAGGTTGTTGTATTATTAAGTTAATTGACAATAAAATAGGCCAACTTTAGTTACATGTCCATAAGATTCTATTCATTTTAAATAGTCAGCTGTACAAACCACATTATATTTGTGCATACTCATTATAATCACGTAGTCCTTCCATTCTGTGAAAATTACAAACTTTGACTAAACTGAAAAGTTAAATCTTTGACAATTAATTAAATGTATCAAACTTCCTATAATATGACAGATTTAACCTTTTTAACAAAAATCAATATCATGAAAATAGAGAAATGTTGCACTTCGATTGAGATTGTATTCATGAAGGTTTTTTTTTTGATGTTTGACAGTCTGCCGGAAATTCTAGTGCTCTTTTTCTGACTGCTGCAGCACAAAACCTCTTGTGTTTGAAATTAGCAGAGGAGCTTGGTTTAGTTATTGCAAGTCCATGGATAACATGGTTCAAAGCTGCTAGTTTACCTGCGTTTGTTTCACTTCTACTTACTCCATTCATCTTATACAAACTTTACCCTCCAGAAATAAAAGATACACCGGAAGCTCCTGCTATGGCTGCCAAGAGGCTTGAAGCCATGGGCCCTGTCAAAACTAATGAATGGGTTATGATCGGCACTATGCTTCTTGCTGTCACTCTTTGGGTACTCGGGTATGTCATATTTCGTAAACTACTAGGCTCTGTTTTTATTATAAATGGAAAAACGGGCAGGTCAGTCTAGGTTAAATTTACCGCCAGAAACCAAGCGTTTACAAGTTTGGTTAGAAAAACTATTATAAACGTTTTAATATGCTTTCAAAAACTATATTATCACAATAGTTGCTTTTTTATAGTATAAGTAAATTTAGGAGATTAGAAATACGTTTTTTGGAGACTTTGAGCCGGTTTCTTTCTTAACTATATTATTTAATTTATCTATTTGACCTATTAATGATGAAGCTTAACTGGAATTGACCCATTTATACAAGTAAATGGGTCAAAATTGCCACCTCTGACCATTTTTAGTGGATTCTATAATATGATTTGAGAAGAAATGGAGAATATGTGTTTTGTAATTTCTTTTAAAGAGTACATTATAAATACCGTGGTTGATAATCCCAAGTCTGCCAGTGGAATACGGGACCAACAAATGGAAAATTTTGAAATAGGTAAAAACGAATACAAATTTCTAATATAGGCTTTTCTTTAAACAGGGATTCTATTGGAATACCGAGTGTTGTTACTGCAATGTTGGGTTTATCGGTACTATTATTGTTAGGAGTGCTTGAATGGGACGATTGTTTAACTGAAAAATCGGCATGGGACACATTGACTTGGTTTGCAATACTGGTGGGAATGGCGGGTCAATTAACAAATCTTGGAGTAGTATCATGGATGTCTAATTGTGTAGCCAAATTTCTTCAATCTTTCTCTTTGAGTTGGCCCGCTGCATTTGGTGTTCTACAAGGAGCTTATTTCCTAATCCACTACATGTTTGCTAGTCAAACGGGTCATGTGGGAGCCTTGTACTCTGCGTTTCTTGCTATGCATTTGGCTGCTGGGGTGCCTGGTGTATTGGCGGCACTTGCTTTAGCGTATAACACAAACTTATTTGGTGCTCAAACTCATTATAGCAGTGGTCAAGCGGCTGTTTACTTTGGAGGTATGTTACTTTTTCTCTTAAACATAATTAAGTAGTTATCCGAGTTTGACTTTTGAGGTCAAATGAAGTGATCTACAACATGCAATTAAAATGAGGTCTCTTCATTTTTTTTTTCCAAGAAAATATGCTCAAATAAATGTTGTGAATACATAATTTTGTATATGATAACAAAGTGGACTATGTCAAATTTGAATATGTGAAATAGTAGGGTTGATCTCCAAAGTTGTCTATTTTGGTGCATTGCGACTAATAGCATTTTTTGTCTCCCTTCTTTTGTGTGTATTGTCAACAGCTGGTTATGTGGAGCTCCCAGATGTTTTTAGAATCGGATTTATTATGGCTTGTATTAATGCGGTGATCTGGACAATTGTTGGCGGTGCATGGTGGAAGTTTTTGGGGCTGTACTGATTCTCGAGTTCCATGAAGTAGATATCTTTCATGTTCATTGGATAACCCCCCTTCATTTCAGGACAGGTTTTTAACACCAAAAAACCTCATAGTTTTTTGACTTTTGAATTTTGACCTTTTGGGATCAGTCATGATCATGTATAACAATGACTTGGTTTAGAAATCAAATTGTTGAGTTATTGTTGCATAATGCCATAATGTGTTTCTGTGGCTTTTTTATTCCTTAGAACCTGCAAAGGGTTTTACACACCCTCGCGTAGCATAATGCATGAGGGTCGTATTCGTTTTATTTGGATTATCGAGTTATTATCTTTGTTTCTTTATGCCTTCACTCTGGAGCACAAACACACATTGTCCTTGTTTCTATATACTTTTACTCTTGAACACACACACACATGGGCATTGGATAATGAAGTGATAAGGTATCCTTTGGACAAGCAAAAGGGCAAAATAGTAATAGGGGTAACAAATTTATTTCTTGGGCACAAATGGCTGTTGTACCTTTTCTTTCTTTCTTTTTTTTTTTTTTTTTTTTTTTTTTTTTTTTGGGAACAAAAATGATTGTTGAGAATGCTCTATAAACATATTGTGTTGAAATTTCAGTTGACATGGACCCATGCAAATGCATGCATCAATATTTCAACATAAATCTGACCAAAAATTTTTTTTTTTGGATGTATATGTATTGACTGGATTAATGATTATAATATAGTCAAATATTTTTTAAAAAAGATCTTATGTAATTCTCTTAGACTCCAAAGAGTTGTTTGTTTCTTGTTATTGATTGTCGGACACACCACTAATATCATTATTTATTCTTTGTAGTTGAAATATTTTAAGATTCAACATTGATCTTAAAATCCCAAAAAGTTAAGCAATATTGTTAGTTACATTTTGAGCTTAAGGTGATTATTGACTATGAAACTGATAGCATGTGTCCTGCACCAAAAAAAAAAAAAAAAAAAAAAAAAAAAAAAAAACCCTGATAGCATATGTAACTGAAATAAAAATGGGTATGATTACTATAAAAAAGGAAAGCCACGAGTTTATAACAATGAACATGGATTAGGAGATTAAAAAGAAAAATATAACAAGACACACGAAATGAAACGTGAATGAACTTTATAAACTCATCTCCTGGGCGGATTTAAAGGAATCCAAAACCCATAGGTATCATTCCTATTTACAATAATCATACTAACGAGGATGAATACAAATATTCCGTTTCGATGCCCATCAACATTATAGCACAGCTATGGAGCTCATTAACACACCCACCCCCTGGCATAAGGGCCTCATGAGACACATTCCTTGTGATATACCAAGTCACAATAGAAGCCAAGTGATGACTATATGAAGTTATGAACAAATTGCATTATGTAATTTATACCAAAAATTCAGGTACAGTGTCATATTCTCCAGTTAACGGCCATTGTTCAGAGTCAAATCTGGGAATTCATCAAAGGACTTGAGCTTTGCCAGGATCTGTTGTTCTTGAATGGCATCTGCATCTTTAGTCAAGGGATTAACCAGCTACAACTACTTTCATAAGTCATTCCCTGTTTTAAAAAAGAAACTCAAACATTCCCTAATGTGACATAAGTACTCAGGTTTATTCTACAAAACATAGAGTTTTAAAGTACACATTTGTCAAATTGGTCATTACTGTGATTTAGTTAAACCGAAACCCATTAAATCACATTGACATCAATGTTTTTGTATTTTATTTTATGAAATCATGGTTTTTCTGCAACTATTTCTAGTTAAGATAATTTCCAAGTATTTTGGTAGTAAAAGTAAATGCAGAATCATACAGATAGTATGGGCCAAGAAAAAAGGATACATTCTTGATCAGGGTTATCAGTAAAATTTGAGTGCAATGCATTTCCAACACTATCAACAATAGCGGATGTTGTCATGGATGACTCAATGCATAATATTGCTGTGATGGCATCTAACTGAGTGACTTCATTTCTGAACATCAATCGTGCATGTGCTGCATTGGTAACATGTTAAAATACACAAATGATGTTGATATTATAACTTTGCAAGGGGTAGAAGTAAAGGTGGCAAGCTGGATGGGTTGCTACCACTTTTTTGTCCAATTATTAAATCTTATTAGATATAAAAATTGTTAATTAATACCTATAAACTGACTTTATTTTAATAATAATAATCTAAATCATTGGATAAAACAAGTTAGGAGGTTTCTATGCATTTAACATAGACTTATAGCGATTTTCAACCCATTAGACCTGTTTGGCAGTTCTCTTTAGCTAAATTTCTTAATTTGACCCTTTTGAAATAAAACACAACCCAGATCAACCCATTCATAAGTAAAAGGTGAAATTGATGCCTATATGTAAATGTTATACCTTGAGCAAGTCGGATTAAACTCTCAAGCATTCGAACAGTGGTTCTTGCTGCATTTGGAAAAGAGATTAGTTATAATTTTTTCTAAAGGAAAGGGTATAGAAAGAAAGAATTGAAGGTAATGTTGAAACCTGCATTTTCGGTTGCAGATCTTCTCTGGAGTTGATAATAACTTGAAATAACTTCTTCTGCTGCTTTGCTCAGAGTTGGTCTAAAATATCCTCTTACAAAGTGGATATACCTGCTCACATTGAAACACCAATAACCTCTCCTATTCTTTAGTTTACATAAAATAGGAACCAACAAACTCCTTACGCCATATGAATGAGTGAGATATATCAGAAACCTGTACCTTCTGAGCAAGGAAAGGGGCCACTTCTTGCCCAAATCTTCATGGCATTTGTCCTTCTCTGGTTCTGCCTGTTCATAAAGACCACTCTCAATATCTAGTCATGCGGCAATGATGACCAGGGCACAGGCAACATTAAGTAGAGTAGTTGGTACCTGATCAAGAATATGATCCGAGACAACTTTATCCCAGTCTGGATTTTTTGTGTCCAAAAGAACCAGAACTATGTCAAATCTGCTGATCAACGGCCCAGATAATGTGGTGTTGACAGATAGAGCTGAACATTGTTACGGATTATTGTGTAAGTAGAAATAGAGAGAATCATATCAAGGAATTAGACATAAACATATAAAAATTTGCAAGAAATGATACATTGATCAGGATCATATTGGCCTTTGGGATTTGTTGCACCGAAGACTATAGTTCTTGTACTGAGAGTGGTTACAAGACCCGCCTGAAAATTAATTAGATTATCAGGAAGTCAAAGTCTGCTAAACCGTTAATGTAATTTCATGATAACCAACTAAAAAAAACAAACATAGATCAGACAAAAAAATAACAAGTGATATAAAACATTTACTAATTTTCTATCACAGTAAGACTCATCAAAGATCAATAGCCATGGTTTTTACAGGGAATAAAGTGTATGTAAAAAAGCTATACCTTAGCAACACTTATAGTCTGCTGCTCCATTGCCTCATGTATAGTGGCTCTATCATGCTCCCTCATGCTGTCAAAAAGAAAATCATTTTTTAGTTTTACATGACAAATCTAACATATATACTTTTTAATTAACAATCGGGCCAGCATGTGTAAAATATGATCATACAGTTACTCCATTGTCTTTTATCCGTTCAAAAAACGTTGTTTTTAATAGAATTAGTTTTGCAATCCAAAAAGGGCTAGCGGAGCAGCTAGTTGCTCGTTTGCCTTCCAACTTTATGTAAATCTTAAGTCATATATTACTTGACACAAAAGATTATGTAAAAATTTAAGGGGGTGCTTGGTGGGAGTTTAAGGGGGTGGGGAATGGAAAGGGATTGATTAAAGGTGCTTCGTTGGAGGGGGGGTAATATAATGATTACCCACTAATGGGTAATGGACCATTATAAATTGGAGTGTAAGGGATTGATTACCCACCATCACCCATTCCTTTGCATTCATTTCCCTTTCCCCACTACTAATCAGGCACACCCTGACTTTTTCTTTGCTATGACCCATTTTCCAACTATTTATCTTTTACATCATACTATATGAGAAAAAGACCAATATGTCTTTGGAAATGGTACCTATCAAACTCATCAATGCAACAAAGTCCACCATCCGCTAACACAAGAGCCCCAGCTTCTAGCATCCATTCACCTACAATTTCAATAAAGCACTTTATCTTTTATTATCAAACAGAACTCAGAGTGTAAGCAAATTATGCACATTCCTAACTGGGAAAATGTTGTAATAAGTAGATGAAAAGACATAATTGGAATACTAGCAGAAAAATGATCAGTCTCACCTCCATCCTTGACCGCAGTGACTGTCAATCCAGCACTAGTGCTTCCCAGCCCAGTAGTGATAACAGATCGTTTGCTCAACTTAGCAGCAAATTTCAAGAACTGGGATTTTCCTGTACCTAAAAAATTACATATATTGGAAGTTGATCAATCGTTATGGCTATGATATCCTTTTAAAATGATGAGATAAAGACACCCTTAATGTACCTAAAATCTAAGACTTTTAGACTTATTTGGAGTTAAAAGGCTTTTTAATTGGTACAGTTGTAGAGGAATAGTGTGATAAATATATCTTACCATAAAAACTGATGAAAATGTTTTAGATTGTTTTATGAATCTTATCAAAGAGCATGTTAATGTATCTGTTCAGTTATTTTCCACATTTATAGTATGGGTATGTATAGCATAGCATTACCTGGATCGCCAACAAGAAGAAGATGAGACTCGCCTCTGACTTTTGTCCCAGAAGCATCAACATGTTGTACTCCTCCTATAAGTGTCAATGTAACTACATTGGAAGATAATTGCATTCATAACAAACAAATTTGTCAATTGATCTTTAAATATAGCAATGCAAAATCAAATTTTAATGATGAGAGGAATTTAGAGCAAAAGCTACCTGCTAGTTTCACAGTGAAGAGACCATATACTTGTGGGCAAATAGCACGAAGAATGGCATTCCTACCTGTAGATTTAATACGTTGTAAATTTATCTATATTAAACTCGAATAGAATATAATAAACTGTTACCATCAAATCTTACATTCTAACCTTTCAAAGGTGTGTCTTTAAATTCTGACCAAAAATTCTCAAACTGCTGACGAATGTCATCAGGGATTTCTATATCCAACTTTATCTCATTGATTCGCCTAGAACAACAAAATCAGAAGTTAAGGCAAAAGTAAGAAAGAAGAATATATGTGACAGGAGAGAACCGATTATCAATTATTTATTGCAGGTTGCGTTGTTTTACACTTACGATAGTTATTATTTCTTTATAGACTTTAGCATCATATAAAATTATCAGCCAAACAACCCTTTCAACTGTTTTTATCAGGTCAAGGAGTGGTAATTGAAGCCATGTTCATCTGCCTTAAAAAAATTATTGCTCAATTGCACTTGTGCTCATTATAGATAGTTTGATAGATGAGAGTAAGCTGCAGAATACCTCACATAGTTAGCCACCAATACAGGTTCAAGGTCACAGCGAACATCTTTCAAATCTGGAGACCATTTAGCTGTCAAAACTCCTGTGACAATCACCTCATCTGCAGATGATTTTACAAAGAGTTAGCCTCCTGGCTTCAAAAATGAAGAAAGCTTTCACAGGGTGACAGTAGCATTTATGTACATTAAAAAACACAAATTTGGAAGCATTGCTACTTATTAACTTAGCACATTGGCTAACAATACTAGTGAAACAACAAAATTGTTATGGTATGGTACCTCCAGCTTTAACAACATCAACAAGATCATCCTGCAAAATAACGGGAATTGAACGTGGGATTGCCCCAACACCCAAAACCTGAGTGCTTTCTTGGATCTTTATCTCCTGGTAATCATGACATACTTGATTGCCCTCTAGCAGCTGGAAACTGGTGCTTTCACAGTATTTGGACTTCTGTTGTGAGTGAATAACAAATGTTGTCAGCATCTAGAATAGCACCACAAAGATAAAAAAGAGTAAACTATGACTTGAAACCATAGATGTTTCCCCAGTGTCTAAGTTATTTCTCTTTCCTCTTTAGAACTTACATGGACACTCTAACATGTTCCCATATTAGTCATCGTAACTTTCCCCTTTCCGGTTAGCTGATTTAGTTTGTTTTTGTTTTACAACATTTTAAGACTACTTTGAAATTCCCATTCACTATCATAGTTCAAGTTTGTGTACAATCACTGAAAGAAGTAAAGAATTAATAATAACCTCGGAGGGGCAAGCTGTTGGCTTGGGTATGGAATTCCTGCTTTCCAATTCAGGATGGACTTTGAACCTATACATTAACGCCTCACATTAATATTTTAAGCCCAAGAAACATCTGCTACATGATAACCCTCATATAAGCAACCAGTATTCGGAGAACGACAAAGTTGCTAACAGGTGATATAAAATGCAGATAATAGCATCATTTTGCATCATGTATGCAGATGATAATGTTTGATAACAGTCTAGTAATGCCAACCTGTGTTTACATTTCCGACATTCATACATCCTCTCCCCTTCTATCATCTTAATCGCTCCAGATCTTATTACAGTTCCCTTCAGAGTGAGAAGAATGCCACGATGCTTCACACGAACGCGTCCGATACTTGGACAAAAATCTACACCATCCAAGCACATATCAATAACTTCTCAAGGTTTACAACATCAAGTCAACTAAGCAAAAATACTTTGTTTTGTTTTATGGGAGTTCCATTTTCGGGTAAAATGACTAACCATCCTAAAGAGAAACTGTTAACAAAAGTATATGTTTCCTTAATATGTGCAGAGCATTTTGTGATTGTAATGAAGATATGGCAAAGAACATTAAAGGCCAAACAGTAAACAGATGATTATGTAGAAAAGGCAATTTTACCGGGATTATCAAACATAGGACCACAAATTTCAATCCGAACATGCACAAATTCCTTTATACTTGGAGCCGGACACTCCAAACCTTGACTACGACTTTCAAGCTCCCAAACTTTCTTAACCTCTTTGCAGACAAGCTCCTAAATCCCAAAACAAACCAACATCAGAATTTAAATTTACAGAACTACAGTTAACACATTGTAAAAGAGTTAATACACCATAATGTAGCATAATTTCACCTTTGTGTCATTGCATAATACATACTTTGTTTTTTTCCATTGTTTACAATTTGATGTAAGTACATTTTAGTGCAGTTAATCCCGTAGCAAGAGCACATGCTCAGAAGCCCTAGGGCGTGTTTGGCACGCAGCCTTGCAAGAGTATACGAGAGCCCAAATCTATATTTCTAGAAAAATAAGCTTCCTTAAAATATAAGCTCCATTTGACTAACAAAGCTTATGAGAACTTTTCAAATCTATGAGCTCCTAAATCATATGCTACTTCAAGTAAAAAAGGGTAAATGGATGGGTTTTTTCCCCTTATCATGTTACCTGGGGAGGGCAAGTCTTTGACTCAGATGTACGTAGCCTAACCGGGGTATCCCCGTGACCATTTCCAACCCTTTCCGTGGCCACCTCAAAGATGTATACCTAGTGAGGTTCAAGTGTATGCCCACTATGCCACCTTGGTTGTGGTTATATGCTACTTCAATTAGCTACTAAAATAAGCTCCAGCTCCGGCTAATTTTGCCAAACACACAATATGATGTAAATAACAAACTTTAACTCTAACGAACATTTCCCAACCCTTGCTGCTAAACTACACTATTTTAAAGTATATGCATACAAATTGACCAAATGCATTTTAGAACGGGTGCATTTAAAAAAAAAAAAAAAAAAAAAAAAAAAAAAAAAAAAAATTGAGGTTTTTTAATAAACATTAACACTACGTCGCAAAAATCCATGAGTATCTGGGGATCCACACATACCGTAACTTCCTATAACCTAACATTATAACAGCAGTCTAATCAAACAAAATAAAATTCATTACAACACATAGTAAAAAAATCGACAATGAACCTGAGCCGATCGCGCGGCTTGATCGAACAGCGGCAAGTACTCGGTGGGATAATTAAGTATCTCATGAGCAAGCCACGAATCATGCTCCATTAATTCCGCAAAACTGTTATAAAACAAAGCAAAAACATTACCTAACCTTCATTTGCAATTAATTATTAAAAAATAAAAAATAAATAAAAAATAAAAAATAAAAAAAAGAGAAGTGATTAAACACAGTTAGGTTTAGGTATGGATGGATAGTTACTCGACATAGAGAGGGTAATGAAGACGGTGATCGGAAGATAGAAGGATTGATTCAATCTGATCGGAGTAGTATTCTGTTAAGAAGTCTGTTAGGATGTTTTCCGGTCTCTCGTCGTACATGTCGCCGGAGAACTTGGGGGGGAAATGTGTAATGGTTTTGGCGGGAAAAAATGTAATTGGGGTTTTAGGTTTTACTGTTTTAGGAATGCCCCTAAAAACATTTGCAAAATACTTCACACAAAAAATATGTAAAGATACATTTTATTATACTTTTTATCTCTTCTTCTTCTTTTTGATTAAGTAAATTTTGTAAAAAAATTTGTGTGTTTCTCTTACCTTTAGTCATGCTTTTAACGTTTTTACTTTTTGAAAACACCAACTCTATCTTTCCATACTTAAAGTGATAATCTCGGGTACTAAGAGGCCTTTGATGTTTCGAGTTGAAATCCATGAAGAACCCCTCCTTGCCATAGATCTAATCAACAAATCATAACCATACAATCTAATTTGATCCAATGGCTTAGATTAGATGTAATATTTACACTAGAGGGGCAAAAAAGACAATTACATAATAAAAAAAAAAAAAAAAAAAAAATCATTAACATCATTCTTCAAAAAAAAACACACACACACCGGTGTGTTTTTTTACCCTCTTCTCCAACGATGCGTTCCCCACCTCCACCTCCACCTCCACCGTCCACTTCCAACCGTCCACCACCTCCACTGTCATCTCCAACCGTTCACCACCTCCAACCGTCATCTCCAACCCTTCAGCAACTCCCCAATCGTCATCCCCAGTAGAAAACCTACCAAATCTTCATCCCCAACCGTCGCCATACACAACCGTCGTCATCCCCAACCGTCGTCATCCCCAACAGTCGTCATTCACAACCGTCGAATCAGATATGAAAGAAGGTACGGTGGATGCTGATGTGGAAGAAGGTATGGTGGATGCTGATGTGGATGAAGGTATATATATATATATATATATATATATATATATATATATATATATATATATATATATATATATAGTAGAATCAGATATGGTAGCTTCTGTGTTTCTGTTTTTTTTTGTTTTTATAGTAGATCAGATATGAAATGTAAATCAGCTTATTTTTTTGCTTTTTAAGCTTATATGAAATGTAGATCAGATATGAAGGTATGAATAAATTATGTTTTATCTGTAACAGAATCATATATGATTCTATTCAAAAAATAAAGAGTATTTGATCGTTGTAATGTTAATAACACACACACACACACACACACACACACACACACACACACACACACACACACACACACACACACATATATATATATATATATATATATATATATATATATATATATATATATATATATATATAAACAAAATAACATGCGATTTTCTTAAAAAACAGAATCTCAGATCGTTATGTTGGATGATGAGGTTATGAATGAAGCTGAAATATTGGTGGATGCTGATGTGGAAGAAGAAAATATTGCTGACGTGGAAGAAGAAAATATTGATGAAATATTGGTAGATGCTGATGTGGAAGAAGAAAATATTGCTGTTATTCAAGGTAATATTGATTTAGCTTTTTTTTTTTTTTTTTTGCTTTTTAATCTTATTAATAGATTATTGTTGAATCATATATGATTATTGTTTAATCATATATGATTCTATTTGGGAATCTGGTTTATACTTTCTGTAAATTAAAAAAAATAATAATAAAAAAAATATATATATATATATATATATATATATGATTCTTGTAGAATCATATATGATTCTTGTAGAATCATATATGATTCTTAAAGAATCATATATGATTCTTCATAAATCATATCTGATTCTAATAAAAATACTATATTTCAGCATCTGTGACAACACCAAGGCCAACTTTATACGCACATGAAGAAACTCCCGGGGGATCTGTTACTTGGGAACCAGTAGTTGATGATATTTGTATACCTGTTGAGGGGAAAAAGTATAATACGATAGAGGAATGCGTTGAAATGTATAACAAATATGCTGAAGTAGCAGGATTTGAAGTTAAAAAATCGGCGCAAAAAAATACAAGAAGTGGTTTGGCAAAAAGTAAGTACCTTATGTGTAATAGGCAAGGGATTCCAAAAGAGATAAATATAAACACATTGGATCCTGAAAACAGTGACAAGAAAGTAAGAAATACAAGACAACGGGTAACAGGTTGTATGGCGCGAGTATTAATAACTTTGGATGAGGTTTCTGGAAAATATGTAGTTCATAAATTCCATTCTAAGCACAATCATTTAATGATTCCAAAAGAGTATCAGCATCTAACAAAAAAACAAAGGAAGATGACTCAAGCGGAAAAGGTGTTCGTTGTGAAATCTTCAAATATGAAACTTGGTGCAACAAAGGCACACCGTTTGTTATGTGGTATTAAAGGTGGTTATCAATATGTTCATGGCACAAGCAGTGATTTCAAGAATCATCAAAGGGATATAAATGTATGTATAGGTGAAAGTGACGCGCAAATGCTGATAAACAAAATGGAAAATCGACAGAATTATGTGCCGAACTTTACATTTCATTATATGGTTGAAAAAAGTGAGTTGGTTGCACTTTTTTGGGCGGATGAAGTTGCCAAATGCAACTATAAGGAATTTGGAGATGTAGTGTCATTTGATGCAACATACAGAACTAACAAGTAAGTAACTTTTCGTATATGATTATGTGAGATTTGAAACTCTTGATTCTATTCTTGAAATAATTTTGTGAAACTGATGATATTCAGATACGAAATGGTGTTTGTTCCATTCACCGGGGTAGATAATCATAAAAAGTGTGTGACTTTTGGTGCGGGAATGCTTCTAAGAGAAAATACAGAAGCTTACACATGGCTACTGAAATCATTCATAAAGGCACATGGGAAACAACCAAAAATGATTATAATGGATCAAGATGGAGCCATGAAGTTAGCAATTGAAGCTGTACTTACTGAATCCAAACACAGACTATGCATGTGGCATATCTCACAAAAAATTCCAGGAAAGGTATTTTACTGAATCCAAACACAGACTATGCATAGAATCATATATGATTCTATGAGAATCATATATGATTCTCATAGAATCATTTATGATCCTCATAGAATCATATATGATTTTTGAAGAATCAACTGAATAACATAATTTTTTTTTTACAGATTTGTAAAGAAATATATGATGAAACTGATTTTAAAAAGCGTTTGAACAAGATTATGTGGAATATGTTCATTGAACCGTTGAAGTTTGAAGAAAAATGGGCAAAATTGATTGAAGATTTTGAATTGCAAGACCACAAATGGATGAAGAAAATGTTTGGACTTCGAGCAATGTGGATACCAGCGTATTTTATTGACTCACCACTGTTTGGATTAATGAGAACTACTTCAAGGTCTGAGAGTGAAAACGCATTCTTCAAAAATTTCACAAATCACGGATCAACATTGGTTCATTTCATGATGTGCTTCGAATCTGCAATGGAGAGGCAAAGGTATCGGCAAGAACAAATGGACTTTAACACATATGACTCAGCTCCAAAATTTTCTACACAATTGAGTATGGAACGTCATGCATCTAAAGTATACACAAGAACAATGTTTCTGCTTGTTCAAAAGGAATTAAAGGAAGCTTGTTGGAATTGCACAATAGAAGAGTTTAGAACGGAAGAGGGCTGTGAGATGCTTAGGATTAGAGATAGAAATGCGGCTGCTTATAGGACACTTTATAAAGAAAAAGGAGAAGAACAAGTGCAGGAATGTGAAAAAGTAGTAAAATACAAGGTAAATTTACTTGCATATATGATTCTACAGAATCATATATGATTCTGAACATTAGTTGTTAATGAATAATATAGGTTCTAATTTTCTTCCCTTTCTTTTCTGTAATAAGGTTATACGTTCTCTTGAAGACGGGTCAGTGGAATGTACTTGTAGGCATTTTCTTCGATTTGGATTTTTATGTAGACATGCATTCTGCGCTTTGAAGAACCGTGATGTTCAAATGATTCCGGAAAAGTACATCTTGAGGCGTTGGAGGAGGGACATAATACCACCTGCATTGAGAAGAATGACAAATAGGTATGGTGAAAAGAATATACCAGTTGAGAAATTAACAAATGAGGCTACGTTCGTGGTAGACGAGTGTCTATATTTGTTGGGTAAAGATGAAGGAAAGTTAGGGAAGTTTGTGGAACAATTGAAATCAATCAAGAAAGCAATTGAGGATGAAGCGCCTAAACCTCCTTCACGGAAAAAAGAAATTGAGAATGTGCTTGAGGATGTATATGCAGTTAAGAAACCTGAGAAACAAGTGGTCAACAATCCATCCAGAGCTAAAACCAAAGGTTGGTCTAAAGAAGAACGTAGAAAGAGTGCAAGAGAAATAGCACTTGAAGAATCATCTAAGCGGAAAAGGAAATGTGGATATTGTGGTGAGAATACTAACAAGCACACAAAGTCGACATGTCCAAAAAATCCAAAGTATATTGCAAAACTTGCGAGAGTTGCTGCTGCACAAAATGGTGGAACTGATGCAGGTGTACAACAAACAAGAAATGTCGCAACTGAAAAAGCGACTAACGCTTCTTGAATAACAATTTCTTTAAATTTGTTTATTATTATTGCACTGTTGGAAAAATTTGTTTATTGCACTTTAAATCTTATATGAAACAATTTAAATTTGGTTCAGGTTTTGAGAATTTGAGACAAGGACAACTTTGGTCCAGAATCATATATGATTATATATGATTCTCCAGAATCATATATGATTTCCCACTTTAAACACATATATGATTTTTTTTGTTTCATAATGTAGTATTTTTATGAGTAAGGCATGCATATTTGGATCTTTTGTTCCATCAGCATTCACCTTTGCAATCATAAAAGTCATATTTCGAACTCATTTTCACATGATTCTGTTCATACTCTATTTTTAGAACTTTAGAACTTGCAAAATTTCATATAATCCAACATTATCCCTTTTCCGCGCTTAGTATGTATGAAAACGCTTAATCTAAAGCAGATTTGTTTTTTGTACAAAATCCAAAATGAACTAGATTTAGACATGTTGGTTTTGGACTTATTTTTATTTTTCATTCTTGTGTCATGAAGTGGATTCAATGTTAATTTAATTGCATCAACCAAACTCTTGTGGTTGGTTTCGTCTACTTTTTGTGCCATATATATTAAGAAAAAGTCTTCAGAATCATATATGATTCTCCAGAATCATATATGATTCACACAGAATCATATATGATTCTCCAGAATCATATATGATTCTGGAAAATATATATGTTATTAAAAATAAGAGATGCACCTAAATACCATCAGAAAATTTAAAACATCAATATAGCATCAATTTACCATTTCATATACTTCCATCAGTTTTCAAAATATACAAATAGCATCAGTTAACGACATCATACAATCAGTTTTCAATACTACAATCAGTTTTCAAAATATACAAATAGCATCAGTTAACGACATCAGTTTTCAATCTCTTAATGACATCTATTTATCAACATCATTCTTAAGAACATTTTCTTTATGAACATCTTTTCCTGGATCACGAGCAGCCCTGTTCCTGATTGCCTTCACAATAATCGAGATCCTTGTTTGTTCATCTATATCTGACTGGAACTTGAAAGCCAAATCATACATCTTTTGCGAATGCAAATTCAACTTATGCAAGAGAATCTTGGTGGCAATTTTGAACCTCATTCGCCTCAACAACGACACTTGCTTCTCTGATTCTTTACACAAACCAACATCCCATTTTGCTGCAATTTCACCAAAATAGGACTCCATATGGATCATTGCAAAAACTCCACAGTCAGAATGGTTGTTTTTAGTCTTCCATTTCAGCTGAAGAACCCGTGGTCTAACATTTACAACGTCATCAGTTTTTGGATGTCGATGTAGCAGCAGAAACCTGGAAAAAAAGTCCTTCTACAAAAAAGAAAAACAAAAAATACGTTAATAAACGATCAAATATACTATGATTCTCCAGAATCATATATGATTCACACATAATCATATATGGACTTATGAACTGGAGCTATAGGGACAGATCTGATGGCAGGGGTAACAACAGTCCTAGAACAAGAGCTTCAAACAAGCTAGAAAGCAACAACTAAACACTGATATGGAAAAGGCACTACTAAGACAGGAATGGCTGCTAAACAATGGGTCTAATCGGGTAACTTTAGTGCAAAAGTAACAGGAATGTAACCTTAATGATACATCACTAAATGCAATTACAACTTGTTTATACTACTTACTGAACATCACTAATCAGGAAACAGAAGCACAAAACAATTTTAAGCAAATATGAATTAAATTGAGAATGAAGTCTATTAACCTTGCTTAAGCTGTGAATCTGATTAAAGCTTCCCAATAAGCTCATTAAACCCAAAATTCAACAATACCAATCCTGAATCTAACACTAATAATCCGCATAATCATCACCATGAGTCACCTTTGACTTTCATTGACCAGGAACCATTTAACTAGTATAAGCTGGAACAAATCTCTTAAACTAACTATAAGCTATAATCAGCTTAAATGATCATATGTAAACAATAATAAGAGCTTTAACACAGATTATAACTACTTGAAAATATTGAAAACAGTAAGAGTAAAATTGAAAGCTTAAATTTTATAAAAACTTGAGTTGAATACAATTCAATTGAAAACTGAAAGATGAGATTACAATAAGCTAAAGCTATAGAAATTACACTAAAAACTACTAAACTACCACTAATTTATACCTACTCCTAATCCTACTGCTAAATAATCAGTAGTAGAAACAAAAAATAATCAGAAAATAATATATCATTTTAGAAAATCATAAGCATAATCATAAGAACATTATTAATGAGCTCAGTCTAATAAAATACTTACCAGAATATCGCACGCACCCTTGTACTTTGAGACATACGTCTGTGGAGAATTATCAAGGATGATCATTGTTAAAACAGGCTTCTTAATGTTAAAAACAACAACGTAAAAATGATTGGAGACTTGAATTGGGAAGAACGCCTATAAAAACAAAAAAAAGGAAACTTAAAAAACCAATTAAGACTTTCAAAAATTATATATGTAAATGAAATGAGAAATTACCAATTCAATTTCTGCAAGAAACTTAGGGACATTGAGATTTTTAAAATGAGCCGTAATCTCCGTTAAAAATACATCCCACTGCTCATTTTTACCAATAGTACCTTCCACCATAGCATCTGTCTGTATTAAACAAGAAGTGTAAAAATAAATACACTTGATAATAAAAGTAAACATATTATGCATAAAAGTTAAAACACTTACAATACAACCAGTTGGAAAAAAATGCCTTTTGGGTGCTGGATCCTTTTTAACAGATTCTTCATAATTCAATATAGCTCCCCAACAGTCAACGACATTGTTATCTATCCACAAACCTGGTGCCAAAACGAGTTTGAAAAACTGTTTCCCTAAATAAAATTAGAAAAACAAAAAAGTGAATTAGAATAAGTACATATAATTATAGCAAACTTTCTTAGAGCAATTTTAAATTACATATTATATGATTATATGTGAATCATATATGATTCTGAGTGAATCATGTATGATTTTGAGTGAATCATGTATGATTCTGAGTGAATCATGTATGATTCTGAGTGAATCATGTATGATTCTGTGTGAATCATGTATGATTCTGATTGAATCATATATGATTCCGAGTGAATCATGTAGGATTGACTTTTTATTTTGCACAAGAACTTTGACCAATCTCAATTTTGATAGCTCAGATCTTACCCTAAGTGTTTATTTAACTGGTTTAAGAACTACAAACATAAACACAATAATATAATCCACTGACTGAGTAGAATAGTATGATCAGTTAACAACTAAGGAAGAAAGAAATTGTTATTTGATGCAATTTTGACTTTGGATGTAGTAACCTGCAAAACTAAGCTTGTTTTATCCTACCTGTCCCTAAATGAGTTTAAGGTTGCAGAATACACCTAACACAAACAACTAGAACACACCATTCTCAATTAATCCAAACACCCTCTCAAATGGCAGTTACACTATGATTCTAAGAATTAAGCTCTCAATGCCTAAACTAATGATCAAGACATATCTATTAATTGTATTAAAGGCTTATTGGACACTAGAAACAATCAAATAACTATTAGAACACTATTATGTAGATATGCCTAATTATGGAAGGGGGAATTAAACAGTGAACTTACATCTTATCGCCCTGCATTGCAAACAAACTATTACCCAACTCAAATTCAATCCTCTGAACCATAGCAATAACTTTTGTCGGCTTATTCTCATATGGAGATGACAGGTAAGAAGATGGCTTAACAATTCTTTTCTTTGGAGATGAACGAGTAACCACTCGTTCTGGAGTCTTAGGACAATCAGTGTTAAGCGGCTGTACAACCCGAGGCCAGTTTAGGAATTCCTCCTGAATCAAAACAAATTTATAGTTAAATAGATTAATAAAAAGAAAAGTATTTTAAAAAACTGGCCGATACATACATCATAGTATGCATCGTAAATGCAGTCAATCACCTCTCCAATCCAGTCAATGTTATCTTGGAGCCACTGCGTAAAACTGTCTTGACTCAATATTGGTTCTTCTTCGTCACTCAACTCTCGCTCAATTTCAGCATCTTTCGTGGCACCATCATCTTTCTTAGCAGCAACATTCTCAGAAACCAAATTATCTACCCCAACATTCTCAGAAACCACCTTGTCTACCCCGACATCTTTCTTAGCAGCATCACCATCTTTCTTGCCACGATCATTGCTATCATCATCTTGTCGATCTTGTGGCTCAAAATGATCAATATGAAGATCTTCAAGAGCTACAGTTTCCTTGAAAAGAGCTCCATATTTGTTGTATAATTCAAGCACATCTTCGTCGTTTGGGAACTCAGTATTAGCATTTTTTAAAAGATTTTCAAGTTCAACATTTTGACGAGATATGCTTGAAAGCTTCTCATTAATCATTCTGCAAAAATTCTGCAAAAAAAAAAATAATAAAAAAAAATAATAATAATAAATAAATAAATAAAATCATACATGATTCACACAGAATCATAAATGATTCACACAGAATCATACATGATTCACTCAGAATCATACATGATTCACTCATAATCATACATGATTCACTCAGAATAAACTGCCTTAAATAATGACAGTACGATAAGCTAATTGCATACAATTCAGAACATATCAATATATAATTTACTAATCTGAGCAACTTATACTATATCAAAACAACTCATAATAGTAGCAGTGTCAGAACATCTCGTTTACTTGTATATGCAAATCGATATGCCACACAAACGATAAGCTAATTGCATACAATTCAGAACATATCATATATCAGTGTGCAACATATACTATTTCTAAACAGCTTGAAACTACAGCAGCTCTAAAACATCTCATTAATCAGTATGTACACATTTCGATACCTAACACAAAGACGCAACATCTAAAAATATCACAGAAATTCTTCATCTACAAAACATCTCGTTCATTTGTATGTGCTTATCCGTTAAATAGGAAAAAACTAAGTATATATAGGAAAAAACCATCACAAACGGCCTAGTGGTAAGGCACTTAACTTCATAGGTACACGGTTCAAAAGTTTCCTTAGGAAAGTGACTAGCGTAGCTGATTCACTCAGAATCATACATGATTCACTCATAATCATATATGATTCACTCAGAATCATACATGATTCACTCAGAATCATACATGATTCACTCATAATCATATATGATTCACTTAGAATCATACATGATTTTAATTAATTCAGTACAAACAAAAAATTCAAAAGATAGTATACAGAAAATAGTCGAACCTGTTTGTCGGTAAGAGGCACACGGGAACTACGAGCCTGGCTCACTTTGACACTACCACCAAAAAAACCTTCAGTACCTTGTACTTCAGATTCACTCCGCTCCCCATGCAATTCCATTGTACCTATTTCCTCTCGTTCAATCTCAAGCTTCTGACGTTGATTCATCAAACTTGAGCTCCAGTTTCGGATAGCAGGACGGTAACGAATAATGGGCAAACCCTCAAATTTTGTGGAATCAAAATACAGGAGCTGTTAATAGGAAATAATACACAATGAGATCATAAAAAGTAATCACAAAATCTATAAACAAAAAAGGAAAAACTTACAATCAAGAAGCACAATGCGCCATTGTAGAAGCCTGAAGACGTTTTAGGTATTTCACTGTATTTAAGACAGTGGTAAATATAATCACACCAATCAATGTTTGGAATGATAATTTCTTCAGTAATACGCCTAACAACCGTCAAATCTATAAGCGCCTTCATTGTATGAGCTTTGGCTATAACATTGGCAAATAGAGTAAGGAAGTTGACTTTAAACATAAAGTCAACTTCCGTTGCAGTGATCAACTTTCCAGCAACATCACTAGCTCTGATTTCTTTATACTTCTTTGGATGAAATTGTTTAAGCCACAGATTCACAAAAGGATCATCCAAAGATCTCTCGGGTAACTCAAAAAACTTTATTCCACCAAGAGGGACTCCTAAAATCTCATGGATTTTCTCAGGAGTCATGAGAATCTTCCCCTTCTCCAACACAAGCTCGTAAGTTTGTTTATTAAAATTTGCCACCACAAACCCAGCCATACGAGAAGGCACTGACTCTATATTAACCCCGTCAAGTGAAGAAAACCCGATATCCTCCAAGAAAGATTTCATATCAACTCTTGCATCACGAATAGCAGAAAACAAGCTCGCAGGTACTGTCCTAGAAAGGAGAGCCGGAAATTTTCTCAGATACTCTTCCTTCTTAATTTGTGCATCGGAAACAGGTTTCTTCTTTTTTTCAATTGGTTCTGACTTAAGCTCCTTTGGTTCTGACTTAAGCTTCTTCGGCTTCAAAACTTTCTTAGGCTTCAAGACCTTCTCTTGTGCCTTTACTGCATGCTCCTTCGGCTTTAAAACATTCTCAGACTTCACTTCAACAATTGCCTTTTTCAAAGATTTCTTCTCAGGCTTTGAGACCTTTTCTTCTTCAACAAAAGAATCTGAGTCAGAAACACGCTTTCGTTTATTACTTGTTGCAACACGCTTCTGTTTTTTAGCCCTCTTTTCTTTTGAATCACTGTCAGACTCAGAAACGACTTTCTTAACATTTGTTTTCTTCACTACAACCTTTGATTTATAATTTGTAATTGCCTCCTCTTCACTTTCTTCACCTTCACTACTTTCATCATCACCTTCTTCACCCTCATCAGACTCGTCCTCATCCTTAACATCTTCACCTTCTTCACCCTCATCAGACTCGTCCTCGTCCTTAACATCTTCACCTTCTTCACCCTCATCAGACTCGTCCTTAACATCTTCACTACTATCCTTAACATCTTCACCCTCACCAGACTCGTCCTTAGACTCACTTTCCTTATCGTCTTCAACCTCATCAGACTCGTCTTCTTCAACCTCATCAGACTCGTCCTTAGACTCCCTTTTCTTATCTTCTTCAACCTCTTCTTCAGACTCATCTTCTTCAGACTCTTCTTCAGACGCATCCTTAGACTCACTTTTCTTATCAGACCTGAACCTAGTTGATTTTACAGGAGGAGGTTGAGTTTTTTGTTTTACAGGAGAAGGTTGAGGTTTAGGTTTGACAACTTTTAACTTTGGTTTATCAGAAGTCGTAGCCTTCTTAGATGATTCATTTGTTATCTTATCTTTAGGCTTACGTGCATAAGTTTTTGATCGACCTGCATAAAAATTTTAAATGTTAATAACCATAAAATAATCTAATACAATCATATATGATTCTCATAGAATCATATATGATTTTGTCAGAATCATATATGATTCTCATAGAATCATATATGATTTTGTCAGAATCATATATGACAAAATACACTTATAAAGAAAATACATCATATACATCAATAAAATAAGCATTTGACAATAAGCAGTTGATAAAACACAAATACAAACTCAAACAACTACTTATCAGAAAACAGCCCTAACTGTACAAGTCAGAAAACAGGTCTAAACAACTACTTATCAAATCCAATAAGTTGCACATAATAAGCTCTAAGCTACAATATTTTGGGGGCAAATCACACTCTAAACTACTGAGAACACAATTCAGCTAAAATCCTACTCAGTTTTAACCATAAATTTCCCTAAAAAGATGTAAGTTCAGCAGCCTGTGGGCTGCATGAAATCAGAATATGATTGACTCATAATAGCAGTGTCAGAACATCTCGTTTACTTGTATATGCAAATCGATATGCCACACAAACGATAAGCTAATTGCATACAATTCAGAACATATCATATATCAGTGTGCAACATATACTATTTCTAAACAGCTCGAAACTACAGAAGCTCTAAAACATCTCATTAATTAGTATGTACACATTTCGATACCTAACACAAAGACGCAACCAAACTGCAAGTTATACAATATCACAGAAATTCTTCATCTACAAAACATATCGTTCATTTGTATGTGCTTATCCGTTAAATGACACGAACGCCTAACTTAACTGCATATAACTAAGTATATATAGGAAAAACCATCATAAACGGCCTAGTGGTAAGGCACTTAACTTCATAGGTACATGGTTCAAAAGTTTCCTAAGGAAAGTGACTAGCTCAGAATCATATATGATTCACTCAGAATCATACATGATTCACTCAGAATCATATATGATTCACTCAGAATCATACATGATTCACTCAGAATCTATTACTACTCTTATGCAACCTATGTGAAATACCAAATCAGCAACCAAACAAATATTCTACTTAATATCTAGTTAAGCCAAACACCCCTTATTCTAACTACTAAAACTAAAAATTGAATCAAACAACTACAGGCTACCAAACAGATGATCAAAACAGTTACAGTAACAGCGATAGAAGCTAAATCAACAATAAAATATAACAATTAACAATCAGAACTCACAATCTCAATTCAAACATTACAGCTGAGATGCAATATTTATCACTATAACAGTATAAAGTATCACAAGTTTCAACCTCTTTAGCTGAAATAACACTAAAAACTTCTAACGTGTCTGGATACTTGCAGCTATATACATCTCTCAGCTGTATAAATTCAAGAAACATGTACGCCTAATATTAAAAGTATTTCTACTCAAATGCACACTTCTCACGTGTATGCTAGTCCCTATCTAATTACATCTCAGCAAGTCACTCAACACACGACAGTCAATCAACACTCAAAGCACTTGCAGCACACGACAGTCACTCAACACTCAACGCAACAATAACAAAAACAAAAACTCTACAAACCTAATATAATCTAATCAAAAACTCAACACTCAACTCAACACTCAACACGACAGTCACACATATCGATCAATTAACAACAGCAACAATATCATCAACAAACCTAAAAATCTACAAACCTAATCTAATCAGCATCAGATTCAGAATTAAGTCAAAATAGCTTAATAATACAATAATATCATCAACAATAGATAAAAATCTACAAAATAATACAAACCTAATCTAATTAGCATCAGATTCAAAATTAGGTAAAAATAGCTTAATAATACAATAAAATCATCAGCAATAGATAAAAATCTACAAAATAAGAAACAAAATAAGCAAAAAAATAAACAAAACGTAAATAATAAACAAAATAAGCAATTTTACCCATCGATTCAGCAACTGACTTCATTAATTCAACAACTAAGACGTTTAACGGCGGCGGTTAACGGTGGCGACGGCGGCTAACGGTTATTGAGAGAGATTGAGATTGAAATGGGAGGGTTTGAATGGGGTGGGTGAGAGACGGAGCAATATAACCGTTTGTGAGTTATGAAAAATGGGAGGGTTTGAGTAGCGTATATATTAATAAGTGAATTGTCACTTTTGCCCTTTTGGTTATTACTAAAAAAAAAAAAAAAAAAAAAAAAAAAAAAAAAGTAATCTAACGGCTGGGAGGAATAGAAATGGACAGACGAGATGAATGGATGGGATCTTTGGTAAATATTAGATCTACATGGAACTTTTGGCTTGATGTTTCATGTTTAGTTTCTTGGCACATACCGCTTAGACAAAAGGTTAGTGACTTAAATTGGCTTTTGGGTGACATAAGAAGTGGTAATTTGTGCCCAAAATTAAAAAATATACTAAATAGGCAAACTTTTAAAAGATTTAGGCATATTTGATCATTCATTTTTTTTTTTTTTTTTTTAAATGGGCATATATTGCCCATTTAAAAGTTAAATGGCACAAATTGACAAATATTTTCTTTCAATTAGATAACATTACAATTGTTTTTAAAGAAAAATTGTAGATATAATACATTTAATTTTTTATAAATGAGGTGTTAAGTTTGAGGAATTTATTTCGTCGTTTTAGGTATTTTTTAAAACGATTCGTATAACATGTGCCCGTTTGACCCATGCCCGTTTAGCCCGTAGCCCGTTTGACCGCCCGGCCCGCCCGTTTTGCCACCTATAGGTGTCATGTTTCACCTGGTTCAATTTGTGAGGTTAATCTTATATATATTCAACTACTTTGCCACGTAATAAAGTTAGAACTTTTTTACTGGCAATTTGAAAGTCAAAATTATACTTTCTTTGATCAAACTGAAAATAATAATAATAAATAAATAAATAAATAAATTGTATATCACAAATAATAAAATATAGGTGTTGATTTAGCAAATAAGCTATATTATACTTTATACGTTCTAAACTTTAAAAAAATGTAATATGTTGTTATTTATAAATATTATGATCATTATAGATTAATTGATGTATATGCTATAGATTATAAATATTAAATGACAACACAAGTTACTATGATATATAAATTAATACACATGATTTTACATATACGAACGACTCATGTTATTCATTTATGAGTTTGGTGTGTTTATTTCATTAAGATGTTTTAGGTCTCAATCTGACTATTACATTTTACCAGTAAGATGTGGCTAGACTTTCTAAATCTGAACAAAATAATGTTGTTTGTTTTTGTATAATTGTCCAAATGATTTTAAGTGTTTGTTTCTCCAATTTATTTAAGTAACTTATTTAGTGTGAAACAAGACTTTTTATCATAAATATAACATAGTTAACAAACCATCAAATATATTATATTAACACGAGTCTTTAATCTCTTATCGAGTAAGAGGCAGTAAGACAAGTCCACCAAACTTATTGAGTAAGATGTTATATGTCTAACTGGGTCTGACTCAAAGGAAAAAAACAAACAAGAAAAACGTCTGACCACCTCTTACCGGTAAGAGTAACAGGTCTATTAAGAATTTTTTTTATTTTTATTTTTATGTTTATGTTAAAAAAAAAAAAAAAAAAAAAAAAAAAAAAAAAAAAAAAATTCGGAAAATATTAAAAATGTATTTTTTTATTTTATCAAAATAGAATTTACATAGTGGTTGAAGGCAAACGGGCAACAAGCTGTGCCACTAGCCCTTTTTGGATTGCAAAGCTAATTCTTTTGAAAACTACATTTGTGGATCTGTGTCATAATATTACTGTCCATAACTCGTTTGACTCTGTTGAGTAGTTTCACCGCCTCACATGCAAGGAAACCAAATGTATCAAACGCGAAAGGAATAAACACGTGTTGATTTTCAATGCATGTTTTCTCGTGTTTTGTCACTTTGCACAAGACGGCTTTCAAAACGGCATGTCCGACTCTAAATATTATCCTTGTTCAATAACAAGTCATATGGTATTACTCTTTATGACTCTAACTAACCCTTGCGTACGACTTTCTATTCTTCCCCCATCTATCGCCTCCACTCCAAGCAAAAAGTAAATGGTGATACCTCTCTTTTTTTTCTCTCCTTGTCTGCTTCCCATTCTGCTTTTGTTCTTCTTCTGTTTCATGAACATTCACAACTACGTACTCGTCACTTTGTATTTCATTACTCCCATCCATATACTCCCTCCGTCCCATATTAAGTGTCCGGAATCTTTGGATGTCCCAAATTAAGTGTCCACTTGTACCTTTCAACCAATAAGATGAGAGTTTAGTGGGTAAAAGTAATATTTGATTGGTGGAGAGTTAAGTTAGTGAAATCTCTTAAAACTTTGTGCATTATGAAAATGAACACTTAATATAGGACGGAGGTAACAATTATTTTGTATCTTACATTCCAAAGATGGCCCATACAAATCAATTGGCCTCCCATATCTTTATTATGATCACTAAAATCCTTGTCTACCTCTAGCACACTATCATTTTCTTTGCCCAACACCGAACCATCCCTTAGCCCATCCACATTAGATTATGTTTATGTACGTCTATGATCAGTCTAGGAATGGCAACGGGACAGGAAATGTCGGGATTGCATTTCCCATCCCCATCCCCATCCCCCTTTAATACTCTATTCTCATCCCCGGCCCATCCCCGTCGGGGAACTGTTTTACATCCTCATCTCAATCCCAACGGGTATCGGGACCCCCCGCAAGGATTTGAGGATTTCCATCCTTAATTAAATAAACATGAAAGTTGCACAAACTCATCGAATATATAAATAATTTGAAGCATATAATGTCTCAAAAAACGTATATCGTACATCGTTAGATTAATTACAATGTCAATTCAACTTTAAAAGAATCGCAAATTTTGAAACATCACATATAATATGAAAACAACATTTATTGTATGTCTATCGAACAAAAAGTTAGTTCACTAATATGTAGTTATTGCTTATACTTTTAACGATATTTGATTCTTTAAATATCACATGTGAATATAAATATGCATGCCAATACTCACAAACATATACAAGTAAATCTAGTATGATATACATATATTTTTTTATACTAGCAGGGTACCCGCGCGTTGCGGCGGCGGGTACCCTGTAATCATAATTTTGGGCGAGCATTGGTGTATAGTTTTCGACAAAATATGGTTGCGACGATTTTCATGTGTTGTGTGTTTGTTAATGCACATTTCATTTTATTGTTGGGTAGTCCAAAAATTATAATCAAATATGGATAATCTAAGCACGAATAAAACCACAGTCCAAAATTTAACCTTATATCAATTTTAGCTCAAAAACCAAATTTATATAACCTAAAATTTAACCTTATATCAATTACAGCACAATTCGAATTTTTTATGTGATATTTAAGCCCGACTCGGATCTAGCCCATTCCAATAATACACGATCCACCCAATAAGTTATCTATATCTACTCTGGACCAAAAAGTTAGGATTCGGCTAACCAAATTAGGATTCGGCTAACCAAACCTAAATAATATAATACCCATCCACAAAACACACACACATACACACTCACCACAAATCTTTTCCCTTCTCTCTCTAACCTAAAACACACACAAACCCACACCCTCTCTAAATCCGCCGCGGCCACCACTTTCAAAATCTGCCACTACTACTAAAACCATCGTTTGCATCCGCAGCTACCACCACTAATGGTTTCTTAAAACCACCGAAAATCTACACCACCACAACCTCCGTAACCTACCAAAGAAACCCACATCCAAAGTCTTTTGAGCTATTTTTTGTTGAGTTATATATAAATCTATATAAGATTTTTTTTTCTATGGAGTTGTTTTTAGATCTGTTGCCACCGCCGCTCGGTCGGTTGTCTCCGCCGCTGAAATTCGTCGCCTGTGTTGGTGGAATCTGTTAGCGTAAATTTGTTTGATTTGTTTTATAAATGTTGGTGTTAACTTTGTTTACTAATTTTTTTTTTTTTACTAAATTTTGTTGTGTGTAAATTTGCTGCTAAAGTTTTAATATATTTTTATTGTAGATCTTGTCGAAAAACTGTCAGAATCGTTGGAAAATGCCTCTGTTATAGCATCTAGTTACAATAATTTGGTTGTGTTTTTTCATGATTTTTTTATTTTTATTATTATTTTTAATTTTTTTGTTAGGAAGGTCAGGTTTCGAAGTAGCTTCCTGTAGATCTGTCAAAGAAACTTCTTATAGAATATAGAACTAAAAAATATACATTGATAATGTAATGGAAATTTCATAGCAATTTAAAAGATATACCACAACCTAATATCATTACTTTTTTTTTTTTTTGGTTAAATTACGTTAACTCTTTTAGTTGAGAAATTTGATAGCAATTTAAATTGGTTTTTATTTTTTTTTATTTTTTTTTGACAAATTATATATTTTTCATGTTACATGATACTTCATGTGCTTGTTATTCATGATTTCAAAATTTGTTGAAATCTAAATTTCTTTTTACAATTTGATTACGTAGTATAATAAATTTGTGATCTTAATAAAAAAAAGTAAAAGTTACATATTATCGCCTTCGTAAAACTGAGCAAAGTGTCAAAAAGTAAGTTTGTGATACAATGTTTGTACAATAGGCTTCATAAGTTGTATTTTTCACTCAAGGGGTGTTTTAAATGCTACATTAATGGTATTTTTTGTATTTTTCAACTTATGTATGTAGTTATGCAATATTTATTTGTACATAATGCTTTAATTGTTGTATTTACTTAAAATCTATATATGAAAATCTTAAAAAATAAATATGAGAGAATGTGCAATATGCTTTATAAGTAGTACTAGCTTATTGACCCGTTGACACCGGGTTGTTTTTAAAGAAAAAGGGAATGAGATGATAAGAAAAGGGATAACGTAAACATGTTGCATTTAATATATGAAATAAAGAATGAGACAACGCGTAAACACTTTCTGACTTTTTACTCTTGGAACAAAAATAAAAGTAAACGGCAAATGGAATTTTAATCAAAACAACAAACGTAAACATGTTACATTAAAATAAGGCCAATGTTCACACGTTACATGAATTAAAAGTTGAATATTCAAAAAATGCTAACAATGAAAGGTTGGAGTTTTTTCCGGGTCAAATGGTAAATGTGTATCTTCTACATACCTTTATAGGATCATAGACCTTCAAGAACTTCTTTATACACGACATTGGTTGTAGTTTTTGAGATATTACCTTCATTATCACATACAACAACCTTCAAACCTTTTTTGCTCTTCACTCTTGAAACAGCAACGTAGAGTTGTCCATGTGTGAAAAAGAAACAGATATAGGATACTGCTTTCTGACAATCTTAATAGGTAAACGCTTATCCGACGGAGTAATTCGCAACCTTGGTATAATATCCTTTTTTCCAAAGTTGTTTCCGTTAATGATCTGCGCCTGAATAGATGTTCTTGTTAATTTAAGCACTTGCAGTCTTGTTCCGTTACATAAACCATTTGATTGATCTATATTTCTTAACAACATAATCGGTACTCCCACTTTTAAAGCAAGCCTGTGGTTTGGAACACCTGAGAACTTCAGTCCATTGATAAATTCAGGCGAGAAAACGGCCTGATCTATGACGGTGCCACGCTCACTTTTATCGATGTTGTCGCAACTTTGGTAGACCATTTCTTCACCTGGAAACTTGTCCAGCAAATGATCATTTATAGTGTCGACAATTTCATTGGTGGGAGCAAGAATCGCCTTTTCTTGGAAGTACTCCGGATCATGTATGTTATCCAAAATGTTTGGATAAGTAAAGTCGATAATAGATGCTATTGGATCATCAGTCTCATCTATTAGAATGTCTTCCGGCACATCTATCTCAACCTCTTCATCATTTGGTCCTCCAAGCTTGCCATCTCCAACTTTGAGGATCCACTCCGCAAATTCCCTTATTTCACTGACATCCTCAGGGCGTGATCCCACAGTAAGCCTCATGTTGGCTGTTAGCTTAAGCACTTTGCAGTAATCCCATAAGTAAGATTGCTTCAAGGAAGCACCAACAATATCTTGCCGAGATCCTTTTGGAATGACAGAAAGAACCTGTCTAAAATCACCACCAAACACCATGGTCATGTTTCCAAAAGGCTCATCACACGTGTCATACCGGCTCTTACCAAGTATATCTCTCAAAGACCGATCTAAGGCCTCGAAACAAAGCTTATTTGCCATGGGCGCTTCATCCCATATAATAAGCTTACACTTCTTTAGCATGTGTCCCAGATTGCTTTGTGCACTTATTGAGCAAGTGGAGGTCTCATCAACATTTATTGGAATATGAAATCTTGAGTGAGCAGTCCAACCTCCCGACATTAACAAAGATGCAATACCGCTGGATGCTACATTCAATACTATATCACCTTTTCTTCTAATGTCGGTTGCAAGTGTTTTCCACAAAAACGTCTTCCCGGTACCACCGTAACCATAAACAAAATAGACTCCTCCTGTTACACTATCAACAGAGTTCACTATGGTGTCATACACACCCTTTTGTTCCGGAGTCAATAAAGCGTACAAACGTTGATATTCAGATTCCATCTCTACTGGATTGTAGTCCGTCTTATCATATATAAGTCGGTTACCAAATTCAGTTATGTATCGGTCATCCGGATAAGGCATCTCAGGCCAACGCCTCAAAGTAGTGCCTCTTGATCGCAATAGTTGTTCAATATAGTACAAAGCTATATTCTTTTTTTCTCATCACTAAGAATCAAGTCTGCATAAAACAAACGACATATGGTTAGCTAATTAAGAGCAAGATTATTAAAAGATAAGATGTAACATCAATAATCCATGACTTAAATGTTGTATAAGATTATTAATAGAAAACATGACTTAACTGTTTTATAACCTTTTGGTAAGTAAAAATGTTGCATGGTTAGAAGTGTTGTATCAGATAACCTTTAACTTTAAGATTATTAATACAAAACATCACTTGCTTAACTGTACGAGTTAACGTTAAGATATTAATATAAAACATCTCAGAAGTGTTGCATAAGATAACCTTTTAGTAGCTAAAAAAAACGTATGACTGGACTGTTTTATATGATTATAATTTCAATTAAATATGCATAAAAGATAATAGTAACACAGCTTGTTTCAAAGTTATACCTGGAATGCGTAAAATCTGTCTTTTCTTGTATTGAACATCTTCTGAGAGCAAATGCCATGTTTGCATCCAAACAGTCAAAGGTGTAGTAAGTTTTTTTGAGACAACAATGTTGCAAAGAGTTCACGAAGATGTTCAGCGGATGCCCAATGGGCTGCGTCTTTGATACTTTCAAGATACTCATTATCATCCTCCAAAAGGCCCGCTGCATAGCAAGCTTCTTTGTAAGTAGGATAAACAACACCGTTAACTTTTCTAATCTCAGCGTGCGATCGACATCCTTTACGACTGTTCAACAGCATCCTACAATAGTAAGCATCTCCTGTTCCTATAGGAACATTATGAATTCTTCCTATAGCTTTACCTTGCTTTCTATACGTCCACATTCTCTTTTGTAAGTTCCAAACATATTTTGTAGGAAACTCAGCGTACGTTAACTCCCTTGCTTGTGGAAATTTTTGATTCATTTTCATCCAACCATCAAACATGGAAACACCAACTGTTGGCTTTTGAATAGCAACTTCAAGGTCTGCGTTTTCATCATACACAACTGACTCCTCACCTTCAAGATGAAAGGATAGCCTCTCAACGTTCGGTGTTCTATAATGAATCTCAATACCAAATATCCTCCATGCCGCCTCACACGCAGATAGGTACCTGCAATTCGACGACGCATTAATGTGATTAACTTGTTATATACCGGGAAAGGTGTGTTGCATATGAAAGTCCATTGTATTTATAAGACTATTATTTTAACTGAATTGGTTTACATGTTGAAGTTATTTGACCAAAAGTTGTAAGTGGAAATTAAATACGTTTCTCAAGTAGTGCAATTTCCAACTATGTTTGCAAATCGTTAGAACTACTTAAGCATCAGGTAAATGTGCAAATATCCGTTGTATTATGTCTACGGATCCAGCTAAAGTAGATCAGCTGACTAAAAATGAAGCATTAGTGATGGCACAATATAGATGAAACACCATATAATTTGTTACAAAAATTTGATGCATTAAAATAGATTTAACCGGTTAAATAAGGAAGTAGACATTAACAAAGCTTTTAAAAGCTCAGTTGTAAGCTTTTTTTAAGTACAGAGTATACATTTTTAACGTATTTTGGGATATGTATTTGAATTTGTGTTAGTGAGCACTGTAATTATTGCTATTGCTAATAATCATGTCTATTAATTAAAAGGATTAAGCTTAAAACATACAAAATGAACATCTTAAAGTGTAGATTCTGCTTGTAGATGTTGTTTTCTTTGTGTTCGTTAAAAAAAAAATATATGCACTTGACCGTAACTATAAGCTTATATTTCATTTCTTATGTAATGAAAATCATGGTCATCAATAAAATTACTGTCACAACAAACGTGCTATCAAACAAAACTAATTTCCAAAAAGTTTTGTTGTATATGAATGTTGGATCTAATTATACGACTCTTCTTAGAACTGATTTGGTTTACATGTTGAACTTCTTTGACCAAAACTTGTAACTGGAATTGAAGTACATGTTTCTTAACTACTGCAATTTTCAACTCTATTTGCAAATCATTTTAACTACTTAACCATCAACTAAATGTGCAAATATCATTTTGTATTATGTCTACGGATCCAGCTAAAGTAGATCACCTGACCGAAAATGAAGCATTAGTGATGGCACGATATAGATGAAACACCCTATAACTTGTTAGGAAAATTTGATGCATAAAATAGATTGAACCGGTTAAATAAGGAAGTATACATCAAATAATTAAAGAGAATGTTACCTGCAATCCAAGAACGCTTTAATCTCATCAACAGGTTTATCAACTTGTTCACCTTCAGGTGTGGTAACTGGCTCATACAACTTTGCCGACACTCTATCAGGACCTTTGTTGATATATTTAAACAAATATTTGATTGAACCGGTCTGGTTACACCACTCAACGTTAATGTGGCATTGATAACGTTTTAGAAGCGTAGCATTGTACGGAATAACATAACCATTATGCAACTCATGGCCATTCTTTTCCACATATTTTCCATTGTCCCGTCTTCTATAAACGGGATATCCATCGGCGTCAACTGAGCTGTGTTGTGTGAATTTTTTTGGAAAGTGTTTAGTACATTGACCCCCATCCATACACACCTGTTTTGGATCATCTTCCCCACAAGAACCATGCATCATAAAATCAGTAACTAACTTGTACAAATCCGGGTCATCATCTTTATCTGGTATCTCCGCGGAAATGTATTTATCAATCTGATCAGCATTGGGAACCTTGTCGTCCTTGTGCAAGAACAAACAAACATGCGCGTGCGGAAGTCCTCGCTTTTGGAACTCAACGGTGTACACAACTGCACAATATTGTTACCGTAATTTTCAAAAGTAGAATTGTATAAAATTTCAGAGATCAAATAAAATTTATACTAAACGTATTAATATTTAGTAAATTGTTACGTATAGTACCTGCTTGAACGCGTCCAAATAAACGTAATTCTTTGAAATCCTTCACTAACTGGTCAAGTTTGATCTTAAACACTCTTGTCATCACATCAGGGCAATCTGTGGCAGAAAGGTTATGCTCTCGCATATATCTTGCAATCTCCGGCCAGTTAGGATTGCAAGTCACGGTTATGAACAAATCTGGGCAGCCATACCATCTACACAACGCCATGACATCCATATAGTTCTGTTTCATGTACCTTGGTCTGCCGGTAAATGTAGAAGGCAAGATGACCGGCTTTCCAAGCTTTGTTGGGTCGTTATCACCATCCGCAATGCTCTTACAAATGTTTAAATACGTATCACACCCAAGCTTTGTCTGTTTTGATCGATGGAAAAACAAACGTTCCGTCTCGACCATAGTGTAACCATCCACAAGAAATTGCTGAAACAAACGACTGATAAAGTCTTTTTGTAGTATAAAATTATTCCGAATAAATACTCGTGAAAGTATTTCCCGGGTCGTTCTCCCAACGAAGGTAAAATGGAGTCGTGAATAATCGAATCGCGAAATCGAGTCGTGAAAAGTGGTAAAGTGAAAAATATGATTTTGGAATTCAAATAATAAAAAGTAATAGTGAAATAACCAGAATGTACAAGATATATATGCACCGATGTTAAAAACGCAAAAACGAAAATGCAATCGTAAAATTTAAAACGTAGCGTTTAATGAAAAATAATCCTACGAACTTGAAAATATTTTCTAAAAAATCTTAAACTATTTAAAAGAATTTTAAGAAAAAGAAAAATATTTTTTAGACTTTCTATTTATTTTCTAGAATTTATTTTCTATTTATTGAATTAAAAATAAAGAAAAATAGAAAAACAAATTGGAAAAATGAAAATTAAATTCTAAAAATTATAAAATATTATAAAAGAATTTATAAAAATATTTTTGTATTTTTCAAGATTTTTTCTGAATTTTTATAGATTTTTGTTATTTTAAATTGATTTAAAAGTGATTATGAACTAAAAGAAATTAAGAAAAATAGTAAATGAACTCAGAAAATTATGAAAATTTTACAGAAATTCTAAAATAATAAAAGTGACTCAGAGAAAAATTTTGGAAAAGAAAAATAAATCAGAAGAGCTTATAAGCACCAAATCAGCTTATGGCAAGTGCTTATTAATAAGCACTTGCCATAAAAATTCACAAAACTGAACACACAAGTGTATAATACTCTAATAAGTACACAGGAACTCAGAAATGAACAGATACAAGCACAGAATCCAAAAATGCAAGCAACAAGTAATCTAAGCTATAAACCTAAGCAATAAGCAAATGCCAAAGAGAATAAGCCAGAATCAGAAAACCATATACAGTACTCATAAAACTACAAATGAACTCAGAAAAGCCAAAGAAACTCAAGCACAAGCTCAGATGAACAATAGCAGCCCAATGGTAAAGACAGAAAATGCTATTCTATACTACTCACAAGCAGGCCTGAATAAGCAGTTCTAATAAGCTCTGAACCAGAATATTAAGGGGGCAAACATAAGATTACCATACTGAGAAGCTAAAAACCAAAAAGCTCATATAGATACCATCTCATACTACCTAAATCTACCCAAGAAAGTGAGCCAAAACGAGTGGTGCAGGGGAATAAAAGCTTAATCAGCCAACTTCCATAAGCTATTCCTACAAGTAAATAAGTTCTAAACCTAAATTTTCTTGTTAATTATGATAAACTAGCTACTAGAGAACACAAATCAATAAACCAAATCTATTTCCAACTACTAATGAATCCTACAAGAACTTGAATGCAAGTCAGATTTGACTTTTATTTTGCAACTAAAATTTGACCAAGTTCAATCTAACTCTACTGATTCTACTTCAACTAGTTATGTTAAGCTGAAAATAAAATGAATTAAGCTACATCAATCCATTATGCAACAATCTCTAAGTTAACATTAACTTTTTCTAAGAACTCTTAACTGTGAATGAGATTTGAGAATTACTTTGACTATTTAACTAAACTACCAACTGTTAATATGAACCTAAACTCTATAACTGACCTAAATGAATCTATTGAAAACAGAAAACCAGCAATCACACTACAATAGTACACAGAAAATAGCTAATCCAAACACCCCCATAAATGCAGCTTACACTATGATATTGTGAAAACATCTACATACCAACAATCTATAGATCAATACAACTAAATAACCAATTCAGAAGCCAAATCAGTAACCCAAGACAACAACAATAAGCTGAATCTAAGAAACTCAGAATCAATAGGTACACTAGATCAGCTATGCAACACAGATTCAAGCTATAAAAATGTAAAGATGATCAACAAATCTCAACAACAACAACTACCACAACAAGCTCACTAGACTAAATCAATGAAACAGTTATAATGAAACAAAGATCTACACTAATTTACTCTAAAAGTAATATTCAAAAATATGAAAATGAAATTGAAAACTTACAATTTCCTCTCAGCTCAAAATAGAGAGGTTTCCACACACAGCCTATCTCTAGATAGGCTAAGCTCATCCAATCCAGCTTAACATACCAATTTGTATCCAAAATCACCAATGAAACCTGACAGTTGACTAGTTGACCAAAGCAATTTAATGAAATTCTTAACAGTTCCTCTCTAAAAGCTAGTGTAGAAACTTGAATGAACTTTTGAAATCAATAAACATGAACTTGAAAACAGATTTGTATATTAAAGTGCTTGAAAATCAAATGACAAGAATTATAAACTGAAAACTTGAACTGAATTTTATTAAATCTAAAAGTGATTACAATTAAGCTAAAACTAAATACAATCAAACTAAAATTTGGCAGAGTTTGGCTATTTCAAACTCCATACCTCAATCACTACCCTATCATCTCTATTTATATTACAAGTGAGGAGAGGTATCCACGGATTTCCAACTTGGCAATCCGTGTGAGTTGTGTTTGTTGATAGCATCTGAGCATCGCTTGATCAACTTCAATCATTTCACAATTGATTATAGCCCTTGGATTAGCTTTGGTGACGCATCTCAACCAATAAAGGATTGCCATGTGTATGGAATTGTGCTTCTTACATTCTCTGACACCTTCTGACATCACCAAATCATCTAGAAGATCACTTGATTTGACCATCTTACCCTTAATTGTGGTAATTGTTTGAATTGGGTAATTAGGGTTCTTATTTACTGTTGTATGAATAGTAGATTCTGGGTACGGGTAATATTTGGGGGGCGGGTGAGTGTACGGGTAATTTAATATTATTGGGGTTTGACTTTGGGTGTTGTGGGGTTTGACTGAATTAGGACTGGGCCGGGTCAAGGTTTAGTGGATTGGGCTTTGGACTAAGGTGGTGGCTGGGTATTTTAATTGGATCAGATGGGTTTTATTGGATCAATCCTAATATCAGTTTTGGTAATATTAAAGAAGCAAGGACCAAAAGTGTACTTTCTGAAAATTAGAGGGCCACTTCTGCCAATTATGAAACATTAATCCAAGGGCTAATCTTGCCAAATAGTTATTCTTCAAGGTAGATTCTGACAGTCTGAGCATAAAAGTGATCCGAACTTGAAAACTCTTTCCCGGCTTCGACTCTTGAACCTTTTTCATACTCTCGTGCTCGGTTTTTCCGGTTTTTGTGTGATTTTCGTCACTTTGTAAAATATCCGTACCTGCATATCACAAACACAAAAACACACGTTTTCTTGGCATTTGTTAGCTCAAATAGTCGTTTTGGGTTGGTATTTGGTCAAATAATAATGAGTGAATAAGCACTCACCAACGACCTCCACGCGTAAATAAGTTTTCTTGATTGGAACGATCCTGTATATGAAAAGCAAACCACTCCCTCATAGTAACTATTTTGTCCTTCTTGTCATTGGACGGATCTGAGCTTTCTGACCGAACAGGGCGTTTGCCACGTCTCTTTTGATGTGGTATACCCAAATAATAACCATCTTGCGCTCGAGGCATCAACAAAGGGTATTGCAAAGGAAGGTACATAGGATGGAAAATGTTGATACGTTCCAAACCTTCACGATGTTTCTCAATCACAATATCTCTATCTTCTACACATGTATCGAAGCCACCTACAATAAGACCAGCAACCTCGTTGGTAGCTGGAAGGTTGTAATTTCGTCCATCTTTTCCTCTCTTTGCAATGAGCTTTATTTTTATATTCTGTTCTTTGTCTTCGTCGTACCGATCACGGGCTCTTCTAAATGTTTGTACCAAATCGCTGGCAGTGTCTAATACCTCCCTTACCTGGCCGATAATGTTCCGATCAATACGATCATTTGGAGTTGGAGTGGTAGAGGAGGACGAAGACCCACTGCAAATGAGATGATATATGTTATTACTTGTAATTTGAGATAATTACAAAACATGTGTTACTCAACTTGGATAAAGAAAATAAAAACTTAACTGACGCAAATTACCTTATTGATTTTGCTCGATTCTCAGTTTCGTTTTCAGTGTCATAGATATACAGCTGTGCAAATTTTGGAGGAGCACCTGCTTCGGGAAGCAAACTACCGATCTTATGGTATGTTTGTCCATGTAATCGAAATACGTATGGAGCACGGCCTTCTCTGTTAATGGAATCATCCACCTTTCCGCCCATGGAAGTAAACGCGAACATGCTGTTGTACGTTCTAATATTTTTTTGAAATTTCTACTCCTTGCATCGTCATTATAAAACAAATCATGTAACGGCTGTGGAGCAGGGGAGGTTGTTTCACAAAACTTTTCCTTTGCCACAACATATACTATATGATTTATTTGTTGGATTAGCGTTTCCTTTTCTTGCTTTTGCCTCCCATACCAATGCATGACATTCGGTACACTCAAACGACGGATCACCAATATCATAGTACTCTGCAATTAAAAATTTTATCTTAATGTGATATTAGGCAATTAGATACAATTTTTAATGATATTAAATTCAACTTAAGCGAAGTACCTTCGGATACACCAATGTATTTGTCATATTCTTTAGTCACATCCACATCATGTACACTAAGATTAAATCTAACTGGCGTGCGAGTATGTAAAACTGGTCTCTTTGTCCTCTTTTCCCTTCTTGATGATTCTCCTACTTCAAATGTTGATTTTCGTGTTGCTGTGACAGGATAGGTTGTGTTAGCACCAGGTGTTGATGTGATGGTATTTTGTTGATTAACACGAACAACAGCAGGTGTGTTGAAAGAAACTGCAAACACCATAAAAGAAATAGTTAAAAGCAACTTAGAGACATAACAATGCTGCTAATGGTAATATATATTTTCTTAAAAGATTACCGTTTGAAACATTGGTTAGGGGAGTTTGTTTTCTACGTGTGCCGGGAGCCGGCGTAACTTGATTACTACTTCTTGGCGAAGCATTAGTCGTGGTTGTACTACGAATAACATTGGCACTCGTGGTCGAAGTAAGTGGAGTTGGATATACTATAAATAAATTAAGAAATTTAGTGACATATTATATAATTGTTGAAAAACATGTTGCATAATAAACATGTATATTTTTCTTACCATTTGAGCTTCCAGAGGGAGGAGTTCTAAGGAACGCATTAGAGGAAGGACACATTGTAACATTTCCTGGTTGATTCGGCATAAGTGCGAAAGGACCTACCAGATTTTTGGGAATATAACACCCCCAAAATCGATCAATACAGCGGAAGACTTAAAATGTCAGCGGAAGACTTTTGGGGTATTATATTGTGGATCTTTCGTCACAATTATAGAAAACGATTCAAGTGATCGTTTTAAGTTTTATTTAAAATACCAAATATTCATAATTCCAAGAGAATTCGTTATTTAACAACAAGTTTTATTTAAAGAGAAATAAACGTTTCTTTATTTGCCCACTTCGTGCCGTTGCCATCCATTCCATTTAGTTACCTGAGATAAACATGCTAAAAGTCAACAAAAGTTTAGTGAAATTCATAGGTTTATATTTAAGAGTTTGAACACAAGAGATAGATGTTTATTGTAATATCGATACAAATAAACAAGTTTGAAAATCACATTCATTATTGCATTAAGCTCATGACACTCAACGATTCAACAGACATCAATATTTTCATAATAATGATGTGAAATATATATAGCCCCCAAGATAGGTATTTGCCAGTAACCTATTATATTCAAATAACGTGCATTTGGTGACTTTCCTCTAGCAACCAAATGGGGATTGTCAATCCCTAATAGATCTATTCACAATTATTTACGTTCACTTTTCAAGTGATTAAGGTTCATGATCGAGGGACTTTTGGCAATAGCTACTTAAGCAATAATAAGATCAGGAAAAGACTTGTGTTCGGTTTTTAAGCATGTATCCCCCCCCCCCCCCCCCCCACAGAAAATTAGTTAAATGTGGGCTATGAACTCACCTTAGTAGGATAGTAGAACAATTGTAATCTCAACGATGCAAGGCAACGGCTTCACACACAACCTAAAAGATATGGCACGTTTTAGTTCTTAAGTCTCGTTTTATTGCGATCGTTTATTATTAATTATAAAGAATCGATAAAGTGCATATGTGATATGTTGCGTCGTATAAAATGAATAATGGTTACGTATTGTTTTATTCGTCTATATTTGTTTATCGTTATATAAGTTTTATTCGTATTATAATAAGTTACGTTTTATTATTTATCACTTTAATATATAATCAAATATATATATATATAATAAATATAGAATTATTATTAAAAGTAAATATTTCAATTCGATCCCTAATGTTTTCTCACTTTTACACTTTTTACCCTTAACGGAAAATATTTACGCCGTTAGTCCAAAAGTTATATATATTTATATTTTTAGTCCCAATTTTCAAATATATACATTTATAATCCTTAAGTTTCAATATTTACAGTTTATACCCCTTAGAAAACAGTTTTTATATTTTTCACTAAAGTTTACCAATTTGGCAATTTTAGTCCTTATCCTTCGTACTTTTGCAAAAATAGTCCCAACTTTACCAAATTCAAAACTTAACATTTTTATTATTTCATTAAGCTCAAAATATTTAGAAAAGTTTATTTTCACAGCTTATTAGCTTATTATTAGCTTATTTTGTTATTTGGGCTTAACGATCCAATATTAAGGCCCGTTAAGGTTTTATGATCCAAAGGTTTTGGGGGAACACTAGGTTAGTCGAAATCCATCATTTTAAGTTATAACACCATTTCAAAATAGCTTATACGTTCAGCTTATTACAATAAGCTAGAACAAGCTTTTTGGGCTTGTAAGCCCACGTAAGGTTTTAAAGTTTCTTAAAACAGTTTCCATCGTGATTTACTTTAGGTCTCGTTAGGTGCTTAAATGAAATCATTAGGTCCAAGTATTTATCATTCTCGTTTCTATTTCAAGTAGGTAATTAGATTGTACAAAAATAATAATAGGTCGTGTGTTAAATTTAGAAATGGCGAGGTCAAATTGTAAGTCCAAACTCATTACGTAAAAACTATATAGGACGAAAAATAAACTAAGTCTTTTAGTATTTTTCGTATAGGTTCACTACACTTAGAAACGTGTGATTTTTAGTGTGTAGATGTTATTATAAGTTCAAATCTTTTATAGGTTCTCATTTGTGACGTAGCCAAATAATAGTAGGACACATAAAATGTATACGTTGTTTTTAAGATTTACGTTTTATAGGTTTTAAATGATCGTGTATAAACAAGAAATTCGTATATGAAAATAATGAAAATAAAGATTTGGAGTCTCACCTCACCTCAAAAGGTGGAGTAAAAAAAGACGTATGGTTCGTGTATATGGTTCAATGCTCCGTGGTTCACTTCTCGTACTTCCAAAGGTTCAAGAGGTTCTAATCCTTGCTTCCTAGGTTCTCTTCAAAGCGTGGTTCTCCTAGCAATCCGTATGTCCCTCCATCACTTCTTCTCGTTGGTATTTTTAGTGGTATGGTTCGTATGAGTGCATGTGGTGATTTAGGTTTGCATGGAAGTCTTATATAGGCTGTATTTTTGAAGTGTAGAAACAAGATGAGCTCACGAGCGTTTGAGGTTGCATGTTAGGCAAATAGTAGCACCACTTCCTTCGTCCAATGAGGTGCGTACAAGCCAAGAGTCTTGTGAAAACATTCCTGCCAATTTTCTGTTCATTCACTTGTCATAGGGGAAGAGGGGAGGTGTGGAAGGAATATTTGGCCACGATTTGGCATTATCTTGATGGAAGTTCTCATGCATTTGCTTTGAACGTTTTTAATATAGTAATCGAAGGTGAGTGAGCAAAGTTTTGGTCTTGTGTGTATCTTGGGTACTAGGCGAATCATGATGTGCAATAACATTGGTTCGTTATGTGTAGAAATCGTATAATAATAGGGTACGTTTGGAGTGTCGAGGCTAGCCAAAAATCAAAAAAAAAAAAAAAAAAAAAAAAAACAAGGGTGCGTTTTGGGCTTGTAGCTGGGCTAGTGGTGGTGTCGGCCCAAGCAAAAGAAAAAGAAACAAAAAGAGTCCGTTTGGTTATGTATTGGATTACGAGGCCCAAAGGGTGTTGGGGGCCCACCTGGGGTATCTTGATTATCGTGTCGAAGTTCAAAAATATTAGTGAGCGTTATCGGGAAGTTTCGTAGGTTCGGGAAATATATAAATAGTATACGTTATTTAGACGAAATGTATTATTAAATAATAACGCGTTATATAATTATTTATCGTTCGCAATAATCATAGGCAACCTAGGTTGTGTGTAAGCATCGTTCCTGGGTAAATGATCAATCACAGTTATCATAGTGGTTCAATATCAAGCCATATCAAAAAAAAAATTTGTTACCCGTGAAATGGTGTTAATTTAGCGTAACATCGTTTTATTTATTCGTATGCATTTACTAATCGTATGGGAAATTTACGAGAGGTTACATTACCTACTTCTTACAGGGAATTCCGTCCCGGAATTGTAGTCTAAGATAGTTGTCGAGGGTGTCTTAGGTGAAGAGATGTGGGTACTTGGAGCGAATCTGATCCTCGCGCTCCCAGGTGTATTCCGGTCCTCGCTTGGAGTCCTAACGAACTTTGACAATAGGGATACGGTTTTGTTTTAGTTGTTTGACTTCTCTATCCATAATTTCAATGGGTTCCTCGGTAAAGATAAGGTTATCATCTAGTCGAATTTCCTTCAATGGAATCACGAGAGATTCATCGGATAAACACTTCTTAAGGTTTGACACATGAAAGGTGTCGTGAATCCGACTAAGTTCTTCGGGTAGTTCTAGTTTATAAGCCACGGGTCCTATCCTTTCCAGGATTTTGAATGGACCGATGTATCTGGGGTTCAACTTTCCATGCTTTCCAAATCGTACCATTCCCTTCCAGGGAGATACTTTCAATAAGACTCTGTCTCCTAGTTGAAATTCCATGGGTTTCCTTTTTAGGTCTGCGTAGCTTTTTTGTCGGTCTCGGGCTGCTTGTAAGCGTTGCTTAATCTTAATGATTTTCTCGGTTGTTTCTCTAACAAGGTCTGGTCCTATAAGTTGTCTTTCTCCGACTTCTGCCCAACAGACGGGCGATCTGCACTTTCTACCATACAGTGCTTCGAATGGTGCTGCTTTTATACTGGCGTGGTAACTATTGTTGTATGAAAACTCTGCTAATGGTAAGTGCTTATCCCAACCTTTTCCAAAATCGATAACACATGCTCGGAGCATATCTTCCAAGGTTTGAATAGTTCTTTCACTTTGACCATCAGTTTGAGGGTGGTAGGCTGTGCTCATATCTAGTTTAGTTCCTAAGGCTTTCTGTAATGATTTCCAAAAGTGTGAGATGAAACGACTATCTCGATCCGAGATAATCGAAATTGGTACTCCATGTCGAGTGACAATTTCCTTCATATATATCTGAGTTAGTGTATTCATCTCATCGGTTTCTTTGATGGGTATAAAATGAGCGGATTTTGTTAGACGATCCACAATAACCCATATTGTGTCGTGTCTGGATGAGGTTCTTGGGAGTTTGGTGATGAAGTCCATAGTGATTCGTTCCCATTTCCACATAGGAAGTTCTGGTTGTACAAGTAAGCCTGAAGGTTACTGATGTTCTGCCTTTACCCTTGAACATGTTAAACATTTACTGACATATTCTGCGATGTCAGCCTTCATGTTTGGCCACCAATATAGTCTCTTTAAATCCTGATACATCTTGTCGGAACCTGGATGAATGGAGTATTTTGACTTGTGAGACTCATACATGATGAGCTCACGAATACCTCCGATCATCGGGATCCAACTTCTGTCCTTGAAACATAGTGTTCCATCAGATTTCTTCACGAAACCATTCTTATTCTCGGGCATACCGTAAATCTTTTCTTTGGGTCGGTTTTCTTCTTTAAGTGCTTCGTTCTGCGCGGTAAGGATTTGGGATGGAAGGGGTGAGTGGATAGTCATCCCTAGTGATCTAACTCGAAGGGGTTTCAATCGTTCTTTTCGGCTTAACGCATCTGCTACTACATTAGCCTTTCCTGGGTGGTAACGGATCTCACAATCATAATCGCTGAGCAACTCTAGCCAGCGACGTTGCCTCATATTCAAATCCTTCTGATCCAAAATGTGTTGAAGACTCTTGTGGTCGGTGTATACGGTGCATTTGGTGCCATATAAGTAGTGTCTCCACAACTTGAGCGCAAACACTACAGCTCCTAACTCCAAGTCATGAGTCGTGTAGTTTTCCTCATGTTTCTTTAGTTGGCGGGATGCATAAGCTATCACTCTGCTTCTTTGCATCAAGACTGCTCCTAGTCCATGATAAGATGCGTCGCAATATACTATAAAGTCCTCGTTTCCTTCTGGGAGGGCTAATATTGGAGCTTCACAAAGCTTTTGTTTTAACAACTGGAAGGCTGCTTCTTCCTTTTCTTCCCAGATGTACTTCTCATTCTTTTGGGTCAACTTAGTCAACGGTTTTGCAATCTTGGAGAATCCTTCTATAAATCTTCGGTAGTAACCTGCGAGACCTAAAAATTGACGAATCTCCGTGGGGTTTGTAGGAGATGACCAACCTTTAACAGCCTCAATCTTTGCAGGGTCTACGTGAATGCCTTGACTATCGATGATGTGTCCTAAAAACTGTACGGTGTGAATCCAAAAGTCGCATTTAGAGAACTTAGCGTACAATTCTTCCTTCTTGAGCAGTTCTAAAATGATTCGTAAATGTCCCGCGTGTTCTTCTTCGTTGTGAGAGTAGATCAAAATATCGTCGATGAACACTATTACAAACTTATCCAAGTAAGGTTTGCATACTCGATTCATTAAATCCATGAAAACTGCTGGTGCATTGGTCAGACCGAACGGCATTACTTGAAATTCGTAGTGACCATAGCGCGTTCTGAATGCAGTTTTCGGAATATCTTCTTCTCGAACTCTAAGCTGATGATATCCTGATCTTAGATCAATTTTTGAGTACACACTTGATCCTTGCAATTGGTCGAACAGATCATCAATTCGAGGTAATGGGTATCGATTCTTTACCGTAAGTTTATTCAATTCCCGGTAATCGATGCACATTCGAAAGGATCCATCCTTCTTCTTAACGAACAAAATCGGAGCTCCCCAAGGTGATGAGCTTGGTCGAATAAATCCTTTATCCGATAATTCCTTTAGTTGTTCTGACAACTCTTCCATTTCAGATGGCGCTAGTCTATAAGGTGCTTTAGCTACTGGTGCCGCTCCAGGCACTAGTTCAATCTGAAATTCTACTTGACGTACGGGTGGAATACCAGGTAATTCTTCAGGGAATACTTCAGGGAAATCCCTAACGATAGGAACGTCATCAAGCTGCTTTTCGGATGACTTACTTTCCGTAACTTGAGCTATGAATACTTGACATCCTTCTTTCATGTATTTTATTACTCGCATACATGAGATAATTCCATATCGAGGTTTGCTTTTGTCACCCTGGACAATGAGTGTTTCATCCTTGAGTGGTATATGGACGGCCTTTTCGTCACAGTGAATCCTAGCACGATGGTGGGATAGCCAATCCATGCCGACGATAGCGTCGAAGCTACCAAGTTGAACCGGCATAAGATCAATGGCAAAAGGTTTTTCAGATAAGGTTAGGGTGCAATCTTTAATGATAGTATTGGTGTCTATTAAATTCCCGTCAGCCATTTCGACTTCGTAGGTGGTGTTTAGCTTAGAGGGGGTAACATTTAGTAAAGGGGCAAACGTATCCGATATAAAACTCTTATCGGCGCCCGAATCAAACAATACTCTAGCATTATGATGGTTTAGTAGAAACGTACCGGTGACTACATCGGGCCCGTTTCCATCTCCGAGTAGGTATACTCTAGCTTGGGCGTTGGCTGGTTCGTTTCCTTTTGGGCAGTTTCTCCGGATGTGTCCTACTTCTCCGCATCCGAAACAAGTGGGTGGTATAGCTAATGCGTTGCTTCCCGTAGCAGGAATCTTACAGTTCCTGGTTTGATGCCCGATTTTATGACATTTGTCACATCGGATGGTACAACGACCCTCATGATGAAGTTTGCATCGCTGGCACAGGGGTTTCTGTCCGTTGTACCCTACACCTTCCGTAGCGGTGTAGACTCGGGGTTTTTCTTGTCTTTGATTCTGCTGCTGAGTGCTTCAGGTGTTGTGATATGGTTGGTGGTTCCGATTATTGTTGCGTTGGTTGTTGTTGCGGTGATGACTGTTGTAGTTCTGCTGGTTGTTGTTTTGATGGTGAGTGGTCCTTTTATCGTCCAATTTCCTTTTAAGTTCATTGTATTTCACTTCTCGATCCAGAAGTTTCTGAGCAAGTTCCATTGCTGCTTCTAAGGTTGGCGGATTTGCTGAGGTGACATTTCCTTCAATACTCCTAGGGAGTCCTTCGACATATTTCTCTAATGTCTTCTCATAATCGGGTACCATGGTAGGGCATAGTATCTTAAGTTCTTGGAATCTCCGGTTGTAACTTCTCAAATCAACTCCTTTCACTATTAAGGTATGGAACTCATCTTCGAGTTTTCGCAGTTCGGAACGGGGACAATACTTCTTTAGTATTTTAGCCTTGAACTCAATCCAAGTAAGCTGATGTGCTGCTTCTGCTCCTAGTGTTTGAACGGTAGAGTTCCACCAGGATAGAGCGTCTTGCATTAGCGTTCCCGTTGCGAAGCTCACTTTGTTGTTTTCCGAGCATCCACTTCTTTGGAAAACAGTTTCACTTCTTTCAAACCATTGAGCTAATTCCGACACTCCTTCAATCCCTTTGAAATACGTCGGTTGACACGCTATGAAGTCTTTGTAGGTGCAGTAGCGGGGTGCCGGTGCATTTCCGTCTCTATTACGGTTTTGTTCAGCTAAAACGGCATTAACGCCGTCAGCGATTGCTTGCTGGATTGCAGCCGGGGTCATAACTTCGGGGTTCGCCGGTGCGGCGTTCGTGGTTGTTCTCCTAGTTCTAGCCATATTGCTATAAAATAAGGTATATTATTAGAACATTTACAATAATCTTATCACGTTGAAAATACATATCGAGTAATGAATAGTTAAATATAGGTCGTAGTTACAATGATTCGATCATCGTAAGTTTTCGTATGTTGGGATAACACACATAACGAATAAGTTTGACCTGTATGAACCAATATATTACGATATAATGCAACGTAAATAAAGATAAAATAAACTTCCATAAATCAATGTCATGGTGTTACAACACTTATTTGTACTTGTGCAAATGTTTACAAAACACGACAAGATATTCTTATTTGTAGGACATTGATTTTTCTTAACAAGGTGGTGGTCTCATGGTTTTCCTAAGGCTTTGTTTAGGCGGTTTTGGAGTTCTTGAATGGCAGTGGACATGGTTTCCATGGTTTGATCTCGAGCTCTTTCCCTTTCTCGAGCTTTTAGCAGGGCTTGCCTAAGGCGTAGGTTTTCAGTGTTGATCCTTTCAATTTCTCGGTCTAAAGTTCCCAATGCTATTTCGGTTGAAGTGTTAGCCCCACAAAGAGCTCCTATGAATTCCATTGATTCCCAAAATAGAGAATCCAACTTTTCGACCTTATCCTCTACTGCAAGATGACCAATTATGAGACTGTTCATGTCATCTTCAAAGGTTTCTAGAAGTTCCTGTGGAATCTTGTTGAGTATACTAGCGATGGAATCAAGTCGGTCTTCGTGGCGAACCATTCTTGCAGCTAACAATGGTATGGTATGGTGTATGGGTTCCCCAGTGACTGGCAGTATTCGGGAGGTAGAGTAAGAACTTTCCCCAAGTTCCCTTGTTGTTGGTGTTCCTTCTTGAGATCTCCAATATCGCATAATGGGCAATAAGAAAGACCATTTACGAGCATCTGCCCGTTTGTGGGTCCTTCGGCGACTACGGTGAATACTAGATTCTGAGGCGGTTGGGCGGATTGGGTAAATCTTTCGGTGAGGTGTTAGAGGGACACTTTGGTAAGGTGCTGGTGGTGATGCTAGTGGAGGTGATACTATAGGTGATGGTGTTAGTGGTACAGTAGTAGTTTGGCTGTAGAAGATAGTTGGTACTGGTGGTATTACTGGTGGTGCAGGTGGTGATGGCACAACTGATTCAGGTGGTATGACAAGAGCTGGTGCTGGTACAGCAGTACTTGCTTCATACGGCTGAAGTTGTCTAATTTGCCTAGATCGGCGAATCGGACCAGATGTTGCCAGAGGAGAAGCCTCTGTGTCAGATGCTGGCAGAAATTGCTGGCTTTGCATGTATCTGTCGGTAGCAGGAGACATAGGCATAGGTGAGGTAGCATAGGCTGAAGTAACATCTTCAGTTCCTGAGTTTGAGGACAAGCTGATAGGGTGGGTGTTCGAAGACATGTTACTGTAATAAATCTCCCGATTAGTAAATGTAAGCATAATTATAACCAGTTTAAAAATGCTATAAAGGTAATTAATACTTTTTACCAATTACTGGGATGCGTAGGCACGAAGGGCGTAGGATGGTATTTTATGAAAATTTTGTCCCGTTTTAAAGTGTAGTTATAGTCCAATGTTCCAAAAACACTTGGTTCACTATAACCGTAGCTCTGATGCCAATCTATAACACCCCCAAAATCGATCAATACAGCGGAAGACTTAAAATGTCAGCGGAAGACTTTTGGGGTATTATATTGTGGATCTTTCGTCACAATTATAGAAAACGATTCAAGTGATCGTTTTAAGTTTTATTTAAAATACCAAATATTCATAATTCCAAGAGAATTCGTTATTTAACAACAAGTTTTATTTAAAGAGAAATAAACGTTTCTTTATTTGCCCACTTCGTGCCGTTGCCATCCATTCCATTTAGTTACCTGAGATAAACATGCTAAAAGTCAACAAAAGTTTAGTGAAATTCATAGGTTTATATTTAAGAGTTTGAACACAAGAGATAGATGTTTATTGTAATATCGATACAAATAAACAAGTTTGAAAATCACATTCATTATTGCATTAAGCTCATGACACTCAACGATTCAACAGACATCAATATTTTCATAATAATGATGTGAAATATATATAGCCCCCAAGATAGGTATTTGCCAGTAACCTATTATATTCAAATAACGTGCATTTGGTGACTTTCCTCTAGCAACCAAATGGGGATTGTCAATCCCTAATAGATCTATTCACAATTATTTACGTTCACTTTTCAAGTGATTAAGGTTCATGATCGAGGGACTTTTGGCAATAGCTACTTAAGCAATAATAAGATCAGGAAAAGACTTGTGTTCGGTTTTTAAGCATGTATCCCCCCCCCCCCCCCACAGAAAATTAGTTAAATGTGGGCTATGAACTCACCTTAGTAGGATAGTAGAACAATTGTAATCTCAACGATGCAAGGCAACAGCTTCACACACAACCTAAAAGATATGGCACGTTTTAGTTCTTAAGTCTCGTTTTATTGCGATCGTTTATTATTAATTATAAAGAATCGATAAAGTGCATATGTGATGTGTTGCGTCGTATAAAATGAATAATGGTTACGTATTGTTTTATTCGTCTAAATTTGTTTATCGTTATATAAGTTTTATTCGTATTATAATAAGTTACGTTTTATTATTTATCACTTTAATATATAATCAAATATATATATATATATAATAAATATAGAATTATTATTAAAAGTAAATATTTCAATTCGATCCCTAATGTTTTCTCACTTTTACACTTTTTACCCTTAACGGAAAATATTTACGCCGTTAGTCCAAAAGTTATATATATTTATATTTTTAGTCCCAATTTTCAAATATATACATTTATAATCCTTAAGTTTCAATATTTACAGTTTATACCCCTTAGAAAACAGTTTTTATACTTTTCACTAAAGTTTACCAATTTGGCAATTTTAGTCCTTATCCTTCGTACTTTTGCAAAAATAGTCCCAACTTTACCAAATTCAAAACTTAACATTTTTATTATTTCATTAAGCTCAAAATATTTAGAAAAGTTTATTTTCACAGCTTATTAGCTTATTATTAGCTTATTTTGTTATTTGGGCTTAACGATCCAATATTAAGGCTCGTTAAGGTTTTATGATCCAAAGGTTTTGGGGGAACACTAGGTTAGTCGAAATCCATCATTTTAAGTTATAACACCATTTCAAAATAGCTTATACGTTCAGCTTATTACAATAAGCTAGAACAAGCTTTTTGGGCTTGTAAGCCCACGTAAGGTTTTAAAGTTTCTTAAAACAGTTTCCATCGTGATTTACTTTAGGTCTCGTTAGGTGCTTAAATGAAATCATTAGGTCCAAGTATTTATCATTCTCGTTTCTATTTCAAGTAGGTAATTAGATTGTACAAAAATAATAATAGGTCGTGTGTTAAATTTAGAAATGGCGAGGTCAAATTGTAAGTCCAAACTCATTACGTAAAAACTATATAGGACGAAAAATAAACTAAGTCTTTTAGTATTTTTCGTATAGGTTCACTACACTTAGAAACGTGTGATTTTTAGTGTGTAGATGTTATTATAAGTTCAAATCTTTTATAGGTTCTCATTTGTGACGTAGCCAAATAATAGTAGGACACATAAAATGTATACGTTGTTTTTAAGATTTACGTTTTATAGGTTTTAAGTGATCGTGTATAAACAAGAAATTCGTATATGAAAATAATGAAAATAAAGATTTGGAGTCTCACCTCACCTCAAAAGGTGGAGTAAAACAAGACGTATGGTTCGTGTATATGGTTCAATGCTCCGTGGTTCACTTCTCGTACTTCCAAAGGTTCAAGAGGTTCTAATCCTTGCTTCCTAGGTTCTCTTCAAAGCGTGGTTCTCCTAGCAATCCGTATGTCCCTCCATCACTTCTTCTCGTTGGTATTTTTAGTGGTATGGTTCGTATGAGTGCATGTGGTGATTTAGGTTTGCATGGAAGTCTTATATAGGCTGTATTTTTGAAGTGTAGAAACAAGATGAGCTCACGAGCGTTTGAGGTTGCATGTTAGGCAAATAGTAGCACCACTTCCTTCGTCCAATGAGGTGCGTACAAGCCAAGAGTCTTGTGAAAACATTCCTGCCAATTTTCTGTTCATTCACTTGTCATAGGGGAAGAGGGGAGGTGTGGAAGGAATATTTGGCCACGATTTGGCATTATCTTGATGGAAGTTCTCATGCATTTGCTTTGAACGTTTTTAATATAGTAATCGAAGGTGAGTGAGCAAAGTTTTGGTCTTGTGTGTATCTTGGGTACTAGGCGAATCATGATGTGCAATAACATTGGTTCGTTATGTGTAGAAATCGTGTAATAATAGGGTACGTTTGGAGTGTCGAGGCTAGCCGAAAATCAAAAAAAAAAAAAAAAAAAAAAAACAAGGGTGCGTTTTGGGCTTGTAGCTGGGCTAGTGGTGGTGTCGGCCCAAGCAAAAGAAAAAGAAACAAAAAGAGTCCGTTTGGTTATGTATTGGATTACGAGGCCCAAAGGGTGTTGGGGGCCCACCTGGGGTATCTTGATTATCGTGTCGAAGTTCAAAAATATTAGTGAGCGTTATCGGGAAGTTTCGTAGGTTCGGGAAATATATAAATAGTATACGTTATTTAGACGAAACGTATTATTAAATAATAACGCGTTATATAATTATTTATCGTTCGCAATAATCATAGGCAACCTAGGTTGTGTGTAAGCATCGTTCCTGGGTAAATGATCAATCACAGTTATCATAGTGGTTCAATATCAAGCCATATCAAAAAAAAAAAAAATTGTTACCCGTGAAATGGTGTTAATTTAGCGTAACATCGTTTTATTTATTCGTATGCATTTACTAATCGTATGGGAAATTTACGAGAGGTTACAGGGAATCACATGAATGTTAGATATTTCATTTATATTTTATGTTGTTCGTCAAATAAACTTATTTGCACATATTGTTAAATAAGAACATAGAAGAACTATAATGTAGCAGGCATAAACGCGAATGGAATGTTTTAATAATACCGTTTGAAAAAGGATTAAAAGGAGACTGTCTTTTTCGTGGTGCAGCAAGGGTAGATGCTTGTTCATCACTTCTTGGCAAACAATTAGAAGCAAAGTTTGTATGCTGACCATTGCCAGTGGTGTTGGAAACAACAGATGTTTGAGATCCTAATAAAAAGAAAATACACTGGACTTGTTAAAAACTACAACAATGCTTCACCTAAGTACATTATCAAGCATTTACTATCCTATACATAATAGATATGTTACCTAATTGTGGTTGAAAAGTGGAAGTTGTACTTCTGTTAACTTGTAAATTATGTGACGGAGTCAATGGGGATGAGGATCGTGCAAACGGGACGTGACTGTTTAAGGGCAATATGTTGTTTGTTGTCTGAAAAGGTAATCCTGAAATCATAAAAAAACTTTATGAAACTTTATGACCCTGGTGTACTTTTATATAACACAGCGAAAAAGTAACTTACGATTTGTTAAGTCCGCAAGAGGTAGTCTACTATGAGTTCTTGGCTGCAAGCGTGTAGAGTGAGTAGATGACCCTATAATTGCAAACAAAATTAAGAATAGCGAAACATATTTGAAATCAGTTTATATAGTGTATAAAGAAATGGTTCGACAGACAAAAGTAATCTATTGAGAGTTAAAACCTGGTAACTTTGACAGTGGTGTTGAAGATGTATTTGATTGCGAAGATGCAGGCAAGTTTTCCTTTAGAGGATCATCTATTAAATACATACATACAAAGTTAGCTACAATAATATGAAGCTATATCATGTTGTTTTATACAGATACATAAAGTTACATGTGAGAAGCTCTGCCAAAGAAACTCTTTTGCTTGAAGGTGGTGTTAGTAAATCTGACAAAGGAACTCTTCTGTTTGACCCTTGATTCGTGTGTGTTAAATCAACACTTTGCTGATTTGTATATTGAGGGTTTTTGCCGAAAGACGCTTGTTTTTTTTGACGTTTTCTTGAATCTGGTTGTTTGTTTTGTTCCACGATTATGAATTAACAGGAGTAGTTGTCGTCTAAAAGAAGAGTATGGATTTTATAGTTGTGTGATTAGGGTAACATGTAACTCAAAATTTGAAATTTAAACAATGATCATTAAAAAAAATTTGACAATCAAGTTTTCTATTTTTGTAAAGTAAAATTCGGTATTAATAGATATCAATAATATTCAATGTAATTTATTGAGATTAAAAAAAAAGATTTGAATATCAATCTCTTATAATATGTTATACGTTGATAATAAGAAGTAAATTCAAAGGAAGGCACAAATAACAATATTAGATAAAATAATTCCATAGACATGTTAATATCCGAATACATTTATTAAGATAAGTGAAATAACAAAACTCAGTTGAAGCATAACGATATGTGGAAAGATCAATCCTGACTAAAGAAGCCTAAATCGACAACGTAATCATCAGTTATCTCATGTCCCATCGCGCGTAATTCGGTGATCAAAGAACCTGTCTTTAAAAGCTTGGAATTAACACCATTCAGAACCTTTCGAGACTCTTCAAGATCACCCACATTATCTTTAAGCCAGTCAAGAAGAATGGATTCATCAAGGTCATCTATGACAGCAAAACAACATAGAGATACAAATAATTATGATGAAAAAAAACACATATCGATTTAATTTTAGTAAACCATTTATATTACGTACCTTTATTATTCTCACATGAATCACCTTCTTCAAATACTGATGCAAGAAACCTCATTGCTTCGTCAACTTTAGAATCTATACGTTTACTGTCTTGTTCACGTACCTCATGTTCAGTTTTTGCTTGGGTTTCAGGTTTGTTGCCATCAATGATTGGATCTTTGAATTTCGAACTTTTCTCAATAACGGGTGATTTTGCGTGTTCATTGTTTTTAGGGTTTGATGAGGCCATGGATAAAACGTAAACTGTTATGGGACGGTATATATAGACGTAGATGTTGGTGATCCTTGATGGTTTTAGGGTTTTTTTATTTTGTATATTTATGTTACAATATTTGCAGATATGTTTATTTTTATTATATTGTATATATAGAAACTGTATCATCCTATATATATAGACGTGGAGTTGTTAACAATGGGGTAATGGAAATAAATGAATTAGTAAACGTAAAATGAAAAGCTTCATACAATGTCAACAACAAATAAGGCAATAGATAAAAAGAGTTCATAAAAAACAGCATAAAATACCAATAAAATAAGACGAAAGCATTTGATTATTTAGAAAAGGCTGACCACGTTGAGTAACGATGTTTTGAATATCAAAAATCGTCATCGTCGCTTTCGTCAGACGAATCATCAGAAGGAGCATCTTTATCGTCAATGAAGTCGGATAAGTCAGCTCCATCATCGGTTTCATTTTCAGATTCGTCGGAATTAGTTTCAAGATCGGATAAACCAATTCCATCTTCCGAATCAGTAAGATCTTCAACAATATCGCTTATGTGAACGGTGTTGTCTTCAAAGCTGTTATAAGGTTCGTCTTCCGTCTCATTGTCACTAACGTTGACTTGATGAGCATTGGATGAGGACGTCCTCCTTTTCTTGTTTGACCGACTAAAACTTATTGGAGCATCGTCATCAAATTCCTAAGTAAAAGAGTTAAGTAAGATCCATCAGTAGTATATTTTACATATTAAGATTTGTAATTACAACAAATGTAAAGAATTATAAGTTTTGTGGAATTAATATACCTCCTTAGGTTTAGTTTTAATTTCAGCGTCATTTGAGTCATTTTTTTTGTGACAATGGTTCGCCTTGTTCGTCGTCAGAGGACGGAATATCAATAACATTTTTAGTTACAACATGGCCATCTTTCATCAACCTACCACATTTTCGCGGTAGTGGGACAGGCTGCATAATTTAAAAATTAAGTTACATCTATAATAAACTTTACATTATTTATGTCAAAATAAAACAAATAAAATTTAACGAGAAAATGTATAGTCATAATACTTACTACGTCATAATCGCTAATCTCGACAACTGATTTTTCTTTACCGGTCACAACTATAGGATTCGGTGCTTTAGCGTGATTGATTGGCTACATTGAAAAAATAAAGAAAAACAATAAATTTAAAGTAAGCTACAAAGAATCTGGTTACAAATGAATTCAAAAAGCAACAATAAAAAATTGTTTGTTGCGTATAAAGATCTATACTCATAATTCTTACTACGTCATCATCACAAATCTCGACAACCGGTTTTTCTTTACCGGTCACATATATAGGAATGGGTGCTTTAGCGTCTTCTTGTTGGTTCTTTGGCTACATGGAAAAAAATAACAATAAATTTAAAGTAAGCTACAAACAATCCAGTTACAAATGAATTCAAAAGGAATAAACAAAAAATGGTTTGGTACGTATAGATGTGTACCTTTGATGAGTTAGTGTTCACCATAATGAGATGTTAAGAAAAGTGTGTCAATGATGTGTGAATTAAGAGACCTTATATATATATAAAATGAAGATGAAAATATATTAGGAATTGATTAGTAAAATATTTTATTTTATTTGTAAATTACATATTAGTTGAGAGTTGATTACATCAAATATTGTTTTGTATAAATAAAATAACTTTTGTTTAAAAATTATTACTTAACATAGTTTGAATAACTTGTTGCATAATTCTTCAAATGGATCTAATTAGTTGATTTGTGCTCGAATATAGAGGTTGCCAATGTGTTTCGGTTAACACTTATGAGAATAATGAGTTGGGCCCGAAATTTATGTGATAATAATGTAAAATTGAGAGGTTTGGTAAAAGCCCAACACATTATTACACTAATTAAAAAAAACCTACATGCAACTTGAAAGGCCTATGCGTGTAACGTTACCCAAAATCAAATGATTACTATTTAGAAAATATTTATCACTCTCTTCAATACCCTTCTCTTCATAAACGCATTGTCAAATCATATAAACATTCACCAAAAAAAAAACAACACTAAGAAGATTGAAAGGTTAGTTAAAATCACAATCTAATCATATTCCTTTGATCTAATGTTTTGGTCTATACTCTTGTTCTTCCCTTGAAGTTGATCCTGCTTATGTTCTTCGTATGTAGATATCTGATTAACTTTATTTTTATTGGTTTCTGTTGGCATGAATATTATGATATTTAATCTAAACATCCTCTTCATGTTTTGATGATAACAAACATGTAAGTTACAACATATAACGTAAAGTGCTTAAGTTACTTGTGATCACAATTCTCCTATGCATTCTTACGTCAACAAGCCTCGACATCTCAACGTCTCAAGTATGCTTCAACAATCACTTAAGGTATGGATAAACAAGTGTTTAATACATCTCATGATCAAAGGGGTATTTAATTAACTAATACAAAGTTTATTTAATTATATAAACATATTATATATTTTTTAAAAACACTTTTGGTAATAAAGAAAAATGTTTTAATCATACTAAATATATGATTTCAAACTTTTAACCAAAATTAGTTAGTTTTTCACCAAATAAACTTTCCCCACTAAAAGACAGAAAATCTGGCCGTTTCAGTAGGGCGGCCCCCTTAATTTTAAGGGGACCGGCACACAATTAATACCACCTCAAACTTGGAATTTTTCTCACCTTTTGCACATAGATTTTCAGATCCAATTCTCTCTAAACATCCTTCTAAAACCCTTTGATCATAAGATTATTAATCATTGTTTCAAGTGATCCAATCTCTCATAATTCAAAGTGCAAGAGAAGAATCCTCCCCATCATAAAGCCAAAGATGTAGTTAGTGCTTATGTAAAGTTGTGAGCTTTGTATATGTAATAAGTAGATCAAGATGATCTTACTTAGTAGTGAGTTTATGAGTGAGTAAGAAGTAGCGTGAAGAAGTAGTAGTGTGGAGAAGTTATGTAGTTGTGAAGTAATAGATGTGTGAGTACGTAGTGGAGTATAGAAGAAGTTGTGAAGTAGTGAAGAAGTCGTGAAGTTGTAAAGCCATGAAGAAGTCGTGAAGCCATGAAGAAATAGGTGTGTTGTGAAGAAGGTGTGTTGTGGTGTGAGATTGGTTCTAGCTACTATTAGAACTCGACATTTAGCTTAGTGTCGTTAAATGGTGTAAGCAAAAGTTGTGTACGGTTTTCTCCGCCAAAAGGGAGCTTGTTGAGTAGTGAAGAAAACTCTCGAGTAGGTGACTCGGGGAGTGGAGTAGGAACAAGGAAGGTGTCCTTGTAGCCGAACCACTATAAATCATCGTGTCCGGTTTGCATTTCCTTTCTCTTATCTCTTATCATTTGTTCTTGCATTTCTCGCTTTACTTCTATGCTTGCCTACATGTCTTAGTTGTTGCTTATATAGTTGTGATGATTGATTGTGTTGAACATAGTAGTTAATATTGTGATTGTGTGTATAATTGCATGATATGGTCAAATAGATTATTATTCACACTTCTCATATTAAGTTTAACTTGATAGATAATTTGATACAAAACGTTTTAAGATTTTAAAAGGAAAACGTATTCACATAAAGATCGACCAAAGCTCCATTCATAAAACTAAGTTTTTCTAAAAGCTTACATATATAATTGATCATATTGATTATATGTTGTTTTCATACTAAACTCTAATTGAAGTTTTCCAAACAAACAATTGAATAAATTTGAATCAACATTTTTGAAACAAAGTTTTATAAAATCAAAAAGAAGGAAAAACTATTCAACCCCCCTTCTAGTTTTCCACAGTTTCTTGATGCATGTTTAATGAAAGTAAAATATATCGTCAAGGAATAACGCATGTTGTTTATGAATATGATTTTGTAACTTGTTGTTTTAAGGGTAACCGAAACATTGGTTCGGTGTAATAGGTATATCATAATAAGTGCTTAAGAATGATAATGGAATAGTTATTGGTGATGTTTGTGTTCATAGAATTACAAAAAACATGTATGGATAGTTGGGAAGATAAATTAGGTGGGTAGATAATGCCCAAGTTTGAACAATTCCTATGCTCGATCTATTTAAGATTAGTTGGAAAGATAGAATAAAGGGTTATATAGTTCATGCCTTGAAAATTTTAACCATATTTGGTAATTCAATGTTCATTGTAATTATAGGAAAATGCCGTTGGAATTTATTGTTTGGGTGAACCGCAGGACATATCCGAAATCACAGGTAATGAAAAAAAAATTATTATGTAAAATAAAAGCAATAATAAAATTAGAGTGATATAATAGTTATCGCCACATGTTTCACGATCTGCCTCTTCCATTTTCGGAGGATGGATACAATGGGAATAAGCATGTTTACTTGATAAACAACAATAGGGTTCGTACCAAAGTAGGATTAGTCACACCATACCATAGACCCATGGCATTAAAGGGTTACAAATGGAGTTCGTGGGCTGTGTTGAATATTGGTGAGCGTGTTAGGTTGATGCATTTCATCCAAGAAGGGGATGATACATTCTTTGTTACAGGATATGATAGGGATGGAATTGAATTTGGAGGATACGATGGAATACATGGACGTTATTCTCGCTTTCAAAGTCGTGTATGGGCTGCAGCCAGCCGGCCTCAGGTATTATATTTTAGTTACGTTAACATATGTTTTGACTATATTATATCTTGATATAGTAGTTATAAATAACATAATTTTGAACTGAATTTTCAGAGAATTCGAGCTTCTTTCTTAACTGGGTTAGGTGAAGCTGGAGATATAAGGATTAACGTGGAAGGCCACAGGTTCACAGTTCCGATGAATCTTGTTAATGGTGGACTTGATTATGAACTGTTCCATCCAACTTGGGTAATTATAAGAACAACCTTTCGTCTGGATCCTGGAATGACATTGGTGTTCATGAAGCAGCAGAACAATGAGCTATGGATGATGACGTTTAATGGCGATGGAAGTAATTACACTGATGCATTTTTGAGTATCAGATGGGCGGCCCCTTTAATTGTCTGGGCGGCCCCCTTAAATTTAAGGGGTCCGTCTATCTGTTCGACAGTTTTTCAGAAACTTTGAAAAATCATATAAAATTAACCGTAACTCCGTAGAAGTCGTGCCACCCGGCGTTTTAAAGATAATTGAGTCTACTTTCATTTAAAAATACTTACAAGTAACCATTACAAACTTAAATAAGTCAGAAAGTTAAAATACTACACAAAGGTCAAAAATTTAAGTCTTGTTTTAAAGTAAAACTTGTATTTTACCTTTTCCTTCGAGTCGGGCATTCCTTGTCGGTATATCTTTGAAAAATTAAGTTTTTATGTTTTCAAAATATTGATCTTAATTAAATTATAGAATGGGAGGAAACTATTTTATTTTCAAATAAATTCGAGCTAAGTAAACGTTGGTGTATATAATACACAAAACGACGACAAGTGTTTTATGTGTTATGTGAACTTCTTTGTGATTTTATTTTCTTAATTGAATGTATTAAATGATTGTTGCTATTTGAAGTTTAGCTATGTATATATCTATGCATATGTGCCCTATTAGTGAATAACTAGTTTGCCGATTTATACTTAACTAGACCTTATGCTAGATTTCTTGTGTTAGGATTGTTATAATATGCTTGCATTGCATATAGGTATAGATGGCTTAATGTTACTCAAACATCTTGTAAATGAGTTCAATCTAGTCACCTAAACATTTCAACCAATTTAATCTACTCTTCACAACACACTTAAATATTTTCTACAAATTAGCTTCTTTTACCTTAAGATGTTTAATAAAAGAAATTGAATCATTGTAAAATATTAATAGTTATATAAAAGAAAAAGTATTTTCAAAATCTAAGTGTGCTCATAATAAGTAAAAATGAAGAGTCTTTCACAAAAACAAAGCATATAACAATCATAAAATAATAAGTCAACTTTTAATCATTCACTAATGAATAATCTTAGGATTAATGGAACACACTATCAAAATGTTTATTTTTTTTTTCAAATGAGTGTCCGTGAGGGTCAAGAAAGATCTTGATATTATATCAATTCATTATTCAAATTATGGTTGATATATTCATCAAATCTAATTGACGTGTTTTTGAGTGTGGACAAGAAATTGGATTGCTATTTGTTTAGCTTCAATATTATATCAAATTATAACAAAAGATATAGTCTTGAATCTACATACTCAATCACACTAGATTGTTATGAAAATAGTTACATCCTTTGTAGATGAAAAGAGTGTGCATTGGATCATAACTCACACTTATGTTGATAATGTCATATTGAATCTACTTGTCCAATAATTGTGTTCCAAATATTAGAATAACATTTTAAACACATTTAAAAAATATACAATGAAGTAGGATTGACGACTTGGATGTTTCGTCCGAAATATTCAAGCAATTTACATTGCAATGCAATGGATAAATGTGTCATATCCGAAAAACCAAACATGAGCAAACTAACAACATATGTGAACTTTGCTCACACTACTTAAAATCGTCACTTCAAGATAAAATACATATTTAAGAATAATACACACTATATATTCTATGTATTTCATTTTCTTTGTAGCATGAATGGTTGTGTTACAAGATAATGCACTACACTTTCTTTTTTGAAATAATATAAGTTATTAGAAGTGAAAAATAACTTGTCACAATCCATAAACAAATAATTTTTTCAAATACTTGTTAAAGTATGATATATAACATTGGCAAAAATCATAGAAAATAATATTTGTTTAAAAATATATTAATGTCTTGTTTTGATATCATTTGAGAATCACAAACTCATTTAAGATAAATAATCTTAATGAGATTCATTTCACAAGAGATGCTAAGGTGCACTCTTAAGTTTAGCACAGTATTAAATCAAATATTATGTCATCAAAACCAAACAACCGGTAAATCATGAAGAAAAGATTAAAACTTTTTGTTTACTCTTATCTAAACATTCAACACGTCTCTTTTAGGATCGTGAATAAAATATATCATCTAGATTTACCTTCATTAAAACATAATGTTTGAGTCACATTAAGCCAAATATTAGTGAATCAAGCAAACTTCATGTTTGGTAATCTTCGATAGGTAAATTTAGGAACTCAATTTCTTCTAAAATGAGAATGACTACGGGAGAATCTATTGACTAGAAATTCAATTTAACCTAACGGTTGAATTGCTTCTATGTGAGAAGTTGGGTGTGTGTAACCCGTAAAAATGGTCGTGTTTAGCCTGAATTGAGCACCACTAGTAATAGTCTCATACTCATTCTCCAACTTGATTAAATTGCTCTTCCTATATATACCTAACGCTAGTTTACTTTTATGAACTTTGCTTCTCATTAGATTCTTTCATTCCTAGATTTATGGCATATCGCATACATGTTGTTTCTAGATGTTTATTTGCTCCTACGTGATTTGATTGTATGCCTTTACATGCTTAACTCTATGTTCGGATGAGCACGAATTTAATGGGAAGGGAAAACACACTCACTCACATATATTCCTCTACCTTGCACCCAAACATGTCATCTCGAAACAACCAAAAACCTAAGATCTCAAGCAGGCCCGGCCCTGGCACTGGGCGAGGCGGGCGACGGCCCAGGGCATCAAAAACTTAGGGGCATCATATTTTATATTCTTGTTACATTGAGGTAGAAAGAAAATACGAAGAATGAGATCTGAAAATAGAAGGAGAAGTGTTTGAGGAAGATGATGATTTTGAGGGAGAGAGAGAAAGATTAATTAAGATTAAAATGTTATATTAATATTGTGTAGGACCCACATAGATGAGTGGAGACAGTAAATGACAATTGAAAATAAATTTGCATTCGAATAATAATCACCTCGTCTATCACATTTTGTTAGTTGTTTTGATGGTTTTTTCATTAATTCTCTAGTTTTTGTTTAATATGGTGTAGCACTGTAGCATGGTTCATTTATTCAGTATTTTGTCATGCAACTGTTGTAACGAAATTTTATGTTTATATAAACAAAAGTTACGTTAATATGTATAATGAAATTTTATGTTTGTATATATGAACAAAAAATTTATGTTGCCAACTTTAATTCCACTTCATGTTGCATATACTAATTCATGTAAGTTGATTATGTACAACTTAATAATGAGTATTTTTCAATACATTGACTTTGTAATTCATACTTGAAAAAAAAAGAAAAAGAAAAGAAAAAAGAAAAAAAAATATAGTATATACAAACATGTAAGTCCTATAATTGCATTTTACACTTTATCGTTGTAGCGTCAGCTATATCCCAAACACTTTTATATATGGAGTAACAAAAAATTTAAATAACAAGGGAGCTTACAGTTTTTAGCTATAAGCTTACACTTTACAATTTCTAGCTAACAACTTACAACGACAAAAAATTTCAATTTTCTGTTTTACTTTCTAGCTAACAACCTCTCTTGCCAAACATACCCTAACTTGTACCATCAACTTTTTAAAACGTTATTTTTTTTTTTTTTTTTTTTTTTCTGTTTTACTTGCACAAAAAATTTCAATTTTCTTACACACTACAATAATTTGTACCTTAAATTTTTTAAAATGTTAATTTTTTTTCATTAAATGTTATAAAAAATAAATGTGTGCGTCTATGAGCCGCGCTTAGCTTGATTAGGTCCAAAATCCTTAAGGAACAAAATGTTGTTTGTTTATAGGGGCATTTTTTTATCAACTCGACCAGGGCATCCGAAATCTCAGGACCGGCCCTGATCTCAAGAACCGCAAGGATCTCCGTCAAACCCGTTTGGAGGAGGAAACTTGATTCTTGTCATAACTCAAGTGATGTTGTTCCAAGTCAACCAACTACTAAACCTCAAACCCACAATAATGACTCATCTCACAACCTATCACCCACTCATTCTCTCATTCATGCTTCTTCTTATGATGAGCATGCTCAATCCCAAAACAACAATCCCAGTCTCTCAATAAATACTTCACCTGTTGCTCATTCAACAAAAACACCACCCACTCTTGGAGAACCTCTTCCACCCATTTCATGTTTTCATGACTACCCAAGCTCAACCATGTCTCCACCACATCCTACAACCTCACATGCCATTCCTATGTTGCATGTTCAAACCTTCACCCAAGACAACCATCATGTTCCACCATCATCATCTTCCTCCGAACACTTGAAGTTCGTTGAGGAGCTAAAAAAGGCTCATGAGCTTAATGCTCTTTTAGCATTACATCTTGCGCAACGCAATTTGGATCCAACCCAACCAAGCTCACCATCATCACCACACAACATCAACCAAGTTGAGAAGCATGTCAACAATTGCCCTTGTTGCATCTTCCTTCAACAACAAACCATTGCCTTGAATGAGCACTTCACTTGGATTGAGTATCTTCTTACAAGATCTCAACAAACATCATCACTTGAACAACATCCAAACTCTCAATCAACCTCTTCTGCTCCTAAATCTACACCCCTAAAAATCCAAGTGAATTTCATTACGAAATGCGTCATTTCCACTTTCTAGCAAGTGAAGAACACAATGAAGAAATCTAAGCTTCAAGTGTTGTCGACTCATCACCACCTCATTTCACATATCCACCTTCGGTCGTCAACCAACAAAACACCTAAAAATCCCATGATTCCCTATCATCCACCCTTGTCAAACGATATACTAATCTAAACCATAATTTCCAACCCTTTGTCATCACCTTCCCTTTACATTCACGCTCATCCCTCCTCATTCTCCTATATTTTCCTAGGTTCTAATCTTTGCATTAGGTTCTATTTTTTTTGTTGTTGTTTTTAAAACAATAATTGCAAGTGTCATACTTTTAGTGCATATACCTAATATGTCCATATATTGTTCCCCTATTAGTTTCATGCATATATCCATTATCATCATTATATATATGTGCACTTGTCTACTAACTTTGTTTTGAAGGATTACTTCACCGCTTGATTCTTTGGTAGCCAAAACAAGTTTTGAGCATACACCAAGGGGGAGCATTGAGGTTGATAGGATCAAGGCTTCACTTACGATGATGCAAGCTCGCCTTTTACATTCTATCTCAAGAGTTCAAGCGTAGTAGAAGTCTCGTCTTAGAGACCACCTTTTTGCTTCGACAAAAGGGGGAGAAGAAGTGTAAACAAGTAACTTATACATTTTACTATAAGTTATAGTTTACATAGTTTGTCATCATCAAAAAGGGGGAGATTGTTGGCATGAATATTACGATATTTAATCTAAACATCCTCTTCATGTTTTGATGATGACAAAGATGTAAGTTACAACATATAACGTAAAGTACTTAAGTTACTTGTGATCACAATTCTCCTATGCATTCTTACGTCAACAAGCCTCGACATCTCAACGTCTCAAGTATGCTTCAACAATCACTTAAGGTATGGATAAACAAGTGTTTAATACATCTCATGATCAAAGGGGTATTTAATTAACTAATACAAAGTTTATTTAATTATATAAACATATTATATATTTTTGAAAAACACTTTTGGTAATAAAGAAAAATGTTTTAATCATACTAAATATATGATTTCAAATTTTTAACCAAAATTAGTTAGTTTTTCACCAAATAAACTTTCCCCACTAAAAGACAGAAAATCTGGCCGTTTCAGTAGGGCGGCCCCCTTAATTATAAGGGGCGGCCCCCTTAATTTTAAGGGGACCGGCACACAATTAAGGGGACCGGCCACGCTTCCCTGTCAGATTTGGTCAGAAATTTTTTCCTATAAATACCACCTCAAACCTGGAATTTTTCTCACCTTTTGCACATAGATTTTCAGATCCAATTCTCTCTAAACATCCTTCTAAAACCCTTTGATCATAAGATTATTAATCTTTGTTTCAAGTGATCCAATCTCTCATAATTCAAAGTGCAAGAGAAGAATCCTCCCCATCATAAAGCCAAAGATGTAGTTAGTGCTTATGTAAAGTTGTGAGCTTTGTATATGTAATAAGTAGATCAAGATGATCTTACTTAGTAGTGAGTTTATGAGTGAGTAAGAAGTAGCGTGAAGAAGTAGTAGTGTGGAGAAGTTATGTAGTTGTGAAGTAATAGATGTGTGAGTACGTAGTGGAGTATAGAAGAAGTTGTGAAGTAGTAAAGAAGTCGTGAAGTTGTGAAGCCATGAAGAAGTCGTGAAGCCATGAAGAAATAGGTGTGTTGTGAAGAAGGTGTGTTGTGGTGTGAGATTGGTTCTAGCTACTATTAGAACTCGACATTTAGCTTAGTGTCGTTAAATGGTGTAAGCAAAAGTTGTGTACGGTTTTCTCCGCCAAAAGGGAGCTTGTTGAGTAGTGAAGAAAACTCTCGAGTAGGTGACTCGGGGAGTGGAGTAGGAACAAGGAAGGTGTCCTTGTAGCCGAACCACTATAAATCATCGTGTCCGGTTTGCATTTCCTTTCTCTTATCTCTTATCATTTGTTCTTGCATTTCTCGCTTTACTTCTATGCTTGCCTACATGTCTTAGTTGTTGCTTATATAGTTGTGATGATTGATTGTGTTGAACATAGTAGTTAATATTGCGATTGTGTGTATAATTGCATGATATGGTCAAATAGATTATTATTCACACTTCTCATATTAAGTTTAACTTGATAGATAATTTGATACAAAACGTTTTAAGATTTTAAAAGGAAAACGTATTCACATAAAGATCGACCAAAGCTCCATTCATAAAACTAAGTTTTTCCAAAAGCTTACATATATAATTGATCATATTAATTATATGTTGTTTTCATACTAAACTCTAATTGAAGTTTTCCAAACAAACAATTGAATAAATTTGAATCAACATTTTTGAAACAAAGTTTTATAAAATCAAAAAGAAGGAAAAACTATTCAACCCCCCTTCTAGTTTTCCACAGTTTCTTGATGCATGTTTAATGAAAGTAAAATATATCGTCAAGGAATAACGCATGTTGTTTATGAATATGATTTTGTAACTTGTTGTTTTAAGGGTAACCGAAACATTGGTTCGGTGTAATAGGTATATCATAATAAGTGCTTAAGAATGATAATGGAATAGTTATTGGTGATGTTTGTGTTCATAGAATTACAAAAAACATGTATGGATAGTTGGGAAGATAAATTAGGTGGGTAGATAATGCCCAAGTTTGAACAATTTCTATGCTCGATCTATTTAAGATTAGTTGGAAAGATAGAATAAAGGGTTATATAGTTCATGCCTTGAAAATTTTAACCATATTTGGTAATTCAATGTTCATTGTAATTATAGGAAAATGCCCTTGGAATTTATTGTTTGGGTGAACCGCAAGACATATCCGAAATCACAGGTAATGAAAAAAAAATTATTATGTAAAATAAAAGCAATAATAAAATTAGAGTGATATAATAGTTATCGCCACATGTTTCACGATCTGCCTCTTCCATTTTCGGAGGATGGATACAATGGGAATAAGCATGTTTACTTGATAAACAACAATAGGGTTCGTACCAAAGTAGGATTAGTTACACCATACCATAGACCCATGGCATTAAAGGGTTACAAATGGAGTTCGTGGGCTGTGTTGAATATTGGTGAGCGTGTTAGGTTGATGCATTTCATCCAAGAAGGGGATGATACATTCTATGTTACAGGATATGATAGGAATGGAATTGAATTTGGAGGATACGATGGAATACATGGACGTTATTCTCGCTTTCAAAGTCGTGTATGGGCTGCAGCCAGCCGGCCTCAGGTATTATATTTTAGTTACGTTAACATATGTTTTGACTATATTATATCTTGATATAGTAGTTATAAATAACATAATTTTGAACTGAATTTTCAGAGAATTTGAGCTTCTTTCTTAACTGGGTTAGGTGAAGCTGGAGATATAAGGATTAACGTGGAAGGCCACAGGTTCACAGTTCCGATGAATCTTGTTAATGGTGGACTTGATTATGAACTGTTTCATCCAACTTGGGTAATTATAAGAACAACCTTTCGTCTAGATCCTGGAATGACATTGGTGTTCATGAAGCAGCAGAACAATGAGCTATGGATGATGGCGTTTAATGGCGATGGAAGTAATTACACTGATGCTCATTTCTTTGGTGCAACACAACTACACCCAATACAACCACAGATTTCTCATGAGGATTCAGGTGCAATATATATTTATTTTATAATAAGGTAAAAAAAATTGTTAATCCGTATAAATATGGTTGTCATAATTATGACACACGGTATTTAGAAGATGGATTCAATTTTGAAACATATTTGTTTATATTGATATATTAATTGGGCCAATATACTCACAACATGTATCATTAGCCAGAATTATTTGATCAGCTTATATTAGTAAGTATTTTGTATATACCATAATAAGAGGTTACTAAAATTGATAAATTTATTTGTAGGTGATGACCGAATGCACCACATTTGTCGTTGGCCAGTTCACCGCGACCATTTTGGTGAAATTGAAGATACGTTTTATAAGAGATATTCTCATATTGTGGTGAAGAAACGGCTCGTAAGGAGCATTCGTTTATACATTTAGTTTTTAGATTAATCTCTTTAGATACGTAGGTATACTTATATGTTACAATATGACAATATTGTAGACAATACCGGTAGATTTTTTGGTGCACCATCCAATGCACATGTATACACATGCGGTCATGAAACACCAAAATGTTGAATACACAATGACTGTCAAGATGGAGCCTCATAAGGAGGATCCAGAGCGTACTAATCATATAAACTTATTTGGAGAATGGAGGGAGTTTGCGCGTGAATGTAGGTTTGACTATAATAAGATGATACGGTTCAAGTTTATGTATCTCCTGAATGATTTGGATGGTCCATCGACGGAGCCTATGATGGTGTTTCACGTCTGTTAAACATGTCTCGGGCAACATGTTTGCAGGTTCTAAATGACGGTTAGCATAGTAATGAATAATGTTTAAAAATTATCCAGGTTCGTATGGTGACTAATGTAGGACTATGTTACGTTTGAATGTTGGTTTGTTGTGGATTGTAAGTTATGGTAGTCGGATTTATCTTAAACTTGTCTTTTGTTAAACCAAACTCCTTTACGGTTTAATAATTATTTGAAACTTGTTTTCCAGTATTCGGAAGTATTATGATTAACATATGTTTCTGTTGTGATTTGTCAAGTATAATCTTTGCTTTACTACAGATATAGGTTTGGTGTGGAAGTTGAGGATTTACAATCATGTTAATATAGGTTCATTGTGGATAATTATGTTATACTTAGGCAACTTTGGAATGGATTCAAAATTGTATTGTTTGATGGGTTGTTAATATAATTTACAATCATGTTAATATAGGTTCATTTATTTCCTAATTATGTTCATCCTCAATAAAGTGATCCAAATGTTGTTTGTCATAGTTTTGAAGATCATGAAAATGTTGTTTCTTTTGATTTCGTACTAATTTTTTAGCTTTTAAACCAACTGTATTGTCAAAATGTTGGCAATCTTCCTTGGATTTATCTTTGTCGTCAACAGACGATTCATCAAGACAACAAAATGCTTGTTTACAAACTCAACATTCTTGGCTAATCTCCTTCTTTGGGTGATTTGAAAAGGCTGTAATGCAAACACAAACATAGAGTGTATAGTATAGATATAAAGTCAAGTATAAGGTGCACATATATACCTACAAACCACATGATAAAGTACCATAGACAAACTAATCCATAGTTTATAAAGTGTCATAAACTATTAAATGGGTTTCCTCATTGACAATAACAATCCAAACTGGCCAAAAACCACCAGACCAAACGTAGGAAGAAAAATCCATAATGCTTATTCAAATCACAATAAACGGAACAAAAATTCATAATGATTATTCAAAATGTAAAAAGTAGAAAGAAATGTCTGTAAACCACCAGACCAAACGTACGAAATATGTCTAAAAGTGAGCTGGACTCCCAAATCACAATAAACGGAAAAAAAATTCATAATGCTTAATCAAAATGGAAAAAGTAGAAAGAAATGTTGAGTTGCGGCTTTCTCCATCTTAATCTCCAGGATCTGTTTTTTAATGCTTGAACAATCACTTTCAGGCTCCCCATTGGACGCACGTTTTGCACTCTTTTGTTTCTCCACTGGTGTAGTATTTTCGTCAGTTTGAGATTCCAGATCCTGTATAGTAGAAGATATTAAGCATAAATGCATTTTGATAAGAGTAACATGATAATATGAAACACTAAGATGCGCTTACCAATGGAGTTATAACAGGGAATGATGAACTGGTCGCCTCAGTGTCCTATACAAAAATAAATAGTTAAAGAATAAATAGGTTGTACAACATTATATAATGCGTTATAGAAAAAGTTGTTGGAACAAATAATACCTTCACAGGAGTTGCCGTGACAACGATAGAGTTCATAATCTCAGCATCATCCGTGAGACGAAGAACAGTGAAGACCGGCAAAAGTTTTTTGGCGTTGAGCTCGTCAATAGCCACTTTAAATGCGTATTTCTTACCAACCAGGTTAGTAATCTCTTTTGGAAAGATTTGATCCTCAGCATTCTATAGTGCAAAAAATAATGTGTTGATGACCATAATGTTGTATTAACCCAAAAAATTAGATAATTTAAATATGTTATAACGTTTAGATTACCTTGCATCCATACTTGTCGCACAGCTGGTAAGCAGACCTACCCAGCATTGCCTGCACCTCATCGTTAAAGAGCGACAGAGATATCGTGCCTGACTCATCCTGGACTCTAATCTGAAGCCGAAATCTAATAAAACAACCAAATCCAAAAAAATCGTAAGGTGATGGTTTCAACTAACTGTCGTATTAATATTTCACTTATTAGAGACAATGATAAAGCACCTACTCAGTTTTGATCCCAGTAACGGTCTTAGCACATTTGGTGCATGTCCATTGATCAGGTGTTTGCTGATATCCAAACTTGGGTTTGGTTTCGGCGTCGAGGTCTACAAACTGAGATTCTTTAACCACTTTTTTGTTGCACTTGCGGCAACCGAGGTACCACCAGCCCTCCTCTTCGTGAATGGCAATAATTGTTCCAACAATTACGCTCGTCTTACCCTGAAAATGGTAGAAACTGAAGTTTAGGTTACCAAAGGATATTCAATATTTTATAAAGTTGTGTAGAGGTAGTAAGTGTAACCTGAGCAACATCTAGCAGCTCAACAATGTTTTTGACCTGCAACTTATTAAGAAACTCATCTCTAGTTGAATGTTTGGACTGAGTCGAAATACGGGAAGCCGTATTTTCACTTTTTGCATCATCCTTATCAGCAAACAGACTGAAAATAATCAAAATATATAAGTAACGATATAAGGGACAAAATAGATGCATGGCATTGAAATAAAGGTATAATTTTGTAAAGTGTTAGCAGACCGAAGCTTATAAAACTCGACGTCCATAAATTCTTCTTTGGGAATGCTTTCATGCCCGTTAAAAAGAAAAAGCCTTATCCCATTATAGCCATTTTGAACTCCCATTTTGCCTATTTATAAAAAAACAATATTTAATAACATTTATGTAGAATAAAATATAGGAAAATAACACATGTGAAATGAATTATATATACCGTCCCATATTTTCATCATGCCCAATTGAAGAATTAACATGATCTTCCCACGGTTGAGGCAAGTATCGACAAAATCTTGAAATTGTTGTGCATATGCACCCCACAAAGTGCATCTGAGTTCGTTACCACTGTAAAGCATTGGAAATTAAGAAGCAGAACAAAATACAAATATAAAGTTTATAAAAAGGTACATAGAAACACGACTCAGTTTAGGATACTAACTCTGCGTTAGCAATGGTCAACGGCTTCTTCTTGCCTGATCTGCCATTCTTATCGTAGTTGTCTAAATCGTCACAAGCAACCACATGTCCAATAACATCTACACGATAACATAGATGGCAGAAAGACATTCATAAAACCGTAATGCAACAAAGAAATAAAGTGATTAGACATTAACAAAAACCAACCACATGTCATTTACACATCATAATATCCTATAAACTATTTTCATTATAACGTTTTCATCAAAGAACAACTAACATAAGTTACTTATATACAATAATTACACAAACTATTTTCATTAAAATATTACCTAATCAACTAAAGGAACAACATGTTATATTTACACACATAGGCGTATACATGTACAAAATTTTGAATACTAAGCAATGTGTAAATTTATATATAATGATGTCATTAACACAGATATATACATTTCCAAAACCCAGAACACATTAGAAAATTGATGTAGCAGATGTCATGTAATAATAAGCATACATAAGCCAAAAAGTTACAAGATAAGATGAAAAGAAATTGGCTTATGAGATACGTACCAAACTGCCAGTCTTCTTCCTGCTGCAGATTCATTATGGTGTTGAATGCTCTAAAATCAAAACCATAAACAGAACCGGTAAAATCCGGACACGGTTCAATTATTGTGTTGGACAAAAAACTGAGTCGAAGTGGCTTGTTGACCATGCGATACTTGGGCTGAATCTCCCCAAGACTGTATCAAGAAAGCGTAACAGCAGTACCCTCTTCAACCTTTTTCTTAAACCCATTCACCAATGCCATACGCATAGTAGCCTGCATCTTAGTGCTCTGTTGAAAATTAATATAACAATGAAAAAAATTAGTAAATGAGTTCAATCATTAACCAACAATATTAGATTAATTATAATAACAAACTTACTTGTTCATCCATAAGCACTAATTCCAAATTTTTTAGTCCTGGTCTGCCATACACGTCTTGCATCCAACTTCTTACTATTCGCACTCGAAGTTTGATGTTGTCCTTAACTGCTGATAAGTCGTTGATATAGCCTGAAACATATGTAGCCATGGTTGTTCTGGTTATTGAAAGTGGTAAGAGAATTGAAAGCGTGTAGAGAAAATGGGAGTTGGAGTGATTGAAACGCTCCTTCTTAAACAAATTATATAGAATTAAAGTTCCCAAAATTAAAAAGCGTAATTTTAGAATAGATCAAACACATACAATTAGGAAAGTATTTTATTTTATTGAATTTTTTTTCTATTAAAAACCAAATTTAGGAAATAATATTGCGATTTCAATAAAAAAAATTAATCTAATCTATAGATAAACCAAAAATCTATATACACATATTGTAACACCCCCAAAATACCGCAGCGGAAGACTGTGTCATAGGGGTGCTACTTCATAATACAAAGTACAAGTTATAGAAAACGAACTCTAAATGAGACGTTTTGAAAAGTTACCATTCGATTAATGAATTCAAAGTTACAAACATGAGATTCCAAAGTATGATACATAAATGTATACAAAATGTTTTTGAATGGTAAATGATAAAAGCGTAAGTCTTCAGAATATGCAGCTTGACTCTAAGTTCCACGCACTAGCTATCGCCTTACTAACCTGAGATAAACATGCTAAAGTGTCAACACAATGGTTGGTGAGTTCATAGAGTTTGTCTAACAAATAAAGCCTATAAAAATGATCACATAGCAAAGGCATCGTAAATCCACTCAGTTGCAAGTCCCGCCATAAGAGACTTGTAACCTGTGTGTTCACAACCCACTGCTAACCTATAGTATAATAAAGACATGTATAAGTTCATCAAAACAGTTAAGCAATTAGTCGTGAGTCTACACTTCATCTCCGAAGACCTCACTTGGGAGCCAATTCCCAAAGACAACTGGGAGCCACTTCCCAAAGAAAACTGGGAGCCACTTCCCAAAGATAAAAGTTTACTGGGAGCCACTTCCCAAAGATAAAAGATTACTGGGAGCCACTTCCCAAAGATAAAAGACAGTCATGTATGTATGAAATCAAGTATAATGCAATCAAGTATAAGACAATCAAGTATAAAATAATCAAGTATAAATGTTTTGAGTATTTGTACAAGTAAGCAAGTAGTTGAGCATGTATCCCCCCCAAGAGTTAAAACAAGTATGAAAAAAGTAGGGGCTATGACTCACCTTAAGCTTATGTAATGAGAAATGATAGTGGTAGTCGAATCGCGAAAGTCTCTAAGAGCAGCCTATAATAGAACGTTGCGACTTAGGTTTGGAGTAACGTCTAAGAATACGAAGAATTGCCTATATATGTCTTGCATAATGTTCATGATGTAGTACTTAGTATATATAGTGTAAGTCTTCGAATATAAGTGGTCTATGAAACATGTATAGTTTGTATATCTCTTACTACCGTTCGGGCCGACATAATTCAGAAGTCATGGAGTAAACGTTCGAGGAGCCAGGACACTTTAATTCGTAAATCCACAACTCATCTCGACGGCTTACTTAATGAACTCCTCACATGAGGCTCCCTACTATTGTAGTATTTGATAACATATATATATAAGCTTTTTGATCTTTAAAAGTTATATGGTCTTTAGCCGTGGCTTTGCCGTGACCTTGGTCATTGTTAACATGGTCTTGAGACTCAACCTTGGCTTTAGCCATGGTTGTGGTCTTGGCTTTAGGTCATTAGACCTCTTGGTCTCATCTAATTACAATCATTATATAGTAACTTTGGTCTAAAAATGGGCTGTTAAGAATTTGAAGAAATTATCACTCGGAAAGCGTTTTCAGGGCTCGAGCTTCTTTATGCCTGAACGAAAACGTCGTTCCGGACAACTTTCGTGTTTTAACTTTTTGATGAATTGGACCAGAAGGGTGACTTTCAAATTGGCAGAATGCAAAACAGTAGGTTATAGGCAGTTTCGGCATTTTGGTGTCGCTAACTTCTTATGGCCGTATCTTTTGACTCGTGTACTCGTTTTGGGTGATTCAAATTGCTATGTTTTCCTTTTGAAGTCCTCTTTAACAGTGAGTAAATGTCAAATATCATAGTTATACTATTCTGGTCGTGGTTCTCCATAAAAATCACTAGTTTGCTTGTTTACTTGTCATAAGTTAACATATATATACATAACTTGTTTTACTAGTTTTTATACATCATGAACACAATACAAAGACCATATATAGCATGAAAGAAACATAATAAGCATGAAAATGATATTGAGCAAGAAAGTGTAATAGGGTTTGCTTACAACTTTTGGCTTTCTAAAGAAAGGAAGTCAAGTATGGAACAAGGACACTAAACCTATGCTTGTAAACCCTTCACCATAACTCTTGTAACCCTTGCTAGCCTTGATATAACCCTTGTGAAAACCATTTAACTTCAGCCCTAGTAACCTTGTGTAGCTCCTAATTCAACCATGGAATCACCAAACAAACTTAAGAACTAGGTAGAGAATACTAAGACATTGAACTTTGTAGTGTAACTTGTATATTGAAGATCAAAGGATCATGGTGCTAGGATTAAAGGGTGTGGCATTTAAAGGAGGGGATGAGAGGGTTTTTATAGTGAGTTTGAGGAGGTTAGGAAGGTGTTAGGAAGTTGCCTAAACTTGGAGGCCAAGATGTACACTTGTAATGATCTAATGAACCCTTGGTGACCAAGTTTGCTTAATATACAAGTATCCTAAAGTCCAAGGCTTATCACCAAGCCACCAAGGCTTGGTGAATCATCATATACACGTTCATATGATGGGAGGAGTGACTAGGTACTTAAACTTGGTATTATCTAGCTTACGGAGTTAGTTTAGGTCCCGGTAATCGCTAACGGTAAGTCATTAAGTCATGAAACTTAAAATCGGGTATCCTAAAAATATGAAATTTATGAATATGTTAGAACTTATTAATATAACCCATAATAAAATATAAAATGAGTGGTAGGTTCTATTGGGTGCTAAAACCCTGCTAAAAACTGGAAACACGGGTCTAAAACGCGTAATTCGCGTAAAACGCTGAACTGGAAAACGTAAAAGTCAAACTTTTGGAATTGTCCTAAAATGAGAGAAATCATATTTCTATTGTTTATAATGTTTTATGGACATATCGGGATGCTGGAATGACGTTTAAACCTAAAAGTAAATATCGGACACGGCTTTGTGATTTTTGCAGAAATGATCCGACGAGTGTCAAATTCTCGGATTATCATTAAAATAGTTTAACTTACGAGAATATGAAATAAATTTTTTTGATGTGAATAGTAAAATTTTCGGGAATAAAAGTTAACCTGAAAATGCGAATTGTTACACATATATGCAGAAAACCGAATACCAAAATGTTTATGATTTTCCCCAAATCAAACTTTATTAGGGTTTCATAATAAAAATCAATTAAATTTGAATCCATAGGGGCTTTACTAATCTATATTCATATTACAATGAATACATTGAATTAACACAAACGAAAGTATGCAACAATAAAATATAATCATCTACACGAAAATTTAAAAAAAATTAATAATAAAAAAAATGAGATCTTACAATAACGGGATAAAAATGGGGAGGCATCTCCAAATCGTGTAGAGGAATATTTGGAGCTCAATTAATGGGCGATTTTTGATAGTTTCCCAAATTAAGATCCAGCGTGTAGAGGAAGCCTTATTCAAACTTCTTGCTGGCATTGACAAACCGTGTAGAGGATGTGGATGAATTAATGGGGAGTAGTTGTTTCAAAAATAATAATAAAACTAATGAGTGGTGTATACGAAATTCCAAAAATAAAGTGATTGTTTTTTACTCGTGTATAGGGATGTTTTTTTTTTGTATGCTTAAAAAGAGTTGTACTTACACACTATATAAGGAAAGCCACATCATAATATTAATTGAGTTTTTAATGTTGCGCTTAGGGGGACTTGTACAAAACCTTTGTTTATTAGATAGTATAGATAGATACTTATGCATTCAAATGTTTGAGGTCAGGTTTGGGGATTTATGCTATCTCATCCTTGCCCCATCTCCGGTTTTCATAATTAAAGGATTCTTCATCCCCATGCTCATGGCCAACTCGAGAATTCCTCAATCAAATTGGGTTTGAAAATCGTGACATATCATATATTTCATTTTTTCCCCATCCCTCTTATTAATGCATTCTTTTATAATTATATTTCCCATACGCATCTTTAATATCTTTAGCTTCTTCCTGGAACTTGAAAGTATTTAAGGGGCGTTTGGTTGGAGATTTTGAAATTCTGGAATTTTAATTTCTAGAAAATTTAAATTTCAGAGAATTTAAAATGTTTGAATGTAAAATATCTTCGCATGTTTGGTTGACAGAAATTTATGAATATTTTTTATATTTTTTTAATATAAATTTCATAAATATTGTATTTAAAAGTTTATAAAAAATTATAAATAAATTATAAAAAATTTATAAATTTTTTTTATAAAAAGTTTATAAAAAAAAGTTTATAAAAGTATTTATAAAAAACTTTAAAAAAATGTTTATCAAAAAAGTTTATAAAAAATTTATAAAAAAAAAAGTTTATAAAAAGTTTTAAAAAAATTATAAAAAATTTATAAATAAAATTTATAAAAAAAAAAGTTTATAAAAAATTTATAAAAAAAAAGTTAATTAAAAAATTTATAAAAAAAAGTTTATAAATAAAATTTATAAAAAAAAAAGAAGTTTATAAAAAAAATCATAAATATTCTATTTAAAAGTTTATAAAAAACAACAAGAAAAAAAAAATTATAAAATTTTTTTCCAAGTAAATGAAAATTCTTCACTTTGTGAAGCCATTTTAATTTCCCTTATTTTGACAATTAATGGAATTTTAAATTCCCTCATTTGTGTTAACAAACATAATATTTGAAGGAAACTAAAAGGCAAATGCCATGAATTCCTCCCAATATACTCCAACCAAACGGGAGCTTATTTTTTTTATATTTACCATTCTTTTGTGTGAATCTACAATCTCATACGTTGACTTTTATCATTGCATCATTTTTTATTCACTAAACAACATCTTTATTAATGGAACGAATATAAGACGTGTAATGGGAATCCATTGAATTTCATTATTGTTCACTTATTTATCACAAGCAATTTAATTATAAATATCAACAAGCTGGCTACTTGAGTGCTTGATCAAGTATCTGATATCTAGTCTTGTTTTTACATATCTTAAAAGTAGTTGAAGTCATAATTGACAAATCGCCCGTAGAGAATTCACCAGTGAAGAGCCTACGACTTGTAAGATATGTAAAACAATACTATAAGATATATAACTTCTTACAACGTGGCTTACCAAACTTGTTATGAGCTTGTTGTCGTTATACACTTATACTAAATGCGTTGTACACTTTGAAGTAAAGATAAATAGTGGTATACAAATGGGAAAATTGTTCAAAAATACATCCAACTTGCCACCTTTTACTATTGTATGCTATGAATTTTTTTTTACGATCTTTCTTAATCTTTCCTATTATATACATGAACTTTCTTAATCTTCCTATTGTATACATGAATCTGCGTGGCATGGAGTTAATTACATATGAATCGTCCCTGTGGCTCAAAACAATTACACCATTCGTCCTTAAAACAATTACATAAAAAGTCCCTGTAACTGAAGACCACCCACCTCCACCCACCACAGCCACCACCCACCACAGCCACCACCACCACCACCCACCACTGCCACCACCCACCTCCACCACCACCCACCTCCACCACAGCCACCACCCACCACTGTGCATAAAAATAAGCCAAATAGTTGGGGGTTTAAAGAGCTTAAGGCTTGAAATAGCTCACAAGAAGCTGCCCAGGGTCTCACAAGCTTGGAAGAAGCTTAAGACAGATGAAATACACCATAACTATTCTAAAGATCAAAGGAATTCATGTTCAATAAGCCACACAGACCAAATAAGCAATTCCACAATGCACTCAGACCAAACAGGCTAAATGGCTTAATTGCAGCCCTTGGTGGGGCCCACAGGGGTAACCCAGGGTACAAAATGAATGTGGAACCTAAAAGTCTACTAGAAAGGCTTTCCAAATTGTCCAAGACCAAGGATTAAGCTCAAGGTTTGAGCTTGTTGTGGTCTTGGGAAACTGGTTCAGTAGGCTAATGTACAAAGTGATATATTGAAATAAGCAGTTGCAACAATTCAGCACTTAGGCACAAACTAAAAGTAAATATGGACAAATACAACTCAAACAACTAACAACAACTAGAAAACAACTACCAATCTCCACTAGATCAAATGGGAACAAGAAATCAACATGCTTGGTAGAGTGCTTATACTAACAGACAATGCAATGACCAAAGGCAACTCTATGGTACCAAATAAGCTAAGAAATAAGCAATACAGGACAAGAGAATGGTATATGCAACAACAAATGGATACTAGCTATCCAAAACAACTAAAATCAAGCCAAATGATCAACAAGTGAGCAATGTGTGGCCTTAGACAGAATGGGTAAAACTGAGGTGCAGGGGAGATTGCATTCCCTGCAGCTCACTTTAAGCCACCACACAAGCTTCATAAAAATTTTGTAAAATAATCCAACAACTGATTTCTAAAGCTTAACTGAGGGTCTTTAATCCCTAAAAATTTCAAGGTTTGAAACTAAACCTAAAATTCCTTAAAAATCACACCAGAATTGGATTTTTGCAAAACCTGAGACTTTTTTTAGTAGGGGAACAACAAACTAATCAAAGGAGATTAAAAACAGTGGTTGATCACAATAAGTCATACCGTCCAATAACAGGACATGTTGTCTAATTACATATGAACTAAGGTTCCAATATATAATTGTTTACACAGTATAAAGTGCCGATTCAACATTAGGACATGTATATCATTTGGCAATCTTAAAGCGAGATTAAAAACTGATAGCACATAAGAGACTATATTGATGTAACTGTCATCTTTATACAGTTTTCGTTTAAATACTGATGAAATTTCATACCAAGATTCAAGTCTTCGAGTTGAGCACAAGCCGATATGACTCCAATCATCGTAACCTCATCCGGCTTAACCCCGTCTCCCTCCATCTTTCCATACAATCTCAACGCCTCACACGCCTTCCCACTCTTAACATACCCATTAATCATCGAATTCCACGACACCAAATCTCTCACACAACTTTCATCAAACACCTTGCGTGCACAATCCAATTCATCACACGACACCAAAAAATGAATCACAACATTATTCACATACAAATCAGAACCAAATCCTAAATGAGCCACATTTAATCTTTGTTTACAATTGATTTAGAACGAAAAGAAAATATACAAACATGGCGTGGCAAGGCGTTTCGATCCCTTAACATTGATCTACCTTGCATCTTTTTGATGATGGTGGCGTGGCAAGGCGGTTGAGGTGGCTGTGGTGTCGGTGTGGTGGTGCTAGAGAGAGAGGGAATGGCAGTAAGAAGATAGATTTTATTAAAGGAATGATATAAATTTATGTAGACGAATGGTGGAATTGTTTTGAGCCACAGGGATGATTTATGTAAATTTAGTTAATTAACTCTTGATTAAATAATGCCACGTCAGATTCATTGATACAATAAAGGTGATTAGTAAAATTTGTGTATATAATAGGAAAAAAAAAGTTCAGTGCATACAATAGTAAAAGGTGGCAAGTTGAATGTATATTTGGACAATTTTCCCTATACAAATTACTATGGAAGAGTCGAGGATCGAGAAAACAAGTACATGTAAAACACAAAAACATAGTCATGTATTGTAAGAACTAAGAACTAGCTAGCTTAGTTGCAGACTTGCAGGAAATTTGCCTTTGAAACCAAATCTGTCATCGTCTGTATTTATTTCGTGCTAATTAGCATAAGCATATCTTTTGATCGAAAAGCATTTACTAGCATAACATATTAACGTGTATCACTGGTTTGAAAAATCTATCATTCTTTTCGCCCGTTGGTTTTGGATTAGATTTCGTCTTATTTTCTCATAATACAATAATATCTGTCATAGTTCATGATCCGAAAAATAAGCAATTACATGATATAACAATACATTACTCTAATTTATTATTGAAGTCTATAGTCTCCTCAAATATAATAGTAACAAAATAACAATAACAATGTGGAGAAAGTGATAGCTCATCTTCTTATATAGTTTTTTTCTTGTTTGTTTACATTCATAGACAACCTCCATAAGGCTCCATCCAAGGATCAATTCATTTCTTGATTTCATTTCTTTTCACTTTTCACATCAATCTTCCTTTAACTACAGAAAAACCGATTATGTCGCTCCCACTATACTCACCAGACCTCTATATTCCGTATGCTGATATCGCAACAGCTACAAATAACTTCCAAAACATTCTTGGAAAGGGTGGTTTTGGCCCTGTTTATAAAGGAGAACTCTTACGTTTTGGGAAGCTTACTACTGTAGCTGTAAAGCGACTACAGTATGATGAGCGTTCTGGTCAGGGGCTTAAGGAGTTCTTAACAGAAATTCAGTTGCTCTCATGTTATAAACATTCAAACCTAGTGTCCCTACTTGGTTTCTGCGAAGAAAACAATGAAAAAGTCCTTGTTTATGAGTTCGCAGAGTATGGAAGTCTTGAAAGGTACCTAAGACCGTATAAAACCAAGTGTCCACTTACATGGAAGCAAAGGGTAAGTATATGCACAGATGCAGCACGCGGTTTGAATTATCTCCATAATGAAGTTGCAGAAAATCAAAGAGTTATCCATAGGGATATAAAGAGTGCAAATATTCTTTTAGATCACAACTGGAAAGGCATGATTGCGGATCTTGGACTTTCCAAAATAGGTCGTGCAAACGAAGATGTTACTTATCTCATAACTAATGTGTGTGGAACAAGTGGTTATTGTGATCCGGCATACATAGACAGTAGGGTATTAACTGACAAATCAGATGTTTATTCATTTGGAGTCGTATTGTTTGAACTATTATGTGGTAGGTTGTGCTACATAGATAATGTAGACCCAAAACAACGATTTCCTACCCCAAGTGGCCCGACAGTACCACCAAGAACAAAGATTGAACCTAATAATTGATCCAGATTTGGAGAGCCACATGAACTCAGATTCCGTGAAGGAGTTCTCGGACCTTGCATATCAATGCTTAGAGCCTGATCGAGCACAACGACCCTCAATGGGGTTGGTATTACAGACACTTGAGGAAACTCTGAAATTGATAGTAAGTTTAAATTTGTTCATATTTCTTCAAGTTGTGTTTGGGTTATGAGTATACATTTATCAAAGGGTTATTAGACAAAAATGTTACTAAAGTTTGCCAAAAAGTGCGATTTGGTTACTAAAGTTTTTTTGGTTACAAAGAGGTTACTCAAGTTTGGTCATTGGTTATATAAGTTACTCTGTATGTTTTAACCTTCTACTACAGGTTTTTTTTTTTTCGTTAATTTCAAAAATGGTCCCTCAGACTAATTGTTGTTAGTTTTTTCCGTTAGCTAACGGCCGTTTGCAACAAACATTTGCACTGTTAGTCCTTTATCCTAACGACCGTTTATACTTAACGCAAAATTTGGTTTTCATACATTTTTGTCCGTTTATCTTACGTTTTTTTACCCTTTTTTACGGGTTTTCCGTTTTCATATATTTTCATTCGTTTTTATACGTTTTCGCCAATTTTCTTACACTTTCATCCGTTTTTCTTACGTTTTGTCCGTTTTTCTTACGTTTTTTCCGTTTTCATACATTTTTGTCCGTTTTTCTTACGTTTTTGTCCGTTTTTCTTCCGTTTTTTCCGCTTTTATATGTTTTTGTCCGTTTTTATACCTTTTTGCCCAGTTTATTACGAAAAACAGATAAAAACGTACAAAAATGGACAAAAACGTACGAAACTAGAGAAAAACATACGACAAGAGAGAAAAACGTACATAAACGTAAAACAATGTAAAAAAAGTACGACAAGAGAGAAAAACATACATAAACGTATAAAAACGGATAGAAATGTACGAAAATATACAAAGATATGCGAAGGAGAAAAATGTAAATATAAAAAAATTATAATAAAAAAATAATAAAAAACAACGCATAGTAACTTTTTGTTAAGGTTCAGTAACCTTTTTAATTAACCCGTAAACTATAGTAACTTCCTTGTAACATTTTAAACTATGGTGGTGACGTGGACAAGGGGAACCGGTAATCAGCCGGTTGCCCACCATCGCAGTAACATTTATGTAACATTTTTAATATTTGAGTAACCCAAATGACAAACCCGTTTACTTAAGTAACCTCTTTGTAACAAAAAAAAACTTTAGTAACTAAATCGTACTTTTTGGCAAACTTTAGTAACTTTTTTGTCGCTATAGCAATATCTTTAAGAAATTGCTTTATACCGAAATAACCATCAACTCGGCAAGTTTTATTACAGAATTCATTTTTTTCTTGCGGAACTTTTTTCCCAACAAATTACCTGAAAATGAATAACAAAAATTCAATTCCACAAACGAAGGTCACCTCTTTAAAATGAAGTTCAAATTTGCATTAAAAAAAAAGGGTGTTCACAATTGTTTTGCAAAATTGATGTCCAATTTGATTTGATATGAGCTCTGAGAACATATGGCTAATTTGATGAATTTCTTAATAACTAACTGATACACTAATATGCTTGAAACTTTTCTTTTGTGGTGATACAGGAATTTGAAGAAACAGGAGATAATCAAGTAAGTTCATTTTATTGTAAATTAGGATTTCATTTTTCAATATATGCTAGATTAACTAAATGAGTTCATTTCAGATCATGACTTATACATTGTCTCTTGTAATGTTTTCACTTGGATTTGTCATATGTTTCAATCTCTCTGTTAAGGGTTAATTTATTGGGGAGCTAGAAGCAAAAGAGGCATTGGCCTCAAATCAAATTCCATGGTTATTTAAGCTTTCTAGTCAGAGTTGGTTGTCTAAAGTGATTCATTATTTGAGTTTGGAATCTTACCCCAAAGTTCATGCCCAGACAATACTCCTGCCAAATGCACTTCTTCATACAAACTTCCATCCTGACGTCGTTGGTGCTAGTCACAAAAGACATTTGTCACATGATGCTCAAAATGGAAAAGTTATGTAGGGTTTTGTTAACAATAGCCCTAACCTTAGGGCTATAGTTAACAACCAATATTCACATTTATAATCATCATCAATTAATATTGTCGCCTATATTGTTGTTGTTGTTGTTGTTTTTTTCTTAATCATCATCAATTAGTATTGTCACCTATAATTCACTCTTTTAATTGGTTTTACAAGTGGAAAAGGTGGAAGTTTTTAGTTTTGTCTTAATGTTAGTTATCTACATGATTAGGCTTTACGTTTTCTCATATTGTTATTGAAAACACCTTCTTATTCCCCGAGAATCTAAATTTTAGCATACTAAATGAGTTGAACAATTTCTTGATTTCATTAGAATGGTGCATCATATTCATGGATGGAATATGAAGCTTCGAAAGCCATATCTAAGATGCGGCATATTCCTATCGAACATATTACGAGAGAGGAAATCTACCAACATCTGTCTACTGGACTCCTTGTTGATGATGAAAAAGTGGTAATGTACTCTACAACTACATATCTATTAGTTATATCAATTTTCTAACATAGGTTTACACTGAATATATAACATTTTGGTTTACTCCGACTTGGCTCATAAGGATTGTTGTGATTGCAGTGGATTTCTGTAGATGAAAATGGAAAGAGTCGAGTAATGATATCAGCAACAAACCTCATATTTCTAGATGGAAAAAAATGTGGATCAGTAGCCGTATCTAAACGAAGGTTATATCTCTACCTTGTTCCTGAAAGTTTATACGAAAATATATGTGTCCATAGCAAAAGAAAACAAGATGAATTTTGTACATACTGTCACAAAACACCTAATATAGTTGTATACTAGCAGCATGCGTAGATTCCCAAAGGTAGCTCAAATATTGGATCCAATACATCTTAGTGCAAGATTCATGATACGAACACACTCTCTATCAATGGGGGTAACATATACAGCATATTTGGTACTCAAAACTACATATGCGTTCCAGTTTGATGATGAGAGTTTACGATACAGACTTAATGAAAAAAGTGAATCCTTTACTTCATATCCTAGTGAGTGGATGGACAATCGTTGGTTAATGATTGCACTCTTTCAAACTGTCAATTCCAAAAAAACTGCTTATTTTGAAGTTATGTTAGAGGGATTTAATATTTCTCCAGAATACAAACAAGAAATCCATATAGAAGGGATTGAATTTGTTCCGGTAAACAAGGTATGATTGATTATTACTTTTAGTTTACCTAAATTTATCAGGGTTTTATAAATATACTGAACAAAAACTACACGGATGGTCCTGGTTGAGTTGACACAAATATACGTCTTAAGCTATATATATTTTTCAGTGTGATGAAGATGAAAGCGAAAAATTTGATGTAGAGCATCAACCCACATCAATTATGGAATGGGATGAACATTTGCCATGTGATTATAAACAATTCATATCTCACTTAAACAAAGGAATGATGAACACTCATGAAGTAGATTTGAATTGTCTAAACAAAAGGGACGCATACTCAATTCTTTCAAAGGGTCTGCTAATCGACTGTGAAGATGAAGTTCCCATGGTAAAATTTCTTACCCTCAAATCTTAGAATTTATCTTACTAACTTAGAGAACTTTCGATCATTGGAGAAAAACAAAATCTCTCTTAGCGATAAAGATGCTAAAAAGATACCCCATCCGTCCCAAAATAAGTGTTCATCTTGTTACTATGGTTTGTCCCAAAATAGGTGTCTACTTCCACAAATCAAAACATTTCCAAGAGATAAAGAGAACAGTAATTTGCACTTTCCTGAATCTATGTGTCACTTCCAATGTGGACACTTACTTTGGGGCAGAGGGAGCATTTATGAACAAAGTTTATGACAATAGTCTACAAATTTTATTAGTAAGAAAGAAAATTATGAAGTTGGACACAGTTATTCCAAACAAGTGCAGATTCTCTAGATTCACTGTTTATTAATGAGCATTGATACCACCATAATGACCAGTTTCTGCAAACACTATCAAGACTTAACTAATGTAGTAATGTTGAGTATCGTACAGTTGACTCCATTGCCTCCTTTCTTTATGTTGTCGCAGCATAAAGCGAGTAAGCTATTATATAATTCTGCAAAGTTGTTTGTTTGTTCGCAGTGGTTTTGGATAACCAAATCATATGGGAAGAAGTGTTTTATGCTTCCACCAATATTCGACCCATCAGAATATAATTCAACCAAAGCTGATGCTAAGTTACCTTCAAATGAATCAAGGTTCGCTCTCTCTCTCGACCTTTTTAACACAAAAAAGATTTTGTACAAACCGCCAACCGGCCAGGATATATTAAAACTCGATACATGACTATATATATCTACGATTAAGACTTCAAGAGCTGGGCCTAAAATTGGCTTGAATACTAAAGTTATTGTTTACTATATTGGGTAGTTGAACTACTGTATGAAATAGTCAGAGTTACCTAAGTTTCGTGTTTTTGTGCAGGGATGATAAAATAATTTACCAATATATAAATGTACGATAGCAAATAGCTTTTAAGTTTAAAAAATAAAACTCAACCTGGTTTTGCGAAATGCAGATTTAAACATGTGCTAGAGAGTGTCGGATTTCTATCTGTTCACTTCAAATTTCGAAGAGGTCTATTGTCAACAAACACTACTTATGCATGTTACCTTGTTTACAAGATTCCACAAGGTCGTGTTTACGATACTCCAGTGGAAGTGACCATTAATGATCGTGACTGTTTCACCTTGGTTAACCGCCAGCCTTACAGACAAAAACTAATTTATTTGATGATACCTCAAATCCCAGTCATTGGCCTAGATGGTGAAAAACGACGTTGCAGTTCATCAAACAAACCTAAAACGACCAACTTCCCAAGTAAGAGAAAAGACGGTTGGTGGGAGGTGAATATCGGAGAATTAGCCCCAGATGATCAGGAAGCATTTGAGGATTCTCTCCCATGGTATGTTACTATAAAAGAGAAGAAATTATACTATGAGAATATGTTTTTATTTTCATAATAAGAACCTATGTTAAAAACACAATTTTTCTTCTTCAGGATAGCAAAGTGCATACCCATGTGTATTCCATGGACGATTTTTCTTAATGACACATTTAACACTCGGGCCGTCAGAGTTGGTTTGATGATTAGGGAGAACTTCACGCATCCACACCTCATTGTGCAAGGTATTGAGTTTAGACCCATATAGTGAAACAAAAAGAAAAAAAGACCAATATGCCCTCCAAGGGAGAACCAACTTGCTATTATGAATGTTAAAAAGATCTTAAGTTCAATTTTAATGGCATGTTAGTGATCCTCGTGTGATTCATGAGGTGTGATAGTGTGTGTAGTGAACTCCATTGATTCAGAGTGTTGAAAACTTTGAAATGGATGGATTGGTTTAATAATAAATAAAACCAATATATTGAATTTTGGTTCCTAATTCCTAACATATACGTAGTAGATGTGAACCATCCAAACTATCTCAAAGCGTTTCAATCCAATCCAAAGAAGATAATAATTCGATTGGATATCATCTAAAATATGGATGTGAATCATCCTAACTGTCTCAAGATCAAAACTGATCCAAATCATGATACTCATAGCTAGGTTGTGCTTCGCACAGCCAAAGCACACTCGTGACTCGTGTTATAGATGTAGCACCCTTTTTTTCTTTTCTGAGATTGGAAATTTTGCTTTCAGCTGTTGAACAATCGGCTTAAAGAGCATCTGAGATTGGTTGATATGTTTGTTAATCATGGAACTTGCATGACGTTTCTTGTTTAGAGAACGTCTTGAATACAACTCATTGAGCAACTTAACAAATCTATTATTTCATCTTTTGCATACCATCTTCACGATTCCAAAATTGATTAGTTTATAACCTTAAAAATGTTTAATTATGTAAATTTTAGATAATTGTCGACTACACCTCAGTCGTACTCAAAATTTATAACGACATTTTGGCTAGACCTCTTAACAAACCATTAGCCGGCATAAACTTAAGACACCCACCTTAAAAAATTGGGTACATTCTTTAGCTTGTAATTTTATGCTTGCCTAAACAAAACAAAATGTTCATCTTTCAAGCATAGCCTTCCAAGATTTCTGCAACGAGTGCAAACATAATGTTTCTCCAAAAGCTAAAGCAAATAAAATAGTTACAAATGTTAACCAGTCGCTAGTTGAAGCCACAAATAAATGTTTGCAATAAGAATATAGCACATGAGTTCCAGATTTATCGACATAAACTTAACTCATCTATAAACCATGGGTGTATTTCCCTTTCATGCTACAACTATATGTATAATTGTCAACTCTATTTCTTTCATCCTAAATAACAAAATTTACATCTACTCAAGACCTTCACGGCTTCACCTGCTAGGACCATACTTACTTGGGCATGCTGCATAGTCGTCAAGATCATCCCCTATCTCCTCATAATGTTTAGGATTTCGTTTTAGTTTGGCAAATATTTCATCAAGAGATTCTGAAGCTGATACTTGAGGTGGTGCTTGCGAGTCTTGAGACTGTCCCAATGGGATAAATTTCTTGGCACTCATATTTGATCTCAAATTTTGAAGATTCAACTTCATCGACTCCCATGTCGAAGATATTCTAGAAGCTTGCCCGTTTATGATATTGGGATGAGTGTCTGCACTTGAGCTGGTTTGAGTTGAGGTTTGATCCATTCTTAATGCTTTGTATTTGTTGGTGCTATCGTGGGGCTCAGTTTTGAGTCGTTCGGTGAAACCCTTCTTACCATCTTTGATTGAAAGGGTTTGATTTGAATCGGGGGTGACCTAAATCATTACATTGAAACTACGTGACTTAACTTCATTAATGAACAAAGATAAATAAACAGTGGAAGATCACTTACCAAACTAGTGCTTCCTGATTCAATATCTGTAGCCGTGTCGTTAAAATATCTTGCTAGGGGAATGACAAGTTCACCAGCCTTATGTCCTTTCGCAATGGAAGAGCGTTCTGTGAGCAAAAGAAAGCTGGAATTATTGAAGCAAAAATATAAAATTAAATAAAAATTGGGATTCAATATCCTATGAAATTGTCCAACACAATTCTAAAACTAGACCAATAATTTGGGAAAATACTGAATATATAAGAGCAGAACTAACCTTTCTTCAAAATCATCAATCCCGATGCATCAAAGCCATCAAGGTCATCGTCAGCCTCGTTTATTAACTTAAATATCTTCCAGTTTCCAAAGTAACTCACAATCCGGTCAAAAAAATTGCTTGCTATCACTACGGTATATACAACCATGAAAAGTGGATAGATTCTATTAAAGTTTTGCCCGAAAAAGGGCACTGCATCATCAATTTTCCCCATTCTCTGTAAGTAGGTTATTAGCATACATATATGTTAGTTCAAAGATTACCCTAATTATGAGTTCACATTTAACGTGCATATAAAAGTCTAACCCGTTCAAAGACTGTTCTTGCATTTCCTGGAAGACTAATAAGATTTAGAAAGTTATATGAGATTGGAGGTGCATACAGCGCCACCTGTCTGGTAGAATATTTATGTCAATATATCATATAAACTTACAGTTTTGAATATATGCAAATGCGATTTGGTTAGAGTATTGAACACTTACGAACATATCATCAACAGGCTGACTGAACTTGTTTGACTTGGAGTAAGTGAGTAGAATGTCAACCTTCCAATTTTGAATAATGTATAGTAGGTGCAAACACACATGTACATCAGGGGAATGAAACCAACAACCTGAAATCAGATGAAAAAGTGTAAATTAAGTGTTAATCTTCATACAGGACAAGTAATCTTAATATATACTACCCCACTACCACATGTGTCCTAAAATAAATGCAATATTTGACATGGCGCATAATTTGACAAGAACAATTTAAGGGAAATGCCCAGAAACATAACCTAAAATACCAAATTTACCATTTTTTTCAATTTTGGCAAAAGTCCTTTTTATTATATTGATTTCATAGTCATAAAGGATTGACCAAATTTGATAGTTTATGTTACCTTTCTTGGCAACTTCAAATAATTAAAGGTTGTTCAATTAACTTATATGCCATTCAATGAAGAGAAAAGAGAGGTAGCTGGTGGAAAAAAATTAATGTTACTAACATTAGCAAAATGTAGATATGGAGTGATATGTTTCCCGACAGGGAAATGTTGTGTTAGTTACAGAACAAACTAAAAAAGGAAATTACTGTATACTTGACAAGAGGAGAGCCATTACCTGCACAAGCACCCCATTTGTTTGAACCGCCTTAATTAAAATGGAAAAAAGAGAAAAGTCAACTCCGCTAGGAAGTATAGTGGCTTCTGCTAGAAGAATTGCAACACTTAAGCAGCCCAGCATGATAGCCAAAAGCTTTTTCAGTTGCTTCCTCATGATACACCGCCACACCAGCTCTGCGTAGAAATTAATTATCAAGATTTAATGAATTATTAAAGCGAAGAGGAATCATACTTAGAAACTCTGTTAATGCAGATTTAGAAAATATATAAAATCTATCAAGATTTGAGAAGATCTGAATATTACCAATTGTATCAAGAGAAGACCCTATCCTCCCCTGGCGTTCAGGCCTGAAGCTTGAAATATATTTCCTGCAATGAAAACAAAGTGCAATCAGACAGAAGTTCTCAAACGTGCGGTATAGGTGGTATTTACGTAACTTTGTTCAAATATAAAACTTCAGATTATAAAAGCCGCTTCTACAAGTTCGGTCCATATATGAAGAAAGGTTATCATCTTAAAATTATTGTATTAATTAAAGAGTCTTGCTAGCATTGGTTAAAGCGCGTTCGGCAGCAACAGGATTTTTCGGTTGATGTTTGATTTCAAAATCAGTACCCAATGAAGGTTGACTATCAAGTGGTTACCATCACAACTAAAAGACACTGGGAATGAATTCGTTCAATTGTCACTGCATTTTCATCACAAACTTACTTATGTATGATGTGCTCAAAGAGCATTTACACGTATGTACTTGTATAACACATTCCAATAGATTTCGACCATTAATCTACATAATCGATTTTCCATAATATCTCAAGGGTGCAAACTTCATAATGTTATTTTATTCTTCCTCAAAAGCAATAATCTCTAGGAAATTTCTTTAAAGGATATTACCGTTGATCAATGCTAATTAAAGGAAACTAAAAGCAACAAATCTCAAATTTATTAACTAATTGTCTACGGAGACACAGATGCTCCAATTAGATTTCATTGTAATTCTACCATAGGGAAACATATTACAATGACTTTTTTATTCTACCATAGGGATAGATAACAATAATGTTTTCAAATATATTCACATGCATGTGTTATGTTCACATTTATTCTACCACTGGAAGCATATTATGATGATTATATTACAATGACTTTCTCGAATATTACCCACATCTTGTTTAGCTAATGTCGTTTTGATTCCATAAAGGCCTTAAGCTATTAAATAGCATCGAACTTTTTTTCAAAGTCCCCTTTTGGTTCGTGAACTATAAAATGTCTAATAAAATGTTACAAACTTTCAGAAAGTGTTCAAATATGCACATTTCAGAAAGTCATTGTAATATAATCATCATAATATGCTTCCAGTGGTAGAATAAATGTGAACATAACACATGCATGAAGTTCCCTTTTACCCAAAAAATATATTTGTAATTTTATCCATTTATTACAGCTATCTAATTTTAACTTTATAAATGTAATTAGCTCATATTTCTAATATCTGAATCAGAATGTCATTACGAATACATGATAGTGGGCAATATTTGAAAACATTATTGTTATCTATCCCTATGGTAGAATAAAAAAGTCATTGTAATATGTTTCCCTATGGTAGAATTATTTTGAACAGGAACAACGGTAATAGATAACGCAGTCACATTACAGATTAACGAAAGGGTGCAAACTTCATTGTTGATCAATGCTAATTAAAGGAAACTAAAAGCAACAAATCTCAAATTTATTAACTAATTGTCTACGCAGACACAGATGCTCCAATTAAAATAATATCACATCTACATAATCAACTCTAAACTTCGAAGTAAATAAATACTAAATTTGATGAGTCTTGTATTGATTCCCAATAGAGAACTTGATTATCAATTTAATTTTTTGTGAAACTTTTAAAAAGGAAAGTGGTACAAAAAAAAAATGATAACTGCATTAGGCCATTAGCTATAAAACATTGCATCATGACAAACATCTTAGTTAAAAATAACTAAGGAGAGACTCAATGGGAGGGATAACAAGCCTGGATTGAGAGAGCAAACCATCCAGTAGCATCACGGCGCTCATAATTCTTTATTGTGTCCTCCAGTTCAAGAGCTTCCATCACGAAATTCATATATTCACTGATCAAAAAGGAGAAAAAAAAAAATAATTAAGCAAACAATAAAAGAGAAAATAAAGACACATTTTCAAGCATTCTGCATTCATTTTTATAGTAAATGCTTGTCAAACCCAGCCGATCACATCTAATTAACCTTAGCCCAAAAAAGTAATCATCAGAGAGATATTTGAACACCCTGATGTTAATTGTTTACTCTTTTTTCTAGCTATCAGTATTTAAAAAGAGGCGAAGTAGCCTCCAAGCTCTTTTATACTAATGACCAAGGACAATATCTTTTTTTATTTGTTAGTAACCAAAACTTGAATTGCTTCTAGCGCAAGCAACGTTTATTTCATAACAACTTGCAAAATAATACTAACAAAGAAAACAGCTTACCTGCGAGAGAAAGACACTAATATAACCTATAGTACCATTGGTGTTTACCTTTTACAGCGGTAGTACTCGGCTTTAGCACTTCTGAGTTGGCGTCTTAGTGTTGCCATAGATTTCTCATCAGTGTCATAATCCATATCATTTTCCCCTAACCTTCCACCTTGGGGTTTGAAAGAGGGGTCTTCTTTAAACTGGATACAATATTATACATCAGTGTCATAATCCATATCATAAAGTTTGAGAAACAAAACCACAGAGAATAATTACCATGTCCATCAACATCCTATCAATGATATCCATATAAGGTCTTAGGGGATCACGTTTTGACATCTGCTTTGATGTCGCTTGAGCAACCTGATGCAAAAAATCATTTAATTAAGTTAGAGAAAGAGAAAACAAATAAAAATACACAGCTTAACCTAGTCATATTGTATTCATATCATCAACATTTATACATGGTCATGACCACAAAAGATGGTAACAAGTAACAACACCATATAAAAACACCAAGGCAAAAATGACATAGCATTGTTTATAGAAAAGCAATGTCTTTTTAGTTTCCAATAAAGTTACTACACTTATAGGATGAAGATAAAGCAACATTTGGCTCACAAGTAAATGCCACTAGAGTGTATACTCTAACAAACACAAGACTGAAGTTCAAGAACAAATATTTGATGCATTGGTTTTTCCATATGCTGAGATATAAAACCTAGTTTCATCCTACCTGAATACCCGCACTATAAAGAGCAAAAGCAACAAGCTAACATATCATGATGGGTAGAAAAAAATGCACATGAACCCTGTAAAATTTGGACGCATTTAATAGTTTGCAGTAATATCAGGAGCCATAAAACAACTATAACAAGATATGATAACTCTGCTCAAAAGGCCAGAAGTTCACCCTATATATAACTACGCTACTAGGAAGACATACAACCAACACTAAGTAGAGTGTACTGCTCCTTATATTGTATTAGCTCGTGTATTTATCTTTAAAACTACCGTTTCACAACTTCATAAACATTAACTGTATTATGAATTTGTCATAGTGCTATTTCCAAAAGAAGCCAAAGACTTACTACAATAGCATTTGACAAGTTTTGATGAGCATCGTCAAGTTTTAGAGCCGCCCTAGCCACTTTATGGGAAAGAGCTTTTTGACGAGTGACATAGTCAGCCATTATCCAAATTCCCTTTGGTATTTCACTTAAACCAAACCCAAGGAGAAATGCACCGGTGACGAGCCCAAATGTATTTGAACAAGCCATGGCAAACCCAATTATACCACCGCTCCTGTCAACCAATTGAGGATGATAAGAAAAGAATAGTATTAGACAATTAAGGAACTAATAAAGTAAACTGTGCAATAATATACATCATCTAAACATGCAAATGTTGATTTACAGCATTATATACCATCAAACAAGTAAGGGTATCAAAAAACAAACCAGTTATTGTGCAATAATATAAGAAATATAAGTCCAAAGAGTGCAACAGAGCCAACGATCATGTAGAACATCAAATTCACATGTAAACTGGTCTTCAATCTTTCGGTAACTGTGAAATCCCCGGCATCTTCATAACCCTGAAGGATAGGCACCACGGCCCTGTTTAGAGAAATTGTCCAATATAAATGTATAAGAATAAAACCCATTCCTAAGTCCACATGTAATAGAGCAATGAAACAATAACCACTCAGAAACCTTATAAGAATGTTGCAGACAAGTCTCAAATAAATGGTACAAGTATAACAGCTACAGACTTAAAATCATACCACGTGAGTAAAAAAGTACTCCAATATGACCAGCTCCAGAAGAAAGAAAGACCTCCTTTGTTCTGATCACTCATAGCCTGCACAAAAGAATAAACGTATAGACAAATTATAACAACTGTCGTAAATGTATTATAGGACATTGTCAAAAATTCATCTCATGCACACATATTGATTAATATGTTGGGAGCAAATATACATTCAATATAGAGCATTTCGAGTCTATCAGCATGGATTAGTTGTATAAAAAGCAAGCTCAGACTTGTTATATAAAAACAAAAAATCCATTTGAACTTGTGCGTTCTTGAGTTTTGAGTGGAAGGAGAAGGAGAGACAAGACAGTGAAGGGATAGAAAGGAAAGGAAGTCTATTACTATCAATCTGTGTGTTGTCAGAAACGGGAGGGAATGCTGATACTTTCCATGTTCTCAAGTTGCAATGAGATGAAAGGCAAGATAAGACTTTTACATTTACTAAGTAACATTTTTGAATGTAAATGTTTATAAATCAAAACATTTGTGTTCATAAACAGAGATTGTCTTACAACTGCGTACATGTCCCCCACATGATCACATTGTAACCACTAATATGAATCAAATGATCTAACAAGATTTCTACCCAAAAACTTGGTGCACATAAACTACAACATGTTGCACACAACATGTAAACGGATAATATCACTATATTACCAAACAACATAACATATCAACTTTATATCATCAGCAAGTAGATGCACTCAAATGAAATTCACCTAAACAATTTCCGATAAGCAACAGATTTAGCCATTTAGGGTATGTTTGGCAAAATTAGATGTAAGCTGTGTTAACTGTGTTAACTGTGTTAACTGTAAGCTGATATGTTTGGCAAAATTAAAAGTGTTTGGCATAGTAGCTCTAACTGAATCCATAAAATGTAAAATGACATAAAAAGACATAAACAATTAGAAACAGATAGAAAACTTAAAACGACATAATATACGAGTGATAAATTATCGACACGTATATTCCTAATTGACGTAACATGCTTATTTCCACATAGACGTACCAAGCTCATTATTCATTTATCTAGATTGAGTAGATTCTTTTTAGCCGAAACGTACTTGTGAATACTGATATGTGTATTTCGTTGAAAATATAATTGGGCAACTTTTATAACATAAAACAAAATAACATTTAAAAGATAATAAAATTAGGACGAATAGTTTTGGACTCGCAACAAGAAAACTGGGTGACTGTATCCAAACAAGGCTTTTTTTTTAGTAGGAACTTTTTTCTCAAAACAAAAAGCTTCAATAAAGCTCGTTGCCAAACAGGCCCTTAGTCTAAATACTCCCAAATCCAAATCATCAATCATTTCAACAAACTAGAATATAAAATGTCACTAGAATCAACATACAATTATTCTTTAATTAGCAAAACTTATTGAATTGCACCTAACTAATCACAGTTCCATTACGCCATTACCCCAATCTAACCATATTTCAAAAGCATCATTCATTTTTCAGCAAATTAGTACAACCATATTCCAAACACATGATCCATTTATCACCATTATCGCGCCAACAAACAATAGATAAGTACTCAACACCAAACTGATCACAGTCCAGCTTCAAACAAAACACCAACTTAGGGCTCAAATTTCAACAAATTGCATAAAAAAATCAAAAAACTAATAAAAAAGAAGATGGAATAAGAGATCAACGTACGGCCCAGATATCAGCAGGAACAAGGATTATGAAAGATAAGGAACAAAACCAGGTGTAACCGACGGCGAATAAAACGTAACGAGGGATATCGGGTCCTGCAAAGTATCTTAATGTTATTATTACCATTCCCATTGTTAATGGTAACGATATCAGGTAGAACAACCACATCCTCTCCTCTTTTTATTCTTATTATGATTTTGTTATGAAATCACAGAATTTAGGTGCAAAAAATGAAGAAGAAGGAGGAATGATAGTTGGGTTGTTTGGGTCAAAAGGCGTTTTTAATGTTCTTTCCAGTCACGTTTTGGCTTTTCTACTTTACGCGTAACTTCCTTTTTTATATTTTTAATCATTTTAGACCGGGTGTAGTGTAATAAGAAAATCTCGAGACCACTCTAACATCAGTTTTCTTTTTTTACAATTAATTTCACAAACAATTTAGTGTAATAAGACAACTAAACATATTATACTTAAAAATAAATATACCATACCAAAATACACAAACACACGCTGCACTACTCGATCGTCCACAATCTTCCTTTTTGATAGTTGAAGACGCGTCTTGGAGACGAGCCGTAATAAGGTAGCATGTGTGCAATTTTGCCAACAAAAACGAATACCGAGTCTTTGAGGGCTTATTACGGCTGATCTTACAGTTTTAGAAATTTCATCAACTTATTTGTTTAATAAGTTTTAATTTAACCATTTTTATATTCACTTATATTTTCTTCATAGTTATTTTTCTGCTTTCTACAAGACGATGACATGTGGAATACGTTTATTCTCTCTCATTCTATCATTTAGACACATGTTTTACACATATGTGTAGTAAGATAAGTAGAAAGAAAATGTACAAAAATACATTATTTTTCTTTTGATTTTAGTTCATCTAACAAACTTCGGATGCTAGATCTGCAAAAATGTTTCTAGTGTGTGTTATGATATGTGTGAGTTTTGGGAAAGTATTTTGTGAGCTACGAATGGTATATTTCGAAGAAGGGATCGCACGTTTCACGACGAGGCACTTTCGAAACCCATATTGTGCTCTAGTGATTCCTTCGAAGACTAGTAAAAGCAAATTATCAATCAAACCTCTCCAATCGAACGATAGCTTTTGCACAACCCAGTTTGTCCATATGACCCATATCGAGATGTAGTAGGCGTTGTTTCTCACACTTGAGACCAAACTTCACGCACCGGAACTATCACATGAGTCAAATTGTAACGCGTAAGCAAGCAGGAAATATGGTATTAGTCACCAATGTGACTTAACTAAATGGAGGAAAAAATGGTCGTTGGCTTTTCAATGGTTTGTTCTTAAGCCATTTTATCTTTACCTACAATATCCGAATCTTTTTTGTTTAAATGAATTCTTTTAATTTATATTTTCATAGTATTTAGACAAAAATACACCGTTGGTCCCTAAACTTTCCACGAAACATCGCCATGGCCCTTAACTTTTCAAAATCGTCGTCTGGCGTCCAAAACTATGGATTTTGAGGCCGAATGCGTCCCTTGACCAGAAATGGGGATGTCAACGCTAAGTTTTGGTTATTTTTCAAAGGGCAATATAGTCCAACCACATTTACAACTATGGTATGGTTTATGTCTAACCCGACATTGTATTTAATTCTATAAAATCCTCAACTATCAACAACGCAGCACACATAGATTCAATAAAAATAACTAAGAATGGCACAAAACGATAAGGGGAAGGGTTTGTACACTTGGTTGAGGAAAGAGGATTGCTCCAAGGGACATCGTTTGGGTGCTAAGAAGGAGAAGAAAGAGGCTGCCGACAATGTGTTACCAAAGTGTGATGATTTGGAAACAAGGATTAGAAAACTTGAAACTCTGTTTAATTATCTAAAGGAAAGGAGGAATTGAAGGAAATGGTGATAGGGAAAGTTGTGGGTCTAGTTAAGTGTATGTTTAGATGGTAGTGAAGTTTGTAATGGTTGTCAACATGAGATCAATCAATAAAAATCTGGGTTTTGAATAAATTAAATTGTTTGTCAATCAATATTTTTCATGTTGTTTAATTCTTTAGTTTGAGTGTTACAAGTCAATTTGGTAGTTTGATTATTAGATGTCTAAGTAATTAAACGATTTGCCTTTTTAACCATAGTGGCTGTTTGGATTAGCAATTGCATATTGGAGTTACATAATAAAATAGGTTCATCAAATGTTCAGTGGCCACTGTGTTTGGTTTTGCTGATACGGAGGTGTGATCGATTGTGGTGCGTATACCATCACATTTAGCATTTGGTTAGTTTGACTTTTTAAAGGTCAACGACTATCTAATATGTACAGCCATAAAATATAATGCATAAGACAACATGAAAATGACTTAACACATTGACTTTTTAGCATTTAGCATTTGGTTAGTTTGACTTATAGTAGTCAACTGGGCAAACAATGTCTGATACAACATGAAAATGAATTAAAACATTGTCTGATACAAGGTTCTACTGCTAATTAACACAAAATTAGAGAAGACAATGCGACCTCCACTACACAGCCTTCACCTGATGAACCTTCTAACGATATACATACTGAAAGTGGATTATCAACATACAAAACATTCATCCTGTCACTGATGGGCAAACTGCAAATGTGCTTGGAAAACAAGTATCCAAACACCAAATATTCAAGTTATATAAGGTATAATTGGTGTAACGTAATATAAAACACAAGTCATGCAATTCAAAGTTGAAAACTTACTTAGGATGGCTTGTTGGCACAAAGGGCAAGTATGCAATTGGTAATCTTTTCACTGCTTTTAAAATATTTATTAGCACCACTAGGCACAACATCACAATCACCAGGCCCATCACCAATGTTTTCCCCATCAAAACCAGGAATTTCAACCATTATAGCCTTCCCGTTCCCATCAAAACCTCGCTTATAAGTTTTTACAACTTTCTCGCCCTTTTCCTCTTGCAAATCGTCCTCTTCCATAATCAGCTTACCCTTTCCCTTATTTTTGATGCTTTTGTCATGGATAACATCTTTTTCCTGTTTGCTGGTTTTGTCATGGATAACATTTTTTCCCTCTTTGATAACAACACCAACCTGCAATTTGTTCTTATCCATACCCTTCCATTTACGGCGAGTCATAAAAGGTCTCCCACTTGACATTTTGAAGTTAGCATCTTCCTCTAACCAACCCACAACCTCAAAACCAATGTTTTCCAAGTAAAATTCTGCTAACATCTGGGGCCTATGTATAACAAAGATATCAATTGACTCATGTGTTTCCGCAAAATCATATAGCTTAAGGACATCCTGGTCCCTATAAATCAAGTGCAACCCATTTTCTAGCTATTTATTTGGATGACAAAAGAACACCGCTCATTTTGGTTCATTAATCTCTGTTAATAGATTATCTAGGGTTGAACTAAAGATACCCCTATCATACCTAAAAGCATTAACATTAATAATGGATCCGCCTTCGTACCTGAGTGGGGTATATTCAAATCTCCCATTTGTGTGAATCTGGAACAATACTTCTCCTTCATCTTCTGGTTCTGAACATTTAAATGTTGTCACAAATATGTTTCTTTCCATTAACTTGCATCAACATTGTTTCTCACAATGTGGAATGACTGATTTTCTCTGTATTGGGTTATTATGAAACTTTTTAGGGTTAAGTTGGTCGGGTCATTAGGTCGGGTTTATTGGGGCGTTACCCAAACGAATAACTTAAGCGTATTGGAAAATTTTTGTATAATTTCGCCCTTGGTCCCCAACCTTGCCAATGTTGACGTTTGTATACTTAAAATTCCTGCCATTTAATAACTTTACTCTTTACGATATAGTAATATCAAATTTGGTCCCTGAATTTGTAACGTCATCAGTTCAGTTAGTATTTAAGGGCCCGTACCCCAAAGGTTTTGCATACCAAACACACAATTAAGTTACTTCCCAAACATAAAATACCAAAAAAATGTCAGAATTCCCACACCTACAGGAACTTGCAACCGCCACCGGTTCCCACAAACTTTTTGCTAGCATTGCTCTGTACTATCAACGCGAGAACGACAAGGATATAGAGCTTGCAAAAGGACTCCTTAAGTGTTATGTGGATTTGGTTCATGTGACCCACGAAACCCAAGGGTTTATGGCTAAACTAGAAGGATGGCGTACTTCCCTTATGTCATGGAGGCTTCTACAAGATCTTAAGAAGATTCAAAAGAAAAATGTCATCAAGGCTATGGAGATTAACAAGATGATTACTGAAACCCATGCTCAGGTGTGGGGCAGGAACAATTTCATTGATTTTCTTAGGAAAACTTGATTTTCTTGTTAATCAGTAATGGTGAAACATTTAGTGTGTAATGTGTGTTGTCTTTTGGGCCATATGTATTATGTATTTTGCTTGATCTTCTAGTATCACGCTATCATGTACTTTTGATCTATGTTATCGAATGAAATGAAGATCTATTTTGCTTAATCCGCTTTTGTTTTCGATTTTTGTTTGTTGCTTGTATAGCTTAAATGCTTAATCACTTATTGGCGTTGGTGTTATATGTTTGGTCCTTTGTGAAATAGTGTAAACATATTGATTTCGTATGTTTCATCCCTTACCACGTCTTATGCTTACCATAAACCTTTATGGATGGTGTACGTGGGAATCGCACCAGGCTTTACCTCTCGAGGGATCTCGAGAAGCTTACAACCCCCACCAGGCAGTGTACCTGATCGTTGTAGTATAGTATAGTGACAAGTACCGGGGGATTGATCGTTCAACTCAGGAATAGTGTCACTAGGATTAGAAAGCCTGAAAACTAGGTCTAGAGGTGAGGGATGATTCTTTTTGTATTTTTAGATTTTATGAAAAGCAAGTAAAAATCTCGGGTTTTGGAAGAGTGGGCGGAATTAGTTGTTAGCCAACTAACCCAAATAACTAAAATGCAATCAAAATAAAATAACATAAATGAAAATAAATCTAATTACTAATGTGGTGTAAACAATGATGGGGAAAATTGTGTTTACTTAGGTTTCATTACTCCCTAGATATCTTTTACAGGTTGATAGCTTGTTACAATTGTATGGATGACGGGTCGTATTCCTTAATACTAGTCGTAGGGTCGTGTACAATATTCCCTAACTCTATAGGATCCTACTTCACTCCTATGTCGAGCCGTTAGAAGCTCCTAACATGGGATCATTAGAATTCTCCTACGCATTAAATACAACCAAAAATCATAGTACACCTCTGATCATGTTTCTTAAGACCTTCAAGCATGTTACCAATGGAAGTCTGCCAGTTTTCTTAAGCCTAACATCGAATACAATCATCCGTAACAACTATAAACAAACAATCAACCCATAATTAACATCTAGGTTTTACTACATCTAAGCAAACACAAAAGAGATCTAGCCTAGCATGTTAAATTGAAGACAAGCGTAAGATATATTCAAACAACACATAGACATATTGATTGAATTGAAAGAGTACTTATCTCAAGTTGAACATGAAAGTTTCAAAGGGTTGAAACCCTTGAAAAAGCTGTAAAAACCGGCCTAGGATTTTTCCCTCAAAGTTGCACACTAATTAATGAAATTTGGAAAACTATATATAGATTTTACAGGGTGATGGCGTCAAGAAGGAATTTCAGACGCCGTCAACTCGCCGCCAAAATATAAATTGTATTGCCTAGATCCAATTGTGACGTCGTCATGTGTAAATTTTTTCTGGGCCGTCACTAATACTTGGACCATGACGGCCTTGGGTGACGCCGTCATCTCCAATGCACAAAACACTCTGGACCGTCACGTGTATCATCCACTTCCACCTCTTTTGTTACTCTTGACGCCGTCACTTGGAAACTCTTGACGCCATCAGGTACTGTTCCCAGCAAGAAAAATTGAAACTTTACCGTTTTCTTCACTTTTATGCTCCAAAAACGTCCAAAATGCTTCCTTTTCCATATTTCTCTCCAAAATTACCTAAAATGACAAAAGGAACGATTTAGGACAATATTTGATCAAATAATCTCGAATCCAGTCTTAAATGACCCCTTAAAATGGTTCATTTTTTGCCTCATCAAATACCCTTACACTTGAGATTTGCTTTTCCTCAAGCAAATGCGATTTTATTCTAATCAAAATACAAGTTAGGGGTCATTTAACACTAATATAAAAGTAATTACAACAAATAATCCTTCCACTAAAGACCAAACACAAGCACGGAGGTCATACACTAGCACTTCACAAATAGTGTTTAGATACTCACATCTCTCGGGTGTAATAAAGTATATATCATAATAAGGAAAAGGAAAACATCTCTCACTACCTGTCATAGCAAAATAGATTACAATAGGCTTGGGAAAGGATCAAACCTCCACCACTTGGCGTAAGCACCTAGGATAAACTATCAAAGAGGTCTTTCAAAGGGTTATAACGTTCGGTGTAGGGATATGGAATACACGGTTTTGTTGGATAAAGGCAATATTTACTGGTGGCGAGTTAATCATCTTGGTTAATTACATGTACAATATGGAGTTGCTAAGCCAAGACTAGACTCGACTTAAGCTAATTAATCAAAAAAAACAAAAAAAACACACATAAAATGAAACGGGATGGTAGTCCGTTTTTTTTTTTTTTTTTTTTTTTTTTTTTTTTTTTTTTTTTTTGCATACACTTTTACCTTACCATCCAAAATAATACATCATAGGGAATGTACATTCCGCTTACACTTGAATTTTTACATACTTTACAATAAACTAATCTAATGACTCGAATCAAGAAAATCAAAACACTTGGAGTACTTTTTAAGATTAACGCACATATGGGGGTAATATATGATGTTCTTCCCCATTACTCCAGAACACAAGTACTTTACCCATGAGTCCCAATCGTCCCAAAACAATATGTACAAGATATGACTCGACTTAGCAACCATGCAATCAATTAGATAATTAACTAAGGGTTTAAACATATAACAATATAATAATGCACTAAAGATGAGTGCATACACGGAAGGCTAAGGTGATTTGGTTGCACATTTGGGTGGGTTGTAACAAATTCTTCCTTTAAGTAAAATGCTTAAAGTTAGAAATGAAAAGATAGGCTCGGAGGGGTGTACTAGGGGTTTCGTGTACTAAAAATGAGTACAACGCTAAGGTGTGGGAAATTTAATTGACTTTACTAGCCAAGTAATATGACTTAAATGGTCAAGTAATTATGATAAGGGTTTAAACACAAGGGTGATCATAATGCCTCTTATCATGTAGTAAATCCTACCACACGAATGTAGTTTCACTAGCGGTCTCGGGATGCATCACTAACGCAAGTTCTAGAATCTAAATGCTACCGGTACACTCATAAGCACTAATAATGAATGCTTTTCCTATCAAATCTAAAGGCGAACCTCACATATTTTGGTGGAAAATTTTTCTGAATGGTACGGTTTTGTGCTAGTCATACAACTCCTATCCATGAGACGCTTGCTAAGGCTAAAGTTTCACTCCTAAATGTTGTAAAAAAAAATAAATTTGGCGCTAAAATTACACTAACAAGTATTTCTCTTAGTTTTATTACACACCTACCATCGAACAAACAAACTCAAGTGCAATTGTATCCTATAAGGTATCATCATTTACCCTCCCCTTACACTTAGGATGAACAATGTCCCCAATGTTCAATTAAAGAATGTAAAAGTAAAACAGGTAAAAGAATGAAAGCAAATACTCCCCTGATTCGTTCGGTGTGGATAATGTGGTAACAAGGTTAGATCTTCCTCCAAGAAAATGAACATTCAAAGCTTCCCTTCCAGAAAAATAAATTATCTTCTTGTCATACATAACCTGTTAAACCTGAGAAAACAAACAAGGCAACCTCGCATAAAATCGGCGGTAATCTATATATACTAACAAGTCCTAGAAAACAAATTAAGATATAATGCTTGTGGAATGAATGTTTGCAGATTTCCTGGAGTTTATAAAACTAAAGAATTAACAAAAACTTTAAGACTCTGTTAGAAAAACAAAACTCGCAAAATTTCCAGAATTTTACACATGACGCCGTCAGGAATTAATTCATGACGCCGTCAGAAGTGACCTACATAAATCTTTACGTTAAGTTTCCGGAAAATTTTTGGAAAAACTTATGTCCTACTTCCTGGAAAATCCGGAAAAACATCATTATGACTCGATACAAGCATTTGACTCTAACAAATACTAATACACATGTTCATTTAATATTGTGGAGAATCAAGATCAATTTCGTTCTTAAAAACAAATTTGGGGTTTCCCCTTACACTTAGCTTTTGCAAAATACCTTTATATGAAGTTAAGACGAAGTTAAACAACAAAATAAAGCATTTTCACAATTTAGTTGAAACCTGATCTACCAACAATAAAAATAAAGCATGCATACAGAAGCAAATAACAATCAAACAAATAAAAATCACACAAAACATGGGTTGCCTCCCAAGAAGCGCTTTTCTTTATTTACGAGTCTTGTAGCTAGACTCAAGGTCATGGGCTATTACGTGACCTCATCGTTGGTCTCATTCTCTAGGTCATCTCCAATCTTAGTTTTGTATTTCGGACCTAGTTGCAAACATTCCTTGTAGAAACCAAGCATTCTATTCATGACATAATCTACCCCTCTACGTCTATCCTCATCATTCCTATAGTAAACCGCTTGCTTGTGTTCTTTTTCTATGTTTGATAGAAGGCGGTATTGTTCAATCTTTTAGGGTATTTGGTAAGCAATCTCATCATTCTCTTCTTTGAATCTAACTATCCATATGGTCGAGTCATAACTCATCTTGGAAGCCTCAACAAATGGTTTTCCTAACACTACTTGACTTAGGCAATCATCTATTACCGGACGAGTATCCTCTACTATCACAAAGTCGGTGACATAAGTGAAGTTTCCTACAAAGACATGCAATTCTTTCACTCTTCCTACAAAGTTGTTCATCTTACTCGTGTTGGGCATCATCATATATCCGAGTTGCTTCTTCATTACCCAATTATAATAGGTCCTAATCATGATGTTTATAGGAGACCTAGGATCGATTTAAGCTTTCCACACATGCATATGCCCAATGTTGCATGGTATGTTGATGTTAGAGGGATCACCTACTTTAATAAGGGGTGAACCAAGGATGTATGGTGTCTCGGAATCATCGAATAGATCCTTGTGATATTCTCGTTCTTCCTTGGTGGGTAACTTATCAAAGTACTCTTCTATGTTTTCTACTTCCTCTAACTTTTCTTCCTTAGTATCCTCAACTTCCTTAATCTCATCACTAGTCTCGGTTTCTAATCCAACTTCATCATTGTCACTTTCTTCTACATTCTTTTCTATCGGCTTAATGGTGACAACATTGACAAAGTGGACGTGTTTGGATGATGAGGGGTCCTTAATTTGGATTCCGCTATTAGTGTCCCTAGTATCCTTCCTAGGTGTAGTTAGCACTTGGTTGTTGAGGGCTTTCAACAAATTGTCAATCTTATTGGTCATCTCCGTTTGTTGTTGATTGAATTCGGTTTCAAACTTAGCTATGCGAGCTTCTTGAGATGCCATAAACTTGGACATCAGTCCTTTAAGATTATTGGTACTACCATAGTTATTGGAAGGATTGTTGTTGAAAGTGCGGTTAGCTGGTGGACCGTTTGGTTGGTAACGATTAGGTAGATTGTAAGGATTGTTTTGGGGCATGTTTTGGTTTTGTTTCCACCTAAGGTTCGGGTGATTTTTCCAAGAAGGGTTGTAAGCATCACCGTAAGGGTTTGGCTCGGGTTTGAAAGTGTACCACTTATCTCCCGCTTCGTCGGTACGCGAGGATGCGTAGTCCACAAAAGCTTGTCCGGAGAGTTCCACGCAATCACGAGTGTCATGGGTACCACTACATAATTCGCATGAAGAAGTGATTTTGTTCACTTGGATTGAAGGCTTAGGAGCTTCGTAGGATTTCATGAGAAACTTGACTTGGTCCTCAAGTTCCATGATCCTACGGTCGGGAGTGCTAGAATTGTTCGAAGGAAAAGATATTGCCTTGACCGTTTTGTTCAAATCACGGGGATCATTCCAACTTTCGTTGTCATAGAGAGTAAGATCTTTTATAAGTTCCCATGATTCTTCCGCACTTAGATCACGTAGCTTGCCACCGGCCGATTGGTCAATGGTTCGCCTTGTGGAGAGATCGATATGGTCATAGAAGATTTGGACTTGGAGCCAAAGATTTATGCCATGATGAGGGACTTTTTGGAGTAAGTCCTTGAAACGAGTCCATGCTTCATATAGAGTTTCACCTTGACGTTGTTGGAACATCAAGATATCATTTCTAAGCTTGGTAGTTCTCCCCGGTGGGAAAAATTGAGAAAGGAAACGAGTGGTGAGATCATCCCATGAGGTGATGGATCCCGCGGGTAAACGTTCAAGCCATTGACTAGCTTGATCACGTAGAGAGAATTGGAATAGGCATAATCGGGTCGACTCTCTAGTTGCAACATCAAGGTCTATGGAGTCTACAATTTTAAGGAAATCCTTGAGATGTTGGTTAGGATCTTCGGAACGAAGTCCATGGAATGCACATCAGCTTTGCACCAACCGGATGGTGTCGGATCGCAATGGGGACACATTGGCTCCTTGAGTGAGCTCAATAGTGTTTCGATAGCCTTGGTGGCTAGGACGGGAATACTCTCCTAAGGTTCGGGGCCTAAGAGGTTGGTTTGCTAGTGGTGGGTTTTGTGGGTGGTTTTGTTGTGGTGGGTTGATGGGTTCAAAGATGTTACCATCTTCCATGACGTCGGATGGTAAAGGTTACGAACAAAAACACGAAGAAATGAGATAGACTAAAGAAAACCTAAAAATAAAAATAAAATCTTACAAGAAAGGAATCTAGCAAGTAGAGCTAATAAAAAAAAATCTTAACCTAGACAATAACTATTCCCCGTGCTGCGGCGCCAAAAACTTGGTGTACGTGAGAATCGCACCAGGTTTTACCTCTCAAGGGATCTCAAGAAGCTTACAACCCCCACCAGGCAGTGTACCTGATCGTTGTAGTATAGTATAGTGACAAGTACCGGGGGATTGATCGTTCAACTCAGGAATAGTGTCGCTAGGATTAGAAAGCCTAAAAACTAGGTCTAGAGGTGAGGGATGATTCTTTTTGTATTTTTAGATTTTATGAAAAGCAAGTAAAAATCTCGGGTTTTGGAAGAGTGGGCGGAATTAGTTGCTAGCCAACTAACCCAAATAACTAAGATGCAATCAAAATAAAATAACATAAATGAAAATAAATCTAATTACTAATGTGGTGTAAACAATGATGGGGAAAATTGTGTTTACTTATGTTTCATTACTCCCTAGATATCTTTTATAGGTTGATAGCTTGTTACAATTGTATGGATGACGGGTCGTATTCCTTAATACTAGCCGTAGGACCGTGTACAATATTCCCTGTTAGGAATACGATTATTCAGTTAAAGACTCGGTCACCCCAAGTATTGCTAAGCATTACGTAGCTCGTAGAATTATCCTTATTATAGCTAGTACGTAGTTTATTAGTAGTTAAATATGTAAATAGTATTCGTAGAGTGGGTCGGGTCTTTACCCTCTGTCAGCTCATTCTACAGCTCGTTTCATGGAGCACCAAGTATTGTAGTATAAATACCCTCTCCCTCCCAAGGGAGAGGGTTGGACCTTTCATTAGTTACAAGCTAATACACACATTGTTTCTCTCTCAAAAAGGCTCCCACCTTTCTTTCTACATCTCTCTAATCTCTTCATCTAATTCGATCCATATAACCACAAGAAACCATACGTGTTTAAGATTATGAGTAACTTACAATTGGTATCAAGAGCCATGGTTTCATCCTAGGGGCTTGGATATTCGGTTTTATTTGTGGTTTTGTGGTTGTTTTTTTTTGTTCGAATTGTTTTTCTATAAAACATCCTTGTTTGATCTCGTTTAGGGATTTCTTGTGTGATATTGTTGTACTTTCATGATTAGAAGTGTCTTAGGTATTTTGTTTAGCTCGTGGTTAAGCTATTTCATCAGTTTTGTGAATGTTTGATGCTTTTCGAGTTGATACTCATACCAGCGAGTTGACATTCGCTGCTTGTTTCATAGTAGCGAGTTGACAGGTTCTTTAGCGAGTTGACAGTAGCTGGTTGGCTTTTTTCTATATTGGGATAAAAAGAAAAACCGCTAGAAAGCGACCTTTTTATCCTACTGTGTTAGCGAGTTGTCTAACTGTAGTAGCGAGTTGGCTTGTTCTGGATTAGCGAGTTGTTCATTTTTCTACGTTTGGTAATAAAGACAAATCGCGAGATAGTGATAGCTTTGTCCCATCCAGTAGCGAGTTGGCAGATTTGGATTGTTGTGTACCAGCGAGTTGGTTCTGTAGCGAGTTGTCCAAGTTAGCGAGTTGTCAAAGTTAGCGAGTTGGTGGCTAGCGACTTGTTATTCAGCGAGTTGATTCTAGCGAGTTCATGTTCTTTGTGATTTATAGCTTTAGCGAGTTGGTGACTTCTGTGACGTGTTTCGTTTAGTGAGTTGGTGTTTAGCGAGTTGGCATTCAGCGAGTTGGTGTTCAGCGAGTTGACCAAAGTTGACTTTTTACGTCAAAACTTCAAACGGCCATAACTTTTGAACCGTAACTCCGTTTTCAGCGAAATACCTGTCAAAACGACCGGAACAGGCTGAATATTGTGAGGTTTCACCACGAAGTTGTGAAACGAATTTTTCGAGGCCCAAATCACCTCCGGAGTGAAGTTATTGAGGTTTTAAGTTTTCATACCATAATTTCACCGTAACAACTTGCACCAACCGTACCAAATCACACTGCTAGGTGATCAAGTTGTTGTGAGTTGATAATACGCTGCAAGTTGAATAGTTCTGTGATTCGAGAATTGTTGCGATTTGAGTTGTTGCAACTTGTCCAATTACAATCTGACGTTGCAAGTTGATTCCTGCAATTTGACTAATTGTGATTTGACTTGGTGTGATTTGACTCGTTGTGACTTAACTTAGATAACTTACTGTACCTTGCAAGGTTTATCATCTCATACTCAATCACTTAAGTGCTCAGCATCATTTCACGGTTTCTTTTGTTGATTTTATAAAATCCCGCGAAAGATTCGATTTCTCGGTTTAAATCACAAGAGTTGTAAAATCCCGTGCACGTCTACGTCATGTCGAATTCTTCAAATTCAGTCATACCTGAGATACTCAAATCTGCAGCAACGGAATCGTCGTGCTCAAATTCTCAAGAGAATGAACTTCATCAACCAATTAAATTGCCCGATAATGCAAAGAATAGTCGCATTGAAAGTTTTCGATCACTCCATACACATCTCAAGGTTCTCTTTGCAAAACCTGGATACTTGGGAGGTTTCAATCGTGCATTCGCAACACTTTTTGGTCAAAATGTTGAGACCTTCACAGTCAAAATGACTCTACACTTAGATCAACTTCAACAACAACTGGAAACAGGTGAATTTTCTGAAGGTAGTTCTATGGCTGCATTCTGTGTGATCAACAACCAACTCCAAGCGTTCATTGATTCACGATTCACTGAGGAGTATGATCATGAGTGTCAAATGATGAAAAAGAGCTTTGCTACTCATAAGGGAATTGAAGTTGACGTTTTCAGAGTCACACTACTTCAACTCATGGGTAATGTGAAGGAGTACATTATGGAAAGAGCACAACACAAACTCAAGCATGAAGACAAGGTGAAGGCATGTCGGGAGCAATCAAGTGATAATATTGTTGATTCAGGTAAAGCATCAGATGTTGGGTCAGTGGTCACCAAAGGAAGAGGATCAGAGACTGATAAGCTTGACACAACGAACGGTTTAATGACTCCTACACGTGATGTGGATGCATATATCAGACCGGTAAAAGAACATGTGTCATGTGCTAAGGTACTCGAACTGTGTAACATGGTTGATGAACAAAAGATTCCTAACAAAGTACAACCGACAAACGATGTCGATTCAGATGTTGTTGACATGGGAAATAGCAATGTTGACCCATGTGAACAACATATGAAACACAATGAAGTGTCTGTTGTACAATGTAGTGCATCTTCTGTTTTAAATGATGATTGTGTGTTGCATGAGAACACTACCTATAACCCTGATGACTCCTTGACCACTAGATTTAATATCCTTAAGGATCAGGTGGCAATGTATGAATAACGTGCTAGATTTGAACTCACTGGGCGTGAGCAGAACATGGAATGGCAAATGCGTGCATATATATCTGAAAATAATCTTAAGCCAGAAACATTGAAAAAGGAGTTACAATCTTTGCAAAAACAACTGGATCAAACTGTTAAACAAAAACAAGAGATTCAGAAAGGCTTAAACACACTCAAACATGATTTCAAAGAGAAGGAAACAAAACTCCTAAATGATTTCTCTAGTCTTAAAATGCTAAAAAATAAACTTGAGGATAAGTTATACACGCAAGGCCAAACCATTCAAACCGCTCAAATGATGCATAAACATAGGAAGTTGAGTGATGATCATAGTGAGAAGGATTTTACTAAGCCAAAAGCCAATTTCCTTAGAAGTGGTATAGGTGCACAATCGGCATTATATGATGCAAACATTATGCTTGAGCCTAATCATGCCCCACCTGATGCTACATCTGATGATGAGGGCAATGAGATAGAAGATAGAACCAGAGAAAAACTTGATGAGAAATTAAGGGATCCCCAGTGCATAGCTAATAAAATCTTGTACAATTATGATTACTCTGAAGATAATCAAGTAGCTATCTTTGTCCCACAAAAGAAATTTACTCCAGAGCAAGTCTTCTGGAACATTGACATGGAAAAGATGCAAGCAGAAAGAATAGTGGGAAAAACACGTACAGTTTTTCGGATAGCTGACCCAACCATTTATCTTCTGCACACACCCCAGCATCTAGTACCATATACTCTTCCCACACAGTGTAATACCCTAATTGCGTTATATGTCCTTGGTCAATTATTCGCTGATTTTGAAAAAACATGTAAAAAGAGAATAACACCAACGGGTATTACTGAAGGGGAAAGAGGTTTTGAGCAAACAAAACAATGTTACCTAACTGAAGTCATGCCATTTTTCAAACTTCTAAAAGAACATTTTGAGGGCCTTAAAAATACCATTAATGATGATGTGACTCAAATGAAAAAGGTTTTTAAAGATGTGGAAAATGAGGGTAAACAATTGGCAATTGATCTTAAATACAGTGAAGTTGCGAGAAAAAATATTCTCATCGATCATGAATGAGAATTTGATTACTAAATGTGTTGCTCAGGACGTATTTTATACTGCTACTGATTCTACATTATCTGCCTGCCAATTTCATGAGATGACTATTGCATTGACCGCTTTCCAGAATCGTGTTGTTGAGCTTGAGGGGGAGAATTTAAAATTGCGTGAGAAAATTCAAAACGATGACCATGATAAAATGGTCAGGCATTTGTCGAAACTAGAGGTTGATAATCTTAATTTGCAATTAAAGTGTCAACATTTAGAAGAAAGAACTAAAATCTCAAATGCCAAGACATCTTCGGATGCTCCTGAATTTGATGCATATTTTGAATTAGCCAAACGTGATGAAAAGATTCATGCTCACACTAACACGATTCGGAACCTGAGGGTCCAAATTGCCCAATTGAAGTCAAACAAGAGTGATGCGATTAGCACCCAAAAACCACAGTCTATAGATTCTCAGAATTTTCAATTTCATGATACCATTAACAAATTGCAACATGAAAATGATTGGTTTCGTGCTGAAAATTCAAAAGTTAAACAACATTACAAAGAGTTATATGATTCAATTAAGATCACACGTGATATAAACAATGAAAAGATAACTTCTTTGCTTAAAGAGATTGAGAATCTAAAGACTCAGGTGAAAGGGAAAATGCCAATCATCACTTGTGATAATGTTGTTCAAAAGGTTTCTGCTTGTAAGAAGTACGCAATTGATGTTGTGAATATTCCTCTTCCCCTTAGGAATAATAAGTTAGTTCATAGAGACTATCTTAAACATCTTAAGGAGTGCCTTGACTTGCTTCGTGAAACCATTGAAGAGGATAGGATAGCAAAACCACTTGATGATGCTATTGTAGGTACCTGCTTTCTCACTAATAGATCTCAGGAACTCTTAGAATATGCTATTGGTACATGTCCTAAAATTGATAGCAAGCGAGATAGGTCTACTGCATCATCATCTGTGACTAAGAACAAGCATGTTACCTTTGAGGTACCCTTGGAAACTTCAGATCCCAACACATCAAAACATGTTCAGCAACCGGAAGTGAAAAAGACTAAAATTCCCATTAGTCCGTCTACAGGAGTAAATAGTAACACTAAAGCTAGAGAGTCTAAACCAAGGAGAAATATAAGGAATTATAGGACTTCACCTGCTAAAAGTGTTCCTAAAAAGAAAGTAGACGACCACATGAGGAACATTAAGTCCAACTTAAGCAAAATGAGTCATAATTCAAAACTAAATTCACGGTGCAAAACATGTAATGAATGCATAATTTCGAGTAATCATGATAAATGTGTTGAGAAATTTCTGAAGTCGTTTTACAAAACCCCAGTTAAGAAAGTTTGGAGAGCTAAACAAAGTAAGCAAATTTGGAAAGCAACAGGTAAACTGTTTGCCAATGTTGGTTATCAATGGAAGCCCACAGGAAGGAAATTCACTTTAGGAGAACAGTGCCCTTTAACTAGGATAACCAACTCTAAAGTAGTGCCTATTAAGGAATGGAAGCCAACTAGTAGAACTTTCCTTTTGGAGACCCAATGTCCTTTAACTAGGCCCATTGCATCTACTAGTAAAATTTCCACCATTGAAACGAATGCACCTAAGGTCTTAGTAGCTCCAGAACTTGTTTGCACTAACCAACTGGAACCCAACTCAAATTGGGGATCCGACGCTCCAAATTTTCTGCTCTCGTCTGTTTCCAAATGCAGGTCGTACATTTCGTCCTTTGATATTTGGACTCATACTGCTCTAAACCTATGATTGGGGATCGCTTAGGGCTCGAGAATTTCGTGAATAAGTTTATCGGGACAGTTAGATTCCGGAACTATCATTTTGGGTTAATTATGGGTTATGGAGATTATGTTTCTGGTGACAGCTAATTTCGTGGGTATACTACATGGAAGTACTTGGGCATGATCTGTTCTCTTTTGGTCAATATTTTGATTCCGATCTTGAAGTTGCCTTCAGAAAACACACATGCTTCGTATCAGAATTGGATGATATTGATCTTCTTAAAGACAGTCATGGCACAAATCTATACACCTTTTCTATCTAATACATGATGCGGTCCTCTCCAATTTGCCTTCTCTCAAAGGCCTCAAAGAACAAATCATGGCTATGGCAACAAAGTTTTAATCACTTGAACTTTGGTACCATCAATGATCTTGCTCCTAATGATCTTGTATGAGGTCTACCCAGATTAAAGTTCGAAAAAGAACTTCTTCATTCGGCTTGTCAACTGGGTAAACGAAAGAAGCATACTCACAAACCTAAAATTGTCAACACCAACATGGATGTTCTTTACACCCTTCACATGGACCCAGGCAGACCAATGAGTGTGAAGAGTATAAATGGGAAGTAATATGTACTCGTTGTTGTCGACGAATACTCTCGGTTTACATGGGTAAAGTTTTTGAGAACCAAGGAAGTGACTCCAGAAGTTATCATAAAACTCATCAAACAACTGCTAGTAAGACTCACAAAACCGACAGAATCATCCGGTCAAACGATGGAACGGAGTTTATCATCAAACAACTCGTTCAATTTTACGAAAGTATTGGCATCACCCATCAGTAAAGTATCCCATGCACTCGTCAGTAGAATGGAATTGTTGAAAGACAAAATTGTTCTCTTGTAGAAGCTGCACGAACCATGCTAATATTCTCCAACGCACCGATGTTTCTATGGGCGGAAGCAATTGCTACAGCTTGGTACACCAAAAACCGATACTTGATACATACTCTTCACAACAAAACTCCATATGAGTTGATACATGGCATGAAACCGGATCCTCTCCTCTCTATTTGTGTTTGGTGTTTTATGCTACCCTACAAAATGACAGTCAAGATCTGGGAATGTTATAAGCTAAAACTGGTATTGGATTCTTCGTTTGTTACGCTCCAGATAGTAAGGGATACCGAGTCTACAACAAACGAACCCGATAAATCCTGGAAACCGTTCACGTCACATTCGTTGAGCAGACTGAGCATACGGCTCCTGTACACATCAGTGCAGGACCCGCGTCTAAACTTTTGTCTCCTGAATCAATCAGTTCAGGTCTTGTACAGAATCCCACTCCTGCATGTACCTTATGTATCACCTACAAATGAGCATTTGAAGATCTAGTTTGACCAAATGATTGATGAATACTTTGAGACACCTACTGATGATACACTGACACCACCAACTACCGCTGCTCCAGTTCTGTACAACTCAAATGGTCCATCAGTGTCTACTTGAATTGATCAAGATGCTCAATCTGCAAGTTACTCACCATCATCGTCAAACCTTCAATCTCCTTCAGTACATCAAGGCACTGCAGTCGACAATTCTTTTGAAGTGAATTTGCTCCTCTTGAAGATGCTCAGTACTAAAACATGTTTGCTCATGAATCTTCTTCTGAGACATCCTCTTCAAGGAATACAAACACGACTTCTTCATGTTCCTACCTACATCCACACGAACATCTCAGAAAACGAATATAGAATCATCCGATTGACAACATTATTGGATATCCTTCTCAACCGGTGTTCACACGAAGGAAACTTACCACCCATGCCTTGTGGTTAATGCGATGCAAGACTGCTATCTCTAAAGACTGTTGGCATAATGCGATGCAAGATGAAGCTCGCACTTTCGATCGACTTGAAGTATGGGAACTGGTACTACCTCCAGACTCTGCAATGATTATAGCTCTAAGTGGATCTTCAAAGTGAAACTTGATGAGCATTATGTCGTTCTGAAAACAAGGCAAGGCTTGCTTCTAAGGGATATCGTCTACAGGAAGGCATTAATTTAGAGGAATCTTTCGCTCTGGTTGTTCGTATTGAAGCTATCAGAATGTTTCTCGCCAATGCTGCAAGTCAGAACATGACGGTCTATCAAATGGATATGAAAATTGCATTTCTAAATGGCGAGCTGAATAAAAGTTCTTTATTTCAGTCAACCAGAAAGATTTGTATATTTTGATCGTCCTAACCATGTCTATCATCTGAAAAGGGCTCTCTTTGGCCTAAAACAGACGCCTAGGGCATGGTTTGATACACTGTCAAAGTTTCACCTGGGAAATGGATTCTCCTAAGGTGTGGTGGGACAAGTTGAGAAAGGGGTAGTGGAACTTTCTTCGTGAAGACAAAATTTCGGCTGGAAGATTTCTTCTCTAAGGCTCTCTCAAGAGAACGATTTTAATTTATTCTCCAGCGCCTTGGAATGAAGAGTATTATGCCAGAATCACTCATACGTCATCAGGAAGTTAATGAGGAGTAATGGGTTTTGCTTCACATATCCTTTGTATATAATATTAACACAAAAAGAAAATATATATAAAAAAAACCCATAAAAATCTGAAAAACTCTAAAAATACAAAAATACTCTTCTCACGACATGTCTCTTGTGTAATCAATATTATGTACGTTTCTAGAAATGTCATTCAATAATGACACGGAATCATACATATGCTTGAGCAAGAGTTTTTCGGTTTCAAATAAGGTTCTTTTCAAAAACATTTCGTATCTCAAAATATTCTTAAAATATGGCTTGTAGTCATTTCAGGCTACAACCTGGACTTCGAAACGATGGTTTGCAGTTATTTCAGACTGTAACCCGGACTTAAACTTATGGTTTGCTATTACTTCAGATAGCAACCCGGTCTCTATATTGGGGAAAGTTCGTCGCCAAAAAGACGACTGTTCCTAACAAAGGCATGAATTACTTTATATTCGTGCCTTTCCGGTCTAATGTACGTTTCAGTGCATTATTTCTTGTTTAAGAAGAGAAGTCTTCTTTTTATCAAAACAAATAATTTTCTTTTATGATTCTTCGGAAAATTATTTGAATGATACATGGTGGTTACGTGTTGCTTGTAAATCAATCAGTCTTAGATACTTCATAAAATTTGTCACTCAATCAATGACAATGGGTCATCAATTGAGGGGGAGAGTCCAATTTTATATCATCAAACGGATTTCTTGGTTGTCTCATAATGGTTAGAAAAGGTTTTGTAGTTAATGGGGTATTAGTTGAAGAGGAACTTACTAAACTTTATCTTAAATGGCCAAATATGTTAGTTGTTAGAAAGATTAGGGCATTATGTGCTATTTGCTATTTGCGTATAGTTTCCTAATCTTTATGTAACTAGAAGGTCCATTTGTCTCACGTTGGTATCCTCGCTTAATCCCCTAAATACGTTAAAATCCAAAATCTTAATGATGTTAGAAAACCATTGTGTTTGCTCTTGTTCTCTCCTCTGGCATTCGTATAATCTAATTGATTGTGTTTCGTTTGCTGTTTGCTGATAATTGTTTGATTGTTGCTGATTATGTGTTCGTGTTCTCAGGATTTGCTTAGGTATGTAGTTACCGGGTTAGAATCTTATTCCTAAGCTCCTGATTTGAATGTTGAAAATATGCATGAATTGCCATGTTAGTGATTGTTGTTTATGTCTGATAGAAACTTGCAATGAATGTTCATGATTGCCAGTTTCTCTTCATGCTAGATAGCATTTTGATGAGTTGCTTGAATGTTCTTTGATCATGATATGAATATGGTATTATGAGTAGGCCAGTTGCTACGTGGTAGCAGTTAATTAAGAGTGAATCTGTATGTATGCATATCTTTGTTGATACTCTTATGCAGATTCCATGGCTGATGTGAATGTGCCTGCTCCTGCTCTAACCATTTGATCAGATGTTCAAACTTCATTGACTGGCTTTGATTTCACCACAACAACAACATCGGTAGCAACAACGACAACAACTCTTTCACCATCACCACCAGTTATCTTGTGCGTCATAAGTAGTGTGGTATCAAATGTTATGTGTCAGTACATGATTTTTTTATTTCATGAGTTTCTCGTTAAACTTTAAATCAGTTATAAACTCATCATAACTGACACTAACATTCTCCCTCATTGATTGAGGGGGAGTAATGAATTGTCTCAATATCAGAATATCTTTAATCAGACCACATCTTGCTCCCAAACTTTTCTAACTTATTTAAATCACTTGGGATCACAAATCTCAAATGGTTTGAAATTTTTGATCGGGGGAGAAAATGTGATTTAAATATGAAATCTGATATAAAATGTGATTGTTTTGGACTTAAACAAACGCTCCCCTATATGTGTTAAACTCTTTTGTATATCGATGCACATATTGAGGGGGAGCAAATGGTTTGTGAAAAAGGATCTCTAGCATCTCATGTGAGCGAGACTCGGACTTCACCAATGAATTGACGAAGCTATAATTGTCATGAATCGAAAGGACTAGTCCTGGACAGGTAATAATTTCAAGCTGGTCTAACCAGTGATGTAAGCGTGTCTCGAAAAGGACTTCTCTGAGTAGAATGTACCGTTTCGAGGGGGAACAAATGGTTTGTGAAAAAGGATCTCTAGCATCTCATGTGAGCGAGACTCAGACTTCACCAATGAATTGACGAAGCTATAATTGTCATGAATCGAAAGGACTAGTCCTGGACGGGTAATAATTTCAAGCTGGTCTAACCAGTGATGTAAGCGTGTCTCGAAAAGGACTTGTCTGAGTAAAATGTACCGTTTCGAGAAACCTTTGGTGAATCTGATTGGGCCGGGTAATAACTTCAAGCTAGTCTAACTAGTGATGTAAGCGTGTCTCGAATGCCCGTTCATATTCACTTAAGGAGGATCAATTCAAAAAGTGCAACTCTTCCCGACATGTGCAAATTTTCAGATCAAAACTTATGAGCTCATGTTAAGGGGGAGCATTTGAAAATGACAAAACTCTCAATGTGTTAACAAAATCTGTTTCTCAATCATAAACACGTTGAGAGAATTTTCAATGATTTGGTAAATGGCAACATAGGATAGTCATGAAGTTATAAGGTGGCTAAGGTTAGGAAAACCGTCCTATGATCCGCCAGAACCGGAGGGATCTAGCCATGGACAATATCAAATAGAAAGTAGTTGAAAGTCCGTAGGTATGATTATGAAAAAAGGAGAAATGTGAGAATGGAGAAAGAAGCGGTTGAAGAATTAAAAAGAAATGAAATGAGAAAGGGTGAAAAGAAATAGCCCTCCAATTATTCAACCTTAGAGCAGAAACAGGGTTCAATTCATAATCTACTGATGGTTGCTAAGGCGACATTGGTATTGAAGACAAGACGTCATGGACTGTAACACCCCCATTTTTAAAATATTTGTAGCGGAATAAAGATTGGGTGTTACTTCACAGCTCATAGTTTTTCAGTAGAAAATGATTTTCTAAAACATCTATCATTCGAATTTTTATAAATATCAGAGTTTTAAAAATGACGTCCCAGTGGTTTTAAAATTTGTTAAATATGTTTTCGAATGATAATAAAAATTTTATAGCCTTTATAAGAATTTCATGCTCCTCCGCCCCATCCTTGCTCGTTATAGACCTGAGATAAACATGCTAAAAATCAACAAAAGTTGAGTGATATTCATAGGTTTTAGTTTAATAGTTGAACACAAGCTATAAGTGATAATTGCACCGGTATACAATTATAATTTAAAAATCAGTTGTTATTGCATTAAGCTCATGACACTCAGCCGATTAACAGATCTCATCATAAATGATGGATTATAGTAACAGGGCCCTCGGGATAGGTTCTTGCCAGTAACCTATTAGATTTCAAATAAAGTGCGTTTGGTTGTTTTCTCAACGCCCAAACGGGGATTGTCAATCCCTAATAGATCTATCCACAATTATTTACGTTCACCTCTCTGGGTGACTAAGGCTCATGATATGAGGGGCTTTTGGCAATAAGGGACTTAAGCAATAACGATATCAGGTAAAGCATACCAAGAAAAATACTTGTGTTCAGTTTGTAAAAACTAGCATGTATCCCCCTCGCAGGGTTTATAAAACATTTAAATAAGTAAAGGCGAGGCTATGAACTCACCTTAGTGGTTTAGTGAATAAAAATATCGATACTCAGTTTGCAAAATGGGAACGGCTCCACACATGACCTAGATAATATTTGGCAAATTTTAGTGTTTGATAGTCTTAGTGTTTTAATCGCGAATAGTTTTTTGAATACGTGATTTGTTAATTTATTGTTAGTAAAACTTTTGGTTTTAAAATATATTGTACGTTTAGTTTAGTTATATATATATATATATATATATATATATATATATATATATATATATATATATATATATATATATATATATATATATATATATATATATATATATATATAACGTAACGTTTAATAATAATAATAATAATAGTAATAATAATAATAGTTTGAAAATAAACGTAACGTCGTGACGTGAAATCGTAAAAATGGAAAATAAAAATAAAATTTTAATTTTTATATACGACCCTTGTCTTTTCCAAAAATTTACACTTTTTACCCTAACGGCGTTAGCATTACACCGTTAGTCCAAAATTAAATATATTTACATTTTACGTCCAACACTTTATATTTCTTACACTTTTTACCCTAAAGTTTATAAAAATCAGTTTTCACCCTTAAATTTAGGAAATGACAGTTTATACCACAACTTTAAAAAATTGGCACTTTTAACCCGATTTTTGTAAAATTTGCAAATCTAGTCCAAAATTCACAATTTTCAAAACTTAATGTTTTCATTTCTTAAATAGTTTCAAAACAGCTTATTTAACTTATTTTTACAGCTTATTAGTTCGAAAAGCTAATTTGATAGCTTATGGGCTTTTAACGAAAAACTTAAGCCCGTTAAGATTTTTAGATCCAATGGGCCTACGAGGGTTTTGGGCTTTGTTTTGGGCTAAAGTTAGGACTATAAAAACATTGCCAAACTGCTTATTTCCGTAGCTTATTTGATCGGCTTATTTTGAAGTGATTGGGCCTTAAGGCCCAGTCGATACAAATAAATTTCCAAAACTAGTTTCCAAGTCGATTTGCTTTGTGATTTGTATAGGTTTGAAACACGATTTTTATTACAAAGTTTCTATACGAAAATGATTGTTTGTCATGGGGTTTATTAGTTTGTGAAATAAAATGGCATGCTCGTTAAGTAAATTTTAAAGATATACGTGCGTTTTGGGGCTTGCATGGGACGAATTTTTATAAACAAAAGACTTAGAAAATTTAAGAGTTTTTCATACTTGTTGTGGTACGCTAGGAATGTACTCCAAAATGGTTTGTACGTAGATTTTTAGTTTCAAAACTTTACATAGTTTATTTGTTAAGGTGTGAAATGTATAGATGAACGTAAAATATATATATATGTTGTTCATTTAGTTTTCGAATACAAAGGTGCATTTGTTTGTGTCGTGTGCTAAAATAATGCATATGTATGTATAGCTAAAAAAATGAAATGAGTCGTTTAGGAACTTACGACACCAAATGGTGGGGTAAATGAGACGTAGAGTCGAGAAGTGAGTGATATGAGTACGTAGCGTGTATGTTTGCTCGACCAAGATTCACAAACAACAACTTGTTCCTCCTAAACCCACACGAATCCTTTGAATTCCTACCCAAATGCTTCGACCCAAGCCTAGACTCACTACTTAGAAATATTTTGTAAGTTTTTGGTTTGCATGGAAAATGAAACGAAAGCATGCATGCATGGGTTTATATATGGTACCTAGTGTATTCTAGTGTCTAAAATTTATTGAGATGGGGTCGTCACGTGTACTCAAAAGTCCTAGTGTGTAAGAGTAAACAAGTTACTCCATGTTTTGGTTTCTTATGTGTCGACATGCTTCAATTCAAAGAAAACGTGGGCATGGGATTATTATAAGGGCATGGTACTTGTGAAATGGCTTTTAAAATGTTATGGTACTTGGCCTAGATGAATATAATATGCAATTGAGTGAGCTTGAAACAAGGAGGTACTAGTTTGTTTGATAAATGCATGTCGACCACATTTCATTTGTTAACCGATTGGTATTTCGTGTATAGCTTGTGAGATTTGATAACTTTGCAACATTTAGACATTAGGTTGTGTTTAGAATGAGTTTAGGGCGTTATAGAAACAAACGTGGGTTAAAATGGTTGAGTTTTGGATTAGTTGAAATTTTATGAAGTCGTTTTTGGGACATATGCTTTGCCTAGTAAAAACGTATCTAGACTCATTGTGGGGAACTAAAATTCGACACTCCAATTGTTGGCTAGGGGAGGAACGAGGGTGTGTAAAAATAAGTGTGGGTCGTGTGTAGGATTTGAGCGTACGAAGCTCGTTTCTTACTTGTCCTAGTCGAGTGGAATGAAAAACAAAAGAAAGAAAAATGGGCTTAATTTGGTTTGGGCCGTGAATAGTAACAGGCTAGAATTTTGTGTTGGGCTTGGTGTGTAGTTAGGGGTCCGGTTTGGTGTAATTATAATTAGTAAAAATATTAATTATGATTAGTAAAGAGTTTAGAAATTTTTTTAGTGAGACGTTTACGTGAGTCCGGGAGTGAATAGTGTTTTGTGAATAGTGTTTTGTGAATAGTAAAACTTTTGAAAAACATCTCAATATCACTAACCGACTTCAAAAATGATGAATAGTGAAATGATGAATAGTGTTTTGTGAATAGTGTTTTGTGAATAGTAACTGATGAATAATAAATTTGAAAAATGTCTTGAAAATGCAGGTTCGTAACGAATAAAAGAAAATTTTAATATTCTCGTGATTTTAGACTATAGTGGTACATGTGTGAGCATCGTTCCAAGCAAAAGGAATCAGGAATATCGTAGTGATTTTTAAGTAACACAGCATATAAAAATATATATAGAAAAGAAAAAATTTTGTTATTGGTAAAAACGTTAATAATTTACGTAATGATATATTTGTCTTTGATTTACTTTTACTATTATAGGAAAATTTACGGGAGTTTACAGTACATACCCCTCATTCTGAATTCCGTCCCGGAATTCAAGTTTAACAAAATTTCTGTATTAGGGAAATTTCGGTCAGAGGGTTGTCGAGAGATTTTTATTATTAAGATTTAGGAGACGTGGTTTATTTAGACTTATTTGTGCTAGACAGGATCTAGTAACTGGTGTATTTAAGGGTTGTGAATATTGAAGGTAATGGTTTTGAATAGTAAAATAACGGCTAGGTGTACCGTGTCCAACGGTCGGGAATAGTGATTTCCAACGGTCCTAAATAGTGCCTAACGGCTAGTTTTCTTCCTACATATACCCCTTTCAAATTTCCATTTCTTCCATCAACCATTTTCCTATCATTTCACATTTCCAAAATGCCGCACCTCATCACTATACTAGCGATTGTATATGTCGTCCTTGCCGCTATCTACTTAGCGTATGTTCCAGACGAAGACTTTGGATTCTTGGTTGCGATCTTGTTGGTTGTCGTACCCCTCATGGTTCTAGCCATTACCGTGGACAAGATACGGGGGTAATAATCTTAAGCTATGGTTGTTTTTAAATTAAGTCCTTGTCGTATTTCTATGTATTGTTAACGAATAATTGATTTAGTCTTTTTGTAGTATATAATTATTCCGAAGAAATACCGGTGAAAGTATTTCCCGGGTCGTGTCCCAGCGAAGGTAGAATGGAATCTCGAAGTATCGAATCGTAAAAACGTGTCGTGAAAAGTGAAATGATAAAAGAGATGTTGTGATTTAAAACTACGAGTATCAAACATAAACTAAAAGGCAATAATCAAGCATATAAAACAAGCATGTAAAGTACCAATTTCCTAAAACGCAATCTAATCTAAAAACGAGCAAATTAAGGCAACTAGATTATTCTAAAAATGATATATGAGAAATTTGTTTGCTAAGTGACGTGAAAAGTTCATTAAGTGTGGATTAAGATTTGATGACGAATTATATTCCTTAGACAAGACTATTTTCTCACAACGTTGGTTTATTTTGAAAATAATCCTTTAAAAAGAAAATAATTACTAGATGTGTAATTTGATTATTCTCCGGCTTTTGCCCTTCAAATAATAAAATCACAAATCTAAATAATCTCACTAATTATTAATCACAATCCCTTTTTATTAATCCACACTTAAATCAAAAATCCATATCACTTAACAAACACTAATAAACTACTCGCTAAACATACCAATCAAACTAATAAAAACAAATATTCCAACAAATATGATTAATAAATTAATTATATAAAAACGAAAAGGAATAGAAAGTAGAACCCGATCTAACGCGACGAGAATAATAAACCACCCGATTTTATAAACTTGACAAATTATAAAGTTTATTTCTTTAATAGTTTTAATATCATTAAGTAGTAAATAAAGTTTTTGACTTTACTCACTAATTAGCTTTATAAAAACTAGAAAAGCTATAAGCTTTATCAATAAGTAAGCTTATAAAACCCTTAAGCTCCTCGCCTTATGTAGAGAATGATGAGAAACTAAGAAAAATCACAACTTTATAAAAGATTAGAGTGAATGAGCAATAATATGAACCAACTAAGCTATGAAAAAGCTTATTGGTTAAGAAAGCTACAAACTTAAAGTGATAAAAGCTAAGTAAAAGCTAAAAGTTTAAAACTTTATTATAAAAACCTAATAGATCATCAACATGCTTGCCTCAAAATTCTTTTCATTTTCCTTCTTTCGGCTTCATCGTGTAGTGCAAATGGAATAAAAGCATCAGCCCCGCCACTTGCCATCTATAAACCCATTTCATTCTCTTGCCATATTAATTCATTCTCCACTTTATGAAATTTAAGTCTATTTCATCTTTTGTCCATGAATGCATCATCACGTTGGTATGATTTGCAATTTGTCCCTTTCTTATTTTTCTCTTTTGTCGCTAGCTTCCAAAAGAGGAGATGAGGACCCATGTGCTACATTTTCTTCTTATTTATTTGTTTGTCGAATGCTCCAAAAAAATTGAGACAGCAACTTGTATAACTTGTACTCCCTCCTTTCTTGTTGCATAGCAAAATGACCCAAGGCTCACGTTTCAATTCTTTACATGCCACATTAACTGATATTGGGCTTAACTTGGACTTCATTGCATTCAATAAAGAGTGGACTCATAATTTTGCTTAGGCTTCACATTTCAAATGGGCCTTTCATTTTTTTTTATTTTTTGACTCTTGCCTCGATGCACCAAATAAAATCATCATTAATTTCGAACTTTTGTGCTCTTTCCAATCTCGTGCTCGCTTTTTGTCCGTTTTGTCTTTCTTTTTGTCCATTTTTAATATCCGTTACCTGCACATTTACAAACACAAAAACAAACATATATATTGCATTTTCATTATGTTATTGGTCTTTTTGTTTCGGTTTTGGTCAAATAAAAGGTGTGTAAATTAACACACACAAATAATCAATAAAACTTGTTTTGTTTTTAGGAATTTGTCTTGTTATTATTTTTGATGATTTGTTTATATTTATCTTTCAGCATAATTAAGGTGATTCATCCTGTGGTGGCTCTTGCTATGGTTATGTTGGTGGGGGTTTTTGTTGTCATAGCGGATCAACCTATTGAAGATTCTATGGTTTATATTGTAATTATTGTGACGTTAGCACTTCCGATGCTAATTATTTGTTTATTTATTAATTTCCATGGATTCGGATAACTTTTTCGTTGTTGGAGTTTTCTGTTAGTCTTTAGGGTTTTTCTTATTTGTACTTTTGTTGGCTTCTCGTCCTAATGACGAAGGAATAAGATAGGTATTTATTGTAGTTTGTAATATTTATGAATAGTTCAGTTTATCTCTATTTATTGCTTTTACATGAAGATTGTTATTTAGAAAATTTGACATTATAATTGTTCCTTCATAACATGATTCTTCCTAAATTAGACATAGTTGATCAGGCTATGTATAATTGAGGACTAAACGATGTGATGTTTGGCTCAGTCACAGTGGTATTTATGCTTTTCTTTAAGTTGTTTTAGATGGTGTTCAACATGTTGTTTTTTTTATATAATATAACACGTAATTTCTTTTAAGAATAAAGTAGGAAACTTTATTTATTTATTTATTTATTTTTTATTTTATTTTATTTTTATTTTTTTTGTTTATTTATTTATTTATTATTTTATTTTTTTTCATACTATGATGATGAGTCATAAATTTCTAGAGTAATAACAGTATACTGTTAATGGAATAGGAATTGAAATTGACGTAGATTATAATTATTTCGGGAATATTACAAGGTAGATTTTTCGATACGGTAGAAGGATAATTGTTATACTTAAGTCACATCCATCGTAACTTAAAGTAAAATACGGGGAAGAGATACAATCTCAGGAAATTGTCGAACTTGGATTTATCTATTTACAACAGGAATTTATTCATCTGCTTCAATCTAGTCATCATTCCTTTGATACTATCGAAGTCTTTAAAGGTTCCTCATTTCTAAGAGTTTTCGCTTTTGTTTATTTCCATTAGGAATAACTCCTTGCCTAATTCCTTGTTTATGGGTGATGGTAGGGTTAGCCATTCCTTCTGGCGTTTTAAAGTGGGTTGGCCTATATTCCATGCAGCTTTCATGCTTATTGGATATGTTCGTCTTCTGAAATCATTAATGAAACTTAACTTAGAATCCATCTGATGTCAGAATAATAATGAATTCTAATTATTTCATTGATGATAGAATGAATTGACTCCTTACTGTAATCTAATTTCAAGATATGTATGTGTTGTATCATAGATAGATAATCAACTCTTGATATGAGATTACTAAGGAACAAACCGATTCATCCACTAAAATAAATTTTCTCTCCATTTTTCAAGTTCTCTCTTGAAAATTTATTTTTAGACAATCCTTTGGTTTTTGGTGAATTATAGTATGTTTAAGAATTTCTTACAATTGTTAAGACTTCTTACGGTAGATTTGAATAGTATTGTAGAAGTCATCATAATATTAATAACTTGACTGGTCGTCTTTGTAAAACGATTAGTACAAGGTCTCTTATTAATATGTCATGGATCTACGTGGAGTTATTTTTTTATCTAGGGAGATCAAAAAATGATGGGATTTTTGCATGAAATTATGAGGATTCATAGTATGCATGCTTGATACGAAAGAAACGATTGTTTCATAATAGAGAGATGTAACGGAAGAGGAGGTTATTATATATTATGATTCGATTACAAGTTCTGAAAGGTTCAGATTCATTGAACATTACATGAAATACTAACCAAGTCTGTCTGGTTTAGTAGATGCAGCAGGGATACTTGTAAACTTAAGATTAGTTACGTCTCTGACGTAAATATCTAATCTCTTTCTCAAGTTCAAGTTGTGCTGCTTCCATGTTTGAGAAACGTTCCTGACACATGTTCATTTGGTTTGCCAACATACTCTCTAATGCGGCAATCTTTTGACCTTGGCTCCTGGCTGTCTCTCTAGCCATCCATAGGGTCCTTTCAATGTCTTCAATTCTACCATGTGTATGACCGTGTTCTCTTCTTGCAGAACGGACCCTGGAATCCAAGCTTCCAAGTTCCTGGTTGGTGTTGTCTTTTATCTCATTAATCTTTATTCCTAATTCACATATTGCTCGTCTTTCAGCATCCGCTCTTTTGAACAATGCGTCAAGGTTACGGTCGTACCATTCAAATTTTTGTTGGTCGTAAACCTTTTAGCTGTTTAGTGTGAGCCTCTAATATGCTGGCTTGTCGATAAACAAGAGTCCATATTGAATCAGGTGTGCTTATATTGTAGTTGGGGGAATTAGGTGAGGATAAGTTATTTGGGATATCTGGTATTGGGGAATCTAAAGTGTAGGGTAACGGAGAATTTGGCTCAACATTCTTCCACGGCCTCTCTTGTCGTGAACTTTGTCCAACTTCAAATGTTGCCTGACCACCAATCACATCTTCATATGATTCAGTAGTTCTCCTAAGTTTTTGACATAGGGGTGAACATATAGGTGACGATGGAAGTGATTTCTGAGTGATTTCTATATTAAGTTGGGGCTGTGATATTTGTACGTAGGGATCTTCAGTATTCAGAGAATTTAGATTGACGGTTAATGTATTAATATTACAGAGAGTAGGTTTGCGTTCACGAAAGTTTTTGGAGACATGTTACTGTAGTAACCGAGAATAGTATTTTATAAGTAGCTTTTACGTTATAGATATAATAGTACGGATGAAATAAAAATTATGTAAGCGCAATTTCTAAACATGCAGAATAATCTTAATAGGTAATGTACTGAGCAAGGTAGTCTGCAGGCACGGAAGGCACGAAGAGTGTAAGGCTATAAAATGTTTTGTTTTGTAAAAACGGTTATAGTTCAGATCTAAATTAGACCTGTTTCGCTATAACTAAAGCTCTGATGCCAATCTGTAACACCCCCATTTTTAAAATATTTGCAGAGGAATAAAGATTGGGTGTTACTTCACAGCTCATAGTTTTTCAGTAGAAAATGATTTTCTAAAACATCTATCATTCGAATTTTTATAAATACCAGAGTTTTAAAAATGAGGTCCCAGTGGTTTTAAAATTTGTTAAATAGGTTTTTGAATGATAATAAAAATTTTATAGCCTTTATAAGAATTTCGTGCTCCTCCGCCCCATCCTTGCTCGTTATAGACCTGAGATAAATATGCTAAAAATCAACAAAAGTTGAGTGATATTCATAGGTTTTAGTTTAATAGTTGAACACAAGCTATAAGTGATAATTGCACCAGTATACAATTATAATTTAAAAATCAGTTGTTATTGCATTAAGCTCATGACATTCAGCCGATTAACAGATCTCATCATAAATGATGGATTATAGTAACAGGGCCCTCGGGATAGGTTCTTGCCAGTAACCTATTAGATTTCAAATAAAGTGCGTTTGGTTGTTTTCTCAAAGCCCAAACGGGGATTGTCAATCCCTAATAGATCTATCCACAATTATTTACGTTCACCTCTCTGGGTGACTAAGGCTCATGATATGAGGGGCTTTTGGCAATAAGGGACTTAAGCAATAATGATATCAGGTAAAGCATACCAAGAAAAATACTTGTGTTCAGTTTGTAAAAACTAGCATGTATCCCCCTCGCAGGGTTTATAAAACATTTAAATAAGTAAAGGCGAGGCTATGAACTCACCTTAGTGGTTTAGTGAATAAAAATATCGATACTCAGTTTGCAAAATGGGAACGGCTCCACACACGACCTAGATAGTATTTGGCAAATTTTAGTGTTTGATAGTCTTAGTGTTTTAATCGCGAGTAGTTTTTGAATACGTGATTTGTTAATTTATTGTTAGTAAAACTTTTGGTTTTATAATATATTGTACGTTTAGTTTAGTTATATATATATAAATATAACGTAACGTTTAATAATAATAATAGTAATAATAATAATAGTTTGAAAATAAACGTAACGTCGTGACGTGAAATCGTAAAAGTAGAAAATAAAAATAAAATGTTATTTTTTATATACGACCCTTGTCTTTTCCAAAAATTTACACTTTTTACCCTAACGGCGTTAGCGTTACGCCGTTAGTCCAAAATTAAATATATTTACATTTTACGTCCAACACTTTATATTTCTTACACTTTTCACCCTAAAGTTTATAAAAATCAGTTTTCACCCTTAAATTTACGAAATGACAGTTTATACCATAACTTTGAAAAATTGACACTTTTAACCCGATTTTTGTAAAACTTGCAAATCTAGTCCATTCACAATTTTCAAAACTTAATGTTTTCATTTCTTAAATAGTTTCAAAACAGCTTATTTAACTTATTCTTACAGCTTATTAGTTCGAAAAGCTAATTTGATAGCTTATGGGCTTTTAACGAAAAACTTAAGCCCGTTAAGATTTTTAGATCCAATGGGCCTACGAGGGTTTTGGGCTTTGTTTTGGGCTAAAGTTAGGACTATAAAAACATTGCCAAACTGCTTATTTCCGTAGCTTATTTGATCGGCTTATTTTGAAGTGATTGGGCCTTAAGGCCCAGTCGATACAAATAAATTTCCAAAACTAGTTTCCAAGTCGATTTGCTTTGTGATTTGTATAGGTTCGAAACACGATTTTTATTACAAGGTTTCTATACGAAAATGATTGTTTGTCATGGGGTTTATTAGTTTGTGAAATAAAATGGAATGCTCGTTAAGTAAATTTTAAAGATATACGTGCGTTTTGGGGCTTGCATGGGACGAATTTTTATAAAACAAAAGACTTAGAAAATTTAAGAGTTTTTCATACTTGTTGTGGTACGCTAGGAATGTACTCCAAAATGGTTTGTACGTAGCTTTTTAGTTTCAAAACTTTACATAGTTTATTTGTTAAGGTGTGAAATATATAGATGAACGTAAAATATATATATATATATGTTGTTCATTTAGTTTTCGAATACAAAGGTGCATTTGTTTGTGTCATGTGCTAAAATAATGCATATGTATGTATAGCTAAAAAAATGAAATGAGTCGTTTAGGAACTTACGACACCAAATGGTGGGGTAAATGAGACGTAGAGTCGAGAAGTGAGTGATATGAGTACGTAGCGTGTATGTTTGCTCGACCAAGATTCACAAACAACAACTTGTTCCTCCTAAACCCACACGAATCCTTTGAATTCCTACCCAAATGCTTCGACCCAAGCCTAGACTCACTACTTAGAAATATTTGGTAAGTTTTTGGTTTGCATGGAAATGAAACGAAAGCATGCATGCATGGGTTTATATATGGTACCTAGTGTATTCTAGTGTCTAAAATTTATTGAGATGGGGTCGTCACGTGTACTCAAAAGTCCTAGTGTGTAAGAGTAAACAAGTTACTCCATGTTTTGGTTTCTTATGTGTCGACATGCTTCAATTCAAAGAAAACATGGGCATGGGATTATTATAAGGGCATGGTACTTGTGAAATGGCTTTTAAAATGTTATGGTACTTGGCCTAGATGAATATAATATGCAATTGAGTGAGCTTGAAACAAGGAGGTACTAGTTTGTTTGATAAATGCATGTCGACCACTTATTTCATTTGTTAACCGATTGGTATTTCGTGTATAGCTTGTGAGATTTGATAACTTTGCAACATTTAGACATTAGGTTGTGTTTAGAATGAGTTTAGGGCGTTATAGAAACAAACGTGGGTTAAAATGGTTGAGTTTTGGATTAGTTGAAATTTTATGAACTCGTTTTTGGGACATATGCTTTACCTAGTAAAAACGTATCTAGACTCAATGTGGGGAACTAAAATTCGACACTCCAATTGTTGGCTAGGGGAGGAACGAGGGTGTGTAAAAATAAGTGTGGGTCGTGTGTAGGATTTGAGCGTACGAAGCTCGTTTCTTACTTGTCCTAGTCGAGTGGAATGAAAAACAAAAGAAAGAAAAATGGGCTTAATTTGGTTTGGGCCGTGAATAGTAACAGGCTAGAATTTTGTGTTGGGCTTGGTGTGTAATTAGGGGTCTGGTTTGGTGTAATTATAATTAGTAAAAATATTAATTATGATTAGTGAAGAGTTTAGAATTTTTTTTAGTGAGACGTTTACGTGAGTCCGGGAGTGAATAGTGTTTTGTGAATAGTAAAACTTTTGAAAAACATCTCAATATCACTAACCGACTCCAAAAACGATGAATAGTGAAATGATGAATAGTGTTTGGTGAATAGTAACCGATGAATAGTAAATTTGAAAAATGTCTTGAAAATGCAGGTTCGTAACGAATAAAAGAAAATTTTAATATTCTCGTGATTTTAGACTATAGTGGTACATGTGTGAGCATCGTTCCAAGTGAAAGGAATCAGGAATATCTTAGTGATTTTTAAGTAACATAACATATAAAAATATATATAGAAAAGAAAAAATTTTGTTATTGGTAAAAACGTTAATAATTTACGTAATGATATATTTGTCTTTGATTTACTTTTACTATTTATAGGGAAATTTACGGGAGTTTACATGGACCCAGTGACGCAATGCACTAAACCTTCTAGCCACTCAAGTTCTCTTAAAAGAACTTGTTTCATTCTCACGGGGAACCGGTGTAATCTATCGACATATCTCTTAGAGATGGTTGATATTGAAGCAGGAGACCTCTCCCTAATCTCCGCATAGGAAAACCAAATGCACTTATTGAGTCTAGAGCCTCGAGATACATAAAAAGATCTCATAGGAACACGTGCTAGTTCTACCCTGGTTGTTCAACATTAAGGACACTAGTGGTAAACTTATGAGTCCTACGCAGATCTTAGCAATCTGCCAAAACATTTATGAGGGATGTTGCTTTAGTAACTCCTAGTGATTGAATGGAAATTCCTGCCAGGGTCAACATCAAGCAGCCCTGAAAGCAGGTCACTCATATTCCTTGTGGATTACGCTTAGTGGTCGCGGCGGTTACCAATGGTCTACAGTCGTGGAGAGTACTCCAGCGACTCACCCAGTCGTTGATTTACTTAGATAGATCGTGTAAATCCTCACGGGGGTTTGCCGATTGGGAACGGTCTTGGTAAGGATTAGAAGGAGTCATCACACTATGCTGTTGACAATCTCTAATTCCAAACCTATAAGTACCGGAAGATTTGTTGCTAACTGTCTAATTGCAGGAATTTCTGACGGTTGCGGTTGATTGCTGAAAAGATGTTGATCCATCAACACATGCTCACACTTCAACTTCACAATCTAAGAAATCATGATCATTTATTGGGCCTCATATATGCTTCCACAACTTTGATGAAAAAGATCATGATCCTGAAAGTGTGAGCATGCCAAGCACAAAGATGTTCATATCACATGGAGACGTTACTGCTCAAAGATGACCCTCAGACATTCTTTTGGATGATGAACTCGAAGTAATGCCAAAGATCATCCAACTCACTGAACAAGTCATCTAGAGTCTGCTGCTGAATGTACAAAGACATGTTTGAAGAATCAAAGTCTACGAGCTACAAGATTTCAAGGATGCAAGAATTATGTACTTATCTTCTGGGGTGACCTCCCTTAGGGGGAGATTGTTAGGAATACGATTATTCAGTTAAAGACTCGGTCACCCCAAGTATTGCTAAGCATTACGTAGCTCATAGAATTATCCTTATTATAGTTAGTTCGTAGTTTATTAATAGTTAAATATGTAAATAGTATTCGTAGAGTGGGTCGGGTCTTTACCCTCTGTCAGCTCACTCTACCGCTCGTTTCATGGAGCACCAAGTATTGTAGTATAAATACCCTCTCCCTCCTAAGGGAGAGGGTTGGACCTTTCATTAGTTACAAGCAAATACACACATTGTTTCTCTCTAAAAAAGGCTCCCACCTTTCTTTCTACATCTCTCTAATCTCTTCATCTAATTCGATCCATATAACCACAAGAAACCATACGTGTTTAAGATTATGAGTAACTTACATTCCCTAACTCTATAGGATCATACTTCACTTCTATGTCAAGCCGTTAGAAGCTCCTAACATGGGATCATTAGAATTCTCCTACGCATTAAATACAACCAAAAATCATAGTACACCTCTGATCATATTTCTTAAGACGTTCAAGCATGTTACCAATGGAAGTCTGCCAGTTTTCTTAAGCCTAACATCGAATACAATCATCCGTAACAACTATAAACAAACAATCAACCCATAATTAACATCTAGGTTTCACTACATCTAAGCAAACACAAAAGAGATATAGCCTAGCATGTTAAATTGAAGACAAGCGTAATATATATTCAAACAACACATAGACATATTGATTGAATTGAAAGAGTACTTATCTCAAGTTGAACATGAAAGTTTCAAAGGGTTGAAACCCTTGAAAAAGCTGTAAAAATCGGCCTAGGGTTTTTCCCTCAAAGTTGCACACTAATGAATGAAATTTGGAAAACTATATATAGATTTTACAGGAGTCATCACACTATGCTGTTGACAATCTCTAATTCCAAACCTATAAGTACCGGAAGATTTGTTGCTAACTGTCTAATTGCAGGAATTTCTGACGGTTGCGGTTGATTGCTGAAAAGATGTTGATCCATCAACACATGCTCACACTTCAACTTCACAATCTAAGAAATCATGATCATTGATTGGGCCTCATATATGCTTCCACAACTCTGATGAAAAAGATCATGATCCTGAAAAGTGTGAGCATGCCAAGCACAAAGATGTTCATATCACATGGAGACGTTACTGCTCAAAGATGACCCTCAGACATTCTTTTGGATGATGAACTCGAAGTAATGCCAAAGATCATCCAACTCACTGAACAAGTCATCTAGAGTCTGCTGCTGAATGTACAAAGACATGTTTGAAGAATCAAAGTCTACGAGCTACAAGATTTCAAGGATGCAAGAATTATGTACTTATCTTCTGGGGTGACCTCCCTTAGGGGGAGATTGTTAGGAATACGATTATTCAGTTAAAGACTCGGTCACCCCAATTATTGCTAAGCATTACGTAGCTCGTAGAATTATCCTTATTATAGTTAGTACGTAGTTTATTAGTAGTTAAATATGTAAATAGTATTCGTAGAGTGGGTCGGGTCTTTACCCTCTGTCAGCTCACTCTACAGCTCGTTTCATGGAGCACCAAGTATTGTAGTATAAATACCCTCTCCCTCCCAAGGGAGATGGTTGGACCTTTCATTAGTTACAAGCTAATACACACATTGTTTCTCTCTAAAAAAGGCTCCCACCTTTCTTTCTACATCTCTCTAATCTCTTCATCTAATTCGATCCATATAACCACAAGAAACCATACGTGTTTAAGATTATGAGTAACTTACATTCCCTAACTCTATAGGATCCTACTTCACTCCTATGTCGAGCCGTTAGAAGCTCCTAACATGGGATCATTAGAATTCTCCTACGCATTAAATACAACCAAAAATCATAGTACACCTCTGATCATGTTTCTTAAGACGTTCAAGCATGTTACCAATGGAAGTCTGCCAGTTTTCTTAAGCCTAACATCGAATACAATCATCCGTAACAACTATAAACAAACAATCAACCCATAATTAACATCTAGGTTTCACTACATCTAAGCAAACACAAAAGAGATCTAGCCTAGCATGTTAAATTGAAGACAAGCGTAAGAAATATTCAAACAACACATAGACATATTGATTGAATTGAAAGAGTACTTATCTCAAGTTGAACATGAAAGTTTCAAAGGGTTGAAACCCTTGAAAAAGCTGTAAAAATCGGCCTAGGGTTTTTCCCTCAAAGTTGCACACTAATGAATGAAATTTGGAAAACTATATATAGATTTTACAGGGTGACGACATCAAGAAGGAATTTCTGACGCCGTCAACTCGCCGCCAAAATAGAAATCGTATTGCCTAGATCCAATTGTGACGTCGTCATGTGTAAATTTTTTCTGGGCCGTCACTAATACTTGGACCATGACGGCCTTGGGTGACGCCGTCATCTCCAATGCACAAAACCAAGGTTGTCAGGATCGGGATCCTACCTAGGATCGTTTTTGGCTTCACAAGATCGGGATCGTAGGATCGGATCGGGATCGTAAGATCCTATGAAAATGTATATATTATTGTATAAGAGTTGTAGTTTTATACTTTTATAGAATATTTTATATGATAAATGAAATTAAATGAATGATAAAAGAAAAAACAATAAGAAACATGAGCTTCTAGTAGGATCGGATCGTTCACGATCCTACGATCCTGTGTGCGATCCTACGATCCTGCAAAGATCTTGCTCCCCTCGAGATAAAAACATGGGCTTGTAGTAGGATCAGATCGTTTACGATCCTACGATCCTGCGTGCGATCTTACGATCCTATACCGATCCTGATAGAATTAAGATCCTACTACGATCCTGCTCGTTTTTTATATGTAGGATCGTAGGATCGTACGATCCTACGATCAGGATCGCGATCCTGACAACCTTGCACAAAACACTCTGGACCGTCACGTGTATCATCCACTTCCACCTCTTTTGTTACTCTTGACGCCGTCACTTGGAAACTCTTGACGCCGTCAGGTACTGTTCCCAGCAAGGAAAATTGAGACTTTGCCGTTTTCTTCACTTTTATGCTCCAAAAACGTCCAAAAATGCTTCCTTTTCTAGATTTCTCTCTAAAAGTACCTAAAATGACAAAAGGAAAGATTTAGGGCAATATTTGATCAAATAATCTCGAATCCGGGCTTAAATGACCTTTTAAAAACGGTTCATTTTTCGCCTCATCAATGGATGCTTTTATAAGTATGGTTGTATTTTGACCATTAGTATCCCCAAATTCAAATTCAAAATAAGTCTAGTATTTCCCCCTGAAATTGCTTATCAATGGGTAGATCTAGATCTCGTAAACAGATGAAATGCTCTAATTGTCAGACCGTTGGACATAATAAGAGAAGTTGTCACAAGGAACGATCTCCACAACCCCAAAACGAAAGTAACATACGAGGAAAAAAAGGCATGTTGATGGGAGAAGACAACAGGTATGCAAACATTCATCGTATGATTCACTGATGATCTATTGTGTTTAAATAGGAAATGATGTATGCATATATTAATTTTCTTGTTTATTTTATATTTTTTTTAGTGGATGGATGAATAGGAGATAAGGCAGGCTATGGAACAAGAGATTCTTGAATCTCTTTTTTTTACAAGAAGAAGAATATAAAAGGTTGTATGAAGATGAGGAGCAGTTAAGCCTAGCAGAAGAAGCATTCCACCAGTTTTTGGAAGAAGAGAAAATGTACAAACAACTTGAACAACAAAAGGAACATCATCTGGATAACTTTCTACTAAGCTTTGAGGAAAATGTGACAACTTATGAAGATGGCTGGAACTCTGATAAGGATCGGGAGCTGAGCAGATTGGAAGCTCAGTTAGATGCAGAGAGGTTTGCGAGCTTTGATCCTTACGACGACGGTTACGACTCAAACAACTCTCAGACTTGGGATCACCCGGAATACAATTGAAGTTTAAGTTTGTGATGTTGGTACTTTGCAATAGTCAACAATTTCAAAAACTTGTAGTCTTTTGGCTGTATTGTATGCATTTACCCGTGTTTTTAATACTACCTACTTGTTCAACAACCTCATTGAACATTTATCCTTTTTCCATCTATTATATAATACATTATCATCAACTCTTGATGTATTCAATTGCTTTTCATAATGTATTCACAAAATGGTTGTCATTTGGTCTGCATTGACTGTTGGGTTGAAAGGGAAAACAGGGCTGGATTGATGTTTTTTGCAAGGCGTCCCCCTTACAAAGATTTCATGTGGTATACTTGTCCATCGTGCCTTGAAAAAATGGGAACCCCATCTTACACCACAACAACTGATGTTACAGGGGAAAAGACAACTACAACCGATCGTGGTGGGTATGTGATTGGCTTAGGTGTTAACTATTATAGTAGAGGTCGTGCTAACGTGGGCAGTGGTGACGAACAAATTGAAGCAACTACAACGACAACTACAACTAAAACAACAAGTGGAGTATGCCCAAGTGAATCAGCTAGTGAAAAATCTGCAAGTGAAATACCTACTGAAGGACCTACAACTCATAAACCAACTGATGAAAGTGCTAGTCATTTACCCAAGTGAATGAGGAGCAAGAACTTCTATGTTGTCTTTCAGTTTAATAAATGCAATTGAACTGATATGTTGTAATTCATATGTTATAACAATGCAGTTTGATTACTATGTTGTTTTTTTGGGTATATGTTGACTTTAATAGTCAAATTAAGTTATTCCAAACACTACAATAGACTACATATGCGATTGCAAAGTAAAAATCGTAAACAAGTAAAGCAAAAATGTAAAATCCAACTATTTCATTACCTATCATCATTCCAAAAAGTTAACATCTTCATTACATAAACCACTAAAAATAGCAAGTGAACTTTTTGATGGGGGACTTGATATTCATAGTGGGACAATTGAGATCCTTAGGGGGAGGCACATACCAATGTTCCTCTTATTCCTGCTGCTTACATTTGCCGAAACAAGACCTAGTACAACATTTGTAACCATTTTACTTGGTTTTGAACTTTTCTGAACAATGGTGCTAACAGTTAGTGCATTTGATGCATCAACCTCTTTTCCTTTAGAATTGTCTGGAAATACAACAAAAACACAAGGACATCAGATTTTAACCATGACAGAAATAGAGTAAACTAAACTAACCTTTGATCGCTTCGGCTTCTTTGGCAAATCTGCATAAATCTTCATACATCTCATCAGACATTTCATCACTTTCTAACCAACTAACACCATATTTTGCCTTCACATACTCTACCATCTTATCCGTCATTTGTGGCTCACTAAGCTCCATGTCTGCCATTTTTTTATTTTTTTTTTTATTTTTTTTATGGAATAACTATGGGTACCGTTGTTGAGGGCTATTTTCAGTATATGTTGTAAGTTACAATGTGTATGCTACATCATCGGGACTTACTAAAAAATCAACGGTTAGTTATGGGTTTATTGGTTCCCACGAAATAATTAATAAGCGTATATGAGAAGTTGTGGTCAAGTTATAGTTGGTCCCTTAAATTGAATGTCGGGTTAGACATAAACTATACCCTAGTTGTAAATGTGATTGGACTATATTTCCCTTGGAAAATAACCAAGACTTAGCGTTGACCTCCCCATTTTTGGTCAAGGGACGCATTCGGCCTCAAAATCCATAGTTTTGGACGCCAGGCGACGATTTTGAAAAGTTAAGGGCCATGGCGATGTTTTGTGGAAAGTTTAGGGACCAACGGTGTATTTTTGTCTAATATTTATTAACTAAAATAAAAATAAAAGAACTTGAAGGCGGGTAGCCAGCGAAGCTTAGAAAAGGGTGTATGATGGATTAGTGAAAAAGAAGAAGTTGATGTGACACTGAGATAAAAATAGATGAACAAGCTTTGTTGAATTACCATTTTATTCAATATTTCAACATATCTATACTACATTATAAAGCATTTGAGACATTATTAAAATGGAAGGTTTAAAAAATTAAGATTCAACACTAGCTTATAATGGCAAATTTTAATAAGTACATATGTAATAGCATTGGTTGCAACACTTTAAAGCACTTTTTTTAAACATGTTTTTAAATAAATAAAATATAAATATACAGTAATTTAATAAAATAAAAAAAACATCTATAACAATAATTACCTAATTAATGTTACTTTTAAAATACCCCTAACATGAAAAATACTTGTTATTATACATATTGTACAAACTAATAAAACACACAAAGTTTCATACAATGTACATATGTTTTTTAAAAACGGACCGGACCAACGTGTTCAACCGGGAACCGGAGTCACCACCGGTTCGGCTAACCCATAAAAGCCGTTAAAAAATGATATTATTAAATGAATAGAGTTTCAAAATGCATACTAAATCACAATGTTCAAAAATAATCATTAAATCGCAAAAGTGCCTCGAGAACCAACATATACACATTTTAGAATTTCTTTGATATAACTTAACGTAAAAACTAAAAACTTTGTTTTATAAAAATCGGACCATTTTTTCAAAGCAAAGGATGCAAAGTGCTAATTATAAATCTTATATTTATTATATATATTTGTATAATAATAATAACTATACTCTTTAAAGTAACCCACATGAGTTTTTGAATATTTAGTTTTTCTTTATCTTTTTAAGTACTCTTTGGTTGTATCATTTATCTATGTGGGACAAATATAACAAATATTTTTTAGAGAACTAAATTTTCTTAGTATAATGTTAGTGATTTTTTAGATTTCGCTATGGAGTTATTATGTAATGATAACTTTCGAATACGGGCCATTGACAACTACATTAACATCATACCTTTACAGTATACCAGCTACCAACTCAGTACCGTCACAACTAGGGATGGCAAAAAAACCCGAACCCGACGAGAAAACCCGAAACCCGAACTAATTGGGGGGGGGGGGGGGGGGAAGGTCATGTTAATCGGGTTACGGGGCGGGTTTGGGGATTAAACGGAGATTTTAATCGGGTATGGGGTGGAGAGCGGGGAATCCTCGCCCCGCCCCGCCCCACCTGATTAATATATATACATGTACAAATATATCTATACCTATATAGTATTTTGCTAGTCTTTACGTAATAAAAAATATTACTCTAATATTGTTAGTTTTTTAATATTTGTAAGAATGCAAATTGTGATTATAGAAGCTCGTTTAGTGTCATATTTTTAAATTTTAATTTTTTGACAGTATAATTTATCATTATTTATGTATAATACTATCGTTGAAAACTTAATAAGGATCATTTGTAATTGATTATTAATAGGTTCGTTATTGCTAACAAAAAAAATAACAATAAATGTGAAATGGTGCGACTTTGGTCGAGAATTGCACCAAAAAAGAACACCCTGATAAGAACCCCGATTAATACGGGGCTGGTTTGGGGGGACTATCATGCCCCAATGGGGCGCCCCGATTAGATACCCGATGGGGATTGGGCGGGTTTGGGGAGAACTGTGGTAATCGGGTTTGGGGATGGGGATGGCCGCCCCGCCCCGTTGCCATCCCTAGTCACAACATCACGTGGATAATCTACTATTTTTATATGAAAAATATTGTTATTGCATAAAATTATTTAAACTAAAATTGTCGTCATCCGTATGTCTATTGTATCGTAAAATATAAAACTAAAAGAATTTTTTTCTGAATTATGTTATTGCATGGTACCCGCCGCTGCAACGCGCGAGTACCCTGCTAGTTATTAACACAAAAAGCTTATAATGACAAGAGAAAAAGAGTTAATACAGATAGAAGCTACTATACTTCATGTTCACATTTGATCATGTTACCGTATTATTGTTTTTCTTACTTGGTCAATGAACTTATACAAAATGATATTTGTGTCACCATTAAAAGGTTTCGGTGTGCATAAATGCGACTTAATATAACTTTTTCAATAACCCAAATAACGTTAAATTTGGTTTTTTATAAGTCCGATAATCAATATATATTATTTTTATAAATATTTAAGAATTCATAAGGCGAAAACTCTAATAAAAACACAAAACAATAACCTTTGTGTATATCAACTTTAAAATCATGCGTAATAAGGGTATCAAGACCGAGTCTTGGACCACCCAAGACGCGTATCCCTTATTACAACTCGATCAAATGACCCATCTTCAACCATATAAAATGATGGCTCGGTCTTGTGGACGACCGAGTCGTGTAATGTGTTTTGGTGGGGTATATAATTTGTAGTTAAGTGAGGTATGTTTTGATGGAAAAGTTGATTGTCTTATCACATTAAATTGATGCTGAAGTTGATATACAATAAATAAATAAATAAATGCAGTATTTTGGTCTTCTTATTACGGCTGTGTTTGGTGGAGGCTTATAGGGGCTTAAGCTTTTAAAATAATTCGGCTAATAAAATAAGTTTCGTTTGTCATGGGGCTTATTTTATAAAAATAAGCCGGCTAAAAACTTTAGCCCCATAAAAAGGGCTAAAATCTTTAGCTCGAGGCTTTTGAAGAATAAATTAATTATTTACCCACAAAATATCTAATATATACAAAAACTCATTTAATTATGTACTTTTTAGTAATTTTACAATAATAAGCCCCAGGCCATTTACCAAACAAGTTTATAAAAATAAAAATTTTAATTTCAGCTTATAATATAAGTCCGAGTCACAGCCATTTCGCCAAACATACAATGCATCTGTCCTAATAATAATAAACTTGTATTTTAAAAGTTTTTCTTTTTCTTTGAGCAACTATTTTACAAGTGAATATTGGTAAGAAGTTATCACCTAGATTTGTTCAAACTCCATACTTTCAAAGGACTATAATAAACTTTGTACTTGATTTTAACTTTTTATACTTTCCCCTAACCCTATCATCCCCTTCCATTCACCACCACCCACCACCATGGAACCACCGCAACCAAACCCTAACCCCACCCTAGAACCACCACCACAAACCCCCTCCGAAACCCCCAACAACCCATCCTCCGACAACTCCGACGACACTTTACTAGACTCAACCACCCCACTTGACGACCTCCCACCACAACCACCCAAGAAACGCCGCCGCCGCAAAAAACAGTTCCCGGAAATGATCTCCACCGCCGCCGTCCGCATCATCCGTCACAAATCCGGCAACCATTCACCCCCACATGACCCCACAACCACCACCTTCTCAACCCATCGCCGCCGCAGAATCTCTTCCGATCTCGATATCGAGACCCTTATAGCGATATCAGTAGGGTTCCCACCTGACTCATTAACTGAGGAAGAAGTAGAAGCTAATGTAGTTAAGAAAATAGGAGATACTGAACAAGCTAACTATGTTGTTATTAGGAACCATATTTTAGCTAGGTGGAGGTTAAATGTTGATGTTTGGTTAACTAAGGAAAACGCGCTTGAGACGATTAAACCCGAGTATAAGGACTTAGTTGATTCGGCTTATAACTTTTTGTTAGTACATGGGTATGTTAATTTTGGGTTATCCGAGGCGGTTAAGTCGGTTAAGATGATAGGGAATGAGGGTAGTGGGAGTAGTGGGACTAGAGGGGATGTTGTTGTGATAGGGGCGGGTTTAGCGGGATTGGTTGCGGCGAGACAGTTGATTTATCTAGGGTTTAAGGTTGTTGTGTTGGAAGGGAGGGCGCGTGCAGGTGGGCGTGTAAGGACTAAGAAAATGACGGGTGGGGAGTGTGTGGCTGCTGCGGATTTAGGTGGGAGTGTGTTGACGGGGATTAATGGGAATCCGTTGGGTGTGTTGGCTAGGCAGTTAGGGTGTCCGTTACATAAGGTTAGAGATGTGTGTCCGCTTTATTTGCCGGATGGGAGTAGTGTGAATCCGGAGATTGATTCGAAAGTTGAAGTGGCGTTTAATAAGTTGCTTGATAGGGTTTGCAAGCTTAGGCAGACGATGATGGAGGAAGCGAAGTCGATTGATGTTCCGTTAGGTACGGCTTTAGAGGCGTTTAGGTATGTTTATAAAGTAGCGGAAGATCCTCAGGAGAAGATGTTGTTGGATTGGCATTTGGCGAATTTGGAGTATGCGAATGCTACTTTGATGTCGAATTTGTCTATGGTGTTTTGGGATCAAGATGATCCGTTTGAAATGGGTGGCGATCATTGTTTTATACCTGGAGGGAATGATACTTTTATTAGAGCGTTAGCTGAAAATCTTCCTATTTTTTATAACCAAACGGTGGAAACTATAAAGTATGGGTCAGATGGGGTTTTGGTGTATGCTAATGGGCAAGAGTATCATGCAGATATGGTTCTTTGTACGGTTCCTTTAGGTGTTCTTAAGAAGAAATCGATTGAATTCATACCTGATCTTCCTCAAAGGAAGAAAGACGCGATAGAAAGATTAGGTTTTGGGTTATTAAACAAAGTTGCAATATTGTTTCCTTATGATTTTTGGGGAGGTGAAATCGACACATTTGGGCATTTATCAGATCAATCGAGTATGAGAGGTGAATTCTTTTTGTTCTATAGTTACTCGTCTGTATCAGGTGGGCCCCTTCTTGTGGCTTTAGTGGCAGGTGAAGCTGCAATTGAGTTTGAAAAAAAGTCGCCTGTGGAATCGGTGCAGAGAGTTATGGAGATTTTGAAGGGGATTTTTAATCCAAAAGGTATTGCTGTGCCTGAACCGCTTCAGGCGATTTGTACTCGGTGGGGCCAAGATCAGTTCTCTCACGGGTCTTATTCTTATGTTGGAATTGGTGCATCGGGTAATGATTATGATATACTTGCGGAAAGTATCGGAAATGAGAGAGTTTTCTTTGCTGGTGAAGCAACGAATAAACAGTATCCAGCAACTATGCATGGCGCGTTTCTTAGTGGGTTGAGAGAGGCTGCAAATATGTTGAGAATCGACAACAGGAGGAAGTCAAAGTCAAACGACACGAGAGGTCAGTCACAGGCCCCGAAAACTGAACCAGATGCCCTCAAAACTGAACCAGAGGCCCCGAAACCCGAACCTGGTTTAGAAAGCTGATTTTGGTGAAGTGTTTAAAAACTCGCTTTGGGATCTTCTGTGTTTTAAATGATTCACGATCTGAATTTAACTGTTATGGGTTGGATTCAAAGGCGAATAATCTGACAATAGATGTTCATATGTAAAATTGGGTATGATGATTAGATAGTTTATTGTTGCATGCTAATTGATTTTTCTGTGAGTGTTGCTTTATCAAAACATAGTTTAGTAGCAGTCTCTTGTTTATGTGCATTGGCGAGGACAACTGGATATATGCATATTAATCAGAACTCGTATTTATAGTCTTCCCTAATTGGAAAACAGTACCATTGTGTTTGTCCCCTTGGAACAATGAGGAGTGCTACACCCACCTAAGGTTTACAAAAATTAATCCACTCGCTGACGTGGCAAAGTGGTGATTGGTTGGTTTTCTGTGGCCCACAGAAAACCAACCAATCACCACTCTGCCACGTCAGCGAGTGGAAAAGTTTTTGTAAACCTTATGTGGATGTAGTAATATTCTGGAACAATCTACAAGATTACTATAAGGTTTGCTGTTCAAGTCACATAAGTGATTTACTTTCCTTGTGGTAATGCTGACTTTTTTCAATCAGTAAAACCAACTGATTTGAGTTGGGGGAAATTTTTCCTGATAATCTTAAGAATGCATGCATATATCTGTAAAAATTATGTGTGTTTTCATGCTAACTAGTCATAGCAGCTGTTGATCATGCTCCTTATAATCTACCTAAGACTTGGTTCAATTCTTGTCCCCTGTCACACTGTATTGGTTTGGTTAAAAGATGGTTGGTTTGGGACCAGAAGAAAGTATCAACATGAAGAAAGTAGAAACCAAAACCGCATAGTTTGGTTAAAAAATGGTCTGTGACAACAAGAAGCTGATATCTCTATGAAGCACTATTGGATCCTGCATAAGCCAAAGAACTGTTGGATCCTGCATATTGGCAATGTTTGTTCATCGAAGCTTACTATCAGCCAATGCAACGTGTTTGTAAAGCGTTGATGATCTTTGGGTGATTGCATTTTGCAAAAAAAATGTTTAGTTTTTGTTGGTGGTTATTCGCCCAGATCAGGGTAGAGATAATCAAAGACCTAGCTACGTACCAATAAAGGTTACCGGATATCACTTGGAATCGTGTTATCACTTTCCAAAGTAAACTATTCGACCCTAATGCCTGGGTATCACGAATATCTACTTGGGATAAGACCAAATGTTGTTAGTGATTTAGGCACAAATCAATAACCCTTCGTGTTTAAGTGTTGTGTGTTTTCTGTGTATATCCACATGCATAATATGATTTCCTATTTATAGGAAGATACTCAAGGCTGGTCAAATGGAATTATGAGAATTAATCGGCCCATTAATCTCCACATAATTATCCCCATTATAGCCTAAAATAGTGGTTAATTGACCCGTTAAACGAGGTCATAAGTATAGATGTAACTGCCATTTGAATAGGTCAAATCAGTTACATATCATCAGCATGATCCACTTATCACTAGCAGCAGATTGTCTGCTCAGCAGCAGAGTCATACTACTAGCAGCAGAATTGCTATCAGCAGGATCCTGACGATAGCAGCAGGATCCACTATCAGTGGAAACCAAATACTAGCAGCAGAATCCTACACAACCACTATTAGAGTCAGGGTGTTCAGGGACCTGATGGGTGTACACTCCGTACCTCCAAGCCCATTACCAGGTGTGAACAAATCCCACAAGTGCACTAAATTTTCCAACAGTTATGTCATATTATAGCATATTTTGTTCCTTTAGACCATTATACCTACATTTATGTTTTTCTTATAAGGGACTAATGGTGTTTATATGCATGCCTCTCCTCATTATTGCATTACCCTCTTGTTGACAAGACAAACACAAAATTAAAAATTCTTGCTTATATTCTTTACTTTTGGATAATTACTCTTATTTTACTAATGCAACATGCTGGAGGGAGTTCTAAGATTTGGTGGTGGTGGTATCGGTTTTAAGTTGTGGTGGTGGCAATGACGTCAAATGGCGCGTGGTGACGGTTTGAGCATGTGTGTGGCCGGATGAGAGAGAGCAAGTAATGTGTTTATTCTCTTGAGTATGTGACGGTTTGAGTATGTGGTGACGGTTTGAGTATGGTGGAGGGAGTTCGTGTGTTTAGAAGAAGAAGGGTTAAAAAGACAATAAAAATATTAAAAAGTTTATGTCATAGAGTAACTAAACGTTTTATATAGTCGCAATCGGCTTAGGTGGCTGATTAATCAGCGCCTAGGCCCTAGGCGGAGATTAACCGCTTAACTTTAGTTTAGTCAGACTTATTAATTAGATTGGTAAAATATCGGTCAATATATCGATAAATCGGATACAAATCTGTCAAATCAGAAATAAATCTGCGAAATCAAAAAAATGGGCAAATTTGAAAATTTTGAATATAACATAAATCTGCCAAACGAGACCAAGTATGACATTTTGTACCCAGCTAGTTTTACCGTTAATTTTCTACGCAACTAATTTTGCTTGCACGCAGCTAGAATGTTACAAACAAATTTTCACCGCTAATTATTGAGGGCCTCATTTGTTTCGCCCCGAGGGGCCGAATTCTCAAAAACGGCCCTGACTTCATGTATATCATTTTGTTTAATGTACTTATTTTTCATACTCGAACCATTAAGAGGCTGTTTAGTTGGTGAAAAATTTCCTATTTTTCCAGGAAATATTTCATATGAAAAGAGAAAATTTGAAAATCCGTTTAGTTAAATTTTTTTCCAACAATTTTCAATAAATGTGAAATTCTCATTCTTTAAATTTTAACTAAAGGTTTGAAAAACCATTATACTCTTCTCACTTTTTCTATTCTCTAGGAATTTAGAAATAGAAAAATAGAAAAAAAAAATTACCAACTAAACGGCCATTAAACTTCTACTATACGTTTCACTTAAAGGTGGCAATTTGTGTCCAAAATAAAAAAATTGGCTAAATTGGCAAAATTTTAAAGGGCACATTTGGTCCCCCTCCTTTTTTCGAAATGGGCATATATTACCTATCTAAAAGTTAAATGAGCACAAATAGACACATATTTTCTCTCAATTGGATAATATTACAATTGTTTTTAAAGAAAAAAATTATAGATATAATATATTTAAATTTTTAAATATAAATGAGGTGTTAAGTTTGAGGAATTTATTTTGTCGTTTTGGGTATTTTCTAAAACGATTCGTATAACATGCGCCCGTTTGGGCCGTGCCCGTTTAACCCGCGCCCATTTAGCCCGTAGCCCATTTGACCCGTGGCCCGTACCCGCCCGGCCCGCCCGCTTTGCCACCTATAGTTTCACCTACTAAAATTCGAATATAACATAGTATACATTAAGACAACGGGATATGACCGAGGTGCTATTTGTTTATTAAGAGGCTCTGAATCTGAATCTGAATCTAAATCTAAATCTAAATCTGAGGCGTAAATGTCTGAATCTGAATGAATTAATATTTTTTTTATTTTTTTGTAAAAAAATATGTGAATGATAGGAATATGATGCAATTTTATTCTTATGACACATAAACATTAAAAGACATTAAGAGGAAACAAGACATCCCCTACATATCTTGTTGGTTAAAGAGTTTTGAGCCTCTAACTGTCTCTGAACAAGAATAAAAAATAAACGCACTTAATGACCCAAACGTCTGACCGCGTCTGAACGAATCATATTGAAAATCTGTTAAGAAGCACTTTTTAACAAACAAACACCACCCAAGATTAACACATGTTACAATTTCAGTAACTTAGGAATTATGATAAACAAAAGTGTGTATTGAATACAATAAATATGTGAAACTATACTTCAACATGTCATTACAAATAAGTGAGGAACTAAATCAAATTTCTAATTGTATGTTATTTAAATATAATATGGACAAGCAATTAAACAACAACCGACCTTAGCTCAGTTGGTAGAGCGGAGGACTGTAGTGTGAACATAGCTATCCTTAGGTCGCTGGTTCGAATCCGGCAGGTCGGAATTTTTACAATTTTTATTGTTTTTATTTTTTATTTTTACCATTTTATCTGCTTATTTTATCTTATTCAAACTGCATTTTAGTAGTTTTAATCTGATCCAACACTATTGAAGTGGAGTATGTCATATGCTATTCTAGTAGTAACTAGCCGGGTACCCGCGCGTTGCGGCGGCGGGTACCCGTGTGATTATATTCCGGCGAGAATCGTTTCGAAGTACTTAATATTTGATAACATGGTTTTCGGTTACAAAATCGGTTAAGATTAAACTAATGATAGGATGTGTTTTTTTATAGTACATGTTCGGTTGTATAATGCTTTAATTTTAGGTTCGAAATTAATATCTGAGCTAAGAATATGATATTCAAATCAAGTAGTCAACCAAAAGTCATGTTGTCTCTCTAAACAAATCTAATAAAAATTTCCAAGTCTAATGTTGAACCACAAATTACAAAAGTAAGCAACTTGCAGAAAATGAATTCTAATGCAAAATAAATTACAAAGGACCAAAGATACAAATTATATTAATCAATTAAGATTATCATAATAATGATACAAGTTGAAAATATAACTTAACGGGGCAAGCATTTTTTTGCTTTGCTTATGTTCACCATCAGTTACGTCAAGTAATTTTTGCTACTCTTTCAAATATTTGTTATTCAATATTCGTAGTTTTTCACAACAAATAAAAAACATAAATACTAAATTGAAATGGTTAATTCGCACATAAAGAGTAGTACAACTTTTTGGATAATGGTCAACAAGTGACTCAGAAGTCTAAATCTAGACTTATTACACATACAAAAACCAACAACCAAAATTACCAAATTACAGAATATCCAGTGGACCAGTACCCACTTTCATTATAAGTCCATTCCGTTAATAAGCTTTTAAGCCCACAACCCAAATTGTGCTAACCCTAATCTCACTTTAACCTAAAACACGCTATTTACACAAAAAAAAAAAAAAAAAAAAAAAAATGCAGCCACAACAACACTCACACACTACATGACTACAACAACTCACACACACTCTCTCAAACAAACTCAGCCCCAATCCTTTTTCTAACAACCGAATAACAAAAACCTGAACAAAAATCGTTCTTTATTCTTTGATCATAAAAGAATCAAACAAAATAACAAACATACGTTACTGATTCGAATCTATCTATAACCACGGACCACAAGGTTGGCTTCAAGATCCGTTAAGGGTCTCGGGTAGGTGGTTCTTGTTATGAAGACAACGATAATTCAAGCGACGACGGCAGTAGATTCCGGCAAGATCGGTGGCGGTACCAACGGCAGATAAAAAAAATCAAATATTATTACAACTCAAATCTATAAAAAAATTAGATCTACAACTACTAAAACAATATATCTACCTACAACAATTATTCCGGCGACTCAGCGACAACTTCTAACAGATTTTCCGGCACAGTAGCTGCGTTTTTTCCGGCAACTCAGAGGTTTGCGTGTGTGTTTATTGGGAGAGATGGAGAGTAGGTTTGTGATGGGCACCGGCTGAGTGTAGTGTGATTTTTATAGAAAAGCTGTTTCAATTGGTGTTATGAATGGTGTAAATGGTCTCTTACAAGACTTTAACCGTTACAAGTCAGTGGCCTTGTATTTTGAAAATCCTAGTTAATATCCAGGTCATCTGACTATCTATTACGTCTGCTACATTTCAAATTGAAAAGTGCATTGATATATTGAGTTATTAGACTTTGTAAATCACTTATTTCTAATATAAGTAAGATATTGAATCAGAATTTTAAACCTTCTATTTATAGCATGTCCCAAATGCTTTATAAAGTAGTATAGATAGTTAACATGCTAAGCTTTACTCTGGTCATTATTGTCGCTTAGGCTGTCGAAAATTATGATTTTTTGTTTTCTTTTGTGAAAAAGTTTGCGAAGCATAAAATGGTTTGTCTTTCCTATCATAAAGCACGTTTTGAGCAAGAAAGTTCAGTTAACAACTATGGTTTATAAACCGGCTCATGGTACAATAATGTAAAACATCGATATGATCGTAAGGAATATAAACCCACACAGCTAAAACTTATGTAAGTAAAACAGCGAACACATGAACAAAATGTTAAAAAGATATGCAGTTATTAGAAATTGTACTTTTGATAGGAACAGTTCTTAACCCTAAGAGCAAATTGTACTTTTGATAGGAATAGTCCTTAACCCTAAGAGCACACGGCAAGGTCACCGTGAGTTAAAACTTAACTCACTGTCACGTCAGCGTCACAACAACTTTTACCTTTTAACCTTAACTCTTGACTTTCCACCCCGGTAACATAACTTACATTTAACTCACCTTTTCCTAAATTATTATTTTCAATTTCAACCCCGTTAGAGGGGGTGGGATGAATTTTTTCTTTCTTTCTTTCGAGTTCCACTTAACGCACGTCAAGGTTTTAACCCACCCTTTTTAACCATCTATTAACTTAACGCACGATAAGTTAACGCACCCCATTTTTGGTGCTAAGTTAAAAGTTAACTCGGGTGTGCGTGATCTTACCGCAAGCTCTAAGAGCCAAGGGTGCCATGACAAGCAAACCCTCCTCATTTGGGGCCCACGGGTGCCACATCACCCCAACACTTTTTCACAACTAACCCCCTCCTTACTCACAACTAACCTCAACTTACTCATTTGGGACCCACCAATTACAACTTTTTTTTTTTTTTATTTATTAATTTCATTAAATAAACTAAATTCATTTTATTCAAATAAAAATATAAATAACACTTTTTATAAATAAGTTTTTTTTAAATAATAATAAAAACTTAACTACTACTAAATTTTAAAAAAAAAATTAAAACACTTAGTAACCAAGCATGAAGTAACCAATTAAGCCCGCTTCAACTCAATTCAAAGCCCACTTCAATAGCAACCAAGCTCACTTCCAAAAATAAAATAAAAAAGAAATGGAAAAAACTGCTGTTACGCCATCTTCACACACACACACACACTTAAATAAAAACATACAACAAATACCAAATCTAAATAACTCAATTTTAGACGTTTACCTCTTTCTTGGCCCCACTCAAATGATAATTTGCAGACAATTTTGCTCGTCGTGCAGACGAGGAGGTGATGAACGGCGAGGCATGGCGAGGGTCAGTCGGTGTGATGGCGAGCTACAACGAAGACCATGTTAGAGTGACGAGCTCCAACAATGAGCGGCACCTCCGGCTCTAATAGTTATAACGAATGAAAACTCTTACGCAAAGTATATTTACCAAAATTTTAACGACGCAATAAGTGCAATTTTGTAAGTCATTATTATATATTTATATCATATCATATATCCTATATGCCAATATTGATCTAACTACCATCAACCACTTTGAGCTCTAGTTATTTTTATCATTTCTTATATCTTAGCACATATAAACAGACAAGTATAATGATTGACCAACACATACCTTGGTTCCTCGTCAAGTAGAGAAGCTTTCAAGGATATGGTCCAAGAGGAATTGCGACAAGATCTTTTAAAGAAAGAAGACTTCATCGCAGCCAATTGTTCCGAGGAAGGGAGGTTTCTTGCTACTAGCACCGTGGAGATGTCGTAGGAAGATGTGCTTTTGATCAACCAAATGAACAAAGAGATTCAAGCAAAATATCGTTCCTAGTTTAGATTGTTTTAGTTTTTATTCGTATTCATTTTTGTTGTAACTTGTACTTCTAGTATATGGTATAATCGTATTTAAACTTTAGTTTAAAATGTATTTGTTATTAAAAAACTGAAAAAGAATAAAAACTTGGACCTACAGGAGCATATAACATGCTATAGAGTTTAGACATACTTTTTTTACATTAATAATCGTTACTTGGAACTTTTAACAAAATTTAGGCAACAAATTCCATAAGTCAATATTTCTACTCGCTATTAAAAGATACTAGTATAAAAATTGTTACTATATATATATGTGTGTCATAACCGACCTACAGAACCCCTATAAATAATCGAATTCCTAGATATCCCCTAGGTCATATAGTTGGCGACAAGTCTCTTTATCGTCTGATCTTTCTTTTCGAGTTATTCGCTAATCGTTGTTTCTCAACCAAAATTTATTCCCCGGATAACAGGCCGGAAAACTATACAATAGTAAAATGTCTAGTTATGTTCAAAAAAAAAGTAAGATGTCTAGTTATGTATGTGAAGATTTAATGGTTAATATATTTGAAAGACTACCTTGCAAATCCGTCGTTAGATTGAGAACTCTGTCAAAATATTGGTATTCTCGTCTTGCTAGTCCTGATTTCGTCCGCATGCACACTCTTCGATCTCTTAAGAAAAAAACTTCACATCAGAAAGTCCTCCTTAGACACTCGTTTAAGAAGGATGCAGACATCTTTACATTACACTCGCAAGGCAGGTTGCCGTTATTTCGAAAACGTGGGTACATGGGCAAAACAGGGGTCGAGCTCCCTTATGATATTAGCGGTGCTAAAATCGTTGGTTCATGCAATGGAATATTGTGTTTAAGAAAGCGTAACGGGTTAATTAATTTATGGAACTTTTCAGTTAGGCGAAAACTAGTAGTGCCTGCTCATCCTTCTATTGGGGCCTCTAAAGAAAAACAACCTGATATATATATATTATTTGGGTTTGGTTATGACCGAGTTACTCATGATTACAACATTGTGGGTATATCTTACTCCTACGATGAAGGAGTTGCCCACAAAGCCAATTCGTTTATTTACTCCATGAAAACGAACTCGTGGAGTATGATTGCTCCTCCAACTAGTTTGTTTTTTGGTGTGATGTCAAATGCATGTTTTCTTAAAGGAAATTTGCATTGGGTAGTGCATGGTGCAAATGACTCTAATTTTATAATGACATTCAGTTTGACTACCCGTGTTTTTGGTACGATTCAATTGCCTAAGTATTGGCCGCATGGCAGTCAACTAACAATCATCAACGGCTCCCTAGCAGCGATTTCACGCTTTTTAGGTTCTACGAAGATTTGGGAGATGAGAAAGTATGGCAATGTTAAATCTTGGTTTAAGTGGTTTGAATTTGTCCCCGGGGAGGATGATTTTATGTATGTTTTTCAACCTATCACCAATGGTGATTTATTGTTATACTCTCAGGAGGAGCGCCGTATTTTTGATGAATTTAATACTTTGAACAAAAAAATTTTGGAATTTAGACCTAACTGTTGCGATGTTGAGATGGAAACGTATATTGAAACCCTTGAATTGTTAGACAGAGGGATTCCTTGCGGGACAACCATCTTTCCTTTGACGGAAACGTATAAACGTAAAAGAAGTGAAGAAGATGAAGATGAAGATGAAGATGAAGATGAAGATGAAGATGAAGATGAAGGTTATGATTATGATGATGATGATGCTGACGACGACGACGACAACGATGATGATGACAATGACGACAACGATGATGATGACGATTACGACGAAGATGACTGTTTAATGCGGTTTGATTTAGATGGTAATTTATTGCCTTCTGATGTTTATTTTGATAATATTTTATTCACTAGTTTGACTGCTCATATGATGTCGTTTGATGACCAGTCTACTTAGATGGTAGTTTATTTAAGCTAGTCCATTTAGAGGTTTTATTATATTTTCACGATGTCGTTTAAGCAATGGTAATGCATGACATTTTTGTCGAATTCAGATTGTTACGTTGGTTGGTTGATGTATATAAAGAATGTTAAATTTGTTGAATATTGTTTCTGTACGTTGTGCAAATGATACGGTTTAAGTCTACAAATGTGAATGTACATGATATTGCTTCGGTAGTGTTTGGCTATAGGTCTTAGAAAAGAAAAATGAATATATGTTTACGGTCAAAACAGTTTTTATTTTTTATTTTATTTATTATTATTATTATTATTATTATTATTATTATTATTATTATTATTATTATTATTAATCATGAATGTCACATTATCTTCAAAAGAAAAAAATTTTAAAAATGGACCAGAAAAGTGTTTGTGTTGGTCAATCAAACCTCACATGCACCCAGTTGTTGACCCTTACTAAGAATATAATATGGCCCATTTCGTAGCAAACCATCTTGACCATATAACCAATCTCTAATAAAGTTCATATATTTTTGCCTTGTATAAAAACTGGAATTATTGGGATATAACAAACATTCGTCTTGGAGTCTGACTCCTGCATATTTTGAGGATTTGAAGATATGTGACCCTATATGTTGTGGTTGAGGTTCATGCAGCATTTAGATTATGGTTACAGAAAAATTCACCAAACAAACAAAATTTTAACTCTTTAAATTGCGGTAACACTTTCCCCAAAACTTGATTAGCTACTATAACAACTTGCTTCAAATTTGAAGCACAATCCCTTTATAGTTTTCCATTGGCATTACTCTATATCAATTACACATTAAAATGGATGTTTAAGTTTCGACAAAAATATTGCTGATAAAAGCTTCTCATTGGTAAAATGAATTTTACGACTTAAAAATGGCCATGAAACCTTGCATATATATGAACCAAGTAATTAGAAACCCTTCGTTAGTACTTACTACCCACCTGTGCATGTACAAAAACCCCGCCCTTGTTCTAATATGACTAGCAAAAATATTAAAAAAGTATGTACCAAATTAGCACAAAGCCAAATTCAAAACTGAAACTATTCTCCTTAATTAGTATCATATCCACCTTTGAAATCCCAACATGTAGTAGATATATCTGTATACAGAACCAACTCATATAAGCAACAAACTGTGAAAAATGTCGGAGCGCAGAAATAAATAAGCCCATCTAATGCAATGAGTAAAAAATTACAATCAAGTTTTCCATCTTTCGTAATTAACTTTTAGCATCAAGACCGTAACTTACTTATCGATGAGCAAAATTGCCAACAAAGCGTAACATTTGTTTTAATAATCTATTACCTATCAAAATCCATGAGAAGAAACATAATGCTCGTGATAGTTTTTACCTATTAGTGACATGGGCAAACGGGTTTAATTTATCTGGTCGATTACATTGTCTGCTCGATCATTTTTTTTCCACTTATAATAAAAATAATGGTATGGAAATTGTCATAAGAAGATGGAGATCAGCCATACACCTTACGGAAAGCAAAAGGAAAATCTACTGATCCCATTTATATCAACCTATCAGTTTGTAGGGCTCTTGTATACGAGTATTATATATCATCTGCAAACTTAATCAAATCACGATATAAAGGTAGTAAATGTTAGATATGTTAGTTGGCCCAAAACCAATAATGGTTTGGGTCCATTAGGTAAGTTTTGAGTGTTTGAATAGAGGAACACTGATTTTGAGACCAAGAAGGAGGTCGTTTGCTAGGGTTTTGAGCACCACCGCCATTCACCACCACACACCGCCGTTCACCACCACTTCTTTCCTTCTTCTTTCTCGTTTGGTACATTCAAGCTTTTATGATCTACACATGACTAATACAAATATGTCGAGGCAATCCTCATTTGTCTTCCGAAAGCTTCAAGAGGTACTTGAAAGCTATTATTGCGGAATTCTAACGTCTTGTTTGTCTTTGTTAGAGAGAGGTTACCAGAATGAGGTTAAAGAATCACTGGACTATGAGTCCTTAGGTGTGACTGATATTAACGACCTCGTTGATAAGATGCGCAAGAAAAAAAAATGGTGTTTATTCAAGTGCGAGAAAGCAGGTGGACCTATGTGATGTCTGCTCGTACGTATGGTAAAAGAGAGACAAGTCCTTTTGAAGGATAAGGTTCAAAAATTACTCAACAGGTATTGCGGTGAAATCGCGTTCGATTCTTTTGATGGTTTATACAAGGATCAGTTTACGTGGAAACTCAACTATGGTCACTTTGCTTTGAACGATCTTGATCATCTTTGTGAAGTCTTGAAAGATATTCTGGTGGTGGAAGTAAATCCCTCGGGAGAGAAGGTGATAAAGGCGGCGGTTAAGTACAATTTAAGAAAAAGGAAGAGGGATGAATGAAAAGATAGAGGCGGCGGTTAAGTACATATGAAGAAGATGATGATATTTTACTTTCTCGATCTTTGGGTAAAAGTATTTTTGCTGGATTGTTTCAGGAGCATGCTTCTATCTTAGTTTTATCGGTTCGAATGATGATTATTACTACGTATTATTATACTTCCATGTCAAAGTTATCTGTTTATGTTTTAAAACCTTGTTGGATCGTTTCAGACTCTTTGTTTTGTTAAGTCAATTGTAAGACAAATATATTGCAGCTTTGAAAAAAATTATCTAAACAGAGCTCTACACTTTTTACTACTGTTGCATATGTTGAGCAACTCAACTGTGTTCCAGAAGCGGCCTTTTTATACTGATCAAAAGGAAGAATAGTTCACATAGTCTTGCTTTAAACAACCGTGATGCTTTGAAATTCAACTTGGAACCGTTGTCTTGCTTTGAAATGAAGAGGACATGCCGCGATTTAAATTACTTGGTTAACCTGATATTATGCGGTAGTATTGCGCAAAGAATAAAAATTAGCGGTTTGAAGTGTTACCAAAAAACCACTTTTCACGATATTTGTATTTTCTAAATGTGAATCATATATACCTGGTGTAACAGTTGTGGACGCGTGAAAGACTAACGCGCATAAACAAGAATCTCTAAAAGTGCAAACAACATTCTTATAAAACAACAATCGTTGGTTTAAACATGTTAAATATGTTGACCAGAATCTGATTCTCCATTAATAAAAATAAGAAGAATATCGGCATATCTTGTGGAATCAAGTTCCCTTTCATTCTGCAATCTTATAAACTTTACTGAGTTATATAAATGCATTGTTTACACCATTATTTTCATTAGTAAATTTAAATTAGCCCCTGTACATCATTATGTCATCACCGCATATTTGCTGCTCTGAATGTCTGAACTTTGTCTCAAATGATGAAGAAACAAACACACAAGCAAGTCGAGAGCATGGTAAGTTTATCAGTGATACAAAGGGCTTGCGTGTTTTCTTAAAAAGGATGCTGCATTGGAGAGAAAGGCCTAATCCTAATTCTTTGAGTAGTTACGACAACGCAGCTCTTGAGTCAATAAAGATGTGGGAAACGACAAATGGGAAGCGTGCACTTCTTTGTGCTGTAACTTATAATAAGCAGAAATATAAACTTAAAGGAACTATTTATGATGTGAATAGTATGCAAGAATTACTAATTTCACGGTTTCACTTTCCACGAAGCTCTATCCGTATACTTGCAGGTATTCCGACCCTTTTACTAATTCTACTGCTGGCATATTTAACAGAGAATGAGTTAATTCAGAGATTTGTATTATATCTGACTTGTTAGAACGTTAAATTAGAAACAAAAGCTAAAGAGTAAATAGGTCTAATAGGTGAAAAGTCGTCCAACAAGACATGTTAAATGAAAAAAAAGAATTAAATCTTTTGACAGTTCAATAATTTGGATCTTTAAGGTTATCTTTGTCAATTGTCATACGGCCTGTTTTTTGCTGGATTTGGTATAAACGAAACAGAATACATTTTGGGTGGCCCGTAAGTAAGTTCCATAGTTAGGTGACCAACATGACCCATTTTGACTTGTACAAAAAAATCCCTGTTTTGACCCGTTACCTAAGCCGTCCATTGTTTTAAATACAGTTAAAGGATTTCTCTGTGTAATTTTGCCATGCGGTTGGAACAGTACGATTAACAATGTAATGAAAACTTGCAGAAATGGACTCACACCCTCATCCAACAAAAAGAAATATTCAGGAAGCTTTGAGGTGGCTTGTGAAGGACAACAGGCCCGGGGACTCGCTGGTGTTCTATTTTTCAGGTCATGGCTTAAGACAACCCGATTTTTTTGATGAGGAGATTGATGGGTTTGATGAATCAATATGCCCTGTAGATTTTAGAACAGCAGGAATGATCGTTGATAATGAAATTAATGAGACAATTGTTAGACCTCTCAAGACCGGTGTCAGACTTCATGCCATCATTGATGCTTGTCATAGTGGAACCATTCTCGATCTACCACATGTCTATAGTTCAGAGTATGCATCATTAAGCATATTTTGTTAACTTTTTTTTTTTGGTGCAAAAGGTGATTATATTAATACTCCAAAATTTTACAATGCTTATAACAATAAAATCTGAATTTTGGACAAACCCAAAAAAAAACAGAACTTGATATTGTTTATCAGGTTGTTTTTTGTTAACTTTATATTGTTTATCAGGTTGTTTTTTGTTAGAACTTGATAGTGTATTTCTGGTTCATTGTCAGGAAACGTTGGTTGGATAACAGACCTCCTTCTGGTGTTGACAAAGGTACTAGTGGCGGACACGCCATTTCTGTCAGCGCGTGCGAAGATAATCAGCTGGCTGTAGATACATCTGTGAGTAAATCTTCTAATCTATACATGTTAGAGGTCTCAAGTTCGACTCAATTTCTTGCTAAGTGGTTATTTTGTATCTCTATGGGTCAAAACGCTAAAATAAAAGTAGCATAAAAGGTAAAATGGTCAAATCGTTAAACTAGTTTAAAGTTTGCGCAGAGTGAATTTTAGTCCATAACCCCTCCTGTTAATAAAAATAAGGTTTGATTAATAGTAGGAAAAAAAAAAAAAAAAAAAAAAAAAGAAGTTGTAGTCATATTGCAACTTATAAAGAATCTGATATTATCCCCCAATCTTTCAAAATATTTGACTTAAGGTGATCGTACCACCTATCGACTCAAAATTATGACACAGTAAATTTGGAAAGTTTGACTTGAGCTTTTTATGGGTGCGGAGTTGATGTGCCTGGAAACTAATTAACTCAGAAGATTACCCTATGTGAAAACCTTTTGCAAGTTTAAGACTATTAGTGAAAGGATAGAAAGTGTGCTACCCAAAACAGGAAAACATGAATAAGACCAATTTTTTTTACATAATAGTTTATAAAAATTCCAAATCTTTGTACAAAGAGTGTTTGAAGTCAATCCGACCCATAGAAAAATACCCATGTTCTATCGATTCTGAGTCTAGTTACTTACTTTAGTTTTGATTTTTCTGGTTTCGAAACTAAATTGTAAGCTTGTGCAGGCCTTCTCAGAGTCAGGAAAGCAGATGGAAGGTGCAATGACATCCACTTTTAAAAAGGCACTTACTGAAAACCCAAGAGTGACGTATTCTAGTCTTATGGCTTCAATGCATAAGCACATTTTAGAAGCCAAGGCTAAACGTTTCAGTCTCCGTGGACTCTTTCACCGTGAAAGACTACAGGTTAGAGCCATTCTATCCCAAAGTCTGCATTTGACTTTCAGATATTCAAACATAGTATCTTCGTGTTTCAAAGTTTGGCTCATCTTTGTCTACAAATTTTTTCTTATAAAATAGTACTTTTTATGTGGTTACATGTGGTTAATGAGTAATTCTCTTTCTGACTCTTGACATTTAAAAACTGTAAATTAACTTCTTTGACATTTGAAAGTCAAAATTAACTTTTCTTTGTAATAAAAGTAGTATTTTGTGTTTCCTTATTGAAATTTGTGTAGAAAAGCCATTGCTTCTCTGAGATTTATTTTTATTTTTTTTATTTTATTTTTTTCTTTTTTTTCAGACCATAGTTTTGTGACAACACTTTGTGTGCTACCAAACTTTCAGGTACCACAACTATCATCTTCTAAAGAATTTGATGTAAATGAGCCGTTTGTGTTATGATTCTACCACACCAAGGAACTTGTAAGGTTAACTTGCGACTTGGAGAGTGTCGCTAGACATAAACTCTAACCATCTCCATGACCTTGGTGACACACGACGTCTCCTGTGAGGCACCTGTATACATGTCAACGGCTGAATATACCATTTTCCAGCGGATTCTCTCTCACAGCGGGTGTTCCTTTGTTTTTTGTTTTTGTTTTCCTTTATGTTTGTGATTTCATTTCGCGCCATGGGTATTTGTTACTTTAATGCCGAATAAATGAAAAGTTCCCCCAATGAAATAGTTTTTGTTCTATAGAGAGACGGAGATACAAGCAAATAAAATAAATATGACAATATGATCTGGATTGAAACATGTTTTCTTAAGTTGATTCTGAATCTTCACATGCAATTGTATGAAATAAATAACTAGCTTTATTACGCAGAAAAGTTGTTATCACTACTCAAACATCAAAATATAATTCTGTTTAATATATTACAAAAAGATATAGGCTATGTTTGGCACACAAGATTGTTGGAAAATTGTGCTTATTTTTTAAAAAAATAAGCTACTTAAAAAATAATATTTGTTTGACAAACACAACTTATAAGAGATTCTTAAAAAAATAATCTTCCACAATCTCTTAAAACTAAAGGTTACTTCATGTAGCTTATAAAAATAATATATTTTTATAATCTCCAGCATTAGCACCAGCACCAATTCCAGCAATAGTTACTTTCGTCAAACATACCCATAATAGCATAACAGCATATATTTACTGTTGGTCATGCCGATTTCACATGTGAAAGAAGTTTGTCCTATCAGAAATATGGTAGTAAAATAATAATAATAATAATAATAATAATAAAAGAAAAAAAAAAAAAAAAAAAAAAAAAGGGCCAGGTATTGACATCCGAGTTTTAAACAACTGCAAATACGGACGTTGGAATCAAATGCTTTAAGACAACAAAGTTAAGAGCATCAAATTCCTCGAAAAAATTAAAGGACAATGAGCATAAACTTTCCTTTCCCTTTGTGACGTTTACGTATTCGTATCTTTTTGTAATATATTAAACAGAATTATATTTTGATGTTTGAGTAGTGATAACAACTTTTCTGCGTAATAAAGCTAGTTATTTATTTCATACAATTGCATGTGAAGATTCAGAAGGATAATCAACTTAAGAAAACATGTTTCAATCCAGATCATATTGTCATATTTATTTTATTTGCTTGTATCTCCGTCTCTCTATAGAACAAAAACTATTTCATTGGGGGAACTTTTCATTTATTCGAGGTTAAAGTAACAAATACCCATGGCGCGAAATGAAATCACAAACATAAAAGGAAAACAAAAACAAAAAACAAAGGAACACCCGCTGTGAGAGAGAATCCGCTGGAAAATGGTATATTCGGCCGTTGACATGTATATAGGTGCCTCACAGGAGACGTCGTGTGTCACCAAGGTCATGGAGATGGTTAGAGTTTATGTCTAGCGACACTCTCCAAGTCGCAAGTTAATCTTACAAGTTCCTTGGTGTGGTAGAATCATAACACAAACGGCTCATTTACATCAAATTCTTTAGAAGATGATAGTTGTGGTACCTGAAAGTTTGGTAGCACACAAAGTGTTGTCACTAAACTATTGTAGCACAGAAATGTATCAAACTTGCCACTTGTTTCTATTGTATGGTGTGAACTTTTTTTTCCCTATTATATACATGAACTTTGTTAATCACTTTATTGTATCAATAAATCGCCTCTATGATGAGGTGGCATTGATTAACCTCACTAACCACTCTTTCTAATTACCAATCCTCATTTTCATTATTTTGGGCCTGTATTGACAACTTTAAAAAACAATGGGGGAGAAATTTGTAACATAATCTTTTTACTAATAAGCGTATCACCCAATTTTTCCCCCAATTACATCCACGACCTAATTTCACTCACAAACCCTCACGCACGACCTAATTTAATCAGAGACCAATTGATGTGTGTTGTGATATTTCAGGTATGTTTCTCTTAATTTGTTCATGTTATTCTTAATTTGTTCCTCTTGCATAAACCCTAATTCGTTATTATTGTAAATTTTATAACAGCATGATACCTGGTACGAATTTGCACCAATTTGATGTTTGGAATGATGGGTATTTTGCACATTTACCTCTTAGGTATAAAGATGGTGTTAATCTCAATATGGCTGTTGAGAGGATGCATTATGAAAAATTTGCTGAGTTCTTGGAAGAAAAATGTGGTAACCCCTTTCTAGGGTTGTATTACAAAGTTCCAAATGTTGAATTAGAGGATGGATTAGTTAGAGTAAGTGATGATAAGCAAATAGCATACATGTTTGATGTTGCTGACTTGTATGGTAGGCTAGAGCTTTATCTTGACCAGATAGGTATGGATTTGTCAGAGTATGAGGCTAAAGCAGACACATATGATATGGATGCCTGTGTTTTTAAAGCAAAAGCAAGTGTCTCAAAGCAAAAGAGGTATTGCAATGATTTTTCAGTAGATGAGTTAGTTGATTAGGCTGAGATGGAGGCTGAGTATGAGGGGTCATCTTCTCACCATGGTGATTTGGCTGGGACTAGTGCAGATGGTGATGTGGCTAGGAATAGGGTAGATGTTGATAAGGGCAAAGAGAAGGTTACAGTAGATGAAGAAGAGGGTGAGTATGATTCTGAGTTTGATTCTGACTATGATTCAGATAAGTCAGTTGACTATCTCAGTCCTGGTGAAGAGGAGTTGATTGAACTTAGAAAGAGGATCAAAGCCAATAGAGAGAAAGAACCTAAGGCTTTGCCAGAGATTCTGGAAAAAAATAATGAAAACACTATACCTACTGAAAACACTTGTCAAAGTAGAAGTGAGACTTTCATAGAACATCGTGTGTTCATGGCTAATTTGATGAGTAGGCTTCAATCACCAGATGAGAATGGAATTCAGCATGATCCATTCATGTGTGTGGAGAAGCATCTTGACAGGTATCCTGTCTATGATGAAAGTACCCATTGGAGACTTAGGCATCCAAAGTTATGTTTCTAGTTTTCTGGAGTTGTGAGTTGTTATATTGTTCTTCGAGATGTTGTTTGTAAACATTTGTTCTGTTTGTTTTGCAGGTTGGTGAAAAGTATTAGAATATTCACAAGTTTAAAGAGGGTCTAACATTCTATGCATTGGCTAATGGATTCTCAATTTGGTATGAGAAGAATGGAAGTCTATATATGATTGCAAAAAGTGGACAGAGACCACCAAGAGTCGTTGATCCCGACAAAGGTAAACAAAGGAAGAATAAAAGGTATCCTTGTGTTACTACTTCTGTAACACCCCCAAAATTTGGTACAGCGGAAGAATCAACAAGCTTTCGGGGTGCTACGGGGATTGATATCCAACACAAGACATAAAAGAACGAGATAAGGTAAACAAGAGAAAAGTACAACCACGCGGGGTTTTAAAGTTTACATTTATCCCAAATTCAATCAAAGTCAGGCCCAAAAGAATTAAATATAGGTCCATAATTATTTATTAGAGTTTTAGAAAATAGATCCATAACCAGGTGCCATAGCCAAGCCTCCAATCCAAGCATCCAAGGGCATCACTTAATTACCTGAGAAAACGCACTAAAAGTCAGCTTTCGCTGGTGAGATCATAGGTTTAAATTCATAACTAAATCAAGTGGACATATACGCAAAACGCTTGCTAGCTAGACCAGGCCTCAATCATCCAATCCAAAACGAACCAACCAAAACTAATCAACCCTATAGGTGCACACTATAGTCCAACAACCAAATCAAATTAAATCAATCTGTATGCGTAAGGATACGACATACCCAACATTCGTAAGGATACGACATGTTATTGCATTCGTAAGGATACGACATGCGCTGCATTCGTAAGGATACGACATGCTTCTCAGCAAATCAATTCAATATGCATTCGCAGGGATGCGACTTGCTCTACACTACCTAGTTCTATAAGAATAGCAAGTTTTAAAAGAATATAAAAGCGATAATAGTTCACATAAAATGATTTGCACGTTTCTCACCCCAAGTATTGAAAACAAAGTTCAAGAGTAAAAAGTGGGGCTATGACTCACCTCAAGTCCAGCAATCCGCAAAAGAAATCGATAGATGAAAGACGTAAGCAAACTCAAGTAATGGCAACTACAGACTCGGCACTTCCTATCAATATCAAACTCGTTCAGAAATCATTTCCTTAAAATCAAATATTCCCAATCCCGAACGTATTCCATTTTACTTTCCAGAAATTCATTTCTCGAATCATCCTCATATTAATTTGAAGTTTGACGTTTGGTATCCATATGGGTGGAGGGTCGACACAACTCAAACCAAGAAGTCACAACGAAAAGAATAATAAACCATCTATAGGTCTTATATTAGCCCAATATATTATTTAAATAAATCATCGAAGTTTATCAAATCCGTCGATTTGGTAATCCCCCATATTTATTTACGTAATACATCATTCTAAGATTATACCCAACCTAAATCACATAGCACAAAGAATGCTATATGGTAAATATCGTAGTCTAATAAATTCCCTAGATATATCGTCAAATTTGCCAAATTCGTCAATTTAGCCAACTCCACGAGATATTTAGTAATTCATTATCCTAATACACGTACCATAACCTATGGGCGTCGTAGGATACGATGCCCATTAATATACTCATTTTATATAGCTAAATAAACTCGATTTAACCCGTCGATTAAATAAGTTACGTAGTTATAGAAAATGGATATATTAATCGTCATATATCCGTGACAACACAAAAGTCACATAAAATAAAGTCCACTTGGACTTAAGTAACCACAACCCCGTATAACTCGATAAGTTTTCCAAAATTATAAAAAGACATGTTTTTATTTATTAATTTCCCAACGTATTAGATCTCGTCATCATTTATAGTTATTTATTTATAATAACACTCCCGACATTTATTGCACTATTCGCATAGTACAATAATTATCGTTATATTATTATAACGTTTACTCGTGATCATTTTATTATTAATATACGCATTTATATATATATATACACACACACACGTTTATCACGTCTATATACTTATATAAACGATTATATTATCAATAATATTATTACGAGTTTTTATTATTAATGTTTGATTATACTATTTATCGAGTCATAAGAGTTGGTCACATGTTCGAGTCATCACTCTCGGCTCATTGTCCAAGTCCAAAATAAAATAACCAAGTCATAAATAGATAATCCAACTCCGTCCAAAATCAATCCCAATCCACGTGCTACAATAATAGGGTCCGACTAAGGCACCCGACTAACCTATCTCCGTCAATCTAATTTAACCGTCTCATAATCGGTTCCCAATATCACTTCGACAACACAACTCCATAATCAATCCAAAAGTATACCATTGTCGAGACCACAAAGGGTCTCGACCCATCCAATGCATCGGTCCAAAAAGTATACCACAACAACAACAATATCAACAACAAGAAACAAGTAAGTTACAAGTAAATATGGGTTGGTTTACCACGCCAAACCCGAGCCGTAAGTCCCACTTGGGTCTCGGCCATTACCACGAGTCAAGAGACTCAAACCCAAGACCAATGTGGTCTCGGCATAAGCTCATACGAGCTCTCTCAAAACTGCCAAACGGACCCTTTAGGTCGCGCCACACCAAGACAACAACAATCATCAAATTGGTAACCAAAACAAACCAAGAATCAAGCCAATCGGACCAAAGGTCACCTTTGACTCCCAAACGAGTCAAATATAATATCACACCGAGACCATGGGGTCTCGGTTAAGCTCATACGAGCCATACCCAAAACCAAACGCGACCCAAACATCAAGCATCGAGCTCCAAACTTGAGCCAAATCAACACCCAAGATACCAAACTTCATTTTTATTAACAAAACATCATTTCCCACTTGTTTTAATCAAAACCCAACAAGAAAAACCCGTGTGGACACGGATTGAGACCAAATCGAGCCACATGAAAAGGATTCCGTGGCTACTTACCCTGAAAATAACTCCAAACTCAAAAGTGTTGTAAAAATTCAAAAGTATTACTAGTGGTGGTGGTGTTTGAGCGGCAGTGGTGATTAAAAACGGGGGTTAGGGGTTGTTTTGTGGCGCGTGAAATACACCAAAAGAAAGAGAATGAGATGAAGGTTAAATTGGTGGTGTTATTTTGTTGGTGAGGGCGGCGGTGGATGGTGATGGCCGGCCTATAGGTGGCGGCTAGGGTTTGTTTGGTGATGATGTTGATGAGGGTGAGAGAGAGAGATGGTTGTGTTTGTATTTGTGTTGTGTGTTGGTGTGGTGCGTGGGGTGATAAACCCACCAGAACCAAAAACCGGCCCCAAGGCCCAAAAATAATAAAAATGAAATGATAATAGTAATAATAATAGAAATGATATTAAAAAGGGTGGGTGAGGTAACCCGATGTAAGTAAGGCGGACCAAACCCGAAACTTATTTAAATAAACCGAGTCTCTCTCGAACCGAGATCGTCACCAAATATTTAACTTCTCACGATACATTCCAAAATATAAAATACCCAAACCAACATTTAAAATATATAAAATTGTTAGGTTATCCTAGTGTCGGAGTCAATGTAGTGCCAAATAATCATTTCAAAAATAAATCACCGAGAATAAACCAAACCAAACCAAAAATAAAAATTCAATTTCCATAAATAACGTATGGTTTAAAATCACATTCCAACGTTTACAGATCTTATCATGAATAAACTTTTCCAATATTCCAAAAATCATAAATTTTAAAGTAATGCGGGTTTTCAAAATGGCTCCCTAATTTGCCTGTTGTCACATCCTCCCAGCCTCAGAAGAAACCCGTCCCGGGTTTCACTCGGAACAATCTATCTACGAAGTAAAAAGCTTCGGATATCTCTTTCGAAACTCATCCTCAGGTTCCCACGTGAATTCCGGTCCATGCCGTGAATTCCAACGAACCTTGATAAGTGGAATACGACTTCTCTTAAGTCGTTTAATCTCTCTATCCAATATCTCAATCGGCTCCTCCACAAAATTCAAACTCTCATCCACAAGAATATCCTTAATTGGTATAATCGACGTTTCATCTGAAAGGCACTTCTTCAAATTGCTAACATGAAACACATCATGAACTTTACTCAGTTCCTGTGGTAATTTCAACTGATAAGCCACGGGCCCAATTCTTTCCAAAATAAGAAATGGTCCAATGTAGCGGGGGTTGAGTTTCCTACGTTTCCCGAAACGTATCACACCCTTCCAAGGCAAGACTTTCAGCATCACTTTGTCTCCAACCTGGAACTCTAGGGGTTTACGTCTCTGATCGGCGTAACTTTTCTGTCTATCTCTAGCTGCTTGTAATCGATCTCGAATTTGCGTCACTTTCTCAGTAGTCTCCAAAATAAGCTCAGGGCCTGTGAGTTGGCTATCTCCAACTTCAGCCCAACCAATAGGCGAACGACATTTTCGGCCATATAAAGCTTCAAATGGTGCAGCTTTAAGACTTGTGTGGTAGCTATTATTATAAGAAAACTCCGCAAGGGGTAGATACTTCTCCCAACCTTTACCAAAGTCTACTATGCATGCACGAAGCATATCCTCCAAAGTCTGAATAGTTCTCTCGCTTTGACCATCGGTTTGGGGGTGATATGCAGTACTCATATCAAGTCTCGTCCCCAAAGCGGTTTGAAGTGATCGCCACAATGCTGACGTGAAGCGGCTGTCACGATCAGAAATAATCGATATCGGAACTCCATGACGAGAAACAATCTCCTTCACATACAACCTCGCAAGTTTGTCTACACTATCATCTTCACTAATCGCCAGGAAATGAGCAGACTTAGTCAAATGATCCACAATTACCCAGATAGCGTCACAACCGCTAGTTGTCTTCGGTAATTTGGTAATAAAGTCCATCGTGATCCGCTCCCATTTCCAAACCGGGAGTTCTGGCTGCGTCAATAATCTTGACGATCTTTGATGTTCGGCCTTAACCTTAGAGCAAGTCAAACACTTACTAACGTACAATGCTATATCTGCCTTCATATTTGGCCACCAATATAACTTTTTCAAATCCTGGTACATCTTGTCAGACCCATGATGAATAGAGTATCTTGACTTATGCGACTCGTGCATAATCAACTCTCGAATTCCTCCATACAATGGTACCCAACTTCAGTTTCCAAAACACAATACTCCATCAGAACGCTTAACGAATCCTTTCTCATTTTCTGTCATCCTAAATATGTTCTCAGCAGGTCGATTTTCTGCTTTCAACGCTTCCATTTAAGCTTCTAATATTTGAGACGGTAACGGCGATACGATAGTCATTCCCAATGACCTAACTCGTAGCGGTGGTATTCTCTCCTTTCGACTAAGAGCATCAGCAACAACATTTGCTTTACCAGGATGATAGCGGATTTCGCAATCATAATCGCTTAGCAACTCAATCCAACGTCGCTGTCTCATGTTGAGCTCTTTTTTATTCAAGATGTGTTGTAGACTTTTGTGGTCAGTAAACACTACACACTTGGTTCCATACAAATAGTGTCTCCATATTCTCAAAGCGAAAACCACAGCACCTAACTCCAAATCATGGGTGGTGTAGTTCTTCTCGTGCTTCTTGAGCTGTCGGGAAGCATAAGCTATCACTTTCTCTCGTTGCATTAGCACAGCTCCCAAACCTTTATGAGAAGCGTCACAATAGACGACAAAGTCCTCACTACCTTCAAGTAACGCTAAGATAGGAGCACTACACAACATCTCCTTGAGTAATTGAAATGCTTCCTCTTCCTTATCTCACCATTCGTATTTAACACTCTTTTGAGTCAATTTGGTCAACGGTTTTGCTATCTTCGAAAATCCCTCAATGAATCTTCGGTAATAACCGGCTAATCCCAAAAATTGACGAACTTCTGTTGGGGTCGTTGGTGCAGCCCAATCTTTAATCGCTTCAATCTTAGCAGGATCTACATGAACTCCTTGCCTATCAATCACATGACCCAAAAATTGTACCGTCGGAATCCAAAATTCACATTTAGAAAACTTGGCATACAGTTTCTCCTTCCTGAGCAATTCTAAGATAAGCCTTAGATGCTCTTCATGCTCCTTCTCACTCTTCGAATAAATTAGAATGCCATCGATGAATACAATCACGAACTTATCCAAGTAAGGCTTACACACCCGATTCATGAGATCCATGAATACCGCCGGTGCGTTAGTCAACCCAAACGGCATCACCTGAAACTCGTAATGCCTGTAATGGGTTCTGAAAGCCGTTTTCGGAATATCTTCCTCTCGAACTCGAAGCTGATGATATCCCGATCTCAAATCGATCTTCGAATACATACTCGATCCTTGAAGCTGGTCGAACAAATCGTCGATCCTCGGTAACGGGTATCTATTCTTCACCTTTAACTTGTTCAACTCTCGATAATCAATACACATACGAAACGATCCATCCTTCTTCTTCACGAATAAGACCGGGGCTCCCCAAGGCGAAGAACTTGGTTTTATAAATCCTTTTTCGGCTAACTCTGATAGTCGTTTCGACAATTCTTCCAGTTCAGTAGGTGCAAGTCGATAAGGCGCTCGTGCCACGGGTGCAGCACCAGGTATCAACTCAATCTGAAACTCTACTTGTCTAGTAGGCGGGATTCCCGGCAAATCATCGGGAAATACATCAGGAAAATCATGAACTATAGACACATCTCCAATGCACCTTTCCTTCTTCTCCTTCCCTCCTTTCTCAGATATTTGAGCTAAGAAAAGGCAACATCCTTTTTCCATCAACTTTGGTAACTTAGTGCAAGAAATGACCGCTAATCGGGATGGGCTCCTCGAACCTTTTCGATCTCCTGGTATATTTAGAATCTCCCTGCCGTAAGGCACACGCACGATCTTCTCATCGCAAAGTATATGAGCACGATACTTTGACAACCAATCCATACCAATAATGACATCGAAACTTCCTAATGTGACGGGTAGAAGATCTATGTTGAAAGGACGATTCAGAAAATTTAACGTGCAACCGCGAATGATAGTCCTAATCCTTTCTATGTTCCCGTTAGCTAACTCTACATCATAACCAATTCCTAAGGCCATCGGGTTTCTCTAGTAAGGGTGCAAATGTAGTGGACACAAAACTCTTATCGGCACCAGTATCAAATAGTATAGAAGCATAACGATTATTGAGAAGGAACGTACCAATAACGACGTTCGGATCTTCTCCTCTCTTGTTCCCAAGTGCATACACTCTTCCATGAGCAGCTCCAGCTTCCACACGTTGGTCCCCATTGTCTTGTCGTCCACGGTTTCCTCCAGCTCCACGGTTTCCATTATTGTACCCATTACCACCTGATCCTTGATTTCCTCGGTTCCACGATTCTCTACACTCATTCCTATAGTGTCCCTTCTTTCCACATCCATAACAAGTAACATTTGCCTTACTCATAGTTTCAGGAGTAGCTTGAACCATAGCAAGTGGACGAGCTCTACAGTCCTTAGCTATGTGTCCCATCTTAGAGCAATTCTTGCACACCACAGTACATCGTCCAGAATGATTCCCATAACATCAGTTACACTTGGGTGTATTCCCATTGTAGTTCTTCTTATCTCCATCTCCTATAGCATAAGCTCTAGTAGTTGTTTGTCGCTTGTTTCGACGATCATTACCCTTAGAGTGATTATCCCTCTTCCTCTTTCCATTCTTGTCTTTCTAAGCTTCTTCCAATACCAACGAGTCCATAAATTGTTGAGCGATCGTGATAGCCTCATGAATGTTTGCAGGCTTAGCAGAAATCACATCGTTCCTTGTAGATACCGGCAACCCATCGGTATACCGCTCAATCCTTTGAGTCTCAGTCCTAACCATATCGGGGCAAAGCAAGGCCAACTCTCGATAGCGGCGATTGTAAGTTTCCATATCGGTACCTCTCACCTTATGATTCCAGAACTCAATTGATACGTGGGAATCGCACCAGGCTTTACCTCTCAAGGGATCTTGAGAAGCTTACAACCCCCACCAGGCAGTGTACCTGATCGTTGTAGTATAGTATAGTGACAAGTACCGGGGGATTGATCGTTCAGCTAGGAATAGTGTCGCTAGGATTAGAAAACCTAAATACTAGTTCTAAAGGTGAGGGATGATTCTTTTTGTATTTTTATATTTTTTAGAAAGCAAGTAAAAATCTCGGGTTTGAAGGATTTGGGCGGAATTAGTTGCTAGTCAACTAACCCAATACTAAAGATGCAATCAAAATAAAATACTAAAAATGAAAATAAGCTAAATTATACTAAGGTTGTGAGCAATAAGTGGATAAAATGTGTTTACTTAGATTTCACTACTCCCTAGACATCTTTTACACGTTAATTACTTGTTATAGTTGCGTGGATGACGGATTGTATTCCTTAATACCATTCATGGGGTGGCGCACTTAACTCCCCAATCCTATGAGCTCTTATCTCCTCCTATACCATGCCCAGCACAACCATAGGGATTATAAACAGTGGCTCATGCATTAAATACAACCAATAAAACCTAGTGCACATCAGTTCATGTTTCCTAAGATGTTCAAGCATGTCACCATTTGGAAGTCTGCCAGTTTTCTTAAGCCTAACATCGAATTCATTCATCCAATACAATTATAAACAAGTAATCAACACATAATTAACATCTAGGTTTCATTAGATCCAAGCAAACACAAGATAGATCTAGCCTAGTATGATGGAATTAAGACAAGAACAAGATATAGACAACCAACACATAGACATATTGATTGAATTAAAAGAATACTTATCTCAATTACACATGAAAGGTATCAAGGGCTTAGAACCCTTGAAAAACCTGTAAAATTCGCACCAAGTTCGTACTTAGGGTTTCTCCAAAACTTCTCTCCTTTAATGTGAAAATTAGAAAACTATATATAGGAAATAGGGTCTGACGGCGTCAAGACAAAGCTTGTGACGCCGTCACCTCGCCGCCAAAATATTTCTCGGACTGCCTTGATCTACTTTTGACGCCGTCATGTGTTAGCACTTCCAGGCCGTCATGATTTTTACTCTTGACGCCCTACTTCGTGACGCCGTCCATTATGTACTGGGTCGTCATGGGATTTACTCTTGACGCCGTCAGGGTGTTGCTCTTGACGCCGTCACCTACTGTTCCCAGCAAGGAAAATTAAGACTTTGGCGTTTTCTTCACTTTTATGCTCCAAAAACGTCCGAATTGCTTCCTTTTCCAGATTTCACTCCCAAAGTACCTAAAATCACAAAAGGAACGATTTAGGGCAATATTTGATCAAATAAATTCAATTCCGGGCTTAAATGACCCCCTAAAAGTGGTTCATTTTTCGCCTCATCATCAATCTCCAGCTTCTTAACCTCATTCCTTGGGCAGTAAGTCTGAATCAGCAAAGACTTAAATTGCTCCCAAGTCATAGCATAAGCCACATCACTCCCAACTGAATTTCGGTAATTGTTCCACCAAGTTAAAGCTTCATCCTTGAAAGTATTTAAGCAAACTTTACCTTCGCATTCTCCGCACAGTTGCTGACATTAAACACTGACTCAGTCTTCTCTATCCACCTGACCAAGTAGACCACTCCTTCAGTCCCACCAAACTCAATAGGTTACTCCTTGTAGTTACATCCATTAGCACGAATAGGTGCAAATGTTCCAGCAGAATTGTTGGAATGATTTGACTCAGCTAGTAGCTCAGCAACTCGTTGCTCCACAAGTTGGTTGATCATTGCTTGATCCACAGTAGGTGCATTGGGTGGAACATGATCATTGTCTCCCTGAACCTCAACATTTTGATTCCTGTTGATGTGATTGGTAGCGTCCAGGTTATCAGGAGTAGGGGTTTCAACATTTCGAGTAGGACGGCGTCCTCGGTGACCAGGGGTAGTCGTTGCAGGACCAGTTCTGGTAGCTCTAGCAGGGTTTCGTCGTGGGGCCATTGATCTGAAACATCATACAAGGTTTATGAGTCTCCGATAGAACTTATTATATACTCAACAAGAATTAAGTCAACGAAGCCAAGTCATAGAAAGAATATCAACAATACACCACAAGACATCAAAAAGGCGAATAGGGACTCAATTTCCACAATATCCAAAAATCACATACTATCATATAATAATAACCATCATCCATACAATAGTGATCCAACATCGTTCCAACTACCGAAAAACACAAAAGATACTAATCGTTCCAAACGAGACGAATAACCAACGGAAAATACATCAAATAAGATAACTAGCTTTTCTAACCGAACACTCCTCGGTGTAGAAAGCAACAAGACAACATAACCAAACCATCTAGCCACGCTGCTGGCGCAGGCTCCTCAACTCCTGCCTCAAACCATCTTGCTCTCTCCACAATTATCCTAACTCCACACTATGGGTGTCGCTATCTCTCTTGAGGTCTGCCACCTCCTTCTCTAGCTCAGTGTTTCGCTGCCATAACTTATGATCAGCCTCGCGAGCTGTGATAAAACCTCGTTGTAAGCTCTCAATATGCTCATGAATCTCCATCAAACCTCTCCTCATCTCAATAACTCTCCTCTCAACCGTAACCATGTCAATTCTCAACTCCGCGATAAACTCTCCAATAACCATCTCAAGTTGGTCAGACAACCGCGAGATCCTCTCGCCCTGTGCAGTAATCTGAGCCCACATCCTACCAGTCTCACCTAACTCTGCATGCTCAGCAGAAACCTCAGAAGGTGCATCCGACTCAACGGGACTACCAGGTGGTAACTCAAACAAAAATGGATGATCAGGTGAAACAGGCTCTATCGGATGTATAGGTGAATCAGGCTCCTCAGCCTGAGCTGGCGGCACTAACAAACCATCATCATCAGGCATCTCCTCCTCCTGAGGGTCATCCTCTTCCTCAGGGTCATCATCACCCTGCTCAGCCTCCTGAGGGTCATCAGCCTCATCCTTACCCTCATACTCCTCCTCCTCCTCATCGGAAGAGTACACCATCAATCTTTGTCTCCTAACAGGTGAACCATATGGAGATGGGGTAGGTGATCTTGGACGACGACGCAATGATGTAGGTGGTGCATCTGACAGGAGAGTGTGAGCATCCAAGTGTAAAGGTGGTGAAGTAGGGCGTACCGACATACGTGTCGTAGCTCGGTGGGCAAAACGTGGAGCCACACGAGCCAAAGCCTGATGAAGAGTAAGCTATCTCGAAATACCAGGGAGCCCTAGAGAAGATGAGGGTTCCTGCGTAGTAGATGTAGCAGGCGGTGCAGGAGTAGAAGCTGTCGGTGACACAATAGCTGAATGCATGGCAATCCTGTAAGGATCATCAGGAGCCATGGTGATCTGTACTGGGTGTACAGGTGTAGTAAGAATATCCTCAACAACGTCTAACGTACGGGAGCCCATAGTCTATGACAACGGCGTAGGGTAGGTGTAAGTGTTTCAAAACAACTAAACCGCGAAACTCAAAATACCGTATCAAAAATCATCATATAAATCCCAATCATATAGTTCAAGAAAGATATAAAATACCGCATTACTAAGAAAACATTCATAAAACAATTACGCCATATGATTCCTCAAAACGCCATCATATCACTAAATCAATAAATCTCAAATCCTCAAATCATCTCAAGAATTCCATATCTAATAATCATCTCAATATACCTCTATATAAACAATGATGCTTTGGCTTGGCGGGCTGGCGGGCAATGGTCGGGGATCGTTTTCTATAAAAATCGGTTATAGTTTAGGTGTCTATTTACCTAGTTCTCTATAACCTTGGCTCTGATACCAATCTGTAACACCCCCAAAATTTGGTACAGCGGAAGACTCAACAAGCTTTCGGGGTGCTACGGGGATTGGTATCCAACACAAGACATAAAAGAACGAGATAAAGTAAACAAGAGAAAAGTACAACCACGCGGGGTTTTAAAGTTTACATTTATCCCAAATTCAATCAAAGTCAGGCCCAAAAGAAATAAATATAGGTCCACAATTATTTATCAGAATTTTAGAAAATAGATCAATAACCAGGTGCCATAGCCAAGCCTCCAATCCAAGCATCCAAGGGCATCACTTAATTACCTGAGAAAACGCGCTAAAAGTCAGCTTTCGCTGGTGAGATCATAGGTTTAAATTCATAACTAAATCAAGTGGACATATACGCAAAACGCTTGCTAGCTAGACTAAGCCTCAATCATCCAATCCAAAACGAACCAACCAAAACTAATCAACCCTATAGGTGCACACTATAGTCCAACAACCAAATCAAATTAAATCAATCTGTATGCGTAAGGATACGACATACCCAACATTCATAAGGATACGACATGTTATTGCATTTAAATCAATCTGTATGCGTAAGGATACGACATACCCAACATTTGTAAGGATACGACATATTATTGCATTCGTAAGGATACGACATGCGCTGCATTCGTAAGGATACGACATGCTTCTCAACAAATCAATTCAATATGCATTCGCAGGGATGCGACATGCTCTACACTACCTAGTTCTATAAGCATAGCAAGTTTTAAAAGAATATAAAAGCGATAATAGTCCACATAAAATGATTTGCACGTTTCTCACCCCAAGTATTGAAAACAAAGTTCAAGAGTAAAAAGTGGGGCTATGACTCACCTCAAGTCCAGCAATCCGCAAAAGAAATCGATAGATGAAAGACGTAAGCAAACTCAAGTAACGACAACTACAGACTCGGTACTTCCTAACAATATCAAACTCGTTCAGAAATCATTTCCTCAAAATCAAATATTCCAAATCCCGAACGTATTCCCTTTTACTTTCCAAAAATTCATTTCTCGAATCATCCTCATATTAATTTGAAGTTTGACGTTTGGTATCCATATGGGTGGAGGGTCGACACAACTCAAACCAAGAAGTCACAACGAAAAGAATAATAAACCATCTATAGGTCTAATATTAGCCAAATATATTATTTAAATAAATCATCGAAGTTTATCAAATCCGTCGATTTGGTAATCCCCCATATTTATTTACGTAATACATCATTCTAAGATTATACCCAACCTAAATCACATAGCACAAAAAATACTATATGGTAAATATCGTAGTCTAATAAATTCCTTAGATATATCGTCAAATTTGCCAAATTCGTCAATTTAGCCAACTCCACGAGATATTTAGTAATTCATTATCCTAATACACGTACCATAACCTATGGGCGTCGTAGGATACGATGCCCTTGTTTGCCATCGTCGGTTGTTTTGATCGTTGGGATTATGTGTGTTTCGGTGGAATGTGTGTGTGGTTTGGTGTGTTTAAATAAGCAGGATAGAGATGAACTGAATAGTCCCTATACAATCATCTTGGTTGTCGTGTTACATTGGGAGGGAAAGGTTAAGGCCTTTGCAAATTTATTACTCGTTGAAAAAAAATCCCGAGTCAATCTCTTCGGTTGCCACGTGTCTTTTGGCTGCAAACTTAAGTTAAGAATTTGCAAATTTGGTCATTGAAATAAAGTTTTGCTAGTCAAAGGCGGAAAACGAGTGAAATGGCGATAATACCCTTGACTAACGTGATAACTAACGAGCGTTAGCAAAAAAATGCTCTCGGTGACTTTTTTGCACTTATCCGGAACGTTAATGACATTTTTGCATGTCTTTATGACTCGGTGGCTTTTTTGCACTTTCGCGATACGTTAGTAACCATTTTTGCAATTTACCCTAAAAAATAAACATATAGTTGGATGGCCTATAACTTAGTTTTAATAAAACTAAAAAGTTTGATGGCCCCCCGTAAATTATCCCAAAATGTGATATTAGAAACTATTATACGTATCATAACCACAACCTATATAAGGCATCACATTCCTAGAAATTACCTAGGTCATATGAACTAGCGATAAATTTGGTCATCTAATCTTTCTTCTGGTTAGTTATCTCTTTTTTTTTCTTTTTTTTTTCTTTTTTTTTTTTTTTTTTTTTTTTTTATTTGAAAGGCAGTTTCTGGTTAGTTATCTCTTAATCGCTGTTCATTTAACTAAATTTTGTTTCCTTAGTATCAACAGTCATACAATGTCTAGTTATGTATGTGAAGATTTAATGGCTAATATATTTGAAAGACTACCATACAAATCCGTAGTTAGATTCAGAACTCTCTCAAAATCTTGGTGTTCTCGTATTGCTAGTCCTGATTTCATTCGCATGCACACTCATCGATCTCTTAAGAAAAATACTTCACATCAGAAAGTCCTCCTCAGACACTCATTTAATGCAGACATCTTTACATTACACTCGCGAGGCAAGTTGCCGTTAAATCCAAAACGTGGGTATGTGGGCATAACAGGAGTCGAGCTCCCATATGATATTAGTGATGCTGAAATCGTTGGTTCATGCAATGGAATATTGTGTTTAAGAAAGCTTAACGGATTATTTAATCTATGGAACTTTTCAGTTAGGCGCAAACTAGTACTGCCTGCTCATCCTTCTATAAGAGCCTCTAAAGAAGTTCCTGATGTATTATTTGGGTTTGGTTATGTCGGAGTCACTCATGATTACAACATTGTAGGTATATCGTACTCCAACAATAAAGGAGTTGCCCACAATGTCAATTCGTTTATTTACTCCATGAAAACGAACTCATGGAGTATAATTGCTCCTCCAACTAGTTTGTTTTTTGAAGGGAAATCAAATGCATGTTTTCTTAATGGAAATTTGCATTGGGTGTTTGGTGCAAGTGCAGCTGAGTTTGGTAACTTTATAATGACATTCAATTTGGCTACTCATGTTTTTGGTACGATTGAATTGCCAAAGAATTTGCGGCATGCTTGCCATCAACTAACAATCATCAACGGCTCCCTAGCAATGATTTCGCACTTTTTAAATTGTACTAAGATTTGGGTGATGAGTAAGTATGGCAACGTTAAATCTTGGTTTATGTTTTCTCAATTGAACACCAAGGATGACAATTTTATGTATGTTTTTCAACCTAAAACCAATGGTGATTTATTGTTATATGCTGAGGAGGAGCGCAAAATTTATGATGATGAGATAAATTTATACACTAAAATTTTGGAATTTAGACCTAACTGTTGGGGTGTTGAGATGGAAATGTATGTTGAAACCCTTGAATTGTTAGACAGAGGGATTCCTTGCGGGACAACCATCTTTCCTTGGACAAAAACTATACGTGGAAGAAGTTTCACTTCACTAGACTATGATGACGATAGAGATGATGATGATGATTGTGTTTATGATGATGGTGTTGGCGACAATGATGATGATGATGGAGATGATGATGTGATTTATGATGATGATCTTGACTATGATGATAATGACGACGCCGCCGCCTACGATGATGCCTACGACGACGACGCCTACTACTATGACTGCTGATGTAGATAGACAGGGTATTCCGATTGGATTGTTGGTGTCAGTAATTTGTAACTGTTTGAAGTCTTATTTAACCTTAAGATATGTTGATGGAAAATCTGATCACATGTTTTGACAGATCTTTGGGCAACAAAACATGAAGTATATGTCTTTTTCTTTTCCCTATCACGAGTAACAATATTTGCAAAGCAATTTCATTATGCAATGTGTTATATAGAGTTGGATCAAATGAGAAAAATAACTAAAATGAGAAGGCTGACAAGTAACAATAACCACATATTTCAGATGCATCTACAAAAAATATATGCATCTCACTTTAAAGTTCTCCCTCTTATTTGAAATAAGATTAAGGTGTTGTTTGGTTTGTAAAAGGATTTATAATTGGAATAGGATTTGGTATATAACCCCAACCTATATAAGGCATCACATTCCTAGAAATCACCTATGAACTAACGATAAATTTGGTCATCTGTTCTTCTGGTTAGTTATCTCTTACTACGTATTAGTTATCTCTTAGTCGTTGTTCTTTAACTAATATTTCTTCCTTATTATCAACAGTAATACAATGTCTAGTTATGTATGTGAAGATTTAATGGCTAATATATTTGAAAGACTACCACACAAATCCGTCGTCAGATTTAGAACTCTCTCAAAATATTGGTGTTCTCGTCTTGCTAGTCCTGATTTCGTCTGCACGCACACTCTTCGATCTCTTAACCATAATACTTTACGAAAATAGAATCCTAAATAAAAAACAATAAAGCGGAAAAAATATGATCCCTCCAGATCACCGACAAGTAGCCGATGACCGGAGGTTAACAACTTTTATTGGTGGATCTTGCCTAAAGCTGTGATACCATGTAAAATATTAAATAGAGATTTTATTGATTGTGTTTTTCTGTGATTTAATCATCTCTATTTATAATAAAACATATCTTCGAGCCAACTAACCTTAAACCTAATGGACTCAAACCCACAACCGGGTTTGGGCCATAATCTAATTGTCTAATACTTTTAAGTTAGGTGCAAAGTGGCAGTGCCTCACCATCCTTCTATTAGAGCCTCTAATGTAGACTTTATGTAGTATTTGGATTTGGTTATGACCGAATTGCTCATGATTACAACATTGTGGGTATATCGTACGCCAGTGATAAAGGAATTGCCCGCAATGACTCTTCATTTATTTATTCCTTGAAAACGGACTCATGGAGTATGATTGCTCCCCCAACTAGTTTGTTTTCTGAAGTGAGGTCAGATGCATGTTTTTTCAATAGAAACTTGCATTGGGTGGTTGGTACAAATGCAGCCGACTCTAGTAGTTTAATAATGAGATTCAATTTGACTACTCACGTTTTTGGTACGATTGAATTGGCAAAGCCTAGGCAGGATGCTAAATCACCTAACAATACAGTGATTTCTCGGTCTTTTGGTGTTACTATGATATGGTTGATGAGAGAGTATGATAATGTTGACTCTTGGTTAATGTTTTTCAAATTGAAAACAGAGAATTATAATATCAATGTTTTGCAACCTATCACTAAGGGTGATTTATTGTTATATGATAAGAAGGGGCATGTTATTTATGATCATGAGATAGAGTCGCGTTCACTAAAATTTTGAAATTTAGACCTACATGTAGGGAGGTGGAGATGGAAACGTATGTTGAAAGCCTTTAATTGTTAGACAGAGGGATTCCTTGCGGCCGTGGACAGCCATCTTCCCTTCGACGAAAATGTATAAAAGTTATCATGTAATTTAAATGGGATATAACTTTATGTCCCATTTAACATATTAAGATTCAGTTTCCTCATCACATACTTGTTAGTTCTTGTTACATGTATATAGTTTTAGTTAATCACCAATTCTATTCCTCATTAACCCGTGTATCAACTGGATTTTTAGAAATGCCTTTTTTAATAACTTTTTGGTTTTATGGTTGAGGAAGAGGTATACTAAGTATGATGGTTAAGAAGATCATTATGACATTGCCGTAGACCAAAACAAAACACAACAAAACCCATCTAAAGAAAATTTTCTTATGGTGTAAAATGTTGATTATAATGTTGTTACTGAAGAGAATTCAGAGGGTATTGCAGCTTTGAAAAATATTACTACATCTAAATGGAGTTCTACACAAACCATGCGCATTGGTCCTTTTTGCTCATTCATTCATGTACGAGTTAGTGTCGACTTTCATTGTTCGAAGGAATATATATAACGTAATATAATTATGCACTAAGTATTAGTTATACGATATATTAGTATCGAGAGTGTTTTCATGGTTTGTTTCGAGAATGGTCCTAGTGTCGAGAATGGTTTCATTTCGAATTCGGTTTAACTTTATTCGGCCTATCTTGTTTCGAGATACCTTTTGAAAACCTATGTTTTACTAAATATAATCAAACAGTCACGAACACTTTTAACTACTGTTGCATATGCTGAGGCATCTCAACTGTGTTCCAGAAGCCGCCTTTCTATATTGTTCAAAAGGAAGAATAGTTCACATAGTCTTGCTTTAAACAACCATGATGCTTTGAAGTTCAACTTGGAATCGCTTTGAAATGAAGGGACATGCCGCAATTTAAATTATTTGGTTAACCTGATATTATCTAGTAGTATTGCTCAATGTTATAAATAGCGTGATGTGTGGCGTGGCAGCACAGTCACGCCGCAAGCCTTACGAGCCTTTGCGAAGCCTTGGCGTTTCTTAAGGTGTGCTTAAAGCGGCAAAAAATATTTATAGATTTATGTAGTTATGATTTTATATCATTTTTAAGAGCAATTTCAAATACTAAAGCCCAAAAAACAAATAGCTAGGCCTAAATACGAGGCCCAAGTAGGAATTAAGTTTTGAAATTATAAGGCCCAAGAAGGAAATAGCCCAAATACTAAAAATTCAAGCCCAAACCTGTAAATCCCCTAAATGCTTCTAAAAATGGCGTCACACAATCCCAAAAGGCGCGCCTTTTCTCGCCTTATCCCACGCTACGCCTAGATCCGCCGCCTAGGTCCATTTCGTGGCGGCAAGGCGTAAGACGCGCCTTATCCCACGCTATGCCTAGAGCCGCCTCCAAAGTCGCGCTTTGGCGATGCCTTGGCGCGCCTTTTAAAACACTTGTATTGCTCAAAGAATAAAATTTAGTGATTTGAAGAGTTACCAAAAAAAACCCTTTTCACGATATTTGTATTTTCTAAATGTGAATCAGATATACCTTTCACAATAGTTGTGGACGCGTGAAAGACTAACGGGCACAAACAAGAATCTTTAAAAGTGCACTTTACATGGCCCCTTGATTGTGCCTATTTCAGTCTGATCGTTGGTTGGTTTAAACATGTTAAATATGTCTGACGAGAATCTGATCCTCCATTAATTAAAGAGTAAATTACACCATTCGTCCTTAAGGTTGTACCAAATTCGCACGTTCAGTCCCAATTTCAAAATAAAAACCCTTAAAAACTTCCCTCATTTTTCACAAGTCTGAATTTGCTGGACAAGTTGTGGATATTTGTACTGAAGGTGGTGATGTTGGTTTGGAGTTTATTCATTTTCATAAAACTGCGGCTTTGCTTGAGGGTTCTGTTGTGGTAGGTGCGATTATGGAAGCACAAGACCTGTTTATTTGGGAGGATAGTTCTTGTTCATTTATCGGCCCAACCAACAAAAGGAACAAAAGAGTAGACTTCAGGAAAAAAAAAAAAAAAAAAAAAAAAAATCCATTTTTCTCAATGTAAAAAACAAGAGATCCCAGAAAGTTTCATATATGATGAACATATATAATTTACAAACTAATTATTTCTTATTAAAAACCAAGAAAAAAAATAAAAACCCAATCAAGAATCTTCGAGCAATCTAGTTTGGCTTATGTGGCGAAATCATATCTTGGTGGATCTAGTAGGTTCGCGTCTGGTACGAAAAATGGTGGTGGTGGTTTTCTCTTGAGGATGAACATTAACTCTTTTTCTATCTCCTGTGATCTATTCATCATTTTTTTCATTTTCATTTAGGCGAATAAATTTATTAATCTGGTAGTTACTCATCACCCCGTTGTAAAACCCATCTCGTCGAGAAACTGACGATAAGATGAAGCCCTAGGTCTAACAATGGTATTGTACAGGAGAAAAAGCAATGAGTTCAAGTTCTTAAATAGTACTCAAATGAATTGACCACTTCTTTAATATTCCCTTCCTCTTTATTATAAACAGATGTGTGTAGTAAAGAACAAAGTACTTTATGAATATCAAACTATCATGTGAATCATTTAGCAGCAAGTGAATTTATTTCTAGTGGCCACAAGGTTTGTGTTTCAGTTTGATATATAATGGGTATTCCGCCACTGGCTCGTTTATTTGCGGTGAAGGTGACTGAGATGATGGTGGTGTTGGTGGTGGTAGTGATGGTAGTGTGAGTGTTGTACCAAAAGAAAATAAGAGTGTGAAGAAGACAAGGGTAAAATAGTCATTTTGCAGAAATAACGGGACTTTGACCAACGGAAAACGGGTCAAGGGACATCATTGATATAAAAAGCTTGAAGAATGGACTCACGATGACACCGAGGTCATGGTACGACCCCAGATGATGTTTTTGCACAAGTTTAGGGACCATCGGTGTATTTTACTCTTACTCTTAATTAAAATAAGAAGAATGTGGACATATCTTGTGGAATCAGGTTCCCTTTCATGCTGCAATCTTATAAACTTTACTGAGTTATATAAATGCATTGTTTTACACCATCATTTTCATTAGTAAATTTAAATTAGCCCGTGTACATCATTATGTCATCACCGCATATTTGCTGCTCTGAATGTCTGGACTTTGTCTCAAATGATGAAGAAACAAACACACAAGCAAGTCGAGAGCATGGTAAGTTCATCAGTGATACAAAGGGCTTGCGTATTTGCATAAAAAGGATGCTGTGTAGGAGGGAAAGGCCGAATGCTAATTCTTTGAGTAGTTACGACATGGCAGCTCTTGAGTCAATAAAGATGTGGGAAACGACAAATGGGAAGCGTGCACTTCTTTGTGCTGTAACTTATAATAAGCAGAAGTATAAACTTAAAGGAACTAATCATGATGTGAATACTATGCAAGAATTACTAATTTCACGGTTTCACTTTCCACAAAGCTCTATCCGTATACTTGCAGGTATCGATCCCTTTACTAATTCTACCGCTGGCATATTTAACCGAGAGTGAGTTAATTTAGAGATTTATGTTATATCTGACTTGTTAGAAGGCTAAATTAGAAACGAAAGCTAAATAGTAAATAGGTCAAATAGGTGAAAAGTCGCACAAAAGGGAATTTTTAGTCCATACGGTCGTATGTAAATAGTTTAGTTTATAGCCAATCTAACAAAAAGACATGTTAAATGACAAAAGAGAATTATATCTTTTGACAGTTCCATAATTTAGATCTTTAAGGTTATCTTTGTCAACTGTCATACAGCCTGTTTGTTGTTGGATTTGGTTCAATTGAAACAGTATACATTTTGGGTGGCCCGTAGGTGACCAACATGACCCATTTCAACTTGTACCAAAAATTCCCTGTTTTAAACCGTTACCCAAGCCATCCATTGTTTTAAATACTGTTAAAGGATTTCTCTGTGTATTTTCGCCTTGCGGTTGGAACAGTACGATTAACAATGTAAACTTGCAGAAATGGACTCATACCCTCATCCAACAAAAAGAAATATTCAGGAAGCTTTGAGATGGCTTGTGAAGGACAACCGGTCCGGAGACTCGCTGGTGTTCTATTTTTCAGGTCATGGCTTAAGACAACCTGATTTTTTTGAAGACGAGATTGATGGGTTTGATGAATCAATATGCCCTGTAGATTTTAGAACAGCAGGAATGATCGTTGATAATGAAATTAATGACACAATTGTTAGACCTCTCAAGACCGGTGTCAAACTTCATGCCATCATTGATGCTTGTCATAGTGGAACCATTCTCGATCTACCACATGTCTATAGTTCAAAAGAGTATGCATCATTAAGCGTATTCTGTTGACTTTATATTGTTTATCAGGTTGTTTTTTATTAGAACTTGATAGTGTATTTCTGGTTATCAGGCAACGCTGGTTAAATAACAACCCTCCTTCTGGTGTTTACAAAGGTACTAGTGGTGGACACGCCATTTCTATCAGCGCATGTGAAGATAATCAGCTGGCTGCAGATACATCTGTGAGTAAATATTCTAATCTATACATGTTAGAGGTCTCAAGTTCGACTCAATTTCTTGCTAAGTGGTTATTTTGTATCTCTATGGGTCAAATCGCTAAACTAAAATACATAAAAAAAAATAATAATAAATAAATAAATAAATCAAAAATAAAAAAATAAATAAATAAATCATTAAACTAATAGAAAGTTTGCACAAAGTGAATTTTGGTGCATAACCCCTCCTGTTAATAAAAATAAGGTTTGATTAATAGTAGGAAAGAAAAAAAAAATGCAGTCATATTTGAGGCTGATGATAGCAACCTATAAAGAATATGATATTATCCCTCAAATCTTTCAAAATATTTGACTTAAGGTGATCGCACCACCTATCGACTCAAAATTATGACACTGTAAATTTGGAAAGTTTTGACTTGAGCTTTTTATGGGTGCGGAGTTGATGTGCCTGGAAACTAATTAACTCCAAAGATTACCCTATGTGAAAACCACTTGTAACTGTAAGACTTTTTGTGAAAGGATATAAAGTGCTACCCAAAACGGGTAAGCATAAAGAAGACCACATTTTTTTACTTAATACGTAGTAGTTTTATAAAAATTCCAAATCTTTGGACAAAAAGTTATGTGCAAAAGGTTAATAACCGGTAACCCGAACCAGCCCACAAAAAGTACCCATTTGACCCGGTATCCATTACCCAATCTGCCAGCCCAACCATCTTTACTCATCTACTTGATAATATATTCTATCCATTCTGAGTCTAATTACTTAAGTTTTGATTTTTCTGGTTTCGAAACTAAATTGTAAGTTCTGCAGGTCTTCTCAGAGTCAGGAAAGCAGATGGAAGGAGCAATGACATTCACTTTTAAGAAGGCACTTAAAGGAAACCCAAGAGTCACGTATTCTAGTCTTTTGGCTTCAATGAATAACGACATTTTAAAAGCCAAGGCTAAATGTTTAAGTCTCCGTGGACTGTTTCACCGTGAAAGACTACAGGTTAGAGCCATTCTATCCCAAAGTCTTCATTTGACTTTCAAATATTCAAACATAATATCTTCGTGTTTCAAAGTTTGGATCATCTTTGTCTACAATTTTTTTTCTTATAAAATAGAGTACTTTTTATGTGGTTATCAAGTTTTTCTCTGTCTGTCTCTTAACATATAAAAGCTGTAAATTAACTTCTTTGACATTTGAAAGTCATACTTAACTTTTCTTTGTAATAAAGGTACTACTCAGTATTTTGTGTTTCCTTATTGTAATTTTTGTAGAAAAGCCCTTCTATGAGTTTTCATTATACTTTTTTTTGTCAGACCATAGTTTTGTAATAACACTGTGTGTGTTACCAAACTTTCAGGAACCACTACTATCATCTTCTAAAGAATTTGATGTAAATGAGCCGTTTGTGTTATGATTCTACCACACCAAGAAACTTGTAAGGCTAACTTGCAACTTGGAGAGTGTATACATGCCAACGTCTCCTGACCTTGGTGACACACAACGCCTCCTGTGAGGCACCTGTATACATGCCAAGGCCGAATATACCATTTTCTAGCGGATTCTTTCTCACAGCGGGTGTTTCTTTTGTTTTTGTTTTTGTTTTCCTTCTATGTTGTTTGTGATTTCATTTTGCGCCATGGGTATTTGTTACTTTAACCTCAAATAAATGAAAAGTTCCCCCAATGAAACAGTTTTCCTAGAGAGACGGAGATACAAGCAAATAAAATAAATGTAACAATATCTGGATTGAAACATGTTTTCTTAAGTTGATTTTCCTTTTAATTCTTCATGTGCAATTGTATGAAATAAATAACTAACTTTATTACGCAAAAAAGTTGTCATCACTACTCAAACATCAAAATTTAATTCTGTTTTACATATTACAAAAAAATGTGTGCTCTCCTAAACCTCTGCATAATCTAGGCTTAACTAATTAAATCTAACATCAAAACAGCATATATTTAATGTTGATCATACCGATTTCACATGTGAAAGAAGTTTGTCTGATAGAAATATGATAAGGACATCCGAGTTTAAACAACTGCAAATGCGGACGTTGGAATCAAATGCTTAAAAACAACAAAGTTAGAGCATCAAATTCCTTGAAGAAATTAGGGGACAATAAGCATAACTTTCCTTTCGCTTTGTGATATTTACATATTCCTATAGTACGACTAAATTGATTGATACAACTCATTCTTCTGCGGAATAGAAAGAACATGTTTAAAAGTTACATCTCTATTATGAGATGCCATTGCTTTTCCATTCGTGTTTGGTAGATTTATCCAACCATAACCGTTTACAATGATAGAGATACCGTTGATACACAATACTTGATCATATTCTAATTGTTTGATGTCCTTCTCCTACTATCTACTAAAGGGCAATTGTTATTCGAGAGTAAATACAATTTGTGGTCCAAAGCATATTCTTTTTCTAAACAAATAGTCTGAAGAATATTCAAGAATTCATCTTTTATAAATTTGATGCATCAACAGCGTGGATCTCAGTCTATGAAATGATTAAAATTTGTGCCTAATCAGTTGCAAGATATGTATGTTAAGCAAGATGGGCTGAAGGGGATAAGTTCGGCATAAGAAACGTTTTCCTTACTACAATGTTGGAGACAATATAAACTCTTCTAGTAAAACTAAGAGAGTTTCTATTCTAAATGACAAATATCTTGATCTGTTGATCATTCTAGCTAGAGGTCCACAAAACTACCAGGTTGAACGAGAATGGCACACTGTGAGAAGGGCAGAAGGCAGTTACCCTCATGGACAAATTGCTCTCAACCACCGATGACCATTCATGTTAACAACTTGGCTACATTTCAACCTATTGGCCTAATCCGTCTGATGCATACTTATCAGTATATCAAAGAAACAAAATCTAGAACACCACATAATATGATAAACATTCAACTATTTTGATGAGCGCGGCACATAACGCAAGAAGCCGCACCAGAAACTAAATTTTCTATATCGTCTTCAAATAATACAGCCAAATAAACATTTTACCAGGACACCTAAGACCTAACTGAATCAAAATGAAGCCAACAAAAATGCAGCAGCAAGAGCACAAAGAACTCAAGATCACAAGAAAAAGGTTAAAATATGTTCACAAAATCGATTATAGTTTCAAAAATTCACAAGCAGAGGCTGCAGGAGGGTTTACACGCAAATAATACACATAATTTAACCTTTTCCAAAATTCACAAGCTGAGGCCTGCTTACCATTTCAAAGCTTGAAGCACAGATCTCATGCAGTTATTTATCAAAATTGACGAACTGAAACGGTCAACTTACTAGCTTCTGTAGCCTCTTCTCAGCTACTTTGGCAGTCTTATTCTGGGGTTCTAGTACTAGTGCATGCTTGAAATCTGCAGGTTTAGAAAGAAAAAGAAAAAAAACTTCGGTATAAAGAAACGAAGAGGTAGCAGAAAATATAATGGACAAACATAATAACAGACATTATCCATGTCCAAGTAAAACATTATTTTAAGAGATGCCATGCTATGAAAACGAAAAGACTTTGAAAATTAAGTGAATAAAAGCCGTAGATAATAGGGAAAAAAATGTAAAAACAGCTATATACAATGAGTCTAATGACAAAGCTGGATCTTATACACGTCAATAAGCAAAATCGTAAGCTGGCATATGTGTAAAAAAATTACTTACTAAAACAGGGGGTTTTTTCAAAGCTAAGCTAGCCATGAAAATCACAATCACATAAAAATCTAAATGCGGGAAGAATTGTAGTGCAGAGAAAGGAAAGCTTAGTTAGTTTTTCTTGGTTACTAATCAAGGGTACATTAGTTAGTTTTTCTTGGTTACCAAACAACCGACCATTTTGAACTCAGAAATTTATTATCCCTGGGAGTGCTAGGAATGAATGATAACTAGAGACATAAATGTCAAGAAAAGAGAGCCAATAATTTCACACTATTTTAAAAAGTAGAAGATAACACACCTTGAAGAGCCTCCTTATAATATAGAACTGATTCTCTAGCAGTTCCTCGTCTCAAGTATGCCTTTACATTCTGCCCAAAATACAAACAATATGCTTAATATGTAGAACATGTCCATTTATAAGATATTAGCGTCAAAGCATAAAGGTCTATTACAACCAAGAGCAGCACATCTACAATGCAACTAGTTCTCAGGTATTTAGGGTTCACCAAATCATGTCTTAAAGAAGAGATATTCTATTACACGTTTGACATTGGCATGCACGTAAAAAGAGTATGCAAGGCGTCCAAATACTTTAAGTCACAGATGAACGTAAAACAGCTATTGAGATGCACAATTCTCAGCAAACTTGGAGTCAAAACAGGATGGTTTGTGCCAGTAGCAAACACTGGTTGTCTTTTTAGCAGATTTTATAATTGATCAAGTTTTTAAGTATGAAATAGAAAAACTATAATGTTACAAACTTATAACCATAATTCTCAAGTATTAGGTGACTTTAAGCACTATAAAGTCACTTTGGGTGAAAATAACAAATTTCATTTTTAGCTTGCTTTCATTAGAGGCAAAGTCTAACCCATTTAGCCACAATTATTTCCATCTCTATCGATAAGTGAAACACGCAATTTAAAACATAATCCCTTCAATATGATGCAAACACAATAATAACCTTACTGATTTTGATTAAGAACATGCATTTAACTTCCAGCTCAAACTTTCAAACTAGCTAGAGAATATGGTACTAGAATTAGACAGCCTAATAAAAACCATATTAACACACATAACAATAGTAGGAGAGTGACAGTGTAATAGACGTCATTTGCATGAATACTGACCTTTTTATCAAGTGAAAGTGCTTTATTGCAGTCTTCCTCAGCTTGTTGAAAGCTGTGATATAACCATTGTCATGTCAGTGAAGCAAATTATAAACATCTGTTATACCAAAACACCATCTCAAAAGAATTCGGGTCTGAAAGCATACCATCCTAATTCTAAGTATGCAGCTGCTCTGTTGCAGTAGAAAGTGGCATTAGATTCGTCAAGCTTAATGGCTTCAGTATAATAGCTTACAGCATTATTCCATTGTCTTCCCTTGAATGCAGCATTTCCCTAAAAACAAGACATGAAGAAAACATATCACAAATCATGAAATTAAGTTCAAATGGTCTGTCTAGAACGTGAATTAAACCCAAAGGAGAATTCAAAATTAGCAGTAGCTATAACTAGCAATATGCATTTTACAGCAAAAGCAAGACGCGGAAAGAAGGGGGAAAAAAGCTTCCCTCTTTGAAAAGACAGCACATAATAAGCTGATTTCAAGAAAAGGAAGTTTATATCACTGAAGAATGCAAACAGCTGGTTTAAGAGCATCTTCAGTGTTAGCAGTAAATGTTTTTGAACTAAAATAGTGCCATTATTATAAGAAATTTTAAAAAATACAAAAAATAAAAATAAATAAATCTCAGTAATAGGCAAATTGCAATATAGTTCAAGAGTTCAACACTATTCATTGCATTAAAACTCACAGCTTTTACTAAACATATGAGATTTAAAATAAATAATCAAATTTAAGCAATGTCATCTTACAAGTTTCTCATTGCCACTAGCCAAATGCGCCTAACATTAATTATGCTCATTGCATCTAATGTGTGTTTGAAATTAAAAAATAAAATAAAATAAAAAAATTAAAATTAAATTAAATTAAGAATTTAGGGTACACAATGGAACAACTATTATTTAGCGTGAACATTATCAAATAGATTCCTTATTTTCAGTATTTTAGTGCCAACATAGGAGATTTTTTAAAAAGTTCTATATCGATGGATGTGCATGTATTTGTATTTATAATGTTCTCATATTCCAATAAAGGGCTCATTCACCAAAAAAATCGTAACTGTAAGCATGGTGAAAAATCCACGTAATGGAATGAATTATGAGGAAATGCAAACTGCCATGAGTATATTTATAAAGTTAAGAGTCTAACCTTCGTCTTTAATAATTCAGAAGCATCCATGTTTCCATTCAAGTCTAACGATGGTGGCAAACTGGTAACAGCACTAAATTGTGCTTGTAAAGATTGGTACATGTCCAAGATAGTATCGAGAAGAAACTTATCAGATCCATGAAATGCAATAAATGAAACACCAACCGGACAATCTTCGTGCTTTCCAAAAGGAACGGTAACCTGAAGATGATTTGTATGACAGAACTATAAAGCAGGATGTAGCAATAAAACCAAAATTGGATAAAAATTGGATTCATAAAGATATACCTGACAGCAGCCAGACATAGTTGCTATACTTAATAGAGGAAATGCCCGATCATGAAATTCAGATAACATAGCTTTCTTAGATTTAAGTTTTATTGGAGTATCAGCAACCGTAGGAACAACTAGAATTCCATCATCCTGTGTATCAGGGCATGTATCAGTAGGCATCTTGTATATGATTGTGATTACAGTAACGAGCACATAAAACATAGAATAGAAAAAGAATGTAATGAATCCTCTATGTTCATACAATTATGACTAGTTCCTTAAGGTTATAACTTTGCACTGTGTAAACCAATCGTCATGTTTCTTGATTCTGGAATGACAATTTTTAGTTAAAAAAATAAAAAATAAAAAATAAAAAAAATAAAAAAAGTGCAACGGGGTACAGTCCTTGTCCCAATATGAAGTGCAAGTTTTGGGAGACGTTTTTTTATGGCTAACAGAAGGGACTATATCCATATGTTGCATTGAGTTGTGAGCTTCCAATTACAGTGTTAAAATAGTCATATATCTAATTTATACAGCACTAGTCAAATACCTATTAAGAGTTTTAGGAAGGAAACAGAAGCTAAGTCACAGCTGTTGTGATCCTAGATTTATGTAATGTTAGATAGGCCACATAATTTTTCTTCCCTGACATAATTTCCAATAAAAAAAACCACAGTACTGGATATCACCCGAATATTTGGCATACAAGTCATAAAGGCAAACCCTTACTGAAGAATGAAATCTGTCATTGGGATGATTATACAATATTAGATCAAAGATAAAATAAGTCTATTAGTGCACACCTTCAACACAGTATTAAGGCTTAAAAGATTGAATTAACAAAATAAAGACTCCATAAGCAAGTAATTAAGTAGCTTCCTCATGTACAAACAAACAAGACAATTACAAAAACAAGTACATCAGAAGCTGCTATAATCATCCTAATGTGGAACAAGAGAAAGTGTTTACACTTGACACAGAAGAAGTTTCAATTTAGGTACTAATTGCTCTTAAACTAGAGTACAGATAAGCAAGAAAAAAAATGTACACGGCATAAATTTGCGTGATAAAGATTCATTATCACCAAAACTTTTTTTTTTTTTTTTTTTTTTTTTTTTTTTTTTTTTTTTTTTTTTTGTGCAACAGAAGTAATAAGCCTACAAATGACATGATCATATGCTCTTTCAGTCAGTTATGTAAAGTACCTTTAAGAGACTGCGTAGAGCTGCTCGCATTTCAGTCCTGACTTGGTAGTAAGCTTTCTTATTCTCATGAATAGCTTGTATTGCTGCATAAATACTATCGGACACGGCAGATCCTAACCTGGGCTTGACTGTATTAATCCATTCTTCATGATTGGTTTTAAATTCACACCTGAAAAGAATTTAAAAAATTCCAAAATTCGTCAGACATTAACACATTTATAGTTTATATACGTGCATCTAAAATAAGAGGTGCCACAACACCCATAATAAAAAAATGTGTAATATACATGTGTGCTATCCCTATGTAATGAACGAAAACAATGGTTGCAATAACATCGACTCCAATGGCTGGATCATGAGAACAGAAAAAAATTCCCAGCAGCATGTAAGCCATGGAATATAGTTGGGAATAATATGAAGATAAATGAACAGTAGCTAAGTATCATGGATATGGTTGACACCCGTGGCAGAAACATCATTCAAATTTCAGACTCGTACTTAATTGATGATATACACACAAGTGCCTAGGCACCTAGTAGAAACAGCATTGATCTATCTAGCATTATAATTGCATGTTCATCCCTAGATATTGGGCTATAATTATATCAGCTGCCAATATTTTGACACCTCAATACTCACAGAAGTACAGAACAAAGCTAATGTAGACGCAGTAACAAATCACACCTCTGTAATAATAACATCGCTGAGGTGAGAGCTTTCAAAGTATTTGTTCCATTTTGAAGGTTTGATGTCTGTTCACAGAAATATTTCAGGCTTGGAACGTTTGACAAAATATACTGACCAATATTCATATGCTTTGGTGCTTGGTCTGCAGAAAGATTGAGCAAAAAACTATTAGCGTACCAGTCACGGAGCAGAAGGCAATGGTATCAGAATTTATATGATGTAGGAAATAACAATTCTGTGATGAAACTTACAACCAGATAGCTTTTCAGTAACTTTGCTAACAATATATACAGTCTTCTGTTGAGGAACTTTAGATAACTGAAATAGATCATCTGCCACGATAATACGCCTTGTCTTTCTAGGTTCCACTGGATTTAATCGAAGAAGAACATGTGCAACACGGTGCAAAACAGAAGGATCACGAGCGAATATTCCTGAAAGAGTTTCATCATAGATACATGATTAGCATAGGCTTACCAGAAAAGGTGGAAATGAATCTCGAAATAATACAGTAAAAAGAAATGGCTCAAAAACTCAAGTAGTTTGTCCCATTTCACACAAACTAAGAGGTCAATACTCAAGTTGGGTTATATGTCAAACAAATCATTGTGAAACAATGTGTCATATACATGAAAAGGTAAAGAACCATTTATACAATTGAAGACCTCTACCAACATGTAGTTTGACAAAAAAACCGGAAAAAATAAACGAAAAAAATAGACATACCAAAGACTACATACCAACAGTGTCTAAACTCTGTGCATTTGGGAGAATCCCAAGAGTAGATACACCTCCATGTGACGGCCGGAAACCAAGAATCCCACAAAATGAGGCTGGAATTCTCACTCCCCCAATTGTATCAGTACCTGAGACGTCAATAAAAAGAAAAATGTCAAATGTAATTCACCAAATTAAAGTCATGATGATCTGTCACATGGAATAACAGAGGCAACTTTTTCCCACTGCAAACTCGGCCAGCTTGAATCTCATTCACCTGTTATCACACTATAACCGCATCTCACACTGAGACTGCTAGGCCAACCTAATCCAACTAAGATATGTTGAGAGTTGGTTGGGAGTTGGCTAGCCTAATAATGAAACTCTTAGTTTGGCATCTCTTGACATCAATTGGTATTCTAGATTTCTAATTATCCTACATATGCTTGTAACTTTGAAATATCAAGTTCCAACCCCTTATTTTGTAAGGGGAAGTAGATGGTGATAAAGAGAACTAAACAAAAACTTATCCTTCGATTTCCATAACTGTTTGCTCATTCCATTTTTTGTCACTTTAATCTACAAAGAAATAAAAGTACCTATAGCAAAATCAACAAGCTCTGCTGCAACAGCAACGGCTGAACCACTCGAGGATCCACCAGGAATATAAGATGGCATTGCTGGATTTGTTGGTGTCCCATAATGTGAATTTTCCCCAGCTATCCTGAAATCATAGTCAACGCTCACTTCAGAATCCACAGTAAAACTTTATCAGTTAAACTTCACAAACACAACGAAGCAATCACACAATAAAATAACTAAAATCAATTAGTTTCCTCTTTATTTGCAAAACTTTAATTACCGGAAATGGCGACTGAAATCAATTTGTACCACATAGTAAGACAATTTGTCAAATACTTAAAACAATGTTTATGCAAGTCTACAAAGTGCAATTGTCTGAATAATGACATATTATAAAATGAAGAAAAGGGGAGTACCCAAATGATAACTCATCCATTACAGTCTTGCCAACGCATGTAGCCCCATTCTTTAACAAAGCAGTAACAACAACAGCAGTCTTCCCAGCTTCTTCATGCGTTTTTTTCCAATCCGGGTTCCCAAAGCCAGTCACATACTCTTTCACATCAAACCTACAGCATAACAGCAGAATTTAACAACGTTACTTTCATGTTTCTGGAGAATATAAGGCGAACTCCACATGCACAACTGAGATGAATTACGTTGCAAACTTAAACCAAGCAAAAGCTTCATCGTTCTACTTGTATCACTTGTTTGATGCAGATACCTACTTTCTACAAAAGTTACAATCCACATTTCAAAAATAATGATACTCCATTGCAAAAGAAGGGTTTTAGGTCTCACCAAAATCAAATTTCTATTATTTCTGTCCAATTTGCGATTTTAGAAAGTTACATTTGTGTATAAAAATAATTATGCCATATAGATTATCAGATTAACAAATTTGGATAAGATACTGTCAAACTCGTTATTAAAAGCACGTTACAACAATCAAAAAATAAGCACACAATCAGAATCCAACTATCCTCCTATTCAAACACTCAAATCTGATGATATGTTACTCGACGACACTATACTAACATATCTACTTCAAAACACAACCCCAACCACCCCCTTAGTTATCCTCAAATTAAACAACTTCAAATTACCCATTTTTTTAAGAACTGCCACCTCTTTAAAAAAAAACAACATGTACCCTTTACATTAAGAAAGGGTAAACGGAGAAGGATCCCTTCTCAGGTTGCGCCTGTGGTCATCAAGCCTTACAAAGTTAAAATCCACCGGTTTCTCTCAAAAACGGATTAAAACAATACAAACCGTACACATCACATGAAACAAATTCAATCAAGTTCATAACAGCATTCAATCAAATAACAATCATATACACTAATACACTTTCAGGCTAAAGTCAATAAATAATAAACATGGTCTCCACCATTTTTAATTACCAATATGATTGACATACTTTCAAATTCATCCGAATTTTATAAATTCTGCTGACGTGTCATCCCTGATAAAAAGACCAAAATGCCGATGTCACGTCAGCAAAATTTATCATTTATCTTGGGGTGTGGAAATCGGGCCCGTGGTTGGTCGTGGTCACCATTACGGTGTCATAGTGGTTCGCTCATGATGTAACAAACTTTTTTTTTTTTCCCTATTCAATGAAAAATCATTTCTTAAGTTCCATACATTTCATTTTCAACTACTTATCGAATTTTACCACGCAAAAGTATCCCTTATTTAAATACTAATTCATAAACACATACGAGTAACTAAAAATCACTTAAATATATAAAAAAAATATAAAAAATATATAAAAACATACGAATCGTTAATCGCGAAAGATAAACCGAAAAGCGAAAGCTTAGCAGCAGGGGGAGGCGGTTGAGGAAACGGAAGGAGCTCAAATCTCTCAACAAAAGCACCGTAATCTTCTTTAACCGCGTCTTTCAACAACCGTCTCCGTCGTCTCTCCGCCGTCACGATCAGGATTCCGGCCACGCTTACGCCGATCACGATCCATATCTTTGGATTCGAAACGTTCATTTTCAGTTTTGATAACGACATCGTTTTGGTGGGTGGGTGGTTGGTTGGTGATGATGAGTTAGGGTTTAGGGTTTAATGAAATAAGAGGGGGTTTTAGGTGGTGGTATCGTGTGCTACACGATGTACAAGCTGGTTTTTTTTTGGTATATGATCTTTGATTAAAAGAAAAACCATTTGGCAATTTTTTTATTTTTTTAATTCAAAGCTTAATAATTATAAATCTTTTCAAATGACCAAAATAACATATATGTACAAATAATTAAATTGTGTATTATAAATCTCCTTTTTGTTATAAAATATAGGGTATGTTTGGCGAAATGGGCTGGGCTAGAGCTGGAGCTGGAGCTGGGGCCGGTACTTATATTAGGGTTGGGGCTTATTATTGCAAAATTACTAAAAATGACATCATTAAATGAGTTTTTGTATATGTTAGATTTTTTATGGGTAAATAAGTAATTTATTCTTCACAAGCCCCGGGCTAAAGTTTTTAGCCCCTTTTATGGGGCTAAAGTTTTTAGCCGACTTATTCTATAAGTTCTTCCATAAACCCCATGACAAACGAGACTTATTTTATTAGCCGACTTATTTTAAAAGCCCAAGCCCCTATAAGCCTCCGCCAAACACAGCCATAGTGAATGATAGATTAAGGAAAAAGGAGATGATTCTTATTAAGGTGTTAACAAATGAATACAGTTGTCCCTTATTTATCAGGGTCTAGGGAGTGTATACCCTAGCTATGTAATTTCTAGAATCAAAGTGAATATACATAATTAATATATTTACAATACTCCTCCTTTGATATTCATTGTTGATTATGCACTATAGACTACCTCATTAAAAACCTTATAAAGAAATAATTGGTTCTTAAGTACCATATATAAGTGCAACTAAGGCTTTGATGTCTATTTTAAAAATAAAAATAAAAATAAAAATAAATAAATAAATAAATCTTGAACTGATTCTTACTATGTGGGACTAAAGCCTTGGTTTGCACTCTTGACATGTTACTTGAGCTCGAAGATAGTTTATGTGTAGATATCAATACCCAATCTTTAATTGTTAGTATAATAGTTAGTTATCTATATTGAAAATCCAATAGTATGATTTTTAGGGTGTGCTTGATTCAAACTCGGTAATGGGAAAGAGAAAGTCAATGGTAATGCTAAGAAAAGGGAAATAGAAAGGAATTCATCCCCCCCCCCCCCCCCCCCCTCAACCAATTTATTGGGTAATTGCTCATTACCCTTTATTGAGCAATGTGTCATTGCATTATAGTCAATCAAGCACATTTTTTCATTACCTTACCTATTCCTCAAACCCCCCCCCCCCCCCCCCCAAACATTCAACCAAGCATGCCCTTAATTTTATATGCCGTTAAACCTTAATTTTGTAAAATGTGATTTGGTGGCTTTGACACAACTTCATTGAGCATTTTCATGCTAATAACATTTTATAAAATAATAGTCAATCAAGCACATTTTTTCATTACCTTACCTATTCCTCAACCCCCCCCCCCCCCCCCCCCCCCCAAACATTCAACCAAGCATGCCCTTAATTTTATATGCCGTTAAACCTTAATTTTGTAAAATGTGATTTGGTGGCTTTGACACAACTTCATTGAGCATTTTCATGCTAATAACATTTTATAAAATATAGTGAATGAGAGATTGAGGAAAAAATAGATGATTCTTATTAAGTGATGTTAATAAATAAATACAATGCGTCCCTTATTTATAAGGGTCTAAGGAGTGTAAACCCTAGCTAAGTAACTTCTAGAATCAAAGTAATTCTTCTATTAACCGTAAGTACTTTTATATTTTCGCATTTAGTAAAAATAATTTATTTTATTAAGATTCCTGTTGAATTTTAATCACTAACAACAAACTTTATTTTTATTTTTTTTCCAAAAACCGTGTACCTACGACAAACATATTGCCAACAATCTTCAACCGCCTATGTCTTTTATTACTTTCTTTTCTTATATAATATCTATATTAATTTGATTTTTTTGTAAGTATGCTTCTGTTACACACCAATAGGATTCAATTAAGTATTGTTATTGGATTCCAATGATTAGATGTAACAACCGTGGTTTTAGCAGATCAGTTTGACTGATAGTCTTGACTCGGTTGACGTTTGTTTGGTGTGTCTTAGGTGATTGAAGTGTTATATGTGTGAAATAGGTGAGTTTTAGCACTAAATCCCTTTGCGTAAATAGTTTTTATTGTGATTTGGATAGTTTGGAATTTGGAAAAGTTCATTTTGATCACCTTTGTGGTGTAGAAATGACTTGTGTAGTTTTTGGTGTTTTTGTGTTTTTTGCGTAACGAGTCTTCGTTCAAGTGTTTGAGCGTTAGCAAGTTACGAGGAGTTTGTTTTTACGTGTTATGCTTATAAGAGAGTGTGAAAATCTATTTTTGGAAACTTTGTTTTGAAAATGACAATTTTCCGGTTTGTTGTTAAAACTGAGGTAGTGAGGTTTATCGCGTAAGATGTTAGGATTAGCTACGGGTATTTATAAACTTTCAAAAGTATGAGGTTTTGAGTGTAATAATAAATTTAATAAAAAAAATAAAAATATGTATGTGGGGGGAGGTGATCGACCGGCCAGGGGGAAGGGGGAAAATACCCAATTGTAGCCCAATTACAACTCTAAGTTAGGTAATTATCCACTAAATAATTATAAATACAAAATCAAAGTTCCTAAAACTCTTTTTCCTGTAAAATTGAGTCGACCACAAGGAGAGAAGGAGGAGGAAGAAAATTAGGGTTTATAGTTTTCAAGCAATAATCAAGAATCAAGGTAAATCATTAAACCCTATGTTCAATTAATTGGTTAATTAATCTAATTCATGTAATATTAAGTATGATGGATCTAGGTTTGTAAACTTCTGTAAATTAATTAATTAAAACATGTTGGGATCAATTAATGATTATAATGTTTGGTGAAGAGAATTAAGCGTAAAACATGCTAGTTATTGTGTTAGGGTTTGGACAGAAAATTATGGCTATAAAGATGTGAGTGTAAATAACAGATGGTGAAGGGTTAAGTCACGAATTTTAGGTCTAAATTGAAGTTTAATGAAAGAGCTTTCCAAAAAGTCCAGCCACGATTGCTTTTAAGGTCGGGAAGTTGGTCTTTTGAATTTTCTTTGTTAAGGTGTCAAAGTTGTCAAACCGGGACAGATTTTGGGTAAAAGTTTGAGGGTGTTTTGTGGTTGTAAATGTGGTATTTTGACTAGGCCTTCTAAAATAGTTAAGTATTAGGTTATATTAGACTACCACGAAAAGGATTCGTGATAAAAACTTGTGGAAGTATTTTATGTTAATTAAAACTTTTTGGTGTGTGTTCAGATCCGAATTTGAGTAGTTGACAAGTTTGATTTTCTTTTGAGTACTTGTGTGTGTTATTGGTCCATGGCCTTCTGGGATTAGCTTGTATGCTTATGAGAGACCATGGTAAATTTTTGGTGTGAGTTGTTGAGCTTTGATTGTCGTGATTTCATGTGGGCGAATGTACCCAAAAATTCTGCATTTTCTGATTTTTAAAGTGCAAGGGATTTAGTGAGTGTTAGGTTATGGAAATGGTTAGTATGGTGTCTAGGAGATCCATGGTGGGTCATATGAGTCTTAGACATCCATCATATGAGTATTACATGGGTTGTAGCTTTTAGCTTGGCCTTGTATAATGTGGACTTACTTGTGTTGTTTAGATTTGTGATTTGTGTTGTGGAAGCTGCAAGGTTTGAGATGAGTTCATAGTCCCATATTTTTACCTTGTTTTAAACTTGGGATGGGAATGATGCTTGTCTTAAATGATTTGAATTACTGTGATTATGTGTATGTGAGTTAAAGAGCTCAGACTTTTAATGTTATCGTATTTATGCTATATGTGAACGGTAATGATATGATGTGTGATTCTGTGTGGTCCAATTGGGAGGGTGCTTACCCTGTTGCTCGTGCATACGACCTAATTGGAGAGTAGCAGCGCTACTCACTTTTATTCTGTGTGGTCCGATCGGAGGGTATTAATTTACCCATTATTTGGAGCGGGGGTCACGTTCCGGCCCGGTATGTTGTGAATTTGGATCGGTGGGCACGTTCCGCCCGATGGTTGCCTTATGTGTGATGTTGCCTTGTGAATACATGTAGCGTATATGATAACTGTAATTATTTGTCCAGCTATATTTTATAATCACAGTGATTTTGGTTGCCTAGTGTGTATGAGTCTTAAACCTATGAATCTCACCAACATTATGTTGACGTTTTAAGCATCATTTTCAGGTGAGCTTTCTAAGGATAAGGTAGAAGGAAGTGATTAGACGAGACCTTAGTTGCATTGGAAGTGGTTTACCTGTGCATTTGGAGTTTATCATGTTGTTATCTTTTGGGTATTGTTATGACACTTTGTGTCTATACTTTGCCATTTTTATTGCATGTAGTTATTCTCTATATAGACACCATGTGTTGTGATGATATCCATGAAGTTACACCATCGCGTTTCCGCCGTGGCAGGGTGTGACATTAGATCAACCAAAGAGATAAGAAGTAGGTTAATGGACTCAAAGGATTAACAAGGGAAATGATAGTTTGTTGTCATTAATGAATTCCAACCAAATGATTACAGAGAGGAGGAGAATTACAAATCAATAGCTAATTAGAATGAAAGGAAATGGTAATATTTGTAGTTGGGTTGAGGTGGGAATTTTTGTTGAGAACCCATGTGCTTGCCACGTGACTTATGTTGACTTCCCAAATGACCCATAACAGCTTCATGTGTTGCTCTTCTTCTATATGCCTGTGACAATACCGACTACAACAATGGTGGTTTGATGTTTATCTTGGAAACATGAGTTGTAGTGATAGAGAAGATAATTAAGGGCATAATGGTCAAAACATATATTAAATAATAAATGTTATTTATTTTTGGTTTTGTTTATATATATATATATATATATATATATATATATATATATATATATATATATATATATATATATATATATATATATATATATATATATATATAAAAGTGGGAAAAGTGTACAAATCACCCTTCCCCTCCCCCCTCCTTTTTTTCTGCTAACTACAGGGGCCGCTTTGTCACTTTCTTAATTTTTCAAGGGCCTTTTTTTATAAATACACCCCTTTTCTTCCTGATCATATATAATGCCTATTTTTTTCTCATATCTTTCTTCTTTCTCTCCTATCAGTTACATACTCTTCCCATCCACTGACTTTCACGATTGTTCCCCGTCGCTCACCCCCATTCCCCACTGTTTACCATCGTTCACCACCATTCCCCACCATTCACTATCGTTTCCCACCATTCCCCATCGTTCACCATCGTTCCCTACCATTTTGCACCCAAAATGTAATCAGATTCATCATTCAAGTTTGAAAGTAAGGTTTTTTTTTACTGTTACCGTCGATTAACATGATAATATTAATCTTCGTTTGCATATATATGAACTTTATTGAACGTATTTTGAATAATTTATTCATTTTTTTTTTGTTATTGTTTGTCTAAATATGTTATATTTTGGATTTTACTTCTGAATCTGAAAAAAATTTGAGGAAAAATAGATACAAATCATGTTTAGGAAGGCAGCACACAAGGTGATTGATAAAATGTCTCAACGAAAATTTATAGCTGTGATGCACTAATAGTTTCCAGTACATGGTTTCAGCAGTAGTTTTGGTGTTGAAATAGCATTTATAAATGTTAGGTTTACGGTTAGGATTAGGCTGATCAAAATTGTATCGAAAATTGTTGCCACATTGGAGGTACAGTACCTGTTATGGTTTTGTATAGATTCCTTTAGATATTTACACATCCGTTTGCATCTAATTTGATTGGAACATATGTATATGATAATGGCTTCAATAGACTTTTTGGTGCATCATTGATACCTGTAATCAGAGTTGGATTTTTGCTTGCACCTGGGGGAGGTTATTGTTTCAAACTTTAGTGGTATTATTACATGTAGAGAGTGAGGTAATATAGCACTTATCTTTGTTCAGATCTTTTTTTTACCAAACGAGATCTTTTTTTTCACACGTGTAGATTAATCATTAATGCTCTTATGACGTGTTCTTGACACCTATATAGATCAATTCATTTGCACATGTCTTATGGCTTGTAGGATCATATCATTATATATTAGATAGATGATATATTAGATAGATGATAAGATCAATTCATTTGCACATGGCTTATAGCTTGTGGCCTATTTTCATACAGATGATTTGTAGGATCATATCATTATATATTAGAACATGTTGATAGTGCCCTTCACCATGTTAAATAACTATGTGATGCACTAATTGTTAACTAACTAGTGCCCTTAATTAGATAGTGTGGTGTCTTAATTTATACAATGTGATGCACTTATATTTGATCATGGTTAAGTAGTTGTAGTTTATTGTGTTGCCTTTAGAAACGAGTTTAAGACTCTTGAGTACCGGTCTTTTTCAAAAAGACTCTTGACTGGAAGTATCTTGTATCTTTATGGAATTGGTATACAATGTTCATACTTAATAAACTTATTAGTATCTTCTTTTTGCAGAATATAAATGACTAGTATTGGGATGATTTTACTTCTTATTGGCCACCAAAAAAAAAAGAAAACTGGTATTTGACTGTCTTCATGGAAAAAGGTCCTAAGTGCCGCGTGGGTGAAAGCAAAGTATATCTTGTTTAAACTATTATATACAAGGAAGTGTGGAAATTGAAATCTTAACATTATGTAAGAGATGCCACGGTTGAAGAAAGTTACCTATCAAAGTAAATCTTAATTAATAATTATAGTCTTTGTAATCCATGATAATCAGGTAGAGCTTCTTTTGCTTTATGTCTGAAATTCATTCACTTGACCACACGGATGCACTAAAGTGACTCAAACAGATGCACTAAAGTTCATCAAACAGATATAGTAAAGTTGCATCATATTTTATCATGTTTCTATTTTGTGTGTAATTGCCGTATTTATGGATATTTTCTACACATGCATATAGTTTGCTGATCTTGTACCTGTATGTTTGACAGTGTCTAGAGTCGATGCTAAAGTGCATAACCTAATACAGAACAACATGGCACGTTCATACATAAAAGTTATCCCACTTATGAAACTAGCGCAAAGGCATTGGTTTTGAATAAGTGTAACAGGAAAAGTAGATAATACCATTTACATCTTGTGTTGTAAACTCCATATAGTAAAGAAATGCAATATGTATAGATCTTGTATATATTAGTATATGCGTTCAGAAATATGAATTGTCTTCATCTTCAAGATTTCATTAAATAAAGTTCCATATTCTATATTTGTGATTTTAATATAAATCTGTTTATTTATCACATTCATTGTTTTGGAATGTTGTTATTAGTGAATGATGTAACAGGTGGTATCTCAGTAGAGTCTTTCTTTGAAGGCTCGTCAACTTGAATCTTTGCTTGGTCGTTAACCGTGTTTGTCTTATCCTTGTTTGGAGCCTCCTTTTCATCAATTTCATGAACCTAAAAGTATTGAACTTGTTTTGCTTTTATGATACAAACGGATGCACCAAGTACATCAAACGGATGCATTAAAGTTCCTCAAATAGATGCACTAACGTAAAGTTGACTCATTTGCATGAAATGTAACTTTATGGAGCCTTTTGATGATATATTGAAGGAAGGATGTTATAATGCAAACAATCCTGATAAAAAAATCATGATGCAAAAAAAAAAAAAATATATATATATATATATATATATATATATATATATATATATATATATATATATATATATATTATATATATATATATATATATATATATATATATACATGTAAATTGATACATTTGGTGGTGCCATGTTTATGTCTATTTTATAATCTAAACAAACTTTAACACCATAAATATGCACAGTATCCGGCCACACCAGCAAAATAGAGTAGATGATCTATAACTTTCTAACGTTCTACATGCCGACAACAAGATGATCAAAATAAACAAATAAATGGATTTAGTTTGAAGGATCTTGTGTGCCTTCCTCGTTGTCATGTACTCATGTTCTGAAGCATGTTCATTACCATGTCAACCTGGTTCTGCAACAATGCATTCTGTCACTCAACATTTGCACGCTTGATTCGTTCATCGAGTAGCCCCAAACGGATGCACTAAAGTACCGCAAACGGATGCACTAGATTACCTCAAATGGGTTCACTAAAGTACCTCCCGATATGCCATTCTTTATAGAATGAACAGGACTCGCGTGAGTGACCATAAGATATGTCAAACCGCATGTCATTACTAAAGCCAGGAACTTTCCTCCACTAACTGATCGACGACTGCAGTAACTTCAGTAACCAGCACTTATGGCCTTACACATTTTCCTTCTGATCCTGAACCTAAAATGTGATGGGTAACTTCGACGTTGGTAACCCAGTCCTGTATGGCTTCTGATCTAGCGTCTTTTAGTGTGGTTGTCCAGAATGAATTGTTGCTTTAACCTGCATTACATAGACAACATGGTATTTTTTTTATGTCGGAAAACATGGACATAAACAACATAGTTAAAGATCCGTTGACTTGCATAAAGTTTAAGAAATACCAAAAATACTATAATTGAAAGCAACCTTTTTATAAGTACAAAAAAATAGTATCTTAAACAAAACTGACAAAAATGTATGTTACAATGCAACCAGCCCAATTGGATTTGTGTACATTCGTGCAAGTCTATAGTCTACTATCTAATGGTCACATAGTAGCAATGAGATACAGTAGGCTAAGGTCATGCTCTACCGGCCAGTGAATGCAAGAGCATCCGTAACAACTTTTTCTCTTTACCTAGTGTATATGTTAACAGATGCACCAATCTGTTAACAACAGGTGCACCAATCTGTTAACACATATGCATCAATCTGTTAACAAATAGATGCACCAAGATAAGATACAACAGTTAACAGGAGGACTATGTGAAACACGACATATTTTTCCACTGATTATGCATACTATGTAACAGAATCATGATTCTTATCATGGAATTATGTGTCAGGCGCTTTATAATTTTACATACAAGAATTACCTGGTCCGGTTACTGTAATGCTTCCGACCAAAATGTGTACTACACCACAAAAGGTCTTAACGCCTACAAAAATTATGGTTTTATTAGAAAGTGCAAAATGAATACGAAAGTACTAACAAGAACATACCCAATCCCAATAACTAATTAAATGACGACCTTGTATTAACAGATAACATACTAACCTCGCATATATATAAATGTAGAAGTAACCAAGTAAATTAGTAGAGTTCAAGTCAAAAACTGAAAAAGCTGGGCATCATTGTGCCAGACCTCCGCATCAGTAACTTATTCAATTCTTAAGCCTGCAATAATAAGGTGCAAGTTTGATATTATTTGATCATTTAAACATATAGCTTATTTAATCTACAAAGCATATTTGATCCCACCTACAGCACTAAGGGACTAAGGGGGTGTTTGGTTTAACTTATTTTCTAAACTAAACTGATTATCTAAGAATACCTGATCTTATTATATAAGAACTGATGCACTTAGTATATAAGTAACTGATGCACTTATTATATAAGAACTGATGCACTTATAGTGTCAATGTAAACAAGTACAAAACAAACAATAAAGAGATAAGTAACTCGATAAGTAACTGATGCACTTATTATATAAAAACTGGTGCACTTCTAATTGTTAATGTAAGCAAGTAAAAAACAAACAATAAAGAGATAAATGGTACACGTCATGACACCTACTTTAATATCAGCAGCTGCAATTTTCACCACACTAAATAACGCATATATGTCATCCTATCGTTGGGCTGCTTTAGTATAGCCATTTTTTACTTTGTTGAACAAGAGGCATGAGCAGGGAAGACATCTGATGGAAGATGTGTCATAAAAGCTTTAGCCACATGAAATAAGTTGTAAAGAATACCATAAAAGATAGAAAATTGTGTTAGGCTAGCTTCCTCACAGGTAAAACTGCATCAGCATTTCTGCATATGATTCGAAGGCATCTAAGATAACATCTACTTTGTGATTCGTTCTCCTTGAGCCCTAAGCCGATAAACGAAAGAAGTTCTGGCCCAATAGCATTTGTAGATCTTGCAACCCAAGAAGCAGAGCAGTTAAACATGCAAGCTTTACCTCTTCATTTCCTGGAAATCAAAAAAGTTAATCATCTCTCCATCAAATCTAAGCCATCGTATGTCAACTATAACTTATCAATAGGGGCGGTAAAGTGTGTTGGTAGGTAACTGCATTTAAAACAAAAACACTCAATTTTCGAAACAGAAGTAATAGCCTATAAAAATGACCAATCACAAATTCGTCTTGTTACTTACCCATATATTTGCATTCATCAAAGATGCAATGCATTCCCACGAAACAAACAAACATATGTCCAAGCTATGTCCAACGATGCACTTAATATGACTGACGATGCACTAATCATACTCACTGATGCATTAACTATTATTCACTGATGCTCTAATCATTACTCACTGATGCCCTGATCATACTCACTGATGCCCTAACCATTATTCACTGATGCACTAATCATACTCACTGATGCACTGATCATACTCACTGATACACTAATCATACTCACGATGCTCTAACAATACATAATGGATGCATTAATCTATCTCACGATGCTCTAATCTAACAAAATATGCACTAAATTAAATTCCTTATAATCTAATCATCTACACTTGTTTACATAATGTTTATACTGATGCACTTATTCATACAAACGAATGCTATAACATATTATTTACTCAGATGCACTAAAATGTAATTTTATAAATACAAATTCATTAAATGTCATTCCATTCCCCAATAACACTAATTATTTTATAATTTTCACAACGATGCACTAAAATAACATAAAAAATTAAAAGTGTGTAATCAAAAACTTACAGTTTTTGGATATCTCTGGTTTGATTTCAATTTTCTTCAGGTGTTCGACGGATGTATGACGGCAAAGATGGACTGGTGGAGATGATGATAGAAATTATGACGGTTGAGATGATGACGGTGGAGTGGTGACGAGAATGATGATGGTGGTGATGGAGATGGTGAGAAGTGATTGGTGATGTATCGGAGTATTTGGTGGTGTGACGATGACGGCGGCGAGGGTGGTGGTGGTGATGGTGAGGTCAGTGTTTAGGTTTGAATCGGTGTTTGTGTGTGTTTGTATCTGGAACTCTGGATAAAAAAAAAAAAAAAAAAAAAAAAAAAAAAAAATAAATAAAAAAAAAATAAAATAAATACCTCTCCTTTTTTTTGTGGTTTTTTTCTTTTTTAACCCTGAACTTTCAAACGTTTTCATAATCACCATATAACTTTTTTTTCTCACTTTTCTATCCAAATACACTTTTCTCTAGAACCCTACCCTATATATATATATGACACATCATATGACATGTGTCACCCCCCCTCCCCCCCCAGAAAAAAAATGTTTTCCCACCAAAAAAAAAATTTTTCCCGCCAAAATTTACTGCATCACACTTATAATTTTACTGCATCTCGGTTACTGCATCACGTTTCCTATCTCACTGTTACTGCATCACGGTTACTGCATCACAGTTATGATTTTACTGCATCACACTTATGATTTACTGCATCTCGGTTACTGCGTCACGTTTCCTACCTCACTGTTACTGCATCACAGTTATGATTTTACTGCATCACGGTTACTGCATCATAAATGTGATGCAGTATAAAAAGTTACTGCATCACAGTTATAAATGTGATGCAGTAATTTTGGCGGAAAAAAAAATTTTCCCAATTTTTTTTTTTTTTTTTTTTTTTTTTTTTTTTTTTTTTTTTTGCGGAAATTTTTTTTTTCGCGGGGGGGGGGGGGGGGGGGGCATTTGTGAATTGTTTCATCAAAGATTGTCGGCATGATTATTTTTAGTAAAGGGGCCATTATGGTTGGTGAGGGTTTTGGATTTTCTTGATGAATTTGATTCAATAATCGGTTGGTGATGAATAATTAGTTTGGATGCTTGTGATGATTTGATGATTGTAGTTTGAGTAGATTTACTGAATAGCAGATTGTTATCTACTCAAACTACAATCATCAAATCATCACAAGCATCCAAACTAATTATTCATCACCAACCGATCATTGAATCAAATTCATCAAGAAAATCCAAAAACCTCACCAACCATAATGGCCCATTTACTAAAAATAATCATGCCGACAATCTTTGATGAAACAATTCACAAATTATAAATGGCAACTACACGGACCCGTTTCATTCAAGAACTAATATTCTAATTTATTATAATCATTTATTCCGCAGGTACACTCTCGATGTCATTCTGGTATCAGAGCTTCAACAAACAATAAAAGAGCTTCGTCAACAATTAACTCCGTCATCAACAAATTAGACATGTGGCAAAGTGACACATGTCACTCCCACAATCCTTCCTACCCTTCTCATTTTAAGAACCCTTCTTATATATATATATATATATATATATATATATATATATATATATATATATATAACTCGTACTTTTTTAATATTATAATTCCATGCATATAATTTAATTTAATATATAATGATAATAGTATTATAAATAACACCAAAGTATATGTTGTGTTTTTAAAGAAAAGTAGAAAATTTAAGGGGTACTTACTAAATTTGTAAATTTATTAATATATATATATATATATATATATATATATATATATATATATATATATATATATATATATATATATATATATATTGCAAGTGTTAATATGCAAAAAATCGTGTACCGTACAAGGTGATCGCAACATGGATGATTCAATTGAATGCTATCAATTATGGGTTTAAGAACACATAGGGGTTGCAGTTTTGCATCCTCAAACATTGGTTATGGAACACGAAAAAGCTTTCACATTTACAACCTCAAGGAATGCAATAGTCCCTTAATATTTGTAAGTTACACGAATAATATAACTATAAATAACACCTTTTGTGGACATCAACATCCATATTGTGGTGTCCTCGGCATGCTTGTATCTCTACTCAACACTACAACAAAATCCACTTAACTAACCTAAACCCATCTCGACTTACAACCACGACTCGAACATAAATCGAAAACAAAAGATCTCAGCTTTTGTTCAACTCATGTACCAACCTTTAAAATTATCTTAAGTTTGAACTTTAAAACCATCATAGATCTTTAATCTGAAACGCGAATGATTAAATCAAGATCTCATATTTTATTTCACCTTAATTATAAATCTTTATGGATTTTTTATTCTTCATAGATCTTTTCGAAGCAAAGCTTCTTATTTAATATCCAAACACATCAAGAAAGAGCTAAAACAACCATGTTTCAGTCTTTATTTCTTTCGGTTTGAACATGAAACGAATACGACATATACCTACCTGAGATCTTATAACAGATCTTGAAGCTGTGTCTTTGTAGATGTGTTGAACTAAAACAACCAAACAAGTTTTTGTGTTTGTGATTCGTCTTTGTGTGAAACCACGGGGAGATAAAGGTAGAAGATTTGATTTCATATGATTTGGATTATGAGATAAGAAAGATGCGTTTAGATTGGTGATTGGTGTGTATCTTTGACTGTGTCTGATGTGAGGAGTGATAGGGGCGGATGTGTATAAGATTAGGATTACAAATGGAGTTAGAACTTAGCGTTTTTATTGGTCTTTGAGTGTAATTTATTTGGTTATTGAATAATTGGTCATTTTTTTGTAGGTAGATAGGGGTGAAGAAGACCAAACTGCCGAGAACGTTCTGACTAAGGCCAATATAAGGAAAAATAAGTTGTTTCAAGGTTACGATTATAAGCTAAGCTGTGTTTGGATATGCATATATCAGGTCTAATATTGTTGGTAGTATTTCCATTGTTGGTAATATTATGATGCATGTTGTTCCCTTATCTGTTATGGTATATCTATTTTGCTCTAATGCATTTCATTTCATTATTAGAGTATATTGATGTGTAGGAGTCGATAAATATCGTTCAAAGTGTGCTTTTAAGTAAACATTTTATATGTTACATTGTTGTTCTGTAATAACAACAGACTTTAGATCTCAAAGTATTATCTAGCAACTAATGCTTTATAGTCTAAACTCATTTTGCATAATTTAACTTTACAAATTCTATATTGAAGAAAAGTATCTCAAATATAAGCTTAAACAAACACCCTGATGAAACAAGCAGATAATCATTTCTTACGAATTTATGCAATATGTAGTTAGTCTGTTGCCTCGCAAAACACGCAGTTGTAGCATTCATGAATGCAAAGCCTAATGTATATATAATATGTAGTAACTAATTAACTATATTGTCCAATTGATACTAAATTGATGTCTTTTATTATTTTCTCATATGCAGATGATAGAGTTTAAGTGGCGTCTAAGTGAAATTAGGTTTACTTCATTGGCTTGGTTTGACTCGACATGGCTTCTGGTATCTTCTAAAACCCAGGCGTGGGTTGGGCAAAAAGTTGTCTACAGTAACGTATTACCAAACCCTAATTTATGCAGTTAGTTGTCTACAATGGCTGAAAATATATGTCAAGTGTTCCCTTTTTTTTAGCCGTATATGTATGGTGAGGCCTGCATGAGGCTGCTAGATTTGTTCAGGTAACCATAGATTCATACAATTTTAAGAAAGCCGCAATATTAAACCAGTTTTGGGCCTGACAATATTTGAACGCAAGTTGGTCTCAAAATCAAAAGATTGAGTCAGGCATGGGAAAATGAGTCACTGATCAACCTTTTGCTTCACCAGATAAGGTTGCAGATATCTTACACAAGGTATGCATACAAATATGATTGCTATTGGTATACAGTAGCAGTATGGTAAATGAATAATTGGACTTAAAATCAAGCATCTCATTGGTTTTTTTATATTTTTGTAGGTCCTGTACTAGGGAAAGTGTGAACAGATTCCACTCGATGCGGCATGTTCTTTTGGATAGTATAGCTGCATAATTGGCAAAATGGTTGGTCGGACTAAAGGTCAAATGGGTATCACTCCGCAATATAGTGGAACCTGCTATAACAACTGATTATCATAAGCAGTTTTGGAGTAATAACTCACCTGGAAAAAGAGTTAGGTGTTCTTATTAAAACCCTCTGAATTTATTAGAAATAAGGGGCGTTTGGACAGAGATTTAACAGCTCCGTATGTTATTTTTAAACAAATTTTTATGGCATGTAAAGTATCAGGTACAAGAACATGTTATTTTTAAACAAATTTTTATAGCAGGTGCTTTCTTTATTTTATACCATTCACGATTTAAAACTTACTTGCCTTTTATTTATTATTTTTATTTTGTAGATACTCATCGTGCGCCTGGAACATCGTCATATTCGAGACAACCTCAACTCAAACGGTCCAATAATGACCAAGGTACTTCAATAATTCTTTACGGGTCAAAATGGGTCATTCTTGGGTTTGTGTCAAGTTAGATTCGCAGGAAATCTGGGAATTTTTTTACCCAAAAAAATAGTATATACGACTTTTTGTCGTTACCGTCAAGTAAGAATAACAGAATATCCGTAGTTTACTATTTCTGTCCAAACAACATCTGTGCAAAATTTTGTGCAGTATCTAAGGTTGTTTGAACAAAGTTCATTTTGTTTCATGCATAATTTTTAGGTAAAAGTAGCAAGGCGTGTGAGCAGTTGCAGCTGAAAAAGTCAATGCACGCGGTCAGTTATACGCTACTTCTATCTTACTTTGTACGGAGTAAAATAGATACTAAGATGATTCTATTTAACATAAGCTTTGTCATGTTTGATTATGGGTCACATTACTATTTATGAGATTGCGTTTGCGTTTATGTGCTACCCAGAAAGAGAAGTACAAGGCTAATTTGAAGAAGAATGTAGTATCTACACTTGATAGATTTCGAGCCAATAGATCGTTAGTCTACTAATGTAATCACTAGAAAACTAAATAGACAATCTCTATTAGCTTATACTTATTGTGGAATATAAATATAAACTTGTATGCTAAACTTTGATCCTCTATGGATCGATATTATTCACTAATAATTGTTTTGAAACTCGTACATATTACAATAACCTTGGTTTCCTTATATACTAGTGGAAACCCTAAATTCTTCTACAAGAAACGTATAAACATAATACTCTAGAAGATATTCTACATATCTTATCTATAAATAACTAACTTCTATCTACGGATTAACTATATCCGCAGTAACACTATTCTTCAGCATGAACTATTCTTCAGCAGAAACCAGTATGTGCTTCCGCAGAAACCTGTCAGCAGAAATCGTCAGCAGTATCTAAATACTGACTTCACTAATTCCTTACAATCCTCCCCTAATCTTGAAGTTGACATGGTTAACTCCAAGATTCTTGATAGATCTTCAAAGGCAAGAAGAAGAGGATTGAGGATGAACTCCAGCAGCAAAGAATCTTGATCAGCTGGACCTCAATGATCAGCAACAAGTTAAAAATCACCATTCTTTGCAGCAACACATGACCAAATGTACATCAAAACATATTAGTTTCATACTATTCTCATCACATCCAGGTGTGTTAACTCCTGGGAGAGGTGAATCATTGAAAATAATGGATTTGATGTCTCTTTACCAATTGCCATTACTACTGGAGTAGCCAAATGTTTCAGTTCACAAACTATGGTACACTGATGACCATATGATTTTTAGCAAATCATCAGCTATAAACGGATTTGAGATGTCTTTACCTATAGCCGTATGCTCAGGACTAGTCAATTATTGGATGAAAAATCATCTTGGTCAATTGAATACCAAATAGGATTTGCCACTGCCTTTACCACAAGCCATACTCTTGTGGGCTAGCCAATTATTAGGAATCCATAAAGGAAAAATCCATGGCCAATTGACAACCATCCAACTCTCAGCTGTTAAGCATGGGTGAGTTGAGTACCCAATAGTTTTTAGCAAACTATTACAGCTATCAACATATTTGACTTGTCTTTACCAAAGCTGTACCCTTTGGACTAGCCAACTTTTTGATGGAATAGTCAACATCAGGTAAGTTGATAACCAGAGAAGGTATGGAAATAACCAACATCAAATCCTGCAAACAACATACACAAAACTATACAAATCTGTTAGTTATTTTTATTTTTTTATTTATTTTATTTATTTATTTATTTAAATAATAATCAAGAAAAGAATAAAGACAATAAAGAAATATATAACAAGATACCATACCAATCCCCAATCATTCCAGATAAGTTTCAATATGAACACCATGCTTAGTTTTCAATTCCATCTTAACCAAAATACTCCTCTTGATAGCCCTAATCAACTGTTCAGCCATATGCATATCATTCCCAATCATATCCAGAGGAACAATGAGTTTCACTTCCAGCAGTTGGTTCATAACATCTATGGTGATTGGATATATCACATCTGCCCAACAATACAAGGTTTTGCCAGTGGTAGTGAGAATCATATGAACATCAGGCAGAGGAAAGTATTTCCAAGTATCAACTACCCAATTCTTCTGACATTTCCACACATGAAATCCAGTACCAGTAAAAAGATGAGAATCACAGAGCACTTGTAAGTCTCCCAGCAAAAACATACCAATCCCTTCAGGTTGATGAGATTTATAATAAGTTACAACCCATCCATATAGAGAAAGAATATCTTGCCTATCCACCATATGTAAAATTTGACTCAGAAAAGTAAACTCTTTTGTGGAACCATCTTGTCTGTGAAGTACATTGACTTGTCCTTGACCAGTTGGAGTGTCAATAAGTTCCCATTTAACTACTTTCTCCCAAACAACAGGATTGTCATCATCATAATCAAAGTCAATGAAAGTACTATCCTTGGGTGATTCACCCTTAGAAGCCTTTCTCTTCTTAGCAACAGTCTTCTTCCTAGTACCAGGGGTAGAAGGAGTAACAAGTGGAGGATCATCAGAGGTCTCATCAATGGGAACTGGTTTTGAAGCATCAGGAGATACACTCTTTGGATCTTCAGGAGGAATAGATTCTGAATCTTTAGGAACATCTGCTGAAGCATCAGGAGAAACATCCTTTTGATCTTCAGTAGGAATAGGTTCAGTGGTAGTAGCTTCAGTGGTAGTAGAAACATCCTTTTGAAATCATTGATCTAACCTCCCCCTCTTCCTCCACTTCATCATCAGAGGATCTTCTACCCTATCCTTCTGAATTAGATGATTCAGATTATGCTAGAGAGTTGGAGAGACGATGGAATGCATTGGAGGGGGGTGAACCAAGCAATGCCCCCATTCCTGCTGAGAGACAAGATATCTCTCCCTTCATCTTTACTTCTGATGAAGATTCTTCAGAGGATGAAGACGAAGATCCATCATTCCTTCCTCCTTCCACACCAGAGAGATCCCAACCAAGGCCAAGGAAGAGGAATCCATCTCTTCCAACATCACGGGGTGTGGTGTTGGGTCTTCCTACTCCAGGATCTGGTGCTTCATACCATGGACACAGGGGAAAGGGCAAGAAGGCAGAGGTGGTGCGTAAGGGGAAAGGGAAAATGGAGTAGTTGATGATGAGATGTTGCCAAGGACCAAAGATGTAAAACTAGGTTCTTGAGCATCTTCTTGCCTTGAACTAAAGATATAAAACTCGGTTCTTGAGCATCTTCGTCGTCATCATCATCATTCTTCTCTTTCCATTTTCACCTCCAGCTTCTTCATCATACTGGTCATGCATATCCACCAATCCTTTTGTAATAGATGATAGAAGCTTAGTATCAGTTTGGTAGACTTAGTGTAGGAATTATCTTTGTATTCCACTTTGAAGTTGAATGTAAGCTGTAAATTGTTTCTTGAATGAATGAACACCTTTCCTTATTTGTCAAGTCTTGTGTATTACTTCAGTAGAATCATTGTGTTTCAGTATGATTGACTCTTCAGTAGAAACAATGCTCAGCAAACATGATCACATTCCTTTAGAAAACAGCTTTTGGTGAAAAACACATAAAGATCATCAAATTCACACAAGGACATTCTGCAAAATAGACACAGAGAAACAAACAAAACAAACAAATCTTACAGAAACATTAGTAGATTAGTGTTAGCAATAATCAATAAGATACAAATAATATACAAAGTATACAACATCAATAACAATCCTCCTCAAAGGCATATGCCTCCTCTCAAACATAGCATTCAAGGGTTAACCATCCCAATGTGGACAACTAAGTGGTCAAACCTAGGTCCATCAAAAGCTTTTGTTAATAAATCAGCTACATTATCATCAGTATGAATCTTAAGCACCTGTATTAAATGTTTTTCATTTGCATCTCTTATAAAATGGTGCCTAATTTCAATATGTTTAGTTCTTTGATGAAAAACTGGATTTTTAACAATGGAAATGGTACTTTGATTATCAATATAGATTTTAGTGTTCATAAAGTTGAACCCATAATCCAACATTTGATTCTGAATCCATAGAACCTGACCACAACAGTTAGCAGCAGCAACATATTCTGCTTCAGTAGAAGAGGTAGCCACAATGGTTTGTTTCTTGCACTGCCAAGAAATGAGTCTTCTACCTAGAAATTGACAACCTCCTGTTGTGGATTTCCTGTCCAAATTAGCCCCAGCATAGTCACTATCACTATATGCTTTTAGCACAAATGGTGAATCCCTTGGATACCAAAGACTTAACTTGGGTTGGCCTTTGAGATACTTGAAAAATTTCTTCACAGCATTTAGGTGGGAAGTCAATGGAGTGACCTGATGTCTTGAGCAAGCACTGACAACAAAGGTGATGTCAGGCCTTGAAGCTGTGAAATACATGAGTGATTCAATCATGGATCTATATAGATGCACATTAACAGCTTCATCTTGTTAATTTGAATTTTTAAGCTTGGGAGGTTCATAAGGAGTAGTTGCAGTCCTCAAAAGTTCAAAGTCAAACTTTTTCAAGATATCTTTCACATATTTCTCCTGATGGATAAAAATCCCATCAGGTTGTTGTTTGACTTGTAGCCCCAAGAAAAATGTCAGATCCCCCATTGCACTCATCTAAAATTCACCTTTCATCAAATCTTCAAATTCCCTGCACCATGCTTCCTTTGTGGAGCCAAAAATAATATCATCCACATAAACTTGTACTAGGATGATATCCCTGGAGTTTTTCTTGATAAAGAGAGTCTTGTCAATTGCTCCTCTTCTATATCCATGTTCTAAAAGGAAGGTAGATAGCCTTGCATACCAGGCTCTTGGTGCTTGATGAAAGCCATAGAGTGCCTTGACAACCTTGTACACCTTTTTAGGATTTTGTGGGTCTTCAAAGCCTTGTGGTTGAGTGACATAGACTTCCTCCTCAATCTTGCCATAGAAGAAGGCACTTTTGACATCCAACTGATATACCACAAATCCCATGTAAGAGGCAAAGGCCAAAAATAACCTAATTGCCTCCACTCTAGCAACAGGTGCAAACACTTCAGTATAATCAATCCCTTCTTCTTGTCTGAAACCTTGAGCCACTAACCTTGCTTTATTTCTGACCACTATACCTCTTGCATCCCTCTTGCACTTTAATATCCACTTGGTTCCAATAGCAATTTTACTTGCAGGTAGATCAACAAGGACCCAAACATCTTGATTCTTGAATTGTTGCATCTCTTCCTGCATAACTTCAACCCAACTAGGTTCACTCAAAGCTTGTTTAATGCTTGTTGGCTCTACTTGTGATAAGAAACAAGCAAACAAACAATGCTTCCGATCTGTGTGATTGTCTCTCTTCTGATTGGACACATATGTGAAAAAGGCACATTGACCAAACTGTGTCTGCTTTATAGCACTTCTGGTTAGAACCATAGCATTTGGATCACCAAGGATATTCTCTTGAGGATGAATGGTGTAAATTCTCTTAGTGGGAACACGATTGACATCAACAGATGTTTCAAGATTAGTCAAGGTTGGAGCAAAGTCTTCATCATAAGAAGCTGATTGAAAAATGCCAGCACTTTGTTCATGGTTGCCAACATCTGTGGGGCTGGGGAACCTGCCAAATGGTTCTTCTAAGCTAGTTGATGTAGCAGTGGAAACAGGTGTTGTTGCAGAAATGCCTTCAGGAGAATTGGCAGCAGCGGCATCAGCAGATTCATCAGCAGAAATAGATTTTCTGCTGACATCAATAGCAGCTTGATTCAAGAGTGCTTCAGTGTCTTGAGCAAATTCAAGACCAAGCCTTTTAGCTTCTTCAGCAGCTGCATGCTCTTGCTTTTTGAGTCTATGATTGGTGCTAAACAGTCAACCTAAATTGACCACGGATGTGGTCAATATAGTCAAACTCCTTAGGCTCAATGCTCCGCAGAATATAGTGTTTCCCCGGGTCGTTATGTCCCGACGAGGTGTGAATTGTTATCAAACAGGTTTGTGATCGGGTGAATTTGGACAGAAAGGGTTTGAGATTGATTACACTACTGATTTATACAATGAAATAGCTTAAATAAGCTATATGAACAAGACTGGAAGTTTGGAAAAACCAGAAACGTTTAAAACCTAAAACGCGTACATTTAATTTAAATTTACGTAAACGTACAAAATAAAACGCGAGTTTTTGTGAAATAAAATACTTACAAAGATGAAAATCACATTTTTACAATCCTATTAATATAAGAAAGTTTTTGGAAAATTAAAATTAATTTTTACACTATTATATTAATTATTATTAATTAAATACTATTTTCTAATTACTTATTAATTATTTAAATTAATCTAAATTATAACTAATTATGGAATTAAACTAAAAATATAAAAATTAAATTTGGAAAAATCTAAAATATTATAAAACTAATTTTAAAATAAAAATTATATTTTTCTTACTTTTTAAATAATTAATATTAATTAAAAACTAATTATTAATTAATTTAAACTATTTTAAATTAAGAAAAATAGAAAATGAATAGGAAAAATTATAAGAAAATTCCTAAAATTATTTTATAACTTATAAAAGCTAGGAAAATTATAAAAACTAGGGTTTACTTAATAAAAACTAACTTTGCTATTTAAAACTTAAATATTAATTAATTACTAATAAAACTAATATTAAATCTAATAAATACCAAATGATAATATAAAAATCTGAGAAAATTTCTAAAAATACTTTAACATAAAAGGAAATTAAGAAAAATATAAAAATGCTAAGTGCTTAACAAAAATCTAAAAATGAAAATTAAAAGATAAATAAAATTAAATAGAAACTATCACTTATAATTAATATTTGATTTTCTGGATTTTTCTTTTGGAATACTATTTTACAACTAAAAACATGAAACTTTTATGAAAACAACTTTTTTGGAAATAAAAAATAAGCACTTTGAGTGCTTTTTGACTCAACAGTTGACTTTGGTTGACCAAGTGAGGAAATAAGCTCAAATGAGCTTAAGTGGGACCCACAAGGGTGAATTCTGGTTCCAATAAGTTAAGTGAACATGTTTAAGTGAGATTCAAACAATTAAGCTCAAAGGATAAGCCTATAAGCCAGAATAAGCACATTGATTTCTTGATATTTAACTGAAAATGGGACAAAGAAAGAGGGCAATTCCAAGTGGGGTCCACAGGGTCTAAGGTCAAACTAATGGTCAAATCTTGAAGAGTGCCAGGAGGGGGGTTCAAAGAACCAAAGTTTGGCCAATGGGACCCATTGAGGTGGCCAGAAACCACCACCAAAGATGGTGGTGTGGTATGGTTGTCTGCTGCAGCAGGGGACTGCCTTCCCCTGCAGGTGTCTTTGGATGGGTGTGGGGCCCAGTGAAAAAATCACAAAAATATAGGAAGTGTGGGATCATAAAATTCAGCTGGGATACTACAAATCCTAAAAAGCACAAGATCTAAATCCTATTACAAAATTCTAAACAAATCCTCCAAGTTTTGATTTTTCTGAGAAATGTGAGATTTTGACTTTTTGAGAAAAACTTGCAATTTGACTAAATCCAACTTTGAATGATCAAATCTTACTGAAATTGATATTATAAGCTCATATGAAACTAAATTATGCTAACCCTACCACATATGAACTTGTATGCATGATTATGACACTAAAAATTCTTACAGTTAACAAAAGGGATGATCTTGACAATGATTTTGACTTTTTAACAAATGGACACCCACTTTTATTATTCAAACATCCTATTATGCACTAAAGAAACATGTAATCAACAAATAACAACAATAATACACACTAGATCACCGCAGTTAATCCAAACACTCCCTTAGGTAACTGATTTTCATGATTAGTGAAGTAAACCTGCAATCTAACCCATGAAACTGAATTTTAAGGACTTATGATGATCTATGATACTAGTTAGAACACAAAAACAACAATATGAACCACTACACAATTAAGTGATCACAATATACCATTATGACAGTTAAACTTGTGCAAATACATATATGAACCCTAATCATTAAACAACATCATCCTGGTATTAATATAGCTCCAATACATCTAATAAACAAAGAAACTCAAGAATTATACAGAATTAACTAATGCTACAGTGATTGGTAAATTATGAGAAAAACTTACAAATGGCCTTCCAGTGAACAAAACAGTGAACCAGAGGCCAATTTATATCCTAACTCCTCTCTTGAGGTACTAATACCACAGTCATCCAAATGATACCATGTTCCTTTGCTTTCTTCTTCCTTTCAATTGATTCTTAAATATTTTTCTCCCATTTTTGATATTTTAAGGTAAAATGAGTTAAAACTAGTTTTTTAAACTTAAAAAGCTTAGAAAAGCTTGTCAATGACTTAAGTGAGTTTTCTGAATCAAGAGATAATAACTTTCAACAAGGTATAAGTAATTTGAGATTGTAAGAAGAAATTGCATAAACTGAAGGCATTAAAGAAAACTAAGATTGATGATTTAAATAACTCCTAAATACACTGTGAGCTTACACTAAGAAAATGGAGATTACATGAAAATGACCTAAAATTATACTAACTAACTATTCTACTCTAACTAACTGCCTCTTTTTTTCGTTCTTCTTTGACTTATATAGACCTTGGAGGTATCCACTGCTTTTCCCACTTTGATTTACAGCCATTGGATGGCTTGAATTGATCCCAGCCTTTAAATCCATTTTGGCGAGAAAATTGAGATTGCAATTCTGAGTGGAGTTGGTGTTACAGGTTGGGGGTATTAATGGTGGGGGTTGGTTGTAGGTGAGAGCATTGATGATGGTTGGTCAGGAGGGGGGATATGGAGGACGAAAATTCCCCTGGTTATGGGGGATGCTGTTGGGAGGGAAGGGGTTGGTCAAGGGAGTGTTTGACCGGGTTTAATAAACGTGGGGTGGTTTTTTATTATTTGTTGTGGAGTAGGCCGGTTATTGGGTGGTGGATTGGGCTTTGGTAGTTTGGATTGGATTTGTGTAATAAAAAGGCTTTAGGTTTATAATGAAAACAAGGCTCCATTTGGTTTTAAGTTAAAATTACAAGGACCAATTATGCAAATCTGAAAATTGAAGGGACTGGATCTGTAATTATTCCAAAGTAGTCACAAGGGTTAATTTCTGCCAAATATGAATAATCAAAGGACCATAATTTGTAATTTCCAAAAAATTAAATCCTAGGGACCAAAAATGCCAAGTGTGAAACTTCAGGGACCAAAAGTGTAAATTCTCAAAACTTTTTACCCAAAGATCAATTTTGTAATATTTTGACTTTCAAAAGCTTTGGGTTGACTTTTCATTTAAAATATATGCTCAGGGACTGATTTTGACAAATTTTGAAACTTGGGGGTCTAAAACTGCCAATTTTGCAAACTTTGTACGTTTTTCATCTGTTTTTACTCTTTTTGCATCTAAAACATATAAAACACAATTTTGAAATATTTTCAGTATTTTGATGCATTTCTGAGTGTTTTTGTATGTTTTGCAGTTCAGATTTGACCAAAAATGATGAGTGTTTGAGCACTCATCAATCCCCCACACTAAACTATTGCTAGTCCCTAGCAATAAACTGTTTTGAAAACTTAATGGATTTTAATCTCTTTACCAAAAGCCATTACTTCTGGAGTAGCCAAATGTATCAATTCAAGTAAGAACTATGGTCCACTTGATAACCATGTGATTTTGAGCAAACCAGCAGTTGTCAACGGATTTGATTTGTCTTTACCAAAACCGTTTGCTTCTGGACTAGCCAACTCTTGATGGAATAGTCAACATCTTGGTGAGCTGATTACCAATTATGGTTTTTCCACTGCCTTTACCACAAGCCATAATCTTGCGGGCTAGCCAACTCATTCACTTTTTAGGATATGGCGAGTTGAGGTACCATACAATTTTGGGCAAATTGCAAGCCGTCAACGGATTTGATATATCTTTACCAAGAGCCGTTTGCTCCTGGATTAGCCAATCCTTTTGTCGTTTAGACATGGCGGACTGATAACTACAAAAATTTTGAAGCTCAAGTGAATTTTTGTTTTTAAATTTTTGCCAAAAACGGGGGTATTAGATAGTAAAATGTGATAAAATTCGCTAGAATAGCGAAATACCCCCACACTTAGAATGAATATTGTCCTTAATATTCAAAGCCCCGGCTATTATGCCGACTCTTAGAACGTAAAAGGGCAACATTACAAGCTAAATGTGGAAATACCATTTTGTTTTTCACTTTATTTGTAACCACAGCAGGGGTAACTCCCCCACACTTAGGGTGAAAACCCTATAAGCATGCTACTGTTTTTGTTTACCGAGTCTCTAGCTTAACTCGACCCCGAATGCAATTGTCCTTGGGGAAGCATGATGTGAAAGAAACAATCTCAATCGGACTTTCATTCAAGATGTTTGGACAAACATTTGAAGCACGTGAAAGTTCCACACCGATGAGATAAGTATCTGGCTCAAGATAATGATAAATGAAAATGTCGGGATCAAAGATGGTATCTTCATTCCCGAAGGAGTGAAGAAGGGAAGAAGTCACCTTATAGGTGAAGAAAAGGAAGAAAACCATGATAAAAATCATGATTTGATCTTCTTCCTCGAGATCAGGCTCATTAGCCTGAATTTGGATTTCAAGGGTTAAGCTCAAAAATATCCCGGGAGGGTGGGTGGGAATTTGTAAATTCTCATGATTTAGAACATCTCCCCCCGGGCTATCAAACCCCGGAGGAGTCATGATATGATGAGTGAGTTCACCGGAGAACTCCTCATGAAGAGAATCATTCACAAGATTTGAATCTGTGAATTCATGTTCTAGAATAGACTCATCATAATCCTCATTCTGAATATCAAAGAGTGGATTATCAGAAATCAAAGTGAATTCAGATTCGAATTCAAATAGAGGATTGGTGAGAGTAGTATTGAATGCTTCAGGAACAAAGTGATTATTATTCTCTATTGGACTGTTGGGATCAGAAGTGAGTGACGGATCATGATATAGGAGACTTTCAATTTCTCCCAGATCGGCTTCGAAATCGAGGAGACCATCATCACTTTCTAATGAAAGTGGATTGATGTGAGTAAGTTCATTGGCGAACTCCTTAAGAAGAGGATCAACATCAGAATGTGGAACTGATGCCTCAATATACTCAATGTCTCCATGGGATGTACAATCATCATTAAAATCTGAGAAAGTCTCAAAATGATCGTTTGAACACTCAAGAGGGGAAGGAAGATCACACATATGCTCAAGAATTCCCTGTGACTCTCCTGGGATTGGGACAAGGTTCTCAACACTAGACTTTATGAATTCATCCGATTCCTTCTTAGGAACAGTGTCAAGATGCTCGTCCCCCATGCTCAAAGAGTGAATGGGAACCTCGGGTGTGATAGCAGTTGTTTGAGATGGAATCTCAACTGCTGGGATATCAACTGATGAAGTTGATGAAGTTTTATAAAATTGAAGAATATCAAGTGTATCTTCATCATCACTGTCATCAGGAATAAAATGGAACTGAGAGTTAGATTTGGCTGCTTTTTCTTTTGCAATGGATTCCCCCACAGATTTTTCATAGGCATCTTGGGAATATATTCTAGCAGCCTGCTCTTCAGCTAACAATTCTGCCATGGATTTCTCATGTGAATTTTGAATGAAAGAACATTGTAGGGATGGGGATTTGTCAAAACCAAAAGGTTGACATTGATAATCATTTGGATCATTAATAATAGAGGAACAATTAGTTTACTCGAATAGATTTGCTTCCTGTTGTTCCAATGAATTTTTAAGTGATCTTAGCTATATACAAGAGGAGATGGGTGTAAAGTTTGATAGGTTTGATGAGTTATGCACATGTGTGGGCCTATATTAAACAATCATTGTTAGGATTAATTCCTTTTAGTAAGACCCTTTGGAAAAATTTTAGGAAAGCCTCCTAACCGTGAACCATGAGTTCAATGAATTGATGGGTTTGTATACTCCACAACTTGAGGAAACAATTAAGGAGGATTTAGCCGAACATGATCATATTGAGCAAAAAGATGAATCCTTTAGGCAAATTGAACATTGTAATCAAGTTATTGAGGAAGGTTCTTATGAATCAGACTTAGAACTTGAAATGGCTAGAGAAGGATTTGAGATACTTAGGAACATGTTTAGGTTAGATTCTATAAAAAAACGTGATGAGGATATAGGTGATGTTGAGAAAAGGAAGGATGAGGTAAATAACACAAACCTACAAAGTACCCCACAACTCCCACCATCACTTGAGGAACACACACCGCCCGTGACTTACCCGGAAGAAGTAGAAGAAACTTTAGAAATTCCGATGGAGGTAGAACCCTTGGACCAGGCACCACTCGAGGATATAGGTTTGAATACTTGTAGTGATAACCTTACTCCTAGTTCTAGGGAATTTCCTAGTGTTGATGAACCGGAACCTCAATCTTTGCATAACTTTCCATCCTTAGATATATTTCTAGGAGACAAAAGAGGAACCGACCCACCCATCAACCAATATTATCTGGGTAGTTTTAGGATGAAGGAAGCCATTCACTCACCCCCTTCACCTCACGTGGCATATTTCCACCCTAAGGGTGTGTATCGCTACTTCCACCCGCACTAAATTCAAAGTGTAGGGAAAACCTCCCCTATTTCCGTTAAATAAGGGTAGAGTCAGACTCGTGACTCGAACAAAAACAAGCGCTTATTGGGAGGCAACCCAAGCTTTATTTATTTATTTGTTTGTTTGTTTGTTTGTTTGATTTTATTTGTTTCCGTATGCATGCATTATTTTTATTGTTTGTGGTTCATGTTTCAAAGTAAATTGTGAAAATGCTTTATTTTGTTTTTAACTTCGTCTTAATTACATATAAAGGTATTTTGCAAAAGCTAAGTGTAAGGGGAGACCCAAATTTGTTTATAAGAACGAAATTGAGCATGATCCACAACAATATTAAATGAACATGTGTATTAGTATTTGTTATAGTCAAATGCTTGTATCGAGTCATAATGATGTTTTGCAGGATTCTCCAGGAAGTAAGACATAAGTTTTTTCCAGAAATTTTTCGGAAACTTAACGTAAAGATTTCTGCAGGTCACTTCTGACGGCGTCAGGAATTAATTCATGACGGCGTCATGCGTAAAATTCTGGAAATTTTGCGAGTTTTGTTTTTCTAACGGAGTCTTAAAGTTTTTGTTGATTCTTTAGTTTTATAAACTCCAGGAAATCTGCAAACATTCATTCCACAAGCATTATATCTTTAATTGTTTTGTTTTTATTCCAAAGTCTGGAATTACATCTAGTTGTGAGTTTTCTTTGTTCGGATTGATGCTTTGGGTTTTTGTGATTGTTTTCTCAGGTTTAACAGGTTATATATGACAAGAAGATGATTTATTTTTCTGGAAAGGAAGCTTTGATTGTTCATTTTCTTGGAGGAAGATCTAACCTTGTTACCGCACTATCCACACCGAACGAATCAGGGGAGTATTTGCTTTCATTCTTTTACCTATTTCACTTTTACATTCTTTAATTGAACATTGGGGACAATGTTCATCCTAAGTGTAAGGGGAGGGTAAATGATGATACCTTATAGGATACAATTGCACTTGAGTTTGTTTGTTTGATGGTAGGTGTGTAATAAAACTATGAGAAATACTTATTTGTGTAATTTTTGTGCCAAATTTAAATTTTTTTACAACATTTAGGAGTGAAACTTTAGCCTCAGCAAGCGTCTCATGGATAGGAGATTGTATGACTAGCACAAAACCGTACTATTCAGAAAAATTTTCCACCCAAATATGTGAGGTTCGCCTTTAGATTTGATAGGAAAAGCATTTATTATTAGTGCTTATGAATGTACCGGTAGCATTTAGATTCTAGAACTTGCGTTAGTGATGCATCCCGAGACCGCTAGTGAGACTACATTCGTGTAGTAGGATTTACTACATGATAAGAGGCATTAGGATCACCCTTGTGTTAAACCCGTATCATAATTACTTGACCATTTAAGTCATATTACTTGGCTAGTAAAGTCAACTAATTTTTCCCACACCTTAGCGTTGTACTCATTTTTAGTACACGAAACCCCTAGTACACCCCTCCGAGCCTATCTTTTCGTTTCTAACTTTAAGCATCTTACTTAAAGGAAGAATTTGTTACACCCCACTTAAATGTACACCCAAATCGCCTTAGCCTTCCTTGTATGTACTCATCTTTAGTGCATTATTGTTATTTGTTTAAACCCTTAGTTAATTATCTAATTGATTACATGGTTGCTAAGTCGAGTCATATCCTTGTACATATTGTTTTGGGACGATTGAGACTCATGGGTAAAGTACTTATGTTATGGAGTAATGGGGAAGAACATCTTATATTACCCATATATGTGCGTTAATCTTAAAAGTACTCCAAGTGTTTTGATTATCTTGATTCAAGTCATTAGAGTAGTTCAATGTAAAGTATGTAAAAATTCAAGTGTAAGGGGAATATTCATTCCCTATGATGTATTATTTTGGATGGTAAAAAATAAATAAATATATATATATATATATATATATATATATATATATATATATATATATATATATATATATATATATATATATATATATATATATATATATAAAAGAGAGAGAAAAGAGGAAAAACATACGGACTACCATCCCGTTTTATTCTATGTTTGTTTTATGTTTTAGTTATTTTTGATTTATTAGCTTAAGTCGAGTCTAGTCTTTGCTTAGCAACGCCATATTGTACATGTAATTAACCAAGATTATTAACTCGCCACCGGTAAAGATTGCCTATATCCAACAAAACCGTGTATTCCATATCCCTACACCTAACGTTATAACCCTTTAAAAAGACCTCTATGATAGTTTATCCTAGGTGCTTACGCCATGTGGTGGAGGTTTGATCCTTTCCCAAGCCTATGGTAATCTATTTTGCTATGACAGGTAGTGAGAGATATTTTCCATTCCATATTGTGATATATACTTTATTACACCCGAGAGATGTGAGTATCTAAACACTATTTGTGAGGTGCTAGTGTATGACCTCCGTGCTTGTCTTTGGTCTTTAGTGGAACGATTATTTATTGTAATTACTTTTATATTAGTGTTAAATGACCCCTAACTTGTATTTTGACTAGAATAAAAGCGCACTTGCTTGAGGACAAGCAAATCTCAAGTGTAAGGGTATATGATGAGGCAAAAAATGATCCGTTTTTAGGGGGTCATTTAAGCCCGAAATTGAATTTATTTGATCAAATATTGCCCTAAATCGTTCCTTTTGTGATTTTAGGTACTTTTGGAGTGAATTATGGAAAAGGAAGCATTTTGGATGTTTTTGGAGCATAAAAGTGAAGAAAATGGCAAAGTCTTAATTTTCCTTGCTGGAAACAGTACCTGACGGCGTCACAAAATTCTACATGACGGCGTCAAGAGTAAAACAAGAGGTGAAGTGGATAGAATGCGTGACGATCCTGAGAGTTTTTACACTAGGGGCATGACGGTGTCACCATAGGCCGTCATGGTCCCATTACACGTGACGGCCCAGAGAAATGTTGCACTTGACGGCATCAGATCTGGATCTAGGCAATCCGATATTACTATGGGCGGCGAGTTGACGGCGTCAGATTTTTCTTCTTGACGCCGTCACGTTGGAAAATCTATATATAGTTTTGTAATTTTCATTCATTAAGAGAGGACAATTAGAGGGATAACTTGGAGAAACCCTAGCACGATTTTTACAGTTCTTTCAAGGGTTTTTACCCTTTGAAACATTTCATGTTCAATTAAGATAAGTATCATTTCAATTCATTCAATATGTCTATGTATTGTTTGAATATATCTTACGCTTGTCTTGATTTTAACATGCTAGGCTAGATCTCTTGTGTGTTTGCTTAGATGTAGTGAAACCTAGATGTTGATTATGGGTTGATTGCTTGTTTATAGTTGTTACGGATGAATGATTTCGATGTTAGGCTTAAGAAAACTGGTAGACTTCCATAGGGTAACATGCTTGAACGTCTTAAGAAACATGAACCAATGCGTACTAGGTTTTTATGGTTGTATTTAATGCATGAGCGAATTCTAATGATCCCATGTTAGGAGCTTCTTGCAGGCTCGACATAGGAATGAAGTAGGAGCTTATAGAGTTGGGGAAGTACGTACGCCACCCTACAAATGGTATTAAAGAATATAACCCGTCATCCACGCAATTGTAACCAACTATCAACCTGTAAAAGATATTTAGGGAGTAATGAAATCTAAGTAAACACAATTTTCCCATTATTGTTCACACCACTAGTTTAATTAGTTTTATTTACATTTTTGTTATTTTATTTTGATTGAATCTTTAGTTATTAAGTTAGTTGATTAGCAACTAATTCCGCCCACTCTTCCCAAACCCGAGATTTTAATTGCTTTCATAAAAATATAAAAATACAAAAAGAATCATCCCTCACCTCTAGACTTAATTTTTAGGCTTTCTAATCCTAGCGACACTATTCCTGAGTTGAACGATCAATCCCCCGATACTTGTCACTATACTATACTACAACGATCAGGTACACTGCGTGGTGGGGGTTGTAAGCTTCTCGAGATCCCTCGAGAGGTAAAGCCTGGTGCAATTCCCACGCATCACATTGCTAACCTTTGGATGATTCTTTGGACTAGCATTTGTAAAAGATAATGCTGTAGTGCAAGGACTTGGACTGGGAGAGTGTGGCATATAGTTTGAATTAGTGCTGATGAATGCAGAGTGTGAAGGAGGTGCTGCATAAGTGGAGTGACCCTTGATGTCAAGTTCCAAGGCTTCGAGCTTGTTGTACAAATCATCAAACGAGAGATAGTCTAAGCCTCCTTTGGTTTTCAAAGATATGCTAACCTGAGACCATGAGGGAGGTAAGGCTCTGAGAAACCTGGAGTTAACCTCCTCATTGTCAGGTCTGGCTAGAAGTTGATTCAAATGACTTAGAATCTTCTGAAACCGATCATAGCCTTTGTGAATGCCCTCCTCTTCAGTAATTCTGAATTCCTGAAATTCTTGCTTCAACATAGACTTTCTCATCCTTTTAGATTCTTCATTGCCCCCGAATCTAGTATTGATTGCCATCCAGAGTTCTTTGGGGTCAGTTAGGTGATGAAAATCTCCCATGTGATCATCAGGAATTGCTTGAAGCAGAATAGTTCTTGCTTTGTTCTCCCTTTGTACAGCAAGGATCTCTTCAGCAGATGTTGGAGGCAAAGTAGTCATATTACCCTGTGAATCTTTTCCTTGCTTCCTAGGACTGCACCCAGTTAATACCACATTCCATAGGTTGAAATAGACACTGGCAATCCAGTTCTGCATCTTCATGGCCCAAAGCTCATACTCATCCTTCCTGAGATAGGGAAACTTGGCGTTGCTGTTGGAGAAGGCAACCTGTTGGAGTTGTTTAGTGAGGGCGTTGGTGTTTGTAATAGTGACATCAGTAGCATCTCCATCAACCATTGTTACTGAGTGAAAAAGGTATTTGAGTGTGAGTTAGATTACAGAGATTATCTCGTGGCTCTGATACCACTTGTAGTATCTACACTTGATAGATCTCAAGCCAATAGATCGTTAGTCTACTAATGTAATCACTAGCAAACTAAATAGACAATCTCTGTTAGCTTATACTTATTGCGGAATATAAATATAAACTTGTATGCTAAACTTTGATCCTCTATGGATCGATATTATTCACTAATAATTGTTTTGAAACTCGTACATATTACAATAACCTTGGGTTCCTTATATACTAGTGGAAACCCTAAATTCTTCTACAAAAAACGTATAAACATAATACTCTAGAAGATATTCTACATATCTTATCTATAAATAACTAACTTCTATCTACGGATTAACTATATCCGCACTAACACTATTCTTCAGCAGGAACTATTCTTCAGCAGAAACCAGTATGTGCTTCCGCATAAACCTGTCAGCAGAAATCGTCAGCAGTATCTAAATACTGACTTCACTAATTCCTTACAAAGAAGATTATGAAGCTTCGTACGTACAGATATCATATTAAGACATTTTTTGATTACAGTCTACGAAGATGAAGGATAAGAAGGTTACCTTTATTTTCATTGTATTTGTTATTGTTTATATATTGTTAGTTGTTATGTATGAATGAAGATTGTCTAAGGCAAACAAGTGTAAATTATTGTTTGCTGAGTATTAATTGTTAAAATATTTATACGCTAATTGCGTTTGGATGAGACAAATAAATTGGTTTTGTGGGTTTGGATAGAACAAATTGATTCTCTCTTTCTTTCTTTTTTTTTCCCTTTGAATAAGTGATTTGGGTAATAACTTGAAGACTCAAACGCACCACAAACAAATATTGAATGAGAATCTTTTTGCTAACAATTGCATCTAAATAAACATTATCACAACCGCCCCGCAGCAACGCGCGGGTTACCTAGCTCGTTTATTAAAAAAACTAGGCAATACAAGTTACAAATAAACCAAATTGTATTCAGTACTTGAAATATATTAAATCATACTATTTGAAAAAGGTATCTTTCATAAGATGTGTAGGCATATCAATGATGTCACTTGCGAATATTAAAGTATAAGTCAAATTGAAAAAGAGCATGCTAATAGGGTAATATTTCAGAAGTCTTTCCCTCTGTTATTATCATTGCAGATACACAAACAAAAAAAAACAAAATAAAAAAAAGGACCTAGAGGCTTTGGAGTAGTCTATCAATCAGAGGAAGCAGAAACAAACATGTTGGAGCTGAGGTGTGTCACCAACTTCCCTTAATCAATATATTGTAATCAAAATAGTCATAGATTGTAATCAAATATATTCTTATAATGTGCATATGAATATACTAGCCGAGTACCCGCGTTGCGCGACGAGATGTTCTATCTACGACAATTTTTTATATCGATTTCATACTTTAAAGTGTCAATATTGTAGTTGGTTAGTCTAATGTGCTAAAGTTGTATGTCTTAATACCTTTAATCTGTAAAAACTACGTTTCACATGTGCTAAGTGTGAAGACAATTTGATTAGCCTTTGTTGGGAATACGTTATGATTATGAAGTGTCGGTCATTTGTAATTGTAATAGGTCGTTAGTTAATATGGCTTATAATTGTTAGTTATTAAATATCCTAGCTCATGTAGTAAGCCCATGAGCTTAAAGATGGTTCTAGAATTAGGGCAACACCCTAATATCTTGTAAACACTATAAATAACCCCTCCTTTGTTAGTCAAAAAAGAGTTTATAAAATTCATTATTTTTAGTCGTGTAATGCGACAAAATTTTGTTAGTCATTCAGGTCGTGATAATCAAAGGTTGCCAAATAACTTACTTTTTTTTCGCATATTTCATGAGTAATGATTTTTTTTTTTTATTTATTTTTTTTTTAATTTTTTTTTAATGGAGTAATTGTGTTTGACAAAAAAGAGTTTCTAAAATTCATTATTTTTGTTATTTTCTCTTAAAGTAACGTACTTCTTGGACTCATTATTTTGTTGGGTCTATTCAAATAAGCTATAATTGGTATTTGTAATACTAGTAGAGTATGAAAAATATCAATGAATGACATTCTTATGTTAATACTTTTTGCTCTTACAAATGGAAATAATAAAGTAACACCTTCAAATAAACGAACAAAGATTTGGTTGGGGAATGTGAAACCTAAATACTCACTCCGTCCCAAAATTATTGTAAGGAGAGAGAAATCATAAAATTTGATAAAAGTGGAGGCACTTTAATTTTTAAACTACTAAAAACTTCATCCAAACGCTGCAAATGCCTTGCATGATGTTTGGGATTGCATTTCTAAGTGCTTATTGGCTTACTTTGCTAGGAAATGAGTACTTCTAAATAAGCAGATGGGCAGGTGCTTATTTCACAGTGATTATACACAAACTCCCCCTTAATGCATTTTGGTTTCGCTAACACAATAACCCGACAAGCTACTTAAAAAAGCTTAATCCATCAAAATAACGAATCCTAAACTAAGCTCTTACTTGATAAAAACTATCATTAAACCAATAAGTTCAAATGGGGCCGGGTGTCATAACTAATGATTTTACACTAAGGACAATTCCAAAACATTCATATCTATATCTATACTACATATAATGCATGAAGCACTCTCTCCAAAATTTTCAGATTTACAAGAAATAGTGCATGGTTTACAACACTTTAATGCACCTAATTTTCAGAATTACAACAAAGTAAGCATATTGTACAACAAAAAACAACGTAATATCATTTTAAGACCAAAATTCTACCAAACAACATTAATGCTACTAAAAACACCCCTTCACCAAAAATTACAACCATTTAAGCACAATGTACAATAGCTTTTAAGTAAATACAAGTGATGCGTGGGAATCGCAACAGGCTTTACCTCTCGAGGGATCTCGAGAAGCTTACAACCCCCACCAGGCAGTGTACCTAATCGTTGTAGTATAGTATAGTGACAAGTACCGGGGGATTGATCGTTCAGCTTAGGAATAATGTCGCTAGGATTAGAAAGCCTAAATACTAGTTCTAAAGGTGAGGGATGATTATTTTTGTGTTTTTATATTTTATGGAAAGCAAGTAAAAATCTCGGGTTTTGGAAGAGTGGGCGGAATTAGTTGCTATTCAACTAACCCAATACTAAGATGCAATCAAAATAAAATACTAAAAATGAAAATAAACTAATTATACTAAGGTTGTGAGCAATAATTGGAGAAAATGTGTTTACTTAGATTTCACTACTCCCTAGATATCTTTTACACGTTAATTACTTGTTATAATTGCATGGATGACGGATCGTATTCCTTAATACCATTCATGGGGTGACATACATAACTCCCCAATTCTATGAGCTCTTATCTCCTCCTACACCATGCCCAGCACAACTATAGGGATTGTAAACAGTGGCTCATGCATTAAATACAACCAATAAAGACCTAGTACGCCTCGGTTCATGTTTCTTAAGACGTTCAAGCATGTTACCATTTGGAGATCTGCCAGTTTTCTTAAGCCTAACATATAAATCATTCATCCAAGACAAGAATAAACAAGTAATCAACACATAATCAATATCTAGGTTTCATTAGATCTAAGCAAACACAAAAGAGATCTAGCCTAGCATAATGGAATTGAGACAAGAACAAGATATAGACAACCAACACATAGACATATTGATTGAATTAGAAGAACACTTATCTCAATTACAATGCAAGGTATCAAGGGTTTGGAACCCTTGAAAAACCTGTAAAAGTTGCACCAAAATCGTACTTAGGGTTTCTCCAAAACTTCTCTCCTTTATGTGAAAAATTAGAAAACTATATATAGAAAAATGGGTTTGACGGCGTCAAGAGTAATCTTGTGACGCCGTCACCTCGCCGCTAAAACTCTTCTCGGACTGCCTAGATCTACTTCTGACGCCGTCAAGACTAATATGTTCCAGGCCGTCATGACTCTTTTACTCTTGACGCCCTTCCTACGTGACGCCGTCAAATCTTCTCTGGATCGTCATGGAAATTCATGAAATTTGCTCTTGACGCCGTCAAGGTGTTGCTCTTGACGCCGTCACCTACTGTTCCCAGCATGGAAAATTAAGACTTTGGCGTTTTCTTCACTTTTATGCTCCAAAAACGTCCGAATTGCTTCCTTTTCCAGATTTCTCTCCCAAAGTACCTAAAATCACAAAAGGAACGATTTAGGGCAATATTTGATCAAATAAAGTCGGATTCGGGCTTAAATGACCCCCTAAAAACGGATCATTTTTCGCCTCATCATATACCCTTACACTTGAGATTTGCTTGTCCTCAAGCAAATGCGCTTTTATTCTACTCAAAAGACAAGTTAGGGGTCATTTAACACTAATATAAAAGTAATTACAACAAATAATCGTTCCACTAAAGACCAATAGACAAGCACGGAGGTCATACACAAGCACCTCACAAATAGTGTTTAGATACTCACATCTCTCGGGTGTAATAAAGTATAAATTACAATATGAAAACGGAAGATATCTCTCACTACCTGTCATAGCAAAATAGATTACCATAGGCTTGGGAAAGGATCAAACCTCCACCACATGGCGTAAGCACTTATGATAAACTATCAAAGAGGTCTTTTAAAGGGTTGTAACGTTAGGTGTAGGGATATGAAATACACGGTTTTGTTGGATAAAGGAAGTTTTACTGGTGGCGAGTTAACAATCTTGGTTAATTACATGTACAATATGGCGTTGCTAAGCCAAGACTAGACTCGACTTAAGCTAATAAATGAAAAATAACAAAAACATAAAATGAACATAGAATGAAAAGGGATGGTAGTCCGTATGTTTTCCCTGTTTTTCCTTTTTTTCTATTTTTTTTTCTTTTTCTTGATTTTTTTTTTCGATTTTTTTTTTTTTTTTTTTTTTTTTTTTTTTTTTTTTTTTTTTTTTTGCATACACTCTTACCCTACCATCCAAAATAATACATTATAGGGGATGAACATTCCCCTTACACTTGAATCTTTACATACTTTACAATAAACTAATCTAATGACTCGAATTAAGAAAATCAAAACACTTGGAGCACTTTAAGATTAACGCACATATGGGGGTAATAAATGATGTTCTTCCCCATTACTCCATAAAATAAGTACTTACCCATGAGTCCCAATCGTCCCAAAACAATATGTACAAGGATATGACTCGACTTAGCAACCATGTAATCAATTAGAAAGTTAACTTAGGGTTTAACAAATAACAATAATGCACTAAAAATGAGCGCATACACGGAAGGCTAAGGCGATTTGGGTGTACATTTAAGTGGGGTGTAACAAATTCTTCCTTTAAGTAAAATGCTTAAAGTTAGAAACGAAAAGATAGGCTCGGAGGAGTGTACTAGGGGTATCGTGTACTAAAAATGAGTACAACGCTAAGGGTGTGGGAAAAATTAGTTGACTTAACTAGCCAAGTAATATGACTTAAATGGTCAAGTAATTATAATACGGGTTTAACACAAGGGTGATCCTAATGCCTCTTATCATGTAGTAAATACTACTACACGAATGTAGTCTCACTAGCGGTCTCGGGATGCATCACTAACACAAGTTCTAGAATCTAAATGCTACCGGTACACTCATAAGCACTAAAGTAAATGCTTTTCCTATCAAATCTAAAGGCGAACCTCACATATTTTGGTGGAAAATTTTTTTGAATATACGGTTATGTGCTAGTCATACAATCTCCTATCCATGAGACGCTTGCTATGGTTAAAGTTTCACTCCTAAATGTTGTAAAAAATTTTAAATTTGGCGCTAAAATTGCACTAACAAGTATTTCTCATAGTTTTATTACACATCTACCATCAAACAAAACAAACTCAAGCGAAAGTGCATATGTAAGGTATCATCTTTTTACCCTCCCCTTACACTTAAGATGAACATTGTCCCCAATGTTCAAGTAAAGAATGTAAAAGTGAAAAAGTAAAGAGAATGAAATCAAATACTCCCCTGATTCGCTCGGTATGGATAATAGGATGGCCAGGTTAAATCTTCCTCCAAGAAAATGAACAATCAAAGCTTCCCTTCCAGAATATAAATCATCCCCTTGTCATACATAACCTGTAAAACCTGACAAAATAGACAAGACAACCTCGCGTAAAATCGGCGGCATCCTATATAAGTTTCTAAATCCTAGAAAACAAGATAAGATATAATGCTTGTGGAATGAAGTTTGCAGATCTCCTGGAGATTATAAAACTTAATAATTCACAAAAACCATAAGACTCCGTTAGAAAAACAAAACCGGTAAAATTTCCAGATTTTTAACTCCTGACGCCGTCAAGAGTAAAACTCTGACGCCGTCAGAATGGACCTGCAGAAATTCTTATGTTAAGTTTCCGGAAAATTTCTGGAAAAACTTGGTCTTACTTCCTGGAAAATCCTGCAAAACTTCATTATGACTCAATACAAGCATTTGACTCTAACAAGTACTAATACACATGTCCATTTATTATTGTCGTGGTTCATGCTCAATTTCGTTCTTATAAACAAATTTGGATCTCCCTTACACTTATCTTTTGCAAAATACCTTTATATGCAATTAAGACGAAGTTAAAAACAAAATAAAGCATTTTCACAATTTACTTTGAAACATGAGCCACAAACAATAAAAATAAAACATGCATACGGAAACAAATAAAATTAAACAAACAAACAAACAAATAAAAACACACAAAACATGGGTTGCCTCCCAAGAAGCGCTTGTTTTTGTTCGAGTCACGAGCCTGACTCTACCCTTATTTAGCGGTAATAGGGGAGGTTCTCCCTACACTTAGGATTAAGTGTGAGTGAAAGTAGCGATACACACCCTTAGGGTGTGAATATGCCACGTGAGGTGAAGGGGGTGAGTGAATGGCTTCCTTCATCCTAAAACTACCCGGATAATATTGGTTGATGGGTGGATCGGTTCCTCTTTTGTCTCCTAGAAATATATCTAAGGATGGAAAGGTGTGTAAAGATTGAGGTTCCGGTTCATCAACACTAGGAAATTCCCTAGAACTAGGAGTAAGGTTATCACTACAAGTGTTCAAACCTATATCCTCTAATGGTGCCTGGTCCAAGGGTTCTACTTCTATTGGGGTTCCTATAGTCTTTTCTACTTCTTCCGGGTAAGTCACGGGTGGTGTGTATGCCTCAAATGATGCTAGGACTTGTGGGGTACTTAGTGGGCTTGGGTTTTCTACTATCTCTTCCATCACATCAATATCACCTATGTGTTCATCTTGTATTATGGTAGTACCTAACCATGACATGCAACTAGGTGGCTCAACTCTAACCTCATGTGTGTCGTATGTTTTGGTGAAATCTATCCCGCTTATGCAACTAGGTAGTTCAACACTAACCATCTCATAATCTTGGTTTGATTCTAAGTTCATGTTCTTAGAAACTAGGTCATCTCGCTCATACGAATCCACCAATTCGTTGAACTTATGGGTAATGGTTAGGAAGCTTTTCTCAAAATTCATCCAAAGGGTTTCACTAAAAGGAATTGATCCTAAAAATGATCGTCTAATAGAAAACACACATGCATAAAATTCATCAAACCCATCTAACTTTACACCCATCTCCTCTTGTATATATGTAAGATCACTTAAAAATTCATTGGAACAACAGGAGGCAAATCTATCCGAGTAAACTAATTGTTCCTCTATAGTTAATGATCTAAATGGAATTTCATCCGCCATGGAGACAAATGAAAATGGTTTCACAAACAAAGGGCACAAAGAAAAAGATAGACTACAAGAAAACCTAAAAATAAAATTAAAATCTTACTAGAAAGGAATCTAGCAAGTAGACCTAATAAAAAGAAATTCTAACCTAGACAATAACTATTCCCCGGGCTGGGGCGCCAAAAACTTGATGTGTGGGAATCGCAACAGGCTTTACCTCTCGAGGGATCTCGAGAAGCTTACAACCCCCACCAGGCAGTGTACCTGATCGTTGTAGTATAGTATAGTGACAAGTACCGGGGGATTGATCGTTCAGCTTAGGAATAGTGTCGCTAGGATTAGAAAGCCTAAATACTAGTTCTAAAGGTGAGGGATGATTATTTTTGTGTTTTTATATTTTATGGAAAGCAAGTAAAAATCTCGGGTTTTGGAAGAGTGGGCGGAATTAGTTGCTATTCAACTAACCCAATACTAAGATGCAATCAAAATAAAATACTAAAAATGAAAATAAACTAATTATACTAAGGTTGTGAGCAATAATTGGAGAAAATGTGTTTACTTAGATTTCACTACTCCCTAGATATCTTTTACACGTGAATTACTTGTTATAATTGCATGGATGACGGATCGTATTCCTTAATACCATTCATGGGGTGGCATACATAACTCCCCAATTCTATGAGCTCTTATCTCCTCCTACACCATGCCCAGCACAACTATAGGGATTGTAAACAGTGGCTCATGCATTAAATACAACCAATAAAGACCTAGTACGCCTCGGTTCATGTTTCTTAAGACGTTCAAGCATGTTACCATTTGGAGATCTGCCAGTTTTCTTAAGCCTAACATATAAATCATTCATCCAAGACAAGAATAAACAAGTAATCAACACATAATCAATATCTAGGTTTCATTAGATCTAAGCAAACACAAAAGAGATCTAGCCTAGCATAATGGAATTGAGACAAGAACAAGATATAGACAACCAACACATAGACATATTGATTGAATTAGAAGAACACTTATCTCAATTACAATACAAGGTATCAAGGGTTTGGAACCCTTGAAAAACCTGTAAAAGTTGCACCAAAATCGTACTTAAGGTTTCTCCAAAACTTCTCTCCTTTATGTGAAAAATTAGAAAACTATATATAGAAAAATGGGTTTGACGGCGTCAAGAGTAATCTTGTGACGCCGTCACCTCGTCGCCAAAACTCTTCTCGGACGGCCTAGATCTACTTCTGACGCCGTCAAGACTAATATGTTCCAGGCCGTCATGACTCTTTTACTCTTGACGCCCTTCCTACGTGACGCCGTCAAATCTTCTCTGGATTTTCATGGAAATTCATGAAATTTTCTCTTGACGCCGTCAAGGTGTTGCTCTTGACGCCGTCACCTACTGTTCCCAGCATGGAAAATTAAGACTTTGGCGTTTTCTTCACTTTTATGCTCCAAAAACGTCCGAATTGCTTCCTTTTCCAGATTTCTCTCCCAAAGTACCTAAAATCACAAAAGGAACGATTTAGGGCAATATTTGATCAAATAAAGTCGGATTCGGGCTTAAATGACCCCCTAAAAACGGATCATTTTTCGCCTCATCAACAAGTCATAAAACACAAAACACAAGTATGTAAAGCACAATGATTTTAAGGTCAACAATCTATTCAACACATATAATTAATACACTAATTAATTCACCCCTTCACCAAAATATACAATCATTTAACCATAATGTACAAGCTAATCAAGCTATTAAGCCAAGTAATTAAAAATAAAGCCATTAGGCTGGGCACAGTGGTCGGTCGACCTGATCGGTCCACCTGCACTGACCGAGTCGCCGTCGCTGCAACCATAAGATTGATGAAGGTCGGACGATTCCAAAATTCACAAACCAGTCACCCCCTCGACCGATTAATGCATTCTACAAAAGAAGAAAAAAAATGTACCGTTACATATCAAAACAAAAATGAAGATGAAACGAAAGAAGAAAAGAACAATCATCAATCAAGCCAAAACAAACATCAACTTATTCAATCTATGGTCCATGAACAGCAAGTATACAACAACAATAAAACCTAACATCTACATCTACCTAAGTTCTAACCCCATCTCAAAACCAACATCACGATCAACACAACATAAAACCTGTTGATGCATAATCTGGCGCGGGCTGTTCAACGATTCTCCTTGGGCCGTTAGTCGTCTTCTCAAGCCCTAAGTAGACCTGTACAACAAAGAGAACCCGTTAGGAGTGGACCCGAGGCCGTAGCCCCGGGATCCACCTCCGACGGTCAAGTTAGTATGTGATGCGCGGAGCATATTAGAATTATTAGGTTTAGGATAACCTGATATGAGATGTGGTGAATGGAACCCCAACCCTATATTTATAGGCATGGATTAGGGTTAACGCATAGTGTGGGCTGTTGGCTACCCGGGCCTGACCCATTCCTGGCCCAGTCCGGACCATACATCCACAAAGCGCGTAAAGTGGGCCGCTGGCTACCCGGGCCTGACCCATTCCTGGCCCAGTCCGGACCATACGTCCACAAGCCCCCGAGTTTAGTATGACATAGCGCATGGCTATGTTATGCTAAACTTAAGTTCTATTCATGGCTGCGTAGGCACAATCAACCAAGATGGCATGGCCCATGCGTGCGCATGGGATGGACCATACTGCGCAGCCCACATGCGACAGTGCGCACTGGGATTGCAATTGTGATTGTTTCACAATTGTGAAGGTGTCCGTGGTGAAGGTGGATTCCTCATGTTGTATCCTGGGTAAGGGCGTACCTTTTGTACCAGTAGCGATGCAACATGGTGCGACAGAAGACGTACTTCTGTGGCAGAAGTGCGCGTTGTCCGCGACAAGAATGTGCGTTGTTGCGACAAAGGTGCGCGCTATGCGCGCTGTGCGCGAACATTACATTCATCTTTACAACCGACAGAGAACGTCTCCCCTGCGGTAATATGGTGCGAATATTTAAATTCGTCTTTGTACCGGGCCTGCAGTACCTCTTACGTACGATCTGCTTCCAATTATGCCTGCGTGACTTGTACGGAAACAGTGGTATTATATACCCTGGTAGCCCCCCAAGTTTGATGGTGCTACTCGTGTAGGAGTATTAAACTTAAGTATCCTGAAAAACACTTAATGCAAATATTAAAAGTATATGCCGCGATTCGCAGCATATAAAACTTAATAAAGTAAAAGATAAGCGCATAGCAAAAATATAGCACATAGCATATAATAAATATATAAAAGAAGTAGTAGTGCGAATTACACCTAACGTGAGGTTTTATGTACTACGTAAAAGAAGGTAGCGCGTAGCTAATAAATAAAAGGAATGCGCGCATGGCGATTGATTGATTTTTTTTATTATTATTATTTATTAAAGAATGGCGCGGATGGATGTACCATGACCGCGACTAATAATCTCTGTTGCACGCACAGACGCAGATAGATTTATCATGACCGCATAGACTCTAACGTTTTGTGGATAATCGCAGTTGACCACGGCTTTCGTCCAGTGCCTGTATGTAACAGTGCAGTGCGCTCATGGCGATTGACTAGCATCGTGGTGCCTGTACATGACAGTGCGCGCATGGCGCCAATCTGCGAAGATTTCCGAACGCATGGACTAACGCGGGTAGATTTATCGCCACTGTGCTGTTTCGCGGCTAAAAGATAAAATATGTCCGATCGTGCGGATTTAATGCGCTCGTAGCGATAAATAAAATCATATTTATCAAGGTTAAAGATTTATGTAAAATCTTTTGAATTTTTAAAAGATATCAAATCTTGTCGATTTTAAAAGATACGTACCAAAAAGATATGTACAAGAATATCGGATATAACTTTCCGAATTTAAAAAAAAAATATTGCGAGATTTACTTGCGTACGAGGATAACAAAGGTCAGCCGTATATATCAAGTTTAAATCTTTAAAAGATATTAGTCTCTGTTATATATATGAAAGTATCATATGAAAGTATCACATTGATCTTACGCATATTTACGTATTTATTAATAGATACGTGAGCAGCAGATTGCATATTGAATTTAGTCAAAGATATCAATTTTGTTCAATGCGCATACAGATAGAATCTGAGTATCATAACAGCGACAGCTAATTAAAAGTTACCGCATAGTTATATCGATGCGACGATGGTCGCGTTCTAGTCCGGTGAGAGCACGACACTTTTCGTAGCCATGTCCCACGGATGGCGCCACTTGTTGATGCATAATCTGGCGCGGGTTGTTCAACGATTCTCCTTGGGCCGTTAGTCGTCTTCTCAAGCCCTAAGTAGACCTGTACAACAAAGAGAACCCGTTAGGAGTGGACCCGAGGCCGTAGCCCCGGGATCCACCTCCGACGGTCAAGTTAGTATGTGATGCGCGGAGCATATTAGAATTATTAGGTTTAGGATAACCTGATATGAGATGTGGTGAATGGAACCCCAACCATATATTTATAGGCATGGATTAGGGTTAACGCATAGTGTGGGCTGTTGGCTACCCGGGCCTGACCCATTCCTGGCCCAGTCCGGACCATACATCCACAAAGCGCGTAAAGTGGGCCGCTGGCTACCCGGGCCTGACCCATTCCTGGCCCAGTCCGGACCATACGTCCACAAAACCTTAGAGAGAATTTTCGTTTGATATTCAAAAAAAGGGTATGATTTTCTTGCAAACAAAGATTGTTGGTTATGTTCGGTTATCAAGATAAGAAAGAAAGGAAGAGTATGTGATATTTGTGTGGCTGCAAATCATGGTTGCGTATTTTTGTGAGGGAAATTAGGGCAGAAATGAGGTAATCTAGGTTTTGTAAATGTATTTATAAGTCATAACATTTGGATTATATACCGGTTTTGTTGTTAATTGGGCTGGCCAAATGATACCACAAATTGTTTGATAGTTTTATTATGGGCCTTAATAGATATTGATGATTAAAGTTTGTTTAGGCTGAAAATGGGTTTAGACTTTGATGATTAAAGTTTGTTTAGGCTGAAAATGGGTTTAGACTAATCACTAATTGAGCTGTATATTATTTGTATGGTATAGTTGATTTTGGGTTAATTTTGATATTTGGTTCATGTGAATAGTGTATATTAAAAATGAAAATGTAGGGGATATATATAGTGTAAAAAAGATGGATTTTTTTGAAATAAAAATATAAATGTTGGTCGCCTTACTATGCCTAAAAGGTCGTATGTAGGTCATAAAATTTAAAGGTGATTGTGCTAAAGGAAAGAATCAGTAGCTTCGGTTAACAGTAAAAGAAATTATACTACTGCTTTTTTATTTTTGTATGAGTCCTAATACCGTCTTCAACGATATATGGGGAGGTTGAGATATAGACAGCCTTACCCCTACCTAAGGTAGAGAGGCTGCTTCCAGTTTTATCTAAGATAGGAAAGGACCTCCGGCGCTGCATAACATCACATTAACAGAAAATATAGGCACAGGATACCCGCCGCGGCATCGCGCGGGTACCCTGCTAGTATATATATAATTGGTTAATGTAATTTGTTTGGTGTCTATAAAGTTTTGTGAGCTAATTTTTAATATGATAATTGGTTAATGGTTATATTTTGAAGTTTAAGTAATTAAATTAAATAGATAAGAAATAATATTATATTTTTGGTTGAGTTGTTGATAAATGGTAAAAAAAAGTTGAGATTGGTTGTATGTATATGTTGTATAGGTAGAGGAGTAAGAAAAATAATATTTTATAGGAGATTGGGTTGGAGGGGGTTGTGAATAAAGATAGTCTTATACAAATTTCATTTGTTTAAATAACTTAGTAGTCTTTAATCTCGTGTATACATGGGGCTGTTAATATGATTTTTGTATAAAATTATGTGAAATTACATCAACAATAACAACAGTATTCAATCCCGTCAGAGCAAGGTTTGGTAGAGGTTGAATGTAGACAGATTATATCTCTATCTTAGGAAATATCCGAGGGTGTTGAGACTACTTCTAGGAAGACCTATGACAAGTGTACGTATGATGGTGAGAGTGCATAAATATGAGGAAGTGTGGGTGTGTGAAATTATACCGATGGATAAACTATGTAAACATACAATAAATACTGTCATAAAACTTTAAAATAATAACGACATATAAGCAAACATAAGTGAGAGCTATAAAACATAAAGCACATAAGACTTATTGCACGTGGTACCTACAATATGATCAAAAATATATTTGTGTGTATATTTTATACTTATATAGTTATAATACACGTGCATGTGCGGGATTTTACATAATATTTTATTATATTAATATCGGTTAATAATTTATATAAATTTTTGTTGGATGAAGAATATAACTTTCTTTAACTGATGTTCAAATTTAACAATTGATATCATGTCCTAGACATTATACGTGTTTAATAGCACGTAACGACCATTGAAAAAATATTTTTTTTATATAATTATTTAAACTTTAAAGAGGAGTTACATGTGTTTTTGCTATATGTAAAATCTCGTATTTGTAACTTGTAGGCTCGTGCATTCATTTTGATATTTATACTTTTGTTAATAATAATTTTACACGTGTATAACGTACAGACCAGTGTACGCGCGGGTTAAATTTATAAAGAGGAATAACACAAGTCCTTATTAAACGGGGATAGTTAAAAAGTACTTTTCTGAAGATCCTTACTTAATCTCATAGAAATAACATGAGTCGTTCGTATATATATATATATATATATATATATATATATATATATATATATATATATATATATATATATATATATAGGGAAGGGATCCAATAAGAAGAATAATTAAAATAAGAATGGTAAGAAGTAATTCTAGCAACACATTTTAATGTAGGAGAGAAAATTTGAATGAAGATGCATCCATTTTTGTAGGTGCATCTAGAATGTGTGGTTGTGGTTACTTCCTATCCTTCCTATTTTTATTATTCTTCTTATTTGATCCTAACTCTCTCTCTCTCTCTCTCTCTATATATATATATATATATATATATATATATATATATATATATATATATATATATATATATATTCATTTATATATCACAGTAACTCGTGCTTTTTTAATATTATAATTCCATGCATATAATTTAATTTAATATATAATGATAATAGTATTATAAATAACACCAAAGTATATGTTGTGTTTTTACAGAAAAGCATAAAATTTAAGGGGTACTTACTAAATTTGTAAATTTATTAAATATATATATATATATATATATATATATATATATATATATATATATATATATATATATATATATATATATATATATATATATATATATATATATATATATATATATATATATATATTGCAAGTGTTAATATGCAAAAAAATCGTGTACCGTACAAGGTGATCGCAGCATGGATGATTCAATTGAATGCCCTCAATTATGGGTTTAGGAACACAAAGGGGTTGCAGTTTTGCATCCTCAAACACTGGTTATGGAACACGAAAAAGGTTGCACATTTACAACCTCAAGGAATGCAATAGTCCCTTAATATTTGTAAGTTACACGAATAATATAACTATAAATAACACCTTTTGTGGACATCAACATCCATATTGTGGTGTCCTCGGCATGCTTGTATCTCTACTCAACACTACAACAAAATCCACTTAACTAACCTAAACCCATCTCAACTTACAACCACGACTCGAACATAAATCAAAAACAAAAGATCTCAGCTTTTGTTCAACTCATGTACCAATCTTTAAAAAGATCTTAAGTTTGAACTTTAAAACCATCATAGATCTTTAATCTGAAACGCGAATGATTAAATCAAGATCTCAGATTTGATTTCACCTTAATTATAAATCTTTATGGATTTTTTATTCTTCATAGATCTTTTCGAAGCAAAGCTTCTTATTTAATATCCAAACACATCAAGAAAGAGCTAAAACAACCATGTTTTAGTCTTTATTTCTTTCGGTTTGAACATGAAACGAATACGACATATACCTACCTGAGATCTTATAACAGATCTTGAAGCTGTGTCTTTGTAGATGTGTTGAACTGAAACAACCAAACAAGTTTTTGTGTTTGTGATTCGTCTTTGTGTGAAACCACGGGGAGATAAAGGTAGAAGATTTGATTTCATATGATTTGGATTATGATATAAGAAAGATGCGTTTAGATTGGTGATTGGTGTGTATCTTTGACTGCGTCTGATGTGAGGAGTGGTAGGGGCGGATGTGTATAAGATTAGGATTACAAATGGAGTACAATTAGGGTAATGTTATCTCATATTATATCACATTATGTGTTTATGGATGGACCGACCTGGGGGTTAGTTGGGTTTGGTTTGGTTGGGCCGAGTTATTGAAACCACATAAAATGTGAGCTGAACTTTACTAATAGCACCATGGTTGTGTTTGGGCTTTTGTTTTGGTGACCTAAATTCAATTTCGGCTGTGTATAAAGATATAAGATGTAACACCCTGCCTTATAGACCACAATATTGTCCGCTTTACCCTTAGACTTACGACTTTGCTTTTGTGACCCTCATGTAAGGACTTCCCAGGAGGTCAACCATGCCAGTACTACTCTCACACGAGCACGCTTAAACGTATGGACAATTAACCGTTAAACCACAAAACTCATTGTTGTTCTATAAGGCGAATGTTAACTTATGTCCCAACTTACGACTTTGCTTTTGTGACCCTCATGTAAAGACTTCCCATGAGGTCAACCAAGCCAGTACTACTCTCACACGAGCACGCTTAACCGTATGGACGATTAACCGTTAAACCACAAAACTCATTGTTGTTCTATAAGGCGAATTTTAACTTATGTCCCAACATTTCTCCAAGTCATGCCCGATGTGTGATTTGCCTAGTGTATTACATTCACCCCCCTCCCCCCCCCCCCTTTGGGAATCCCGTCCCAGGATTCAGTTGGGCAAGTTTGACTAGTACATTATGTATGTTTTACCAGTACATTTCATTTTCAACTACTTATCGAATTTTACCTTTAACGACGTAAAAGTATCCCTTATTTAAATACTAATTCATAAACACATCACAAACATAATTAAAAATATATAAAAACACACGAATCATTAATAGCGAAAGATAAACCAAAAAGCGAAAGCTTGGCAGCAGGGGGAGGCGGTTGAGGAAACGGAAGGAGCTCAAATCTCTCAACAAAAGCACCGTAAACTTCTTTAACCGCGTCTTTCAACAACCGTCTCCGTCGTCTCTCCGCCGTCACGAACAAGATTCCGGCGACGCTTACGCCGATCACGATCCATATCTTGGGATTCGATACGTTCATTTTCAGTTTTGATAACGACATCGTTTTGGTGGGTGGTTGGTTGGTGATGATGAGTTAGGGTTTAGGGTTTAATGAAATAAGAGGGGGTTTTAGGTGGTGGTGGTATCGTGTAGCACACGAAGGGGCATGTGGTCAAGTTGAGTTTTTTTCTTTTGGTATATGATTTTTGATTAAAGGAAAAACATTTAACAACTTTTTTATATTTTTGTTATTTGTTATACCAAACATTTTTAGGAGATTTATTGTATAGTTTTATTTGAAATGGGATCTTATACTAATTTAATTTGTTTTAATAACTTAATTTGTAGAAAGGCTTCGCAAAATTTTAGAGGTAACAAAATAGTCGGGTCATGGGTCTAAATGGGTCTTATAAAAGTGAGTTCAGTTTGGGTCAGGTTGACCCGATTATTTTCAAAAAAATGTATCTCTTTTTTATTTTGAATAAAATATAAAAAAAGCAAAAAAATATATATAAATTTTTTTTCACTCGCAAGACCTGTTGGGTAATTGTTATATTCAAATAATCGATTAGACCTGTCTATAATATTTAATGAGACCAAATTATAGCCATCTCATAATAGATATTTACCTAACTTAACCCATGAGTAACCAATAATTCTAACTTGACCCATGATTAACCAATGACTCATCCCACAATATGGTTTTTGATGATTTTAGTAGCTTTGTAACCCAATTTTGTTTTCTAGCATTTTTCAATAATAGATTTGAGTTTGATATGAAAATATCAAATTGAAAAAAAAAAATCCCTTTTTTTTCTCCCCCTCCCCCTCCCCCTAACAATCTTTCCCGCAAAAGTGTAACCATTTTCAATATTGGTGCAATGGAGATTGAGGAAAAGCTGGGCGTGCAGGGGAATGATAGTGTGAATAGGAAGAGAAAATGTGTACCGAATAATATGGGAAGAATGGCCTAGCAAGAAATGTAAGTCATTTTGAAATTTGTCTGAATGTGAATAGTAGTAGTGTTACTAAAGTAAATAGTAGTACATATGCAATAAAAACAAAACAAAAATGATGATATAAGTGGGGAGAATGTTGCCAAAAAGGTAGAAAATTCTTATGTTAGTGTTGTTAATAATAATATACTTAATAAGAATCTCTGTTATGTGCCAAATCTAAGGATGGACATGAGGTTGTGATATTTTAAGAAGATCTTGTGAATGAGAGGAGTAAAAAATGGGAACTTATTGTTTTGTGGTTACTTTGTTGGTTATAAGATGCATCAAGCTCTGAGTTGTAATTTAAGAAGAATGTAGGGCAAATATAGTTTCAATGATATGTTTTCTAACAATAATGATGTCTTGTTTTTCAAGTTTAAACATGAAAGGCTTGAATTAAGTGTTAGATCAGAGTCCACGGATGGTGAATGGTAAGCCTTAATAGTTCAAGAATAGAGCCCAATTGTGAATGTGGAGAAGGTTGATCCCTATAAAATCCCTGCTTGGATTAAGATGCTTAATGTCCCTTTAAAAGCATGGAGTTTAAAAGTGATTAGTACTATTGCCATTAGGTTGGGCAGTCCATTAGTGACGGATAATATGACTGCAAATATGTGTCACAATAGGATTGAAAGATGCTATAATGTTTTCCATGATATAATTGAAGTTCGATACACTAATGGAGATAAAATTTTTAAGAAGACTAAATTTGTTACATACTATGCTTTGAAACCTCTTATTTGTTCTCATTGTAAGGTGTTTTGACGTAGTTTTGAATTGTGTGAGTGCATAGTTAATAAAGATCAATTTCAGATAGTAAAATAAGTTATCTACCCATGCGTTTGGTTAAACTTTCGAATTATCTCAATATAACCACCTCGCGAATATAGCCTAATAACAATATGTGGTGACAAATTTTTTTTAATGAGTTTAAAATTACACTCGAAAGGCTTGTAGCCAAGCGAGTACTCGTTAGATGGTCCTAATTAAGTGGTTACAGATTCAAGCTAGACAATCTCATCAAATAGTTGCATTGCCTAAGTTTAAAATGATCTTAGGGGATGTTTGGATACGATGGAATGGAAAGAAAAAAGATGGAATAGGGATGCTTCTCATATTTGTTTGAGTCTGAGAATGGAAATAAAGAATGAAAAATTGATTCTCATTCCACCCTTTTAATTATCTTAAAAAAGCAGAGAAACATATAGAATGGATGATTACACGAAGAGCCTTTTTGTGTTCTTTCAAAGTGAGAATCAGGTTACGAAATTGAAAAATTACCATATAAATAGACTTTTCCATGTGCAATGCACGTGCTTTAAAAAACCAAAGCATTATTAAAACCCTAACCCCCAATTCTGTCTGCTACTTCCTCTTTTCCATTAATGAAATCTGTATTTTCTTAATCAATGATCTGCAACTTGTCTTCGTGGCAATTGATTGCTTCTTTTTTGTTGATACCAGTTTCTCTCTCGGTTTTGCATCTCAACGGAGTCACTGCTACTCATACTTCTCATGTGTTTATCTTTATCCCAATGGGTATTAGTATGAAATTGTTCATTCACCATCATAGGCAAAACTTTTTTTGATGGCGTATCAATCCATCCAAGTTTATTTTCTAATCACTTGATTGCATTACTAAACAATAGTTTTTTAATTGTTACAATTGCTTTATTTGATCAATTTAATCTTAAATTCATGATAATGGCCTTTGTTACACTGAATTGTTCCTGCTAAATCTTCCACAAGAATTGCAAATCGTCAAGTGACTTGAATGACGACTTTTAAATAATATAGGTATGTAAATATATAATGAGAAAAACCCGAGAAAGTGATTACATAATTATCAGTAATTGACAAAGATCAAATTACTCATGAAGTAAATAAACTTTTATTCCATTGCTATAATATAGCCTCACAAGAGAACAAAGTTTTCATAAATATACTTCTCGTATTAGCGGGATGCATGACCTGGCGTTTTGCAAAAAAGACTCGTATAATCCATTGTTTTGTTTATAACTTATTATATTATTTGTTCTCAGTTTATAATTAAATTGGTTTTTGTAAAAGTAAAAAAATGATCAAGATTTTATCTCTTTTTATTCGGTGTTCATAACAAACAAAAGAATCAATTCTCAAACACATGTCACCACTTCATTTTTTTTTCATAACAAACAGCGAAATCTTTTCACTTTTTTCATAGTCGTTCTCATTCTCTGCAATTCCATTCTCTGTTTCAATTCCTTTCCATACGATTCAGTCATACAAAACATGCCCTTAATTGTTATTATCAAATCAATCCATCATTTACATGAAAAAACATAAAACAAATCACTTAAATCGACCATTTACATACTTATTTTACCAAAATGAACTCTTTTATAATGATTTACCAAAATGAACTAAAGTTGTCACCATCATGACAGTGTGTGTGACTTTATGAGTATGTGAAGTTTTGGTGGGCCCATTATTCCGAGCAGAAACACCACACAAAAACACCTATTTTCATAGCATTAAACATGCCAATAGCAATATATTTTTAAAAGTAATAGAAAACTTTCAGAATAAGTTTTACTAAATTCAAACCATTGTTGAAACTACAACTTATAACTTATGCATTAAATGTTATACATGTTATATAGAAATAGTATTTTTAAGTTTGTAATTAGTAATTATAATATTTGATAAATTTCAAAATAAATTTTACTAAATCCAAACCATTATTTAAACTACAACTTATAACTTGTGCGTATTCTAGTTGTTGTGTATTATGAGGTTGGTTTTAGTTTGATTACAACACAAATTGGTCATCCTATCATGCTTGATTCTTACATGAGTATGATGTGTCTTAAGTCGTGGGGTCGTAATTCCTATGCTAGGCCCTTTGTCTAAGTGTCGTTAAAGGAAGCTTTACTTGATTCTATTGTGGTTGCTATCCCCTACCCGAATGGATCGGGTCATTCATTGGAAAAAATTGATATTGAATATGAGTGGAAGTCGCCATGATGTGATACTTGTAAAGTTTTTTATCACAATGATGATGGATGTCCTGAGAGAGTGAAATCGGTTGAGAAACCGGCGGTGAATGAGGAAGGGTTTATTGAAGCTAATAGGAAGAAAGGTAAGGGAAAGGAACCTGTTAACCGACAATTGAGGGATTTAGACCGATTTGTAAACCAAATAATGGTGGGGTCTCGTCTTCAAAACCGAATGTTGATCCTAATGCAGGTTCACCAACGGTTAATGTTGGTTCTCCTTCTTGTAACGAACCTACTACTGGTCCTATTAGTAGTACGGCTCCTCCTCATGATGTTCAAGGTAAAAATAAGAATTGGGTGGATGATATCAACCTTTTTTATTTGAAGAACAGTTTTGATGTGCTTACGGAGCAAGATTCAGTTTTGGAACCTGTGATTGGCACTACGTGTCCTAAAGATATCCCTAGTTCTTCTACAGCTCCTTCTCCATCAACTATGAAGAGCACTCCTAATCCGGTGGCTGACGGTAAAAGGAAGGGAAACCCATTTTCTAAGGTGGGTGAAGTGGTTGATTCTAATAGTGATGATGATGAGGTGTTTGAGCCAAATGATCCTATGAAAAGTTACCTTTCATCAACAGGTGGAGATAACGAGCGTAAAGAATATCTTTCTGATGATTATGCGGCTCAGGTTTATGACTTACCAGGGCAATTTGATGAGTTTTACGATCAGTTTGATATCAAGCTACAAGGCCGTGCGAGGAAGTAATTTTTTATTTTGTTAGTTTATTAGTTTGGTATGTTTTTTATGTTGGTTATTGGTTGTTTTAGTTTTTGGTAGCTAGTTGCTCGTTTATGGCATGTCATAAATGTTGTAGAGGTTATTTAAGCGGTTGCTTGAGGTTAATATGATATTTCAGTCACATTCCATTGTTCTTTAAACGGGTTTTTGGAATTATATATTTTACCATAGTGAAAAATCCCTTTTACCATAACTTATAACTTGTGCCTTAAATGTTATACATTTTATACGAAAATAGTATTTTTAATGCTGTAATTAGTAATTTTCATATTTGATAGCTTAGTACATGGGTCACTTGTTACATATTAGATCACTTACATTTAGGTTGCGCTAGTACCATTTTTAAGTACAGTTTAACTTTCAGGTCGCTCTAGTACACATCGCCTAGTACATGTTAGGTCGCGTGAATACATTAATGTCGCCCTAAGAGATCGTAATGACAAAAGTTCATTTTAGAAAATAAAATGGGCGATGTTCAATTTGTAAAAGTACTAACATAAATGAGTTGATTTAAAAAATGGCTCGAAGACATATCTCTTAACCCGAACATATTTTGACACACGGTCAAAGTTAAAACAAAACCCCACCTTAAATTTTGTCGGTGGACCAAAGGCATAAACAAAAGCAAAGTAAAGGGACTTTCTCGTAACTCCTCCAAACCTAATAAAATAATGAAAAATAATAATAAATCTCCAACGGTCGAAAAATGAATAACGTAAAAGCCTCGTCACTGTCTTCTCTTCATTAAAAAAATTTTCAGGTGTTACTCACAATAGCATCACATCTTTCATTCTCTCTACCATTTTTAACATTGTTAATTTATTATACATGGATGTTGCTGTGATTGATTGGAAGGATTCCAAGTTCGAAAAAGATGTTTTGTATGAAGATATTAACGCTCCTCAATGGATTGATTTCTCGCAAGATGTTCCGCCTGTTGACGATGAAGCTTGGTTTTGTCGCCCTGGTAAGTAGTTGTTCTTATACGCTCGAGTTATGTTTTGTTTTGTTTTTTTAATCTTAATTAGTACTTTTTTGGTAACCATGGTTTCCGACCTTTTAAGCTGACTAATCACGAGGTTTGAACCCACCGCCATACGGTTTGGATTTTATGTGATTTTGAAGGGATGATCTTCTATTTAACTGATTTCGGTTGTATTTTGTATAATTGTGGTTGGTTGATGACAGATTGTAATCATCCGAAGACGGTTGAGGATTTCTACAGACAAAGGACTCCTGATTCCTCAAAGGTATTTTTTATATGGTTTTCGTTTAATGTGCTGTTTTTGTTAATCGTTTTTTGTAGATCTATTCATGTGTGATTTGATAGAAAATGTCATGAAAACTGAGATAAGGGGGTTTTGGGGATTGATTTACTAAGTGCTTAGTTACTAAAACCGATACAAAGTTTTGAGCGTTTAGTTGAATACATGTTTACTTAGAGTAGATAAGTACTAAAATTCTGCTTGTTTTTTTTAAGGAAGGCAGTATAGAATAAGCAATCCCAAACACCCTTGCAATTTTTTTCATCAAAACCTAAGAATCATAATCTTTGTATAGTGTTAGAATATAATTAGTACATGCCTTAGATTTGACTATAAGGGGTTGAACAATCATAGTAATCATTTCTCTTTCTATGCAGCTTCAAAGATCGGCTACTGTTTCCGAGATACCTAAATGTGGTGATCGAAATTGGAGGTAAATTTATAAAACTGTTGACATTAAACTCACAAATTATGATTTAATGTATGTAGTTTAGTTTCTGAATCGATTTTATATTTCTATTCCATAGAGATGCACCATTGAAGAAAAGAGGTTTCCCGTTAAACAAAGACACGAAAAATAGTAAACGTGTGGACGATAGCGAGAATGACAATCCTAATTTCTCAACTCCACCTAATTACAAAGCTAAATCAATTAAAGAAATGTTCAAGTCAAGTTCCGAGAAGAACCAGAACAGCTTAGAAGACGTTTTGTTACAAAAGGAGGAAACGCCGAGGCTGCTGAAAAGCACATTGTCAGCACGTAATTTATTTGCAGGAAGAGACATATTGGGTCAAGTGACTGAGTTTTGCAATGAGTTGAAGCGATTGGCAACCAGGACCAAGGACAATGACGTGAAAGATGTTGCCCAGAAACAGGAAACTGGAGTGTTGCAGGAGAGTAAGAATGAGAGGATGCCGTTATTAGAGGTAAAGAAAGAAAAATATGAAGAGATTGAGAAGCAAAGTAATGTCACCGAGAAGCTTATAAAGAAAAAGTAAGTTAATAATTTCTTTGAATTTGAACCTATGGGTGTTTGATATTCTTATTTGAACTAAAATTTGATTATTGTGAATTACTAGTATAGTCAGACTAATAAGTAATAAACAAAATTTTCCATAAATTCAAACATATGAGTATCTTGATTTCACAACGTGTTTAGATCATAACCAGTTATCTGATTTTCACGTGATCACTTTCAAAACACACTTCAAACACCACCATAAACTCAGAAGCCTAGTTTGTGTAATCAGATCCTGATGGACATATCCATGTAAATTTGTGTATGCTTCATTTTTATATATCTTGCTTTTGAGTTCATGAACTGTGAATTCATTCGCCTAATTTATGCACCCATGCAGATTAAACTGTGATCCAGAGAACACTCCAACGGCATTAAATATGAAAAATATAAGAAGCAAAGATGAAAAAAGAGTGTTGCAGATCCGAACTAATCCTCCATCGCCTCAATGCTTTTCGGCTAATAATGGAACAACCAAAGCAACACCACCACCTAAGCCTTTCCGTCTTAGACCTCAGGTATTTTTAATAATCAGTGACTAATTTCTTCACTTCTATAACAAAAGTGGTACACAAAATGGGATTCTAAAGTACGAAATCATGGTGCATAACTAGCGTTGAATTGTTAAGTTAGAAATAACTAAACCGTGTAGTGACTGATTTGTTTAATAGTGTCTATGGTGATTGATTATAGGAGAGAGTAACATTTCAAGAGATAGAAGGTAGCAGCAGCAAGGAGGCCAAGAAGGAAGTCAAAGTCAATACTACAAGTCAAACTGCTAGTCCCCTTATAACACAAAATGAATCAAAAGGATTGGATGTCTTCTGGTTATTTAAGCCCTGCACACTTTCTAGCTAAATGTTTTAAAAAGAATATTTATTTGTTAATCTTTTTTCACTTTTGTTATGATTTATTTATTCTTTTTTCAAGGAAACAAAGCATTGTAATCTTGGGACTATTATTTGTTACCTTCAAGAACCCATGGTGGGTCAATAAAGATATTCATTTTACATAGTAGTAATTGAAATGTATCCGGTCACTTGTTAAGTAAAAGGGACAATATTATACCCATTCATGCGCATTGTTTGATATTCTCATTTCAGCTATAAATTTTAATCCTTGAGTACCAACTGTTTTGTTCCTTCAAGAACATATGATTGAGGAACTCTCTTCCAATTGTGTACCATATGAATTTAAAATTCTGTTCATAAAAGTCCTTGGCTAGAAAGATTCAGTATTATGTAAGATAACAAAAGATAGTTGTGCATTGTTGTGTTGTGTTTTTATCTCGCTGACATGGTTAGAAATGAAAATGTAGAATCTGGGTCATAAGATTAGTATATTATCTAGCTTAAAAGAGACATTGATGGTTTTATGAACCAGAAAAATGCCAATTGGTTCATTGGTAAAATGGGAGTGCTGATAGGTACGGTAACAGGTCGAAATTGACTTAAGCGCGTGTCAGAACACATTGGGCCTGGTTGAACTAGTAACGGGTTAAACAGTTAATTATCATCTTGGGTCGTGTAGAAGTGTAGAACTAACCCACTAACTCACATTTCAGTAGTTTTGAACTGTTTTTTAAATTTAAAATAACCATGTTACCTTGTTAATAAAACAATGCACCTAGTTTTATTGTGCTAAATACAGTTTGAGCGACTTTCAACCTGCTTGACTTGTTTAACTCGTTACATGAGTCTCATCTTTGTTTCGATTCTTTATCTTAAACAAATTGGTTGCAAATCAATCTCATTTCTAAGGCAGATAAGTTGACGTTGAGCTAAGATCTCTTCTTGAATGTCTATGAGAACAAGACTCAAAACAATAATGTCGTTGTCTATGAGAACAAGACTCCTCAACAGTTTTGAATGCCCATTGGTGTCCGGAAACTTGTTACTCGAATGGTGAAATAACATCAAAGAATCGAAGATGTAGCACAAAGGTGTTTTTTTATGTTATATGCCCTACTTATCAAGAAAATTTGAATGGTTAATGGTAAAACATTGAAAAAAACATGTTATAATGTTTATTCGGTCTAACAAAGTTAAAGAAAAAAAAAAAAATCAGCAATTATAAAGTTGAGTTATGATATTTAGGCCTATATAATAGACCTACAAATAAGCCTACACCATTCATATTTTAACAAGTTTCAAACACTTTTTCTCTCTCTTCATATTAACTAATCAAATTTTCAATTTCACCAATAATAGTTGTAGGTCTATTTTTATACAAATTATTTAGGTCTACGAATCATTTTTCTATAAAGTTTACTGGTTTAGAATTGAAGAATGATACTTAAACATAGTAAAACTAAGTTTGTAAAATAGACATCTACTTTTGTTAGCGGTCCGATTTGTTAATTTTTGAACCTTTTGCTTTGATATACTTAAATTTGGTGGGCAAAAATAATTACATTTTATCATTTTCGGTCGATAAGTAAAATGTTTAATGTTACATAAGCTATACTAAAATATTGACGTGTTTTGTTGATGTGATTAGGAAAAGTGACAAAAAGAAGAAATTGCTATAACATAAGGGTGCGTTTAGTCGTAAAAAGATAGACGAATTTTCTTGAAAAATTTCACGGAAAACTTAATGACTAAAAATTCTTGTTTAGATCCAATAATTTTCAAAAACCGTTTTAAAAATAGAAAAGTGGCTTTTCAACATAAATAACTAATGTTTAGATAAGTGTTATTTAAAATTTTCTATTATTAGTATTATTATTATTTTTTTCATTTTTCTATATTTTGCTTTGTACTTTTCTCTTTTCCAAAAAGTTACAGCTAAACATATTTTTCAAAATTTCAACATTTTTCAGGAGATAAAAAAACCGTTCGCTTAAAAAAAAAAAAAAAAAAAAATCAAGATAGAAACATAATGAAATTTATTTACAACTAAACGCACCCTAAAATTTTCTCATTATTGTTACTTTGTTAGTACGCCAAGCAAGACACGTTATTATTTGAGTATAACTTTTGTTATGTTTGATAATTTGACTGATTATATAAATAAAGAGTTACAAGATTTAAAGAACTATTACCCTTTTAACAAAGGTTTTCAAGATCGGGATCCTACCATGAATCATTTTTATCTTTGCAAGATCGTGATCATAAGATCGGATCAGGATATTAAAATCCTACTCTAATGTTATTTCTTAATAGTTTTTGTAATATTGTACAAATCTACAAATTATTATACATTATAAATACAAAATACTATTAATGAGCCGCCCGTTAAAGTAAATGGAGGTTTATTATTCGATGTTGAGCTGCTAGATCGGGTTTTTAAAGCACCTATCACTACTGTCAAAAGCATTCCTCATAATTGTCGCTATGCTTTTAATCAGGCGTTGAAAACTACTCTCTATAGGGTGGTGGCCAAGCCGGGGTCTATTGATGAATGGGTCAGGTTGCTACTCTTCCCTCGTTGTACCTTACAAGTGTTTAAGCCCAGGAATAGGCAAGAAAGCAGGTCAGGGAATAGAAAGAATTTGCAAAGTCGTTCTATTCTGAATGCATTGGCTACTTGGGGGGATGAGGGTGGTATCACCTCTTTGGTCGAATCGGTGTTAAACTTTCCTGGTGTGGGTCCCTTGGGCCATGAGGGAAGTGATAAGCAAGAGGAAATATCTCAAAGTAGTACTACAATCAAGCAGTGTCTGCGTAAGGTGGCAGATGGGCATTTTACATCTGCTATGAAGGTATTGTGCTCCTCTGGTGTTGCTCCGTACAATGCAGACACTATAGATGCTTTGAAGGCTAAACACCCCTACAAGGCGCCTCCGTCTTTGCCAGATGCTCTGTTTTCTGAGCCTCCCCTGGTAGCTGAGGTTGATTGTGTCCTTGCATGTGTTAAATCATTCCCCAAAGGAACTTCTTGCGGGAGAGATGGCTTGAGAGCGCAACACATCCTGGATGCTCTATGTGGTGAGGGTTCAGCTGTAGCTACCAATCTCTTAAGGGCTATCACTGCAGTGGTTAATCTTTGGTTAGGAGGAAGATGTCCTAAGAGTTTGGCAGAGTTTGTCGCATCCGTTCCTCTTACACCGCTTCTTAAGCCAGACAACGGCATACGACCTATTGCAGTGGGTACTATTTGGAGATATCTTGTTTCTAAGGTGGCTATGAAAGGGGTCGGTAAGGAGATAGCAAAGTACCTTAATGATTATCAATTTGGGGTGGGCGTGTCTGGTGGTGCTGAAGCTATTTTACATAGTGTTAACAGGGTGCTAAGTGAGCGCCACTCGGATGGGTCTCTAGCTATGCTCACAGTTGACTTCTCTAATGCTTTTAATATGGTGGATAGATCAGCCTTACTTCATGAGGTAAGGTTGAGATGCCCCTCTATCTCTTTGTGGGTAGAGTTCTTATACGGGCAGGCAGCGAGGTTATATCTTGGAGACGCACATATTTGGTCCGCTACTGGGGTTCAACAAGGCGATCCTTTGGGACCGCTTTTATTCGCCCTGGTTTTGCACCCGCTCGTACATAAAATTAGAGACCGTTGTAAGCTTCTCCTCCAAGCATGGTATCTTGATGATGGACTGTCATTGGAGATTCAGACGAGGTTGCCAAAGTATTGGACATCATTCAGGTGGACGGTCCAGGTAGGGGTCTTGAGCTGAATATTAAGAAAACTGAGTTATTTTGGCCTTCATGTGATGGTAGGAAGCTTCGTCAAGGTTTATTCCCGGCTGACATTGGGAGGCCAAAAGTGGGGGTGAAGCTTCTTGGAGGGGCTGTAAGCAGAGATAGGGATTTTATTAGCGGGTTGGCCATGAGGAGAGTTGCTAATGCTGTTGAGTTGATGCGGCTTCTTCCACAGTTAAGGGACCCGCAGAGCGAGCTCCTTTTGCTTCGGTCATGTATGGGCATCGCCAAACTTTTTTTTGGCTTGAGGACGTGTCAACCTGTGTACACAGAGGAGGCGGCTTTGCTTTTTGACAAAGGGTTACGTGAGGCAATTGAAGAATTAGTGGTTTGTGGAGGTCCTTATTTTGGAGATTTCCAGTGGAGGCTCGCTTCCTTACCTATTCGGTTTGGTGGTCTGGGCTTGTATTCAGCGGTTGAGGCTTCCTCATATGCTTTTGTGGCCTCTAGGGCCCAATCTTGGGCACTCCAAGATCACATTTTACGTTCCAGTGGCTTGTGTGACATGGACCCTGACTATGCTTGTGCTTTGGCATGTCTTCGTATTACGTGTGACATTTCTAAAAATTTCATATCAATTATTTTAATGGTTTATTATTTAAATAATCTATTTTAATTTATTTGCTTCGTCGGAAGATATCCGCGTACGTTTAAATAAATTCTAGCGCGACTAGACTATGCTCAGTCTACGTTTTCTATGCACCATTGTTGTATTTCAATCCTATTTTAAAGTCACAATCCATTTTATTTCATTTTTACGTCCACTTTTATTTTTATCGCACGGTTTAATTTCGTGTTTCACGTTTTAACCTCAAATAAATCCTTCGATAATCTCATCACTCATCTATATTTCAAAAAAATTCATCATGAAAACTAGTTTTAATAATTTAAAAATTAAAATATTAATTTACCCGGTATTTTGGAAATTTATTTATTTCGTATCGTACGTCTAATTTAATTTTGACGGTTTTCATAAAAGTTAAACGACGATTAACCAAACACTCAATAATTTTACCCAACCTATTTTTATAATTTTTATAACTTTATTTTATCCCGGTTAACTCCGTTAAAATTTATTTTTAGTTAACCCGGTACCCGGTACACTTTAAAACTACAAATAACCACAAAATTATACAAAAGTCACCACATTTCTTACACACTCCAACCCCCCTCCTCTTTTTCAGCCCCCCCCCCCCCCCCCCCCCTTGATTTTCTCTTACAAAAACTACTTACTCACTCTATCTTCATAAATACTCATACTAACTCTTTATAATAATATATATACTAATAATACATTATTGAACTAGATATTTCTTCTCATTTATCAACTAGCCAAGAAAGTCATTTCATCTCTTTTCTCTCTTACTCACTCACGGCAAAACACAACAAAATGAAGGAAGGATCAAGATTTTATCAAGTAATTAAAACCTAGTTTACTTCTTGTTCTAGTTTTGAAATAAAAACTAGGAAGTATTAGGAACCTTGTTACCTTAAACCTCATCATTTCACTTGTAAGCTTCAAGTTATATTTTTCATATTTTTATACTTTCATTTATTCACTATCTTGATGTATTTGAACATTATATAAGTTATAATGCTTAGTTAAGCTTGGTACTTAAGTTAGAAAACCTTAAAACAAAAGAAAGGCTAAACTTGAAACTGTTTTATTTTTTATCCGTGTATAAAAGTATTAAACTGTACTAATCTATAGACAATGGACATAAAATAAAAATATGTACTTGTAGCCCTATGTCTTGTGGTCATTTTGACGGGTGTTTCGTCGAATAACTCCTTACGATGATTAAACTAAAAATGTTTTGGTGAAACATGTACTAATCTGAGTAACAGATTTAAAACGTGAAAAAGTCATTTTTTTTGTATTGAACCCTCTGTTACTCAAAGAATAAAAGTTGTAGAGGACATCTTAACTTAAACGTGGCCGAAAACGGGGAATAAATAGGGTTAGTAAAACTCTAGATATCGCACTTTTCGTGAGACCATAGAAAATTTGAAAGCTGAATGGATTGATAGTTTGGATAAATGGACTGTTTTACTAAGGTTATGTAATTTTTAGCTAAGTGGGACCAATAAATTTCGTTAGTACAGAAATAGACCTTTCCGGGGATATAAAGAACGAGACTTGAGGACTTACGGTTTGCAAATGGCGATTTTTCTAAACATAGACAAGTTATAAAAATTCCATCAGCACTAGTGATAAAAAGTATATAAGTGTTATACACTTTAAGGATTGGACCTTTTAAAACAATTTTGAACCACCTAGTATATTTTGAACCCTTAGGTCTAAAGTGAACCTTTTTGACCAAAAACTTGACCCATGGACTAATTTGAACCTTAGAGTTAAATTGAACCTTTACATCATAATTTAACCTAGGGTAAATGTAAGTTTCATACTTATATAACATACAAGGCATACTTTTGGATAATTTGTAAGTAAGCAACTAAATTTTTTTTTTATGTATCTAGGAGTATTGTACCAAGCTTAAGTAAGATCATAAATTGTATAATCAAAAGTACATCGATATCTATTTTCATAAACTAAGACAACGTATATTAATTAGGTTCATCGTAGAGCTTTTGCGGCTATTCTTCCGTTTGCTTGTTCATTGCTATTTTCCTTGCTCTCGGTGAGTTCATAGCCTCGCTTTTACTTACTTCAATTGTTTTATAAACCTCGCGAGGGGGATACATGCTAGTTTTTACAAACCGAATACAAGTATTAATTTTTGGTATGCTGGACCCGATTATATGATTATAGTGATTGAATGCTTCTTGCCAATTAAGTCCCCACCATGAAACCGTTAATTCCGTTGGAAACGCTATTATTATGGATATGCATATTAGGCTTAGCCGGCCTTGACTGGGTACGGTCACATAATCTTGAGAGTTTAGGGTAAACTGGCAATTTTTACCTCGGGGCACAAAATCATGGTTAAGGTTTCGGTTTCATAATTCTCAATACTATAAATCATTATTTCCCGACTTGTATTTGTTACATGTCAACTTATTTATGGGTGTATAACATCGTAGCCCATCGTATTTTAAACTGGATTATCTTGTATTCGAATGATTACTTATTAAACTCTATGGATTCACTCAACCTTTGTGTTGACTTTTTAGCATGTATTTTCTCAGGCATTATTTTGGCTAGCTGAGCATTGGGAGCAATCGGAGTCGCGTGGATATCAAACATTGAAGGACTTGTTTCTTCACATTTGATAATTATTTTCCTCAAATATGCAAATGAGTCATTTTTGAACTCTTGTAACTTAAGTTTCAAATATAAATTGTTGGGACCTTTGTACTCTGATTTATCAAATCGAATGTGACATTTTATTAAACGTGTCTTTTGAGGTCGTTTTATGTAACTTGTTTTTATGAATTATGAAGTGACACCAAAAATTGGTATTCCGCTGCGTTGTAAATTTTGGGGGTGTCACATTACGCTTCCGAACTTTGACTGCAACGGTTTCACTGATAAGGACACCGCCCCCATCAAAGCCCAACGTACTTTGGCGAGTGTTTTGTTCAGTAAAATTGTGCAAGGTATGGAAGTTCAATTTGACATGACCGATAGACAGAAAGCTGTTTTTGAATGCCTACGATCGCCACATGCTCAAGACTTTCTTACTGATGTTCCTATTGATGGTCTAGGCCAACACATGTCACCTGTGGAGTATCGTACGGTCCTTAAGTACCGCCTAATGATTCCTCTTTTTCCGAGTAATGAATCATGTCCGGTTTGTCGCAAAGCATGTTTGGACTCATTTGGTGAGCATGCCGTGCATTGTAGAGAGCTCCCCGGCTTTAAGTACAGACATGATATGGTTCGTGATGTCCTTTTCGATGTACTTAAGCGTGCTGGGGTCTCTGCAAAGAAAGAAGCACCCGTGAACTTCCTGACTGACCCCCGGGAGGGTAGATCAACACTTAGACCAGCGGATGTTTTGGTTTTTGGTTGGGCAGGGGGTAAGCATGCTTGTGTGGACCTAACAGGTGTTTCCCCTCTCGTGGGATTGAGGAGTGGAGGTTTTACTGCAGGGGAGGCTGCTCTTAAAGCTGCCTTATGCAAAGTGACCAAGCATGAGAAAGCGTGCATTGACAATCAGCACGAGTTTATACCTTTCGCGTTTGACACTTTTGGTTTTCTAGCACCTGATGCTGTAGTATTCCTAAACAGAGTTCAGCGGGTCATGCACTCTAATGTGATGACTCCTAGATCCATGAACGTAGTTTTTCAGCGGATTAGCTTTGCAATCCAAAAAGGGCTGGCGGCGCAGCTTGTTGCCCGCTTGCCTTCAATTGCTTTATGTTAAACTAATCTCTATAATTCAAAAAAAAAAAAAAAAAAAAAAAAAAAAAGACTATTAATGTTTTGTAGAAATGTTGTCTTAAACTATGATTATGAAGTGTTTAAAAATATTAACATGTTGTTTTCTGAATTCCACAAAAAAAACAACCCATAAATTTTTAGTTTTTTAGTCTTAATCCGAGAAAAGTAAGATCGGATCGGATTAGATCTTAAGATCTTATGGTCAAGATCGAGATCCTATAAAATTTTAAGCTTGTAAAGATCCTATGTAGGATCAGGATCGTTTTTGCTTTGCAGTATCATAAAATCGTAAGATCTTAAGATCAGGATCGGGATCCTGACAACTATGCTTTTAACAACTTTTTAAGAAATTGATAAAAGGACAAGCAACTTCAGATAACCAGGTACGTTAAAGATAAAAGTTTGTGTATAAACAAGGGTTAATTGCATAAAAAGGTATCATATTTGTCATTCTATGTAGCGTTTTTTTTTTTTTTTTTTTTTTTTTTTTTTTTTTTTTTAATTTGGCACAAACTTTTATAAATCGTGCTATTGTGTGTATTTTGTGACCATTTTACCCATATTTTTTTCAAATTTGAAAGGGTAAAATGGTTATTTTCATGGATGAAATAGTCGCAAAGTATACGAAATAGCACGATTTAAAAATGTTAGTAGAAAAAAAATGCTACATAAAATGACAAAAAGTGGCAAGTATAATGCATTTTTATGCAATTAACCCTATTAACAATGATACATGCTTAGGGGGTGAGAAAGCTCTCATCAAGTTAGTTGGGTGGTTATTAGTAATATACAATAAAACAAAATATGTTTGAATATCTTAAACTTAACCCCAAATGAAATGTTTAACAAATTCTTATTCAATATTGTTAGACTAAAAATACTTTTACTTATACTAGAATGTTACCCGCGCAATGTGACGACAGGTATCTGTGACTATATTTTGAGTTATTCGGTTACACATTTGGTTGTCTTTATGCTTTATAAGTAGAGATGGCTAAGCCAAATAATTTTAGTTTGAACAACCAACCTGCTTCGTAACAAACTTTCTAACCAACCTGCTTCATAACCAATTAATTTTGAAATCCTTAAATAATAAACAAGTAAAAGGCTGAATTTTAAAACTTTCTAATTATAGAATAATCTTAAATGCATTATATAGTAATATATAAAAGACAATGAAATATATTAAATATTTAATTACAATTTAAATCAACAACTGTTTTTAGTCTCACTTATTACATTCTCATGTTTATACATTAAAAAATTACAGACATAAATCAACACTGTTATATACCATCACCATTAGGGCTGAGCAAACCAACCGAACGGATCGAATTGACCGACAGACTGACCGAGACTAGAAAGAACTGGACCAGACCGACCACATTCGGTCTAGTCCTCGATCTCGGCTTTTGGGCTAATTCGATCTCGCTGTTGATCGGTCCGGTCCCGTCCGGAACATTATCTAATTTGTATTTTTTGTTCGATTTTAAGTTTTTAACCACATTTCCCCTGAAATTTTATACGAAAGCGAAAGAGTGGGTATCTATTTGAAAGCGTGCGTGCGGTATCTGTGTCCGTATAGGGTAGGTAACACATCTACACGTACTTTTTTAATATCACATTAGATAAAAATAAAAATAAAAATAAAAAAAATCTCTCTCTCACATGTCTCACAACACATCTCCACAACCTTCCATCCTTGAGCTAATCTCCATCTTATTAACTCTCATCTAATCATCCACTAATCAACATCATCGATGACGTCATCGTCATCATCATCGCTTCGCACGAGCTTGATCACCGACATGGACTATCAATCGGTTACCGGAAAGTTTTTAATCCAATGGTGGGATGAGATCGATGAGTCGAAGCAATGGCAGGACGGCGTTTTTTATGTTCTCTGTGCTGCTTATGCCTTCGTTGGCTTAATTGCTTTGGTAATCGACTTTAGATCTTTTTTAATAAGCTAATTTTGGATATTTGACTTTTAGGGCTTGTAATTTGTATGTTTTGTGATTAGTAATTGATGAATGATGAGGAGTGTGACATAGTGTGTTTATTTAGGGTATGTGTTTAATTTAATTTAATTTAATTATTGCTATAAATAAATATTTCTAAAAGTATTTTTACCTTAAAATAGGCGACGGTTTTTTGGAAAGTTAGTTGCTGGTTATGTTTGGCAAAAATAGCGGTAGATACAATTAAACTTTTTGAACAATTTGGAAAGTTAGTTGCCCGTTTATTATTTATGGAAATGTAAACTCACGTAGGGTATGTTTGGCACAATTAGCATAGGTGTTAGCATTAGCGCTATCTATTTGATTCTTTTTATGAAGTGTTTGGTAGCGTAGCTGCATGACAAAAAAAAAGCTAATCGTTAAATGCTTTTTCAAGTAGCTTTTAAAAAGTAGTGTTTAGAAAGGAGGAAAAAAACAAAAAGATACGCTCATTGCCAAACGAGCTTTTAATTCAAAATGCTAAACGCTCCTTGCTAAACATATCCTATATACACTACAAACATACAACACAATTGTCGACTTGAGCCCACAGCATCTGAGACTGTATGGATACCGGTAAGCTACAAGCCCTTTGGTGTGAGATACGCTTTATTAGGTGAAAGTGAAGTGCATGCCTTTAAGCAGCCACTGACCTGTATTACATTATCCGGTTTGATTGTATAAGTTAGAATGTGTGTTATGTATTTGATTGCTGATTGTATTTGGAGTTACTTTTTTTACCTCAACTAGTTAGCTGAAACATATATGGGCTTTAGAAATCAGACGAGCTATGTTAAGAATGGTCTTGGGTTATGAGATTTGAGCTTTTGAAGAATTATGGTTTGGCGACTTCATAGAAGGTAGTTAGGCACAAGCTACATTTGAGACGTTGATAACTATTATGAACAAAATGTATATCGGTTTAAATATTAGGTTTGGTTTTAAAGTTAAAAGTCTAGCTTCTACATTCGGTAGGTGTTCACAAAGTAGGCCTTATGTCACTCTCTCAAAAATTCAGAACTCAATAAAAGATGCCAAAAAGTCATTTTTGTCTTCTGAACCAAGAAGTTTTTATGATACAAGATTGCTGAGTTAATTTTAGTTCTGAGTAAATAATATGGTATTACTTATATAAAATGTAAGCATTAATCTTTAAACTTAGCAGGAGGTGATGCCGATGTTTGTATTAAGAAACTAAGACCTATTTAAACATTAAATGTCTATTATGGTCGTGGTCTTGAAATGGAAAGAGTTATTGTTATGATTTGTGGTAGGTTGGGCTGACTGTTTGTTGTGGATCCAAACTAAACTTGAATACTGTTGTGGCCTTGTGGGATGCTGGATAGCTTTGCCTTTCAAGTTGCACAAGTTCTTGCTTTTGATTACATCATGTATGGAAGCATGGTGTTTTGTTCTCTTTATGGAATACTTGAAATGTTTATTGAAGTTCTCTACATCACTAATGGAATATTTACTTAGAATCATAAGTAGGGCTTTTATTAGACAAACAAGTATGATAATTTGAATTTTACTAATCGAAGTATTGAACTAATGATTTTTCTAGAGTTTGCGTTTTAACAAGTAATAACTGAATTTATTTGTATAATTTCAATTTCCAATTTGTAATTGCATTTTCACATCTGATTTCAAGCTTTTAATACCAATTTAATAGTCATGCAATTTAAAATTTAAACTCGTACATAAAGATAGCTACCCCCTTCCTCTATTTTGGCACAATGTATCTTATTTCAAGTTCATGGCGACAAATATTATGCCGATGTGATACTAGGCTGCTCAGTCACTGATTTATTAATTTGTACATCCCTGATATAGTTTTAGTTGCTTCTTAAGTGAATGTCTTTAACTGAATATGCAGGTGCAACTTGTTCGTATTCAATTGAGAGTACCCGAATATGGTTGGACGACACAAAAGGTTTTCCACTTGATGAATTTTGTAGTTAATGGATGTAAGGTTGCAATTCATTTCATTATTTCTGCACACTGTAATATATATCAGTTTATTTGATCACATATATATGCCTTTTTACACAGTGCGAGCTGTTGAGTTTGGATTTTACTGGAGTGTTTTTCACTACAGGCCAAAGGTAAGTTACTCGGTTCATTTTAATTGACCTCACTTAATATTCATGATATTTTACTCTATTATAACGTTGAAGATTTTATTTGCTATGCTAGATAGTAAATACTTTGATTTTTGCATTTTCTCATTTTTAAGGGTAATGTGCCCACAAATGAAATGAGAAATGGATTAAATGTATGGAAAATTATCTGTTAAAAGTCACCTCTCAGGACTCTTTAGTGACAATTAGCCTAACATTAGTACCGTGACTCCTGCAGTTATTAGATATGATACTTCTGGATCTTCCTGGTCTTCTATTTTTCTCGACATATACACTACTTGTATTATTCTGGGCTGAGATATACCATCAGGTACTGTCATTAAGAAATTTGTCTACAGTTTTTTATTGCCTATAACCAAAAATATCTACACTTCATATGCACGACTTTAGTTAATGGTTTAGTTAATGTGAATCCCTAACTTTTTAATCTATTTTATTGATATTAGGCAAGAAGCATTCCAGCTGATAAATTGAGACCTGCATATTTCATTGTCAATGGAGCTGTATACTTCCTCCAGGTAATTCTGAATTTCACAATTATTCAGACCTGCGATTGTACTTTTAAATTATATTCTAATCGTTTTCTAACTCAGATATGCATCTGGATATATATGAAATTCAACAAAAGTTCTTTTGCTATCGAGGTTGCTGAACTCTTCTTTTCAGGTAAGGACATGGTACATCTTTGGCCACAAATGTGGTTGATTTATGGTTAGGTTGGAAATGCATCATCTATTAGATTTTTAGTGCTGCATTTGGCATCACTGTCATTATTTAAGCAAATAGCTTTACTGTTTATGCAGTTATCTCCCTATGTGCTGCTCTGGGATTCATTATATATGGTGGAAGGTATTGAGTTCTAAACATTCGTTTCTACATGATGTGAAAACCCCGCTCCCCACCAACCCAAATTTTATGTGTTTAATGTTTTTATTTCTTTGTAAAGGTTGTTTGTCATGCTTCGGCGCTTTCCAATTGAATCCAGAGGTCGCCAAAAAAAGCTGCATGAGGTTATTATCTAAATTACATCTTTGAGCTTTTACTGTTGGAGCTTGTAGTCAAGTTAATAAAGTTCAAATAACAAGGCAATATCTGCATTGGATTATAATATTTCAGACCCATCTTTCCGAACATAGGTTATAATGATTGTTGTGATTTGCAAATATAGATGGGAATTAGGTTTTCAAATAAAAGTTACAAATATAAAAGTGCTATAACGTTCACTGAGTGTCAAATATAATACGTTCTCGAGAAATTTGGGAGGTCCTCATTTCAACAACAACAACAGTACCTAATCCGGCCGGAGCGGGGTATGGGGTGGGAGGTCCTCATTTGTAAATCCAGAAAAATTGGGCATCTGAAGCTTTAAGATTAATATGGATTTATAGTTCATACTTAGTAATTACTCGGTAATATGCAAAGATACAAGACAAAGTCAGTTGTCTCTATATCCTTTAAAACTGGATTTCTTGTATTCGTATAGAGAACTTGAACTCTTGCAAATCTAGGATGGATTATCTGTTGTTTTCATGATAGGTTGTTGACCTACGGATTAGTGAATCTGATACAAAACCAGATCCAATTTATAATAAGGAAACAACCAATAGATAATGCTAAAATACTAGAATAATGATATGGTTTGCATCAAAACCATAAAAAATGATTGTCTTGTGTTGTGTATCTAAACATGTCTTAGTTTTGAACAACTTGTAATTGCTACATGAAATCTGACAGTTTAAAGAAATGATTGTATTGTGTATCTAAACCTGTTTGATCAGTACCTTTTTAGCTAATCTAACTGATTTGCCTCGTATAAGATTAAATACAACTTAACTTGACCCATTCATAAGTTTATGGTTAAAATTACCTCCTCTGCTTTTATTCAATTACTGAAGCAAGTTAATTTGATCATAATAATAAAATATTTTGGCTTGTGGATGATGAAAATCTATGACTCATACCTCTGTGTGCTCTCTTTTTGACAGGTGGGATTTGTGACAGGAATTTGCTGCACATGTTTCTTGATAAGATGTGTGATGGTAAGCTATAATTGTCTAAAGCATGCTTTTATCCTGACTTCTATTAATTTTGCCTAATAACCAATTTTATTATGTGCAATAGGTTGCAGTTTCTGCCTTTGACAAGGACGCGGATATACATGTTCTGAATCACCCTATCCTTGATCTTGCCTACTACATGGTAATTTCAAGTCACATTTTACATGAGGATGCTAGTTTAGTCGCTTTAATGAGAGAATATAGTTATAATTGCTGGTTGTTTATGATACATGTTTTCTATAAGAGATGGCTAGGAAGATATAATGAGGTGAGTAGGAAAGACGTATGGGATAAAGTGGTGAGATTTTAGATTGGAACCCTAGAGGTAAAGGTAGCATATTGGGCATGATAAACAGGGTGTTAAATATGATTCAGAAATCAAATTATTACCAATTAAGAGATTTAGGAGGTTGTACATAAAAGGTACACTTTAGGAGTTTGGGCAGTTTTTGACCTGTTTCCTTTTTATACTGATTGTTCCCATTCAACCCCTTAGAGATAAAGCATAACCCAAATTGGCCCATTCATAAAATCATAGGTAAGTTGTTCCAAATACCCACCTCTACCTTGAGGCAACATGATCACGGTCAAAGACATACATTGATATGCTAACTAGTCTGGGCAATTCACCATTTGTAGGCTAATTATAACAGGCTGGATATTGTTATCAATGTAGAAATTTAACGGTTTAACAGGCTAGATACTGTGTATAGACAACAAGGTTAAAGATTTGGTGCTGGTAGATGATCATGACTATATATTAGACCTAGTTTCATATCCTGCCAAGTGTAATACTGGGATGCTTGGATTTTTGAATTGGAACTTGATTATATGATTATTGTGACAGTAAGTCACACTAAATGTTTTTTTTAATGTTTCAGTAAACAGATTCTGCAACTCATTTCTGTGATTATTTAGGGGTTAAATAATTTGTTCTATACCTCTGGTAACCAAAGTGATTGTCTAAGGGTCAAAAATTTCTATACCACATCTTTGACCCAATTTAAGAGGCCTCTTTTTTTTTTTTTTTTTTTTTTTTTTTTCACACACTGCCTACTTTATTTACGAGTTATGACAAACCATCTACATTTGTTTAGAGAAGTATTTTTTGGTCATCTATCCACAAGTTTCTTCATAAGAATTTTGCCAGGCATTCAAATATATGCTTGTCTGATTACGACTGCTTTAAACAGCAGAAACACAACTTAACACTATTTTGTACCTCCGCTTTAGTTACACCTTAGTACCTGATTCTGATTATTTGATGCGATATAATCACTTCCAGTACGCACATCCAAATACCTTAACTATTATTAATAGCCTTTCTCTGCATGGCATGACTTTGTAAACATTATGCTTTTACAATTCATGGCGACTTTAATTAGCTTGATACTTGATGGGAAGCCTGTCATATTAAGTTTGCCTACAATTTTGCGGATACTGAAATTCTGGATAAAAGTAGGAAACTTTAAGACGAGCTTGCAGTGGTGGGCCATCAAGTTCCATACCAATAATAATTTCATAATTCTGCAAAACCATACATCGAATTGGATTGTATGTGTTCTTTACCGTTTTGCTATTTTTGTGTTTATACAGATAGTAGAGGTTGTCCCGTCTGCTCTTGTGCTATTCATTCTCAGAAAACTGCCACCAAGACGAGTATCAGATCAGTATCATCCAATCAAATGATCCCGATTTGGCATAATTTCAGATCAGCGAGCACAACGCCCTTTTTCCATGTATATGGTTTTCATTGCTTATGGCGCAAATGTGTTTTTTTCAAACATGTGTGTTCCTTAGTCATATGAGAATAAGATCACAAGCATCAGATGTATGTTTTGCTAACAGCACGACCAATAGAGAGGAACATGTTTAGGTATTTTTAGCAACTCTTGAGTTTTAAATTTTTCGAAGAGATCATTAAAACAGAATTATTTTTATGGTTATAACACCAAAAGTAGTTTAGGTGAACACTATTTATTAATGTTGGGGCAAGTGAAAAATGGACAATTCTGTATTCTGTTCAAATTGCATAAGCATAACCCCATGTACTCTGATTAATCAGAGGGGATTGACAGTTTTGTGAAGGTGCGTTGTATCAGATCTGGGAAGAAAGGGTATCCAACCATTTTTTATTTAGCTAAGTTCCAGTAATTTGACCGGTTAAACATGTGATATGCTCAAAGAGTCAAATCTGAATGGTCAATTTATTATGTTGAAGCTAAAGTGTTTTGGTCCAATTCTTTTTTTTCAAGGTTTTTAAGATCGGGATCCTACCCAGGATCGTTTTCGTCTTTGCAAGATCGTGATTGTAAGATCGGATCGGGATTTTAAGATCCTACTATAATGTCACTTTCTTAATAGTTTTGTAATATTATACGGAGTACAAATTTACGAATTATTATATATCATAAACACAAAATTATATGAATGTTCCATCGAATAGTTGTCCTAAATTATGATTATGAAATGTTTAATAAGATTAATATGTTGTTTTTTAAATTCTACAAAAAAATAATTCAGAAATTTACAGTTTTTTAGTTTGTTATCCGAAAAAAGTAGGATCGGATCGGATTAGATCTTAAGATCCTATGGTCAAGATCGAGATCCTATAAGATCTTAAGCTTTCAAAGATCTTATGTAAGATCCGGATCGTTTTTGTTTTGCAGTATCATAAAATCGTAAGATCCTAAGATATCCTGACAACGCTTTTTTTACTTCTATCATTTTCAATGTTTATAACTTTTGCTTGGATGGGTTGAATGACAAAATTAGATAACATACATTAATAACTTCAATTACGAAAAATATACGATTATACTCGTCTCAAGAGTCAAGAATCATTAGAAGGCTAATCATCTCCTCTTAAATGTACTTAAAATCTTTTTGGCACATACTTGACACACATATCCGAGAATATATGATTTTCACGTTGGGATGTGTAATAGTCTGGATTCTTTTTTAGTAGTATTTAACCAAATCCACTGTTCGTAAATGGCTAAACAGTTAAGCATGTAAGAGGCGGACAACCTAAATGTCGCCAGAGTGCTAAGCATATAAAGGATTTAACAGTTGTCAAAAGACAAACAGATGAAATTGCAAGGCACCAAATTCATAATCTTTAAAGTATACGTCCTCTTTATTTTGGAAGAGACTACAAGAAAATAATTTATTGGTATGAATCATTTTAAATACCTAAAGTCTGACAAAAAGATCATTCTTTCAGGAGATGAAAGTATGATACGTGCAAAAAGTTTGACGAGATATCCAACAAAAATTATTTGTATGATTTTTGTTAGAAGTTTGGTCTTTGAGTTGATTCGTGCTAGAAGAGACATGACACAAATTCAAAGAACAAAGATGACTACTTTGATACTACATAATGTTGGAATTAATATATCATGGCAAGCATATAAATTAAACATAAACATCAAGAACACCGAACGAACGCATAAGGATCAAATACTTGTAATATAATTAACCGAAACTAAAAGTGATGCGTACCTTTTAGCAATTCCAAGCAATTCAATAACCAATAACCCTAAAAGTTAGGGTTAATGTAATTCGACTTCTTACAAAAGTCAACCAAGGGAATATCAAACACAAGTGTGTTTGCTATACGTTCTTGTAAACACGTATTGGTAGCGATTCGATGCCAAAAGCTAGGTTCTTGAGTCACAAAACAAACCAAATACTTTTGTTTGAGTTTAAGAAAATCGAAACCCTAAGGGAATAGGGGTGTGTTCGATCGGCCAAACTCAAAAGACGGGGAGAAGAAGAGAAATTATGTTTCTTTGATGATCCAAGATTACAAATAATGAATACAAGCCTTTGTATTTATAGTTATGTAAACTTGGTGACCAAGTTAGGGTGGAATTGGGTTTCTTAAACCCATTCGACCGGCCTTGTGGTTATAGAAGGGATCCGGAACCTTCTTGACCACTAGTTTCATCTCTAGTCCCTTAAGTTAACATTTAACGAACGTGTACTAACGTTCGTTAAGTATTTATTTGTGTTCAAATCCGGACATACACATATTAATTTATATCCACAAAACTTACAGCTCTCACTTGGATATACCTTAATATGGTAATGACATTGGTTAGTCTAGCATAACACCCTAATGCCCCCAGAACGACCCTGAGTGTGGTTTCCCTGGAAAACCTTTTAATGATTCATCATTATACTTATCCTTTTGTTTCTAATACCTCGTTAACTATAGATATGGATCAAAGTCATTCCATAAGTTAACTATTTTGTTTATCGTTATATCTGATTGAGTAAAATTACCAAATCATCTGAACATATTCTAGATAAATCTTGGGTATGGCCATACAAACATCTTGTTAACCTTACGAGGGGACCAGTATTATTATAATTTGATACAAATTCGAAGGAATAAATTCTCTCTTGACTATAAGCAAAACCCATTAATTTTACAACACTTATGAAAATAGCCCTTATAACTACTAGTTACGGATAGCGTTAGACTATTTCACAAAAATGTGCTACACTCAAGGCAGTTTTCTGGTATCTCAAGTTTGAAGATAAATATTCATGATTTACTTAATGAGAAAGATCGATAAAGTACAATCATGCGGTTGGGATCAATCCTATATTCAATTCATTGAATATCATGTGAATTTGACATGTCCACGCATCAATATACGTAAGTATATTCTACCAAAACTCAGATTTTTCTTAATTAAATGATATTCCCATATCATTGATTGACAATGGACAATTTAGAATAACATAAGTTATTCATAGATTTAAACATGCAAATATATGATACAATCTATTATTAATGAAAACAAACGTACCAAGTACTTTAATTCATTATAAATAATAATTGCTTAATATCCCTTATCCAAATACTAAATAGATCAATGCATGATTACTCTAGTTGATGAATTATGCCTCAAGTCATGACAATCATACTTGTTGACAAATATGAATCAAGTCATGACAATCATACTTGTTGACAAGGCATAAAATTCAACTAACTTTGATCTATTAGAATTTTGAGAATACTTATTTCAAGAATTCAATTAGTAAGTTCTTGTATGTGTGCATTCAAATAACTTGATATTGCCACATAATATTTCATAAAATGTGTGACATCCTCAACCACCAATTTATGATAATTTCCTTTTAAACTTCCAAAGTTTAAAGTTTAATGTCTAATGCAACTATGCTCTTTGTTGAGCATAACTAGTTCACATGGTCATTAACAAGGATAAAATCCTAACATGACTAGTATTGAGTGTCATCTTAATTAAATTAGCATCATTGTATACAAACAACAATATGCTCTTTTAAAATCCGTAAACTTTAATATCTATTGTGTAATGTTTGATGCCTTTCAAACTTTCAAGTTTTATTTTCGGCTATAACAATTACGCAACAATTGCCATATTGTTCATCCATAGAATCTGTGAACTACTCCAGGCTGAGGAATGTAACTCTAAGTTCAAACATATTCCATTAGAATATTCATTACACTAGTTATCTAATAACTTTCAATTAGATATCAATGTTGTTAAATCATCTTGCATTCAAGCATGATACAACAATTTATCTATATAACAAGATGTACATGATTGATATCCACTTGTTTTCGCTATTTACTATAAGTATTTTTCCATATACTTATGCTTACGTACCATACCTATCACAGCATTACGCATTTTCTTTACGTAATCTCATCATTCGACCTTGAGTTTGGACATTTGTCTTAGCCTTTCGAAACAACTATTTTTAAAGGCCATATTACTAGTATAACTGAGCCGAGTATTTTAAAGTTAATTGAACCTCGGGTGAATATAGACTGATCACCTATATTTAACCAGGGACAGTGGGAAATAGTCTGATCACCTATGTCTAACTAAAAGGTGAACTTTGCGATGCTGGGAGAAGTTATAATGGGGTTATGTCCTGTTGATTTCTACTTAAATTCTGAGAACGGTAAAAATTTATGTGTGTGTCCATGAGCATTAAATATCATAAAAGTTTATAAAGGTTTACTTCTACATACACCACCACTGGCAGCACAATACTTTCTCATTACAATACTTTTTCTCTTAAACGGAACACTTTGCTCATTGCAATACTACGCTCTCAAAACAAACCATTTTACACTTTATTACTTTACGCCCTCGTGCCTACATTTAACCAGCGCCATGCATAGAGATTTGTTTAGCAGATGATGCATAACCATTTAAACATTTCTTAACATGTATTATTGGCCTATACTTACTATTAATAGATATGTTACTATCACCTATATCCCAAACCGTACACGCGATGAAAACCACTTGATGAGATTAAATCACTAGCTATCCTAGAAGCAACTTTCCATAGTACCTACGATGAAAACCACTTGATGGAAGCAAACAATGAAAGAACCAATGAGCCTTTAGCAAGGTATAGAAAATATACAATAGATTGACTTGTTATTCGACAGAAACCTTAAGACCTTACAGAATAATCTGAACCGCGTACATTAGAACTGACACCTAATCTTTCACTCAGGAATACCAGTTATCTTCCTACCCTCTCATAAAATAATACACGGTGTCACTAGTAACATACGAACTGTTTTCAATTATCCTACGAAATGTTTTACTGCTATATCATAAAATCAAAATTTTGACCTTACTGTTCTTTTATAAACAATGAATCGCTTTTCCTAATGTCCTATAAACTGTTTTACAAACCATTTCACAAGTTACTTTATAAACTGATTTGTTGTCTTGCAACTCTATCACAAACTACACTACAATTTTGCTATTATTTTGCAAATAATAAATTGTTTTCCTATTACTCTATAAACTATTTTACAAATCATTTTATAAAATATTTTACAAATCATCTTGTAGACCATATACTTCTATAAAAAGTTTTTTTTATACTATTGCCTCATAAACAGAATAACCAACATTTTCTTTTGGAAGTAAACCAAACCCTATAAGAGAATCACGCACCTCTGCCTGAAACTATAGACAACAATCTACCAAGTCTTGACGCCGTTTCATCTCTAAACAAGTTACCCACTCGTTCCCTGCGACTAGATTCCCTTATTGATACACAACTTTCACTTGTAACCAAGGAAAACACTTCATGACATAATATCCGATTGACTCGTTCATTTCAGTCCCTAGCACAACAATATAAGGCATGATACATCCCCCGACAAAGTACACCTGGAAGCGTGAAGATCAAATTCGTGCCAATTACTCACGCTTATTTCTCGAGACAACCCCGACAACTATCACATCTTGGAATTCCGGGAAGGAATTCTGTTTAACGGGTAGGTACTGTTTATATCAAAACGAACCCTAGTATATTTGTCACACACAATCTTTTTAAAACTAAATCCACAGTACTTGATCCAAATCACATCCTAAGTACACATTGTCATCCCTTGTCACCCACTTAATCTCATTAACCCTTGGATAAACCCTTTAACCCTTAAATTGTCAACTATCATGAACTTGCTCACCCCTTTCCCTCCCTTTCCCTATGCACGACTACACCTAGAAGTACCCTAAACCTATTTGTCAACTCCTAATGCATGTGCTAATCTTCTACTTAAATGTCTCAACTCCTAGCTCACTTGCACCACACAAACTAAATGACATTTAACCTAAACCGGCACAAGACTAAATTTAATCTACATCAAACACATGTTATATGACATTTATAAACAAGTTTTATGAGTTTATGCATTTAGTTTTACAACTTTTACGTAAAACGCTCACTTTTCACATTTTACGTACATGCATGCATATGTAAGCTTCACCATCCAATCCTATACATATGTATACATATATACTTGTACTAAACACTTAATAATACATTCAAAAACAAAATAAACACTCCCCTAATACCATTAAAACCGCCCCCTAATACTTCCACAAGTACAAGCTTCTAGATAATGTTCCCATCCTTGGTCTTTTACCCTTTGTGTAAACACTTAAACCCCTAGATTGTCAACTTTCCTTGGAACTCCCCAAAACCCAGGACCAAGGGCTGAAAATGGAGTCCCTATGGTACTTTGATGCCATTTAGCTTCCCTATAATCTAACTAAGTCCAAAACCAAGGTTACAAACTAGTTACTTGTCCGAAAGTCCTATAAATAACACCTTAATTACTCCTCATTTCAACACAACAACAAACACTCTTATTATCTCACAAATATAGCAGCAAATACAAGAGAGAAAAAAAATAAGGGTTTCACATTTGGTTTTTCTTATTGGATGCTTATAAGTGCTTATAAGGTTAAGGGTTATTAGTGTGGTCACTCTTGGGTTTTAGCTAGAATACTTGGGTTCTTGTGTTCACTTCTTTGCATTCACCACTCTTCTTGAAGTAAGCATCATTTCTACCTGTTCTTTTTTTTTGAACGACAATTGTGGCTACATGGCCCCTAGCCCAGAAGGCGTAGCGAGCTCATACAACCAGGTTGGGTCCAGCCCAGAAGGCAATGACACCCTTCCCTTTACGCAAGCGGGAGGAAACCCTTATTGCCCTAAACAAGACTCGAACTTGATACCTTGCCTAGGAGGGTAAAACCTCCATACCGCTAGACCAGAGGCCCTTTGGTCATTTCTACATGTTCTTATATGGTTAGTTTTAGCTATTATACACTTGTGGTGTTGAGATGTTGCCTAGAAACATTGAAACAAAAACATACTCTTGTTTTCCTAAATATGCGCCGCAAATATGCAATCAAGTAAAATACTTACACAAATTTTTATGCAAATCTCACTTAGGCACATTTATAAACAAATGTTAGGATGTCTCACACAATTTTTCATAATTTTATAAAATTATTTGCTATTTTTAATAAGTGATACGAGTTAATGACCTGTTGTTGCACTTCTTTCTGAGTTCCGATTTCATTTAGTGAAAACAGCCCACTTCAAGACCTTTTGAGCTAAAATGGTAAACTAGAAACTGTTAGGGGACATCTTATATTAGGTCTAGGGAGTAGGATGGACACGTGAAGGTAAATAACGAGTAAAATACGGCCAAAAGAACTTAAGTAACTTTTTAGTTTTTCTGTTAGCTTTGACATCCGAGTATAAAACGATTTGTTTAGAATAATTGGTGCATGAGAAAAATGTTTGGCTTAAATATTTGGAAACTATATCCAGTGTGTGAGAAATGACTTGTTTAGAGCCAAGAAACGTGTAATTTCATGGAGAAATGTGTGAGAAATGAACCGTTTAAGTCGACTATAGCTGTAGGAAAACCCCACCCGACGAGTTTAATATTTTTGACTCAAAAACTTGACCAAACCGATCCTTTTTACAACATAACTATTTATTTTAGATAGAAGACACGTAGGAATGAGTTTAGAAATCAAGAACACTTAAAACGGGCTAATATTGAATTAATGCGAACTCTCTAAAACTCCGTAAAAAAAATTCCGAACACTTTCTGTAACAGCTGCCCGTATACTTGACCAAACGACCTCAATAATCGTGTTTAAAATATTTTTAGCCTTCATTTTATGAGACTATACATTAATAGATAAATTTGGAAACTTAAACGAACCAAAACGGGTTTAAAACGAAAAAGACATGATGTTGAAAAGTTACGACTAGGTAATTAACTAAAACTTCAACTAAATTGTGTTGATTTCAATGTCACCTAATTATGACTATTTTTCATGCATTTCAAAGCAACTTAACGGGGAACTTTTTGCACGATATTACAGCCCCCATAGCACACTGCACATAAGACGCTGAATCATGTACAACCATTGAGAATTGAATTCATTATAACATCCTAAAACTCTATAAAAACGATTATATAATTACTAATAATTGGTTATTTCTCGGCGAAACTTTTAGTTAATTATATCTTTCGCCGTAAAACCTCATTGCAAGTGTATAAGAGCTAGCTCACATTTTAGAACTAATACGCATTTAGTATGTACCATATTTCCTAAGACGACATATATTTCTGATCGCGGTTTGGATTTCCCGATTTCTGTTCTACGTTACACATTACCGAACCCATTCACTACTCGAGGTGAGTCATAGCCCCTTTTTTTACCTATTTTGAACTCTTTTAGGGAGATACATGCTCGTTTTACTTACATATTTTACTCGTTTACCTTAAACATTTTACTCGGCTGATGATACACTCTATTTGTTTATTGAAACATATTACATGCTACAAACCTGAACACAAATATTTTTTTATGTGCTACCTTGATTGTTATTGCCTAAGACACCTTTTTGCCACTAAAATTCTCTTATATCATGAAGCATTAATCACTTGTGAGTGAACGCGAATATAGTGAATAGATCTATTGGCAGTTGACGCCCTATTTGTGCTAACCGGATAGGTAACCAATTGCACTTTATTTGAAGAACAATAGGAAGTTGGCAAATCCCTACAGGAGGGCACTGTTACTTACATCATTTTTATGATGTCTGTTACTTATATCATTTTTATGATATCACACACATTAACGTTTGAGTTCATGAAACTTAGAGCAATAATATTGTATTGCCCGCAATGTTATTATTTTATTATAATTGTATTCTTATACAATTATCCAACTCGAAACTTGTGTTCAACTAATTACTATACAAACACTATGGATTCACTCAAACATCAACCCGATTAGGGCAAACAAACAAACAAACTGTGGGTATATAACAATGCAACCTACTATTTATCTTACTATCACTCAAACTTGAAACTATTGAAATCAATTGTTTTACTTATAAACACTATGAACTCACCAACCTTTGGTTGACACTTTTTAGCATGTATTTTCAGGTTTCTAAGGTGATAGCTAACTTTTGGAGGTGCTTGGCAAAACGGCATGGCATGGTCAAAGATGACTCTGATAATCATTTGGGACTGCTTAAATCCTCTTATGGGCCTGTATTCCGAACTATTTTTGAAGGATGATAACAAAATACTATTTGACTAAGAAATTTCTTCTAAACGATTGAGGTAAAAACCGTTCTTTATACTTTGTATTGTGACACCAATTGAGTAGCTCCCTCGTAACATAATCTTCCGCTGCAAACCATCTTTGGGGGTGTTACAGATTGGTATCAGAGCCTTGGTTATAAAGAACTTGGTATAAAAACCTGGACTATAGCTACTTTTATGAAAACTTAACCCTATGACCGCCACGTGCCTGCTTGCCAAGCTATTGCCTCATGATGAACTCAAATAACTACATTTTATTGTCATCATTTATCTTATTTATTTGACTTGTTTTATTATATTATTCATGAGAATCGATACTTAATCATTTACTTTAGTAATTCTCAGGTAAAAACAAGCAATTGGTGAAACTTAACGATTTTGGACGAAATATGGAGCAAAACTAGCAAGATGTCAAAAGTCTACTGGAACCCAGAAGATGTGTCACACCCTCGCCGAAGGCGGAAACACGAGGTGCAACGAATCAATATACATTGCCAAAGAGAAATAGAACAATACCATAATTTACATTAAAGGAAAAGTATATCATTACAACATTGTTATAGCCGACCTTGGCAATTTAAAACATAAAGTTTGGTTTCCAAAAGATAGCATTTTAATACATAATGATCCGTAGTGACATGTGAAAACTTCATTATACAAAGACCTTGAAGAAAAGCTTATTGACGATCACCTAAAATGCATGAGAGAAAACGGGTCAACTATGAAAATAGTTGGTGAGCACACACGTTTTATATAATATGAGAAACCATTAGATAAAGTTCACAAGCCAAAGGCGTTGTCAAGTATTATGTCTTGTAGTCAAGCACCCGCGGTCATAATAAGTCACAATATAAGCACCACATATATAATAATGTATGCCATGCAAAACCCCTAATTAAATAATATGCGTCCCGTAACATAGTGGACGAGAGGTTGGCCGACCTCTAATAGCACTATCCATACTACTAATAGGTGACGAACAATGCGAATGTACGAACAGTACATCATACAACTATTATATACGATTAAGAACGCTCCAAACAGGGGAGACATAGCACGCTCCACCAATAAGGTGAGACTTTAGGATTAAGAACGCTCCACCAATAAGGTGAGACTTTAGCACGCTCCACCAAAAATGGCGAGACTTTAGGTCATAGTACGTACGGTACATTAAGTTCAAAAGTTCAAGTTGAGTTCAAGAGTTCAAAACAAGTTATAAGGTCAAGACAAGTCAAAAGAGTTCGTAATAATCAAAGGGTTCAAAACAATGTTCAAAGAGTTCAAGTAATAATTCATGCATCCACCCCAAAGCGATTAAAATAGTTAGAAAAAGGGGTTCGTGAATACTCACCTGATATAACTGATATGATAACAAAAGTGGATATACTGAAAGGAGGCTCGGACACTAACCGCAACTTAATATGAATGATGTGGCTTAGATTATGAAATGATGTCGTGTATGCATTTTTATGAAAGTTATATCACCCGTGCACGTTTGTTTGTGAGTTTGAAATGAAAATACGTTACTAGATATTCTTTAACAATAGTCTGAAATATAACCTTTTTGGACTTGTAGCAAGTGTGTATCGTAACCATAATATGAATGTTTCAATAATATATATCTTGAAGAGTCTTCGACTCGACTAAAGTATGTAACCAAAACACTACAACTATCATTTATGACATTTCATCCAAAACCGCTCTTAAAGTGTCCAAAGTCTATTTCTAAAATAAAAACTGGTTACTATTCCCTATTAGAAAAGTTATCAAAATAATAGTTTTCGTCGTTAACTTTATTTAATCATAACTTCTTCGTTATAGCTCGGTTTTTAAAGTTCTACCTATCCTCGCGAAGGTATTTAAGTATACTAACATATTTTGAAGTGTCGGGGACTTGATATATCTTTTAAAGCGCGATTTTACCTTGTATAAAATCTCAACAGCCTTGGTATTTTTCAGAAAATTAGTTTTAATTATCTAACTTCAAACTAACGTAACTTATTCGTTATGAGTCCGATTTTTACGTTCTTTATATCCACAGAAAGGTATTAAAGTGTACTAATACATTTTTAACTTTATAATATGTCAAAATATTTTTGTGGTTACTGTTCATCCGAATTAATTTTTTTAACAGCATGTATATATATGTTTAATAATCCATTTTTCTAACTAAAAACCCTCGAATCATCTCCAAACCTATCATAATCTCTTCCACCAATACTTCAACAATATATAGTTTCAAAATAAAAATAAAAACATAATAAAATCTCACAAACATGCTCATAGGTGATATATATGAAATAGTGAGTTTAAATGTAATTTAAACTTAAGAAATGCATAACTAAATATACTGAACACATATTATACCAAATAAAAAGTGTAAAAATTTATTTCATGCTTACTTGATGTTAGAAGGTTTTTGAAAGATTTTCAACAATATATCAATGATTCCTCCAAAATGATTTGTGATTAGTTATTAGCTCGTGAATGATCGAAAAGCACTTGAAATTGTTGAAAAACGAATCTTCCTTTTCTTCTTTTTCACCTAGGCCGAACCTTATAAATATAGAAGAGAAGTTTGAGTTTTTCTTTTTGTATAAATAAAGTGCTAGCTTCTTCCTTTTATATCAATTCAAAGTATGACTATTTACATAAAATATTATATTAGTACTAGCTCATTAATAACTTAGCTACAAATTTCAACTTGACAAGATTTGAGGTGTGGGTTCGGCTGCAAAAGAAAGAAAAAGATGGGCATGCTTCATTAAAGATGTTGTCTATAAATATCTTATAAGTTCAATGTATGTATACATATATATAAAATTTAGTTATTAAATTAGTTAGCAGTAGATTGTAGAGGAACAAAAAGGGAGTGACTAAATAGCGAAATAAGGTGTAAAAATTTTGTAAATGTAGTTGGTATAAGTATTGGGTACTTAAAATAGGCATCGTTTAATAATTAGGCAAGTAAAGTAAATATGTAGATTTTAAGTGTATATAAAAAAAATCAACAATTGAAAGTAAATCATTATAAAATTTTTTTTGAGTAGTTTACCAAGTAATAGAATGTATTAAAATATTTATTAGGAGTATTGGGTATATTGTTCATGCAAATGAATTATGAAAAACTTTTATTTACTTAATTAAATTAAATAAATAAATATGAACATGCAATAATCAAATGTGCTCTAGTAATGAAATGAGCATCGTAGTAGTATCAATATACTAAAAATATGTAGACCAAAATTTGGTCTGGAGTCGTGGTGCACAATGAGGTGTTTCTTAGTTACGCGATTTAACTAAAAAGTTATATGTAAAAAGTGTTGTAAAGTTTTAAAATTAATAAATTAGAGTTTGGAAATAAATGTTGATGTGGAAAATTACGGGTTGTTACAAGATGCGCCGTATCTCTCTCAACAGATATGCCGCAATATCGTACTTAGATGAATTCGAAGACCATTGCATGACTTTGAAGAATGCACCACATGCAATTCTAGCATGCGCCGCATATGAAACTTTAGTCAACGAAGAAGGTCAAGCTTGTTCTATTCCAGATACGCCGCAACAAATTTCTGACATACGGCGTATCACTATCAAGACTTCACCAGATGTAATCCAATACGCTAAAGGACATGCGCCGCATACAAGAACCAAGTTACGCCGCATCTAAAGGCGGTGTACGAATATTCCAGAATATATTAATCTTTAACCCCACGCGAAGTTAAGTTAATGCGCCGCATCTCGCTATTCTATGCGCCGCATCTTACCCTCAGACAGAAAGTATAAATACGCCAAGGACCGACGAATTTTAGAGAAGAGATACCAAGAGCAAAACCCTAAGAGACGAATTCAGTCAAAGAAGCTTCACAAGACACACTCCAAACAAAGATATTAGAGCTGTAAGAAGGTCATGCATGTATTTAACTCATTAAGTAGTTCTATTTAATTTTAATAGTAAGCTTTAATTCATCAGGATAGATGGGCTTGTGATATGTGACTACGGAACATCGTACACTCCCTTTAATATTGCTTTCCCATTAATTAAAGTTTATATGTTGATGTCTTTGGTGACTTATATTAGTGCTTTGATAACCTCTGTGTCTAGCTGAGCCCGTGGACTGCCATATCTGCCCCTCGCCTATTTAATCTAACGTCTTTAGATAAGTAGGATAGGCATAAATGATCATTAATGGTTTACTCGCTGATATACTCGATCCAACGAGAAACATCATATTGTAATATACTTCATATAAAACTAGCAATAAAATAAGTGACAAGCTACTTAATTATCAGGACAGGTCTTTTTATAGTCTCTATTATCTATCTGTGTACGTGTTGATATTTGCTGAATCGTTCTCATTAGTTTAATTTACCATTTAATAAAACCAAATCTGTGCTAGTCTCTTAGACTAAAACCCCATTGCGTTAGATTAGATTGTAAAACTAACTTAGAATATTAAAATACTGATAAACAAATTTAGGTTTTCGTTCCACTCTTAGTGATCGACACTCTGCTTACCACTATATACATATTGATCGGATACACTGTCCGTTAGAGTGTGTGTTATCGGATAAGTCGGCTAAATATAAATTTAAAACTTTGAAATAGGCAATTACCCCTATACTGCATATGACACAACATGCACATCACCTCACTTGTGATTTTGTTTACTGATATACTTGATGAGATGTGTGTCTTACTATTGGATGATTTATATCCACTTGTTTTCGCTATTTACTATAAGTATTTTTCCATATACTTATGCTTACGCACCATACCTATCACAGCATTACGACTTTTCCTTACGTAATCCCATCATTTGACCTTGAGTATGGACACTTGTCTTAGCCTTTCAAAACAACTATTTTTAAAAGGCATATTACTAGTATAACTGAGCCGATTATTTTAAAGTTCATTGATCCTCGGGTGAATATAGACTGATCACCTATATTCAACCAGAGACAATGGGACATAGTCTGATCACCTATGTCCGACTCAGAGGTGAACTTTGCGATGCTGGGATAAGTTATAATTGGGTTATATCATGTTGACTTCTACTTAAATTCTGAGAACGGCAAAAATTTATGTGTGTGTCCATGAGCATTGAATATCATAAAAGTTTAAAAAGGTTTACTTCTACATACAACACCATTGGCAGCACAATACTTTCTCATTACAATACTTTTTCTCTTAGGGATAATTCCATATTTACTCAATATAAACTTAAAAATGTCATATTTACTCAACTTACAAGTGAATAATGCATAATGTGCAATGATTTTGATGCATGTTTGATGAAATATGGAATTTTGGTATTTTTATTGGGGAAATATGGAATTGCCCCTTTCTCTTAAATGGAACACTTTACTCATTGCAATAATTAATTTGGTCTTATCACTATGTTAGTCATTTATTGTAATTGATATGTATGTCATTATTATTTAATTTAAATAGACTTGTATAATTTTCATAATTAATTTGGTCTTATCAGGAGTTGGATACACCTACCCACTGGGTAGTTTACCCGGATGAGGTATAATTCAGTCATTTGGAGAGAAGGAATAAAACATTAATTATGTTTGTATTCATTTCAATGACATGTACATGACACATATTACAAGCACATGGGAAGACTACCTAGTGGGTAGTTTAAGTTTTCTCTGTCTTATTACTATGTTAGTCATTTATTGTAACTGATATGTATGTCATTATTATTTACTTTAAATAGACTTGTATTGTTTGCATAATTAATTTGGTCTTATCACTATTTTAGTCATTTACTGTAACTAGGCGAGTACCCGTGCATAGCAACGGAATTCCTAGCGGTAAATAATTAATGATTTGTGATATTGTGGTGAGTGTCTGTAGCGTTCAAAATAGAACGTGAACCGATCATAATGTAATTGTAAACGGTTGTACTACACGATAACTAAAGTCTAAAAAAAAATTCTTAACATCTATCAAACAACATATAAAAACATTTAATGAAACTGAAAGTAAAACATTACATTAGTTATGAGATAAAAACTAACAACACACGTTACTCTTCGCGTAAAACTTCTTGATAAACGACATTTGAGGTGTAGATTCCTGCTTGACGGAACTCTTTAACTGGTTTAACCAATACCTTTGTTGTTCTACGGGATATCCCTCTAGACAATGCCACATAAAGCTGGCCATGCGAGAAAACAGAGTCGGGCAAATAGACACCCACATTTGGAATTGTTTGGCCTTGAGCTTTATTAATAGTCATCGCAAAGCTAAGGCGAATAGGGAACTGTGTTCTCTTTAGTTTAAAAGGGAACATGTCTTCTTCTGATGGAGCAAGAGGAATTCTTGGTAAGAGCACTCTAACTCCAGCGTGTTGTCCGACAGCAATCTCAGCATTGATGACATTTGGGTCAAAACGTTTACATATCAACCTCGTGCCATTACATAATCCATTTGCCGGATCGAGATTCCTTAAAAGAATAATTGGGCATCCTATTTTCAAACGCAAGCAATAAGGGGGCAACCCACTCACGTTGAGCGAGTTTAAAAATTCCAAAGGATCGAAGTTGTGGGTGTTGTCTTCTGCTTCATCAAAACTATAATAAACCTTCTCTTCGCCAGGAAATCTTTCAATCAACATACCATTAATGCTGATTTATAGGAACGTGGTGTTTGAAATGGTGTTATATTTTCTTTATTTCTTGACATGTTTTGAGGTGATGGTGTTTGTAATGGCATGTTTATTGGAGCTTCATTAGTATTTAGCATATTGTGCAATATTCCGAATGGTACCCTAGTAGGAGCAATATTTATGTGACTCGAACTTTCTTCAAAGTAGCCAGAGTTGGTCTTCCCTTTTTTCCCCATTTGCCTTGCACGTGCATCTTTATTAGAAAATGCTTTGTGTTTTTCTAGCATAAAATTGAACGAAATAAAACTTGTATTAAAAGTTCGTTCTTTTAAAACTAATATGTGGAGATTGAAAACAGAAAAAAGACCATACCTTTGTTTAAATCAACTTGAATGGGGTTCAAAATACTGGTGCTAGATTGTTCAACTCCAATCGTGTCTTTAAACTACATAAAAGGATTTGATTACTTTGTGTCATAGCCGTTGCTAAATCTTTATAAATAGTCCATTTGTACAAGACGTGTTTTTCAAACAGGCTAGAACAACTTCTTGTATGGGATGGTTATTTGTGTGAAAGCTTTTCTGTCCTACATGGGACAAACAAAAGAACTTGTGCTTACTTATATAGTGAGGTGTATACTACTTTAATAAATTGGGATTAGTATTGTCTTGTTGGTGTGGAGTAAATAATCCAGTTAAAATAACTGATTTGGATATTCATTGCCCACAATAGATACAAGTTCTTGACTTTTTTAACACAAAATTTCATATTAAAAATAAATTTTGATTAGGTAAAAGATTGAAGAATATGAGTTAATAAAAGGAGTTATATTATGACTCGAGCATGTTCACGTCCATGGTTTCTTTCAAGTACTTGAGTATAATCAACATGTAGATTCAACCAGCAAGTAACCACCAACTTCATTATCAACTCATTCATCATATTTATAAGTACTGTTTTGTTAAAAACCACCTTGAAAAGCAACCAGCAAGTAACCACCAAAACGTCTCTAAGTACAACGAATTAAATTCATGTACTAACCTATATAGTTAACTTAAATTAAGAAAACACAGACCGGATTTTTAAGTTATGGGGTGTTTTAATAAAATCATTAATTACACAATTCATTTTCTCTCACCCTTGACTTTCAAGATTTCACTTTCAAGAGCATTAATTAGAAGGGCAAAATGAGAATTGACTGAAAATTCAGTTTTCCACTTTTCCCCTTTGACTAAATCTACATCATAAGTAGTTAAGATTATTCGAAGTATTTTTAATTGTACAATTTTTATCATCTTCTCTTACTTCAATGTTTTAAAATTTTATAATCTCAACTACTAAAAATTTCAACTTTTTAAGAATTCGAGATTACCAACTTTTCAAATTCAAATACCAAAATTTGATATGCTAAAAAAGTTTAATTTTTCAAAAAAAATTAAAATTTGAGCTCAAATTTAAATTTTAGTTTTTTCAAATGCAAATTTTCAAAAAAGTTTTAATTTGTCATTGGCTAAAAAAATGGTTGCAATCTCAAATACAACTCAGTTTAATGCCCCGCCAAGTTACGACTCATCAAATCATCATAGCCATATTCATCATAACCCGACACAAAAGACCCAAATGGCATAATTTCTAAAAACACAACCAGATTTCGGTGTCACTGCTAGGCTGCTGGCTACCACGCATCGCGCAACAGATTCTGACCAAACACGCAAGTCATACTATACAAAGGGTCATGAAACAAATGGCTTTAGACCTTATCAATTCTTAAAATCTGAGCCAATCCACATATATTAAATTCATGGCTTCCAATTCCAAAGAGAAAACACAAGTTCAAATTGAGCTTATAGACTCAAATGTCCTGATCATTAAATTCATGGCTTCCAATCCACATATATTTAAAATGCTCATATGTCCTGATCATTAAGTTCAAATAAGCCAAAAGTTCAAATTGTAGTAAAAAAGTAAGCTTTTTCCAAACTGAAATAAGCTCATCAACCCGTATATTAAGCTAAATACCAAACACCCCAGTTATCACATTATCACCCATTTTCCATAGACTCTAGATTCCCTTATTTTCCGGGCTTATTTGATATTTGAAAAGCTCATAAGCCCATTTTTTTTTCTGAGCTTATGGACTTAAAGAAGCCAAAAGTTCAAATTGTAGTAAAAAAAGTAAGCTTTTTCCAAACTGAAATAAGCTAATCAACCCGGATATTAAGCTAATCCAAACACCCAGATAATCAATTTCAAAAAACACAATGCCAAACACAACTAACCAACAAAAGAAGCCCAGAAGAGTCGGCTTTGGACTGCGAAACAGAGCGCTGAACTTCTGAACAAAAAAGACACAATAAATTTAAACTAAACTTCTGAACAAAAAAGACACAATAAATATATAAAAAAGACACAATAAATTTAGAAACACAACTGATTGAGCAATATCAGTAACCAAACATACTTGGTTTTTAATAAATCTAAACTTCTGCCAAACACAAGTGATAACGCCACCCATAAAAATAAATAAATCAAACATACTTGGTTTTTAATAAATCTAAACTTCTGAACAAAAAAGACACAATAAATATAGAAACACAACTGATTGAGCAATATCAGTAACCAACTACAATATACAAGACCAAAAATCTAGTTCAAGTGTCTTCTAACCAAACACCCCAACCAACCACAGTACGCAAACATAAAAATCCAGTAGGTGACGTTAACCAAACACACCAGCGACCCAGAAACAAATACAACCACCAACGATAACCCCAGCCCGAAACAACTATCACACAACCACCAACGGCGGATCTACAAAAAAAATTTCGAAACTGTTATAACTACTCAAATTTATCGAAAAAATAGATCTGAACAAAAAAGCTTAATAAATGTAAGGAACATATATGTTTATATAAAAAATAAATATATAAATAAAAGAACCTTTAATACTATACATTAGTTTCATCAAAGTAGTTTTAAAAAAAATAAGAACACAACAAATCTTAGAATCACCAAACATATCAAAACCAACATAACATACCAAAAAATTTCGAGATAGATCTTGACAGATTTCAAACAACAAAACGAACAAAAACAACTAAACATCTATGACCCCGGTTCATTTCCTCAGATCCGGTTAAAACAACAAAAAAACAAACTCAAAACATCATAGTAACCAACAAACACACCGAAAACTACCAATCAAACCAAAATAATCCAAAGACACCAAACCCACATAGAGATGGTGGCACCAGAGGGTGGTGTGGCGTGTGAGTTGATTACAAATCTCAAAGCATCTAAAACCACCAAACCCACCGCGAGGGTGGCTATGAAAAACCGAAACCGACAACAACATCCAATAACCAAGCCCGGACTACCTGAAACTACCTAAACCATGGAAAGATGGTGGCAATTTCGGCAGATGGTGGCGATGGTTAGGTTATGTTGGCAGCGGCAGCTGTTGATTTTTAAGTGAGAGGGAGATTTGTGTTTTAGGTAAGAGAATAAAAGTGGAGAGAGAAGTAAAAAAGAAAATATGTGTTTTTAGGTAAGAGAATAAAACACATGGGGACGTTTGAATAATCAAGGCAACTGTATTTATGTCTTGAATACAGTTTTTGATGCTGCTTAATGAAACGAATTAGTATTTTTATTAAAGATAGTCAAGGGCAATTTCGGTATTATTGAAAGTTCAGTTTTCACCCATTGACTAAGTTGACCATACACCCTTTATAATTAGTTAAGATTGATATATATGTTATTATTATTTACTTTAAATAGAAGGGGATATCTTGGCTATAATTGTTGTAGCCAATTGGCTACAATTTTTCACAAAAAATAAACTAGCAATGCATCAGGATCCACAGAAAAGAACCAGGACCCACAAAAAGAATTAGAGACCCACATTTATAACATAAAATTGTAGCCAATTAATTACAAAAAATTGTAGCTAATATATTCCTAAATAGAATTGTATAGTTTGCATAATTAATTTAGTCTTATCACTATGTTAGTCATTTATTGTAATTGATATGTATGTCATTAATTTATTGTTTAATTTAAATAGACTTGTATAGTTTGTATAATTAATTTGTTCTTATTACTATGTTAGTTATTAAATAGACTTGTATAGTTTGCATAATTAATTTGGGGGCCCTTTATCCCCATCCCTTAATTTTTTATTTTATTTTTATTTTTTTTATTTTTATAATTTTGCTAATATAAAAAAACTATAAACCTGAAAGTGCGGAACAGAATATATAAATTTTAATATGTCAAATGCTTAAAACTGTCAAAAATACAGAACAGAAACTGACAAAAAACTGTGTTGTACTGAAATAAAAGAGGGACGGGGAGGGGACAAAAGGAATATTCCCCCACTAGGGGGTATGGTTAACATAACCCTTAATTTGGTCTTATCACTATGTTAGTCATTTATTGTAATTGAAATGTGTGCCATTATTATTTACTTTAAATAGCATTGTATAGTTTGCATAATTAATTTGGTCTTATCATCATGTTAGTCATTTATTGTAATTGATATGCATGTCATTATTATTTACTTTAAATAGACTTGTATAGTTTGCATAATTAATTTAATCTTATCATTATGTTAGTCATTTATTGTAATTGAAATGTGTGCCATTATTATTTATTTTAAATAGACTTGTATAGTTGGCATATATAAGTTTTATTTGTAGAGATAGATAGAGTGAAAGATGGGGGCACAAGGTTCAAAGCTTGAGAAAGTTTTAGGAGATCAGTTTCCCGAAGGCGAAAGATATTTCGGTCTCGAAAACTTTGGAAATACTTGCTATTGTAACTCTGTCTTGCAGGTCTTTCTTTTCTTATTATTTACTTGTTGTTTTGCTATGGTTTTGTTTTGGTTAGAGATGTGTTTTAGTAGTGACTTATGACCACCACCAATTGGCCTCCTCACAAGAGGTCAACGGTTTAAACCTCACTAGGTACATATTTGGGGGTGGCCAGGAAGGGTCGGAAACGGTCACAAGGGTGCTCCGGTTAGGCCATGTACATTATAAGTCAAGGACGCGCCCTCGTGTTTACCCGTTTTTATACGACTACAAGGGAATTGATTTTTACACTCACACTTTTGATTTAGACACTCTGCTGTGTGCATTACATACTTGTACAATATATACATTGTGCTTTGACAAGTGTCCCAATAAAAAATATGAGTCTCTCAATCACCTCTAAAGGATCGGGTATAGTAACACCACCTCACGCCACTTCCGACATGGTACCCAAAGTGGCGCCGCCACTTCCCCGCCTCCCCACCGCTTCAGCCCGCCGATTTGAAAATCACCACTTTAGTGGGCGTGAAAGACGACAGGAAAAAAAATATTTGTTGTTAACTGAGATTGAAATGAGATATAAGTAGGGGTGTTTTAAAAGCCGACTCGACCCCGAACCCTAATATGGCTTTTCGGTCAAGTCAATCGGGTAAAAAATTATATTCGGGTCAATCGGGTCAACCCGAATTGACCCGAGTTCTAAACAAGGTCGGGTTCGGGTTTGTTTTTATTAGCCTCAACCCGAATTGACCCGACCCAACCAACACTTTTACAATGTAAAAATACTCGGGTTGACCCGAACCCGAGTTGACCCAAACCCGAATTGACCCGAACCCGAGTAACCCGAGTTCTAAACAAGGACGGATGCGGGTATGTTTTTCTTGAGTCTTGACCCGAATTGACCCGACCGGATTGATCTGAACCTGACCGGGTCGACCCGAATAACACCCCTAGATATAAGGATGGAAATGATTTGATTGTATGTGTGTGTGAAGAAGGGGGGGGGGGGATGTTTTAGTATTTTTAGAGTTACAAATGAGGTGATGTATTAGGGTAAAAAGCATTATATAACATCCTAAGATTTAGGTTTATTAGAAAAAAGAAGATTAGACTCATAAATTTTGGATTGTTAATGGACCCATCCAGATTTTAGTTTTTTGGACTAAAAAGTTATATGAATGTCATTTTGGGCTGGCAGTAAGCCAAAGTCGTGGATTGTTAAGGGACTAGTCGAATTTTTTGAGTAAATTTGTGATGACATTGTTTGTAAATTTAAAAGAAAAATGTAATTTGTATTTTTTAATTTTTATTTGAATTAATGAATTTTAGGGTGCGTTTGGTATGTTGGGAGGAATGACAATGGGTATGAGTTTGATAGTACTCAACTATGAAAGTTTCATTCCCCACTCTCTAGCCATATATGGAGTATGAAAAATAATGGACTTTCATAGTCATAGTTGTGGGCTCAGGCACCCTAAACAAACACCAACTATCACTTTTATAGTGATAGTTGATTCCCATGAATGGGTACCAAAAGCACCCTTAGTTTGTTTGAAAAAATTGAAAATAAAATAAAATTGTGAGTGGATGAGTCCCTAATTAGGATAAGTAGGTTATGGTGTTGAAATTGGGGATGCTGAAGTGGAAAAAAAAAAAAATAAATAAATAAATAAAATAAATGATGATTCTCTTATAAAACAAAATACTTGTACGGTACAAACAGTAACTGCACATAACAGATAGTAGTAGTAGCCAAACAAACCCAACAGCGAGTCAACCGACCGTAACAAACGCCCAAAATACCAACTCATCTGTTGATGAAATCCACGATTTGACTGTTAGGTGAAAATTTGAAGTGAAGAATATTAGGTGACATTTATTTGATTTTGATTGTTAGGTTAAGATGTTGTTTTTATAGAGATAGATAGATAGAGTGAAAGAGGAATAGTAGTAATTTATTATTATGGGGGCACAAGGCTCTAAGCTTGAGAAAGTTTTAGGAGATCAGTTCCCCGAAGGCGAAAGATATTTCGGTCTCGAAAACTTTGGAAATACTTGCTATTGTAACTCTGTCTTGCAGGTCTTTGTTTTTTTCTTTTCTTATTACTTTGTTTATCTACTTGTTGTTTATGTGTGAATCATGTGTTAAATACTAGATGTTTAATAAAAATTGTATTGAACTGAACTGAATATGCTGGATTTAGCGTTATGGTTTTGTTTTGGACTTTTGGTTAGTGATGTGTTTTAGTAGAGACTTATTATGACCCACCACCAATTGGCCTAGTGGTAGTTCAAACCTCACTAGGTACACATTTGGGGGTGGCCAAGGAAGGGTCGGAAACGGTCACAAGGGTACCCCGGTTAGGCTGTGTACACCGCAAGACAAAGACACGCCCTCCCCGGGTAACCTGAATAGGGATAACCTCATCTGTTTACCCGTTATACGGCTAAGAGAAGGAATTTTTAGTTGTCCTTAGATGAAGAGGAATGAGATTCAAATGAAACTTGCTAATTTTGTCAAATGATTGGTAAATATGGACATAGGATTATCGCTGGAATATCACCTGATTTAATTAACCAAATTTGTATTTCGAGAAACGCGAATTTTTTTTCATGAGCTTTTTGAAAACATGATACTGGCAGTGTCGTTCTACTGTTAAATTAGCTGTTCTGTGCTGAGACACTGCATTATGGATTTATGGTGCTTAAAAACATATTGTAAATTACATACATGATTTAGAAGTCGTGTTTTAGAACTAAACTACAAAGTTGCCTGTAATTCATTGAGTTTGGGCCAGACTATGTACAAGTAGAACTATTGGAACGTTCCTGTTGCTTGATGATTTATTATATGCCTCTTAGACTGTAAAATTTGTTATCAGAATGTGTTTTGGCGAGAATCAATTAGGTTGCATACAAAAAAGCCTTGGCAATATAAGGAATACAGTCCCATCCCCCCCCCCCCCCCCCCCCCCCCCAAGACACACACACACAGAGAGAGAAAACACAGATATAGCAGCTACTTTATCATGATTATATAGCATAGAGTAGTTCTTAACCCTGATGATCCTTCTGGTGTTTCTGCTGATTAAGCATTCTATATAACTGAATTACTATTTGGTTAAAAGTGCTTAATATATTATGGTTCACTCGAAATTTGCACCATTGATATTATAGTCAGCTGAGTTTTCTTGTTTGATTTGGTTCTATTTTGCAGGCTCTTTATTTCTGTGTCCCATTTCGTGAACAGCTACTCGAATACTATGGAAACGTTAAAAATCCAGCAGATGTAGAAGAAAATCTGCTTACGTGTTTAGCAGAATTGTTTATGCAGGTAGCGGTTTGAAATAAACTTATATAGCTCTAGTTGTGGTGACATGCCTTTGATACGTAGTAAATATATTCTACTTTATTTAATGTAGATTTAAAATAACAATGTTTGGTGAAGTATCTTGATGATCGTGACTTGAGTGGTTTTGAAATATATACCTGACTTGATTTTTTCCTACTTGTTAAGATTAGTACACAAAAGAAGAAAACAGGTGTTGTTGCTCCAAAACGCTTTGTACATAGAGTAAAGAAAGAAAATGAGCTCTTCCGTGGTTACATGCATCAGGTACAGTCACACTTTGGTTGCGTGTGTGTATATATAGATCAGCATCATTTTGTTACAGAAAGTTAGTGTGATTATCTCCCTATATAAATAAGCTTTACTGGTAGTGATAACCGTGCAAAATAAAGAAACTTTTGAGATATTGATTGAAATGATATGTGCCAACAACAAGAAATAAACAGATATATCCTTGGAATCTGTTCGTAAACGTTGATGCTAATTGATCGCGTTCTTCATGTTGGTCTTGTAATTTGTAGTAGTTTCAGTTGCTGATATTGGTTCTCCTTTAAATGTTGTGTAGGATGCACATGAGTTTTTGAACTTCTTGTTAAACGAGCTTGCTGATATACTAGAGAAAGAACTAGCAAAAGTTCCAGTGGAAAATTCATCACCACCTGATAACATCAGTAATGGGCCACATGGTGGTCCGGTCAATGGTGCTAAGAAAGAGCCCTTGGTTACATGGGTTCACAAAAGCTTCCAGGTTAGTTCAAATATCAATTTATGTCATGCTAATGACAACAGTTTTACTACTAATATCCCTATGCCAAGAATCTTGTGATGGTAAATATGTCAAGAATCTTGTAATGTACATTTGTATAATAACGACTTCGATAATGTTTGTTGGTAGTTAATTCTGTGCATGGTTATATATGCAGGGTATACTTACAAACGAGACAAGGTGTTTAAGGTGTGAGACTGTAACTGCCAGGGATGAGACATTCTTAGATTTGAGCCTCGATATAGAGCAGAACAGTTCGATTACGAGTTGTTTAAAAAACTTCAGTTCTACTGAGACCTTGAATGCAGAAGATAAATTTTTCTGTGATAAATGCTGCAGGTTGGTACTTTCTGCAAATTTACTTTTTTAGTTCAAGCATTCTCATTAGTATTACATTTTATTTTTGTATTTCCTAACATAAACACAATATTTGACTTCTAATTGATGTTGATTGTTTATTTCTATGCTTGCAGTTTGCAGGAAGCACAAAAGAGGATGAAAATAAAAAGACCACCCAATATTTTAGTCATCCATTTGAAACGTTTCAAGTACATGGAACACCTCAGTAGGTACAAAAAACTATCATATCGTGTCGTATTCCCTCTGGAGCTAAAACTAACAAACACAATGGAAGACGCCGATTGTGAATATTCATTATTCGCGGTAGTGGTTCATGTCGGCAGTGGACCTAACCACGGCCATTATGTCAGTTTGGTAAAAAGCCATAACCACTGGCTGTTCTATGATGATGAGAATGTGGAGATTATTGATGAGTCTGCTGTTCAGACCGCCTTTGGTTCTGCTCAGGAATTTGCAAGTAATACGGATCATGGGTATATGCTGTTTTATGAGAGCATTGATACTAACAAGTTGAGCTGATAATCCGTATGTTTATTAAGATAAAGTTTATCGATAATGGGTTGCCCTATATTTTGTTATTATAGAACAATTTCAAGTAGTTTAGAAAGGTGTCGTCATATGGGTTAGAATTTACAGTTGGTTCCAGTATGTTTCCATTTCCGTTTCTTTATCTAAAACTGCTTGTAAGGCTATGATCAAGTTTTCTGTTTTTGTTTTTGAGGATTGAATTATATTTGAATAATGAAGTTACCTGTACCAGCAGTGTTAACTTTGAATAAAGGCCCCAAATGATTACTTTAACCCTATGTTTAGATTTGAATATGGACAATCTGTGCTTGTTTTATGTGCCGAAGTTACCTGTACGAGTAGTGTTTATGTTTGAATATGGACAATCTGTGCTTCTTTTATGTGCCGAATAAACAGTCTGATGACAGAATGATCACTTTAACCCTATGTTTAGATTATGCTCAAGAGTACACAACTACCACGGATCCCGGACACATCCTACTTTATTAGAACTTGGCTTGTGTTTCAAGCTGGTGATTAGTGTGCTCATTAAAATAAGCTGTATGCTAAATTATGGGTTGCTTCGTCATTATAAAGTATTTTGTAGTAGATCAGGATACTACCATAGATTAGAAGATTGTAGATATTACTGTACATACTTGAATACCCTACTTGGGCTTTTCCTAATTTGAGCTAGTTGAATACTATCGAATGTTTCAAGTTTTTGGTTTATTTGTGTTCACTAACCATCCACTATATGTGTATACTTGAGAGCAATTCATGGTGACCATTTATATAGTTTACTCTAGTTTGCAGTTTAGGTCATTGATGAGGTTGGTAAGCTTGGATTGTGGCTAAGTTTTGTGGTTTATGCCGTGGTAGAGCTCATGATCAAGACTAAGCCACCTGATTAGTTAGTACGAAGTAAAAGTTAAAATTGAATTTTCAATTGTTCAAAATTCTCACAAATTTGTATTTAAGGTAAAAAGTAATTTTGACTAGTAGTCCGCCTGTTTCAAATTATAAGTATAATTTCATAAGGTTTTGCTAACTTGTGGCCTTGGTACTTGTTTAGCTATATAAGGAATGTTTGAGTTAATTAATATCAAAATGACGATTAATTAAGGTAATTTTAAAGATCAATAAATGTTTATTAAATGCATTTTTTGATACTTGAACGGTACCCGCGCAATGCGGCGGCGGGTATCATGTGATTATATTTTGCGTTATTCGGTTACACGTTTAGTTGTCTTCATGCTTTATAAGTAGAGATATTAGAGATGGTTAAGCCAAATAATTTTAGTTTGAACAACCAATCACTTACTAACAAACTTCCTAACCAACTTGCTTCCTAACAAATTAATTTTGAAATTTTTCCATAATAAGTAAGAAAAAAGTATGAATTTTAAGTTTTTCTAATTATATAATAGTCCCAAATGCATTATATAGTAGTATAGATTAAAAAAAATGTCTTCATTAACTACGTTTAATCGTGTGCCCCACACATTAGCAAAACCCAATTTCATATTGCACTTTTTTAAACGAAATTGAAGTCATTACACTGTAGTAGCTAGGGGTAATCAAACGGACCGGGCCGATCGACAAAACCGATCTGACCAGACTGAAACTGGACCAACCACATTCGGTTCGGTCTCGGTCTAGGGCTTTTCATAATTTCGATTTCGGTTCGGCTAAAAAACAGACATTTAGCTTATTTGAACCGAGACCAGACCGGCCGAACCGGAATGAGACCATACTGAACCGGATCGACCACATTTGGTCCGGTTTCGGTCTAGGTTTTTGCCGGATTCTATCTCGGTCCGGTCCGGTTTTCACCCGATTAGCGGCCTTAGTAGTAGCCAATTTTAAAAATCAGGGTCCGTTTGGGTTGAGATGGGTTTAGGATTAGAATTTGGATTTAGATTTAAATTTGGATTATGATTTAGATTTGGATTTTATGTATGACAGAGAAAATAATATATTTAATTAATAATAGTTAATTTATAATAAAATAAATGAATTTTAATTTAAAAACTACACTTTTATAATTTAAAAAAAAAATGGAAAAGATAGAAAGAGACAAGAAGAAAATATAGGAGGTCCCACAAATTTTTAAAAACCTATCCACCTCCTCCACTTTTGTACAACCCCAATTTTGTGGGTCTGAAACTCAAATCCTAACCCCTAAGACTAATGCTAATGGGCGTCGCATTTGGCAAAGCAACCTCAAAACCAACGCGTTGCCCCCATTAGCTTCATCCCAACCAACGCGTTGCATGTCAACGAAAGCAAAGTTTTGGTTGCCTTGCCAACCGAAACAATTGCACCATCGACGCCCATTTTTTTTGACTGTTGGGGGCTTGTTTACACAACTGTTGCACCCTTTTTCAATTAAAAAAAAGAAAAAATTGAACTGTGTTGTTGCCATCTGCAAGCTACCATGTATTTGAAGAAGATAATGAAAGTATATGTATTTATATTGTGTGTTTGATGTGATGTGTTGGTTGTTTTAGTGATGGGTTTATTGTTAGAGCTGATATAGGAAAATGAAGAATTAATGTTTGTTGTGTTGAAGGGAGATGATGAATGTTTAATGATGGGAAAAATGGCATTTTAATCAAAGGCTAGAGATGGAGATGGTGGATAGTTTATAAAACGTGGCAGCTTGGATTGGGGTGGTGACATGCCAAACACCTTAACGTGGCTTCAGGCCTTTACAAACATGAAGAATTAATATATTGTTTTTAACTTTTTTTTTTTAAGAAGATAATGAGAGTATATGTATTACTCAATTTACATTTCTACAAAATATAATTTGTCATAGTTTATTTTTTTAGAAAAAAAAAAAAATTAATTATGGCGTTGCTTTTGTGATCACCACTAGCTAGTTATGGTTGGGGTGGAGTTGTGGAGAGAGAAAGCTGAGGTGGCGGGGTTGCTTGGGTGGAGTTGGAGCTGCCATTAGCATTAGTCTAAGGCTCAACCAAACAATTGTTAAGTGTCACATCAACTCTAAACCCAATCAAAAGTAGGATACCAAATGGCCCCTGAGGATTTTATTTTGTCAGAGGACTATAAAACCAAAACAAACACACATTAAAAAGCACGATCCGTCTTCCAATTAACCAACCAATCAAAACACTTCATTTCCACCACACGGATCACTATCCAACGCTTCTCCTTCACCCACACCCCCACAATCCAACGATCATCACACCCCTTCAGAAAACACAAACTCCCACTCCCACACTATATAAACACCCAAACCCCAAATCACACCAACACACAAACACACCAAATTCAATTCTAAAAAATGTCAGGAAGAGGAAAAGGAGGAAAAGGATTAGGCAAAGGAGGAGCAAAACGACACCGTAAGGTGCTTCGTGACAACATCCAGGGGATCACTAAGCCAGCGATAAGGCGGTTAGCGAGAAGAGGCGGAGTGAAGAGGATAAGCGGGTTGATTTACGAGGAGACACGTGGCGTTCTGAAGATATTTTTGGAGAATGTGATAAGAGATGCTGTGACGTACACTGAGCATGCGAGAAGGAAGACTGTGACTGCTATGGATGTTGTTTATGCTTTGAAGAGACAAGGAAGGACTCTTTATGGTTTTGGGGGTTAGATTAATTAGGTGGTGTTTGGTTAGATGGTTTAGATCTGGTTTATTATTGTGTTAGCTTTTGTTATCGTTGTGTAGTTGAATTGAAGATGTGTTAAATGAATGAAATGAAATTGAAATGTTGTTTTATTTTGGCTTATATTTCATTTTGTTTGGGGTTATTTTGAAATACAGTGGGGAGGTGTTTGTTTAACCTTTTTTTTTTTTTTTTTTTTCTTTTTTTTTTTTTTGCTTATTTTGAAACTTTTTAACTTATATAATAATAAGGTTTTATAAGCTGAAAAGTTTTGAAATAAGCCATAATTATTGAGCTTTTGAAAAGCCATAATAATTGAGCTTTTGGTATTATAGAACAATTTTAAGTAGTTTAGAAAGGTGTCATCATATGGGTTAGATGTTACAGGTTCTAGTATGATTCCTTTTCCGTTTCTTTATCTAAAACTACTTGTAAGGCTATGATCAGGTTTTTTGTTTTTGTTTTTGAGGATTGAATTATATCTTTTATATAATAAAACAAAACCCTATTAAGAATTTTGCATTTCAAAAAAATTAATTTATACCTGATTTAGTAATAATTTTATTTAAAAAAAATATTTTTTTCTTATTAGGTAATATTTTATATTTATCTATAACACAAGTAAAAGATAAATACAAAAAATATAGATAAGATATTTAAAAAAAAGATTATTTATTTTATATTTATCCACAACACAAGTAGAAGATAAATACAAAAAATATAGATAAGATGCAATTAACAATAGGATTAAAAATTTTAAATAATTATTTCAAAAAATTAAAAAAAAAAAAAAAAAAAAGAACCCGCGCGTGCGCGGGTATTATAACTAGTTTGAATAATGAAGTTACCTGTATGAGTAGTGTTAACTATGAATAAAGGCCAAATGATTTATCACCTGTTTATATTTGAATATGGACAATCTATGTTTGAATTATGTGCTGAATAAACAGTCTGATGACAGAATGCATTTCAAGCTGGTGAGGTATGCTCATCAAATAAGCTGTATGCTAAATTATGGGTTGCTTCATCATTATAAGACTAATGCTAATGGTGACCATAACTTCACCCAAGCAATCCCGCCACCTCAGCGCTAGCTCAACTTTTTCTCTCCACAACTCCACCCCAACCATAATTAGCTAGTGGCGACTACAAAAGCAACCTCATAACTTTTTTTTTTATTTCTTTTATATATATATATATATATATATATATATATATATATATATATATATATATATATATATATAGGGTAGGGTTATTTTCAGAACCAAATAAATTGCGAGAACTGCGAGAACCACTGTGAACCAATCATTTAATTTCAGTATTTAAAATAGTTTTAATTAATCAAAAGGGTATTATGGTACTTTACATGTTTGGGAGTTACACATCAATTTTGACATTCCTAATATTCCGGATGAATTCATTTAAATCGAGACTAGTATATATAGGATTTTTTTTTTCTTCTTTTCTTTGTGTGTATGACACTTAGCGTATCATTTCATATCATGATTTTTAATTGTTATTTTATTTTAGTTTCATTATTATGTTGCATTTTATTTTTTCTCATACGAAACTACATGTATCAGTTTTATTTGCGTACATGTACTCCCATCTTTTCAGAATTCCAGATTTCAAATTTCAAAAAATAGTATAAACAATGACATTATTCTAGTTAAATATTTTAAACTGCCAATCTAACATTATCATCATAGCATTAATTTCAAGCCAATTACAAGGGCTTAATTAGCGAAATATATCGAAGCATTACATGTGCAGTTATCGTGCATATGTGCATTACATGTGTATACTAAAAATTTTAGGTATGTACATGGGCAATCATACTCGTCGGCTTTATATCACACAAGTGAAGCACATAAGCTCATGTGCATTCGTATTGAACTGTATCTACGTGACATGTGTGTCTTCGTCAAATGAATATTACATGTGCATGCATCATCGTCTAATCAACCTATACTCGTGTGCATGTGTGTTCATGAGTATACATGTATGCACACATAATTTTATCACGTTCATGATCTTCGTCCCTCACAAGTGCTGTTGTAGTATGCCCATTTGGTTTCATCGTGTTTATAATTTTGCGGCACAAGAAGTCGTGGTGATAAACCTGAAAATAAACATTACTTGTAATCGTAATTGTAAACATTAACTTAAAATTTAATGAAATGTTGCAACTTACTAATCTAAAACATTATCACAAGATGAACTTTAATTCAGTTACAAAGAACTAAAAGAAAAATGTGAAAGTTGATGAGGTGTGTACATGTGCATTCAAACTTATTTTGTCGCTAGCCCATTTTTCCAAAAGTGCATACGTGTGCAATTGTAAGGATGTCACTTAATTGGACTCGTTTTTTTTCCCTCTCAATTGAACCGAACATGTACATGTTTCAATATTCTTCAAAAATTTCCATTTGTACATGCTCCGCTCTCTATGACATCTCTGTAATAAAAGAGCACAGATGTGCACCTGTACATGTTTTCGAATGTACATGTTTTTGAAGATTTGCACGTGTACATGTTTCGAAGATGTACATTTGGAAATGCTCAGTTCCGAACACATATGTGCACATGTGCATGTTTCAAAATACATGTGCATATCAACCGAAATACATGTGCATATCGATAAAAAAAAAAAAAAAAAAAAAAGGCAGATTTTTGTTTAAAAAAAAAAGCACAGATGTGCACCTGTACATGTTTTCGAATGTACATGTTTTTGAAGATTTGCACGTGTACATATTTGGAAGATGTACATTTGGAAATGCTCAGTTCCGAACACATATGTGCACATGTGCATGTTTCAAAATACATGTGCATATCAACCGAAATACATGTGCATATCGAGAAAAAAAAAAAAAAAAAGTTTCAAACAAAAATAAAGAACAATATCTTTATATGAATAACCTTAAAAACACATATACACACCCTTGTCATTAATTTTATACCAACAAAAAACACATATGCACTCTTTCTATATTAACCTCAAAACACAACAAATCTCGTACACAATTCGTAAAAATAAAATTTATAAGCTCTAGTCAGTATATAGGTTTATTTAATCAAATAGCAATAACAATTATACATAAACATGCATACTACAAGCAAATGCGCTTGTGCACACGCCTTTCCTGATAGATTAATGAAAATAAAGTATATATGTGTTGGCTACCTCTGATTAAAAATAAAAATCACATTAACAATGTAAAACAAATACACAATATTAGGTGATTCATTTTGGAATGAATGAAACACAAGACCTAAATGATCAAATAGATTCATTAAATAATGATTGTCTATATGAGACTAGTATCTAAAACGTTTAAGTACTGGTACATTTTCTTAGCCAAATACATAGGCCATCGAAAAAAAGTATATCATTGACCACTGGCTTCCTACTTCAAACATATCATGTAGACGTCCTTTATTGTCTTAGATATCTAATATCTTGCACAGGGGCAAATTTATGAATGGATTAAATAATCTAATTATTTACTTTTTTTTTTTTTTTGAACATAAATCTAATTATTTACTCAACACCTCCGAAACAGAAATATGAACCAATAAATGAATCACATGTTTTTAAAAAAGTTAAGAAGTCTATACAAAAATTTTATGTCATGAATTAATAAAGATCTTCAACAAATAATCATCTATACTGAAAAAAGAGTTCTTAACATGAAGCATAAAAAATATATATATTAAATTAAAGCCATTTGATATATATAATTCCTTGCAATAAACAACGAAAGTGGGTTTCTTCTAATTTATTCTTTGTTTGAATTTGAATCTCGAAAATTAACAAAAATAATTAATGGTGGCTAAGAAAAAAAAAACAATATACCTTATGAATTTCTATACGAATCTCGAACATTAGATCGGTTGTTACTTGTTGATAAACAGTCTTCATGTTTTAATCCGTCGACAAGATGAAGAAGACAAAGTTCTAGGGAAAGAATACTGTGACGTCTATGAGAGAAGATCAAGAGATCCATTTTTTTTTTCTTTTTTTTGACCTAATAACTCCCTTTAATTTAGGATCAGTTATTGAATGGCTATAATGCAAAATTCCATTACTACCCCTCCATCCTTTATGTAAAATAACATAATGTTACACATAATTTCAATTATGCCACAAGTCATCCTACCCATTGATCAACTAATCCAATGGTTTAAAATGGTTCTCGCAGTTCTCGCAATTTATTTGGTTCTGAAAATAACCTCACACTATATATATATATATATATATATATATATATATATATATATATATATATATATAACAATCATTTTTAAGCATTTGTATTTCTACAATTCTACCTTTTCAAAAGAGTCTCACAAACATCCGGTAAGTATTGAGGGCAAAAATATCTTCCCATTTACTCCCCAACGTGTCATGCCAAGATTTCACATGTATATACGTGTTATCTTACACTATCATTTTCATTCTCAATAAACGAAATAAGAAAGCAAGATATTAAAAGAATCAAGACTCTTTGACCATGCACATTAAGAAATGCCTTTAGAAAGCTTTTGACATATATATATATTTCAAGAGGCTTACATGTTCATCCCAGAAACCATAACATGAAGGTCAATGAAGATTTCTCAACTTGTTATACACCTTCTTGTGCCAAGCTTGCTATATCAACCCAAGACACAAACCATGGAGTGTCCACCGGAACAGAAGAATTATTGTCTGGTATGAAGCGGATGAAGGCCACAAGAATGTTGAAGACAAACCTAGAAGAACAAAAGCCATTTATGAAGCCCAACAACATAAATAAAAAGGGTGCAATGGTTGAAAAAAAGGGCGTCGATGGTGCAATTGTTTCGGTTGGCAAGGCAACCGAAACTTTGTTTTTGTTGCCATGCGACGCGTCGGTTGGGATGCAGGTAATGGGAGCAACGCGTTGGTTTGATCGGTTGTGGTCGAAGGGCAACGCCCATTAGCATTAGTCTAAGAGTTAATTTCATAAATCGTCCCTATAGTTTGTCGGGTTTAACGGAATTGGTCTCTCGCAAGAATTTTTAACAGGTTTGGTCCCTGTGGTTTTGACTCGTATCAGGTTTGGTCCCTTAACTACTAACTCTGTCTGTTGACCGCCAAGTGGGATAGAAATGACATAAATACCCTTAAATGTGTTTCATAAATGGACCCTATGGTTTGTTGGATATAACGGATTTAGTCCTTGCCTTAATTATTTTTTATTCTTTTGATTTTTACAAGATTTCCTTTTTATTTTATAAAAATTTTGACAAAATTTTTTCTATTCTACAGAAAATGTTAAAAAAAATTCAAAATTTTTCATATAGATGTCAACTTTTTTTTCTTTTTTTTTTGTCAAAAAAATTAAAAAACATATATGCCAAAAATATATATACATATATTTTGCGAAAAATATTAAAAAAAAGTTTAAAAATTATGTCAATGATTTTGTCAAATATATATATATATATATATATATATATATATATATATATATATATATATATATATATATATATATATGGCTAAATTTTTTGAAAAAAAAATTTGTCAATTTTTTTTTAAAAATTTTTACAATTTTTTTTAAAATATTTTAATTTTAAAAAATTAAAACTGTCATAATATATAAAATTTTTGACATTTTTTTTTTAATTTTTTTGGAACTTTTTGAATACTTTTTAATTTTTTTGACAAAAAAATTGACATTTATATAAAAAATTTTGATTTTTTTTGAATATTTTCCGCAGAATGAAAAAATTCAATCGAAATTTTTTGTAATATTTTTTTAAAAAATCTTGAAAAAAAACATGCCAAGAAATCTAACAAAAATCTAGCAGAAATTTTTTGTCAAAAAAATTTATAATAAAACTCCATCAAAAATATTCAAAAGTTTGAATAATTTAAAAATAAAAATCTGCCAAAAAAATTTTAAAACTTTTGTCAAAAAAAATTTTAAAAATTCGGACAAAAAAAAAAATTTTGAAAAAAAGAAAAGGAAAACCACAGAGACTAAATTCGTTATATCCCACAAACCACAGGGACCAATTACTTTTAAGGGTATATATGTCATTTACTCTTAGTTAAACGGTCAAATTAACGTAAATATTGGTGAAGGGAGCAAACCCGATACGGGTAAAAAACACAGGGACCAAACCCGTTAAAAATTCTTGTGAGGGACTAATTCTATTAAACCCGACAAACCATAGGGAAGATTTATGAAATTAACTCTCATTATAAAGTATTTTGTAGTAGATCAGGATACTATGATACAATTAGAAGCTGTATGCTAAATAAGCTGGTGACTCTTTGTTGGTTATTATGTGTTAACAAGTTCCCAGATTAGGGTTAAGATAATCAATGAGTACCGGATATTCACTTGAAATCGTGTTATCACTTTCCAATAGAAACTATTCGACCCTATGCCTGGGTTACACGAATATCTCTATGGGATAAGACCAAGTGATGTTCTTGTTTTAGGTACAAATCAAGAACAGAATTGTATTCAAGTGTTTAGGGTTTTAGTTGATAATCGTATCCATGCAGAATGTTATGACCTCTATTTATAATAGAGAATACTCAAACCCTAACCCATGGAATTATGGATAATTAACGGCTCATTAATTATATCATAATATTTTCCATAATAGTAGGAATCAGTGGTTAAAAACGAGCAGCAGAACAAACTGATGCCATCACCAGAATCATTCTAGCTGCAGAATCTACTAGCAGAATCCACCGTCAGCTGAATCAGATCAGCAGAAACAACCATCAGCAGAAACAGATTCTACTAGCAGAAACAGATTCTACTAGCAGAAAAAGATTCTACTAGTAACCACTATTGAGTCAGGGAATTCAGTGACCAAATGAGTGTACACTCCGTACCTCCAAACCCATTACCAGGTGTAAATTAATCCCTCAAGTGCACTAAATTTTCCAACAATCCTCCCCAAATTTAGTTCACTTCCTTTGCATGAAAAATTAAACACAAAACAAAATATATGCATAAATGAAAATATCTTGAAGATTGAATTCTCATCTTAGTACATTACACGTTCAAATATTCGAGAATCAGGGTGTTCTAAGAATTGAACCCTTCAACCTATTTGAATACCTGAAGATAAAATACACATACATTTTCAAACACTTAAATAAACCTGACACTATACAAGCCATGTGTGCATATCCAATTCATAAATGTTGTAAAAGCTAAAAGTCCAAAGCTTCCTGAAGCGGCAAAACTTCAACATTTACATAGGTGGTTCCTCTTTATTCATGCTCCTGCTTAGCACTTTTTCAAAGAAAATAACCATTGAGAAACAAAGACTTCATCCTCCTTTTCCAGCAGGTTCTGAGCACAACCTTGGGATGATAATAAAACATGTGCTCCAGTCCACTAAATGTTCAGCTTTCCACATTGAACTCAGCTCCCAAGTTTCCTCAGGAGGGAGTTGGGTGTCTTTGCATTCAGTGACTAAGTTGGACTTAAACCCATCCCTTTAACAGACTTTAAAACCAAGTCTCTAACTAAACCCTTCGTCAAGTGATCAGCTAAGTTTTGTTGAGATTTAACAAACTCTATAGATATCACCCCATTCATGATAAGCTCACGAATCATGCTATGCCTGATACCTAAGTGTCTAGACTTCCCATTGTACATCTGGCAATAAGCCTTTGCCAATGTAGCAGCACTATCACAACAGATAGAAATAGGTGCTATAGGTTTAGGCCACAATGGAATATCAAGAAGCAAGTTTTTCAACCATTCAGCTTCTTTGCCAGCAGCTGCTAAAGCCACAAATTCAGATTCCATGGTTGAACTGGTAATGCAAGTTTGTTTCTTGGATGCCCAAGAAATTGAACCTCCACAAAGTAGGAATACCCAGCCACTTGTAGACGAATTGTCTTCAGTATTACTGATCCAACTTGCATCAGTGTATCCTTCTAATATAGAAAGATAACTAGTATATGAGAGACTATAATCCATAGTTCTCTTCAAATACTTAAAAACCATCTGAATTGCTTGACAATGATGAGCACTAGGATTATTAGTATACCTGCTCATTTTACCCACAACAAAAGCAATATCAGGTCTTGTACAAGTCATGGCATACATCAAGTAGCCAATCACCCTAGAATACTCAAGTTGAGATACAGCTTTGCCAGTATTAGGCATTAGCTTCTCACTTGTATCCATGGGAGTACTCACTGGAGTACAATCAAAGTAATTAAATTTCTTTAACACCTTCTCAATGTAATGAGACTGAGAAATAGAAATTTTGTTACTTTCATGTTTAATCCTAATACCAAGGATAACATCAGCCTCCCCCATATCTTTCATGGAGAACTTTGATGACAAAAATGCCTTTGTAAGGTCAACTTGATTTTGGTCAGTGCCAAAGATCAACATGTCATCAACATATAGACAAATGATGACTCCTTTACCAGATTCAAATTTGCTATATACACATTTGTCAGCCTGATTAAGTAAATAACCACTAGACAAAACCACTTCATCAAACTTTTGATGCCATTGCTTAGGTGCCTGTTTTAGTCCATAAAGAGACTTAATCAGTTTACACACCTTGTTTTCATTGCCAGGCATGATGAAGCCCTGAGGTTGGTTCATGTAAACCTCCTCATCTAAGTCACCATTCAAGAAAGCTGTATTCACATCCATCTGATGAATAATCAGATTGTGAATTGATGCAAAAGCAATCAGCAATCTTATGGTACTGATACGAGCCACTGGAGCATAAGTATCAAAATAGTCTATTCCTGACTTTTGTCTAAAGCCCTGAATAACTAGTCTTGCCTTGAACTTTTCAACAGTTCCATCTACCTTCATTTTCTTTTTGAAAATCCATTTGCTACCTAGAGGTTTGCAACCAGGTGGTAGATCAGTCAACACATAAGTGTTATTGCCCATGATGGAGTCCATCTCATCATTAATTGCTTCTTTCCAAAAAGCAACATCCTGGGACTTCATTGCTTCTTCAAATGTTTTGGGATCATCCTCAACAATGAAGCAATAAGAGTATTGGTCAGAGACCTCACTCCTTGTTCCTTCAATTAAGTATAATTGAAACTCAGGTCCAAAAGACTTTGGAGTCCTGACCCTATTGCTCCTTCTGAGCTCAGGTTTAGGTTGTTGTTCCACAACCTCAGCAGGAACCTCATCAGATACTTTTGAAACACCATTGTCATTGGTTCCATTTGGAATCCTTTGACTTGGTCTAGGGATAGATGAGAATCTGTTCTCATCAAAGAGTGCATCCCTTGATTCAATTACTGAGTTAATTGAAACAGACTCATTAGGTTCTATAACATAAAACCTATATGCCTTGGAATGCTCAGCATATCCAACAAAGATGCATTCAATGCCTCTTTCTCCCAAAGTTTTCTGCTTTGGATCAGGGAGTCTTACAACAGCCCTACAACCCCATATCCTAAGATAATTAAGGTTAGGTTTCTTTTTAGTCCAAAGTTCATAAGGGGTAACTTTGTTCCTTTTGTTGGGAACTTTATTTAATAAATAGCAAGCTGTTAACATAGCTTCACCCCAGAACCCTTGACTCAGTCCTGAATAGGACAACATGGAATTAACCATCTCCTTCAGCACCCTGTTTTTCCTTTCAGAAATACCATTTTGCTGAGGAGTATAGGGATCAGTTGTTTTATGGATTATACCAACAGACTGAAAATACAGAGTATCCATGTACTCACCTCCCCTATCAGTCCTTAATCTTTTGATCAGGGAACTTTGTTGCAATTCAACTTCAGTTTTAAAATACTTTAAATTTATCTAATGCTTCATCTTTAGAATGTAATAAATAAACATGACAAAACCTAGAAGCATCATCAATAAAAGTCACAAAGTATTTCTTATTCCCCAAAGAGGGAGTAGCATGTAAATCACAAAGGTCACTGTGAATTAACTCCAAAACTTTAGTTTCACGTTTTACACTTTTGAAATGGTTTCTTAGTAATTTTGGTCATCATGCAAGTTTTACACTTTTCAGTGTCCATATCAAAGGCTGGAATTAACCCATCCTTAGACATATCTCGCATTCTTTTAAAGTGTACATGGCCAAGTCTTCATGCCATAGGGTTGAATCATTAAGTTTAGAGGTTGATATAAAAGCAGAATTAGCATTATCATGACCAATATTAAGTCTGAACATTTGATTACACAAATAGCCAAAACCAATAAACACACCATGTTTAGATAAGACAAACTTATTAGATTCAATAACTTGTTTATAACCACAATTATTCAAAACACTACTAGAAACCAAGTTCTTTCTAATATCAGGAACATGTAAAACATTAAATAAAGAAACAATCTTTCCAGAACTAAACTTCAAATCAACACATCCTTTTCCATGCACCAGGGTAGTTGACTCGTTTCCCATATGAAGAATAGAACCATCATTCATTGACTCATAAGTCTTGAACCAGCTTCTATCTTTACACACATGAATTGTTGCACCAGAGTCAACCCACCAAGCTACATCATCATCCTGCACAAAATAAATTTCAGATATATATGTAACATAATAGATCTCAAAAGACTTATTAGATATATTCTGACCTTTCAGAGAATTGGTGTTACCATTCCCTCCACTTGTGCCTGATCCATTGGTTTTATTGCCAATCTTTACACCTTTACAATCCTTCCTAAAGTGTCCAGTTTTACCACACTTCCAACAAGTCACTTTGGGTTTCTTGTTAATATCAGATTTGGTGTTATCTTGATGCTTACGCTTGCCCTTGTTGTCATTGTTCCTGGAGGAGTTGTTATGCTCCACCATATTGACAACTGATGGACCAGTAGCATTGTTACTCTTTGGCTTGTCAATGTCTTGTGATTTGAGTGAATCCTCAATACGCAAGTGACTGCCCAACTCAACAAGAGTTAACTCCTCCTTCTTATGTTTCAGCATATGTTCAAATCTTTCCAAGAAGGAGGTAGTTTATCGATGATACAAGAGACTGAAATAGCCTCATCCATGTTCATCTTGTGTTGTGTGAATCGACCAAGTATACTAAGAAGTTCATTGTATTGTTCCATGACAGGTCTAGAATCAGCCATTTTGTAATTGTTAAAATTACTTACAAGGAACTTCTTACTTGATGCATCCTCAGTCATATATTTTGCTTCCAAGGAATTCCATAGTTCTTGAGAAGTTTCAACATTCTGATAAATATCAAATAGAGAATCAGACATACCATTGAGAATTAAACCTCTGCAAACATAATCATCATTCTCCCATTTGCTTCTTGCCCGCATCTGATCCATAGTAGCATCATCTCCAAAATTTTCTGGAATCTCAGTTGTCAGAACATAAACCACATTCATACTTGACAACAAGAAATGCATTTTCTTTTGCCATCTTCTGAAATCAACACCTTCAAACTTTTTCAACTTGGAAAAGTTAGCAGCCATTTGTCTCATAGCAGCAGCCATTGATTATCATTAATAGTTTCTATTGATTGTTGGTTATTATGTGTTAACAAGTTCCCAGATTAGGGTTAAGATAATCAATGAGTACCGGATATTCACTTGAAATCGTGTTATCACTTTCCAATAGAAACTATTCGACCCTATGCCTGGGTTACATGAATATCTCTATGGGATACGACCAAGTGATGTTCTTGTTTTAGGCACAAATCAAGAACAAAATTGTATTCAGGTGTTTAGGGTTTTAGTTGATAATCGTATCCATGCAGAATGTTATGACCTCCATTTATAATAGAGAATACTCAAACCCTAACCCATAGAATTATGGATAATTAACAGCCCATTAATTATATCATAATATTTTCCATAATAGTAGGAATCAGTGGTTAAAAACGAGCAGCAGAACAAACTGATGCCATCAGTAGAATCATTCTAGCTGCAGAATCTACTAGCAGAATCCACCGTCAGCAGAATTAGATCAGCAGAAACAACCATCAGCAGAATCAGATCAGCAGAAACATATTCTACTAGCAGAAACAGATTCTACTAGTAACCACTATTGAGTTAGGGAATTCAGTGACCAAATGAGTGTACACTTCGTACCTCCAAACCCATTACCAGGTGTAAATTAATCCCTCAAGTGCACTAAATTTTCCAACACTTTTTGCAAGGGTTGTGATCAGTGTTCTAAAAGGCGTGCCTTGGCGTCGCAAAGGCCTCGTAAAGGCGCAAGGTGTCACCTCCACGCCACGCAATAGACCAAGGCGTTGTCTTAAGGTTTGGCATAAGATGAGGTGCGATAGGACGCGATAAGATGTACTGGTATTTGAGGCATTTAGGGGATTTACTAGTAATTGGAATTTGGGCATCGTATTTGAGGTTTACTGATATTTGGCGTTTAGGGTTTACTAGTATTTGAAGAAGATTACAAATGTAAAAAGAGTTTCTTGACTTTATTGCTTATGTATAACACTTTTTGTAAACTCGATGTATATGAAATATATGATATACTAATGAAATATAATATAAATCTATAAATATATAAATATTTTTTGCCGCCTTAAAAATGTCATGCCACCACGTCTCACGTTAAGGTTTGACTATGCCGCCACGCCACGCCTTACGCTATTTATAACCTTGGTTGTGATAGACTGTTTCAGTTTATTTTTTGGTTTGTGGTTCGTTTTATAGTTTAATGCGTTTTTTTTGGGTTATGAGGTAGAAGGTCAGTTTGGATTGTGGCTAAGTTTTGTGGTTTATGCCTTGGTGGAGGTCATGATCAACTGATCAAAATTTAGTCACATCATTTGTCGATAAAAGTCAAACTCGAGTAATTAATTTTGTAATATTCTCTAATATGTTTTAAAAAAGAAATGATCATAAAAATACATAACGTAAATTGGATTTATAAACTACTAATTTAGTAAGCATACTACAAAACTACATCGAGATCTTATTTTCGAGAAACGACTTATAGAGATCTGAAAGCGTGAATGAAGTTATGTCTTAATTACGTAATAGTGGTTTATTAGTTTGTATAGAAATAGATCCTTCTACTATAACAAATACTCTAAAACATTTTCACATGTTTAGGCACGCATACCCCTGACCACAACAACAACAACAAACTCAATCCCGTCGGAGCAAGGTAAGGGGATGCATATCCATGACCAATAATCGTTTATTCTGTCACTTACTTAGGCCATCTTTAATGTAAGGCTGCTCATTGGTCAAAAACCGGACCGGACCGAGAAAAACCGGACCAGATCGAGACCGAATCCGACAAAAAACCTAGACCGAGATCGGACCGAATGTGGTCGGTCCGGTCTCGATCCAAATAGGCTAAATGTCCGGTTTTTAAGCTGGACCGGACCGGACCGGACCGGAGCGCGACCGAAATTATAAAAAACCCTAGACTGAGACCGGACCGAATGTGATCGGTCTGGTCCGGTCGGTCCGGTCCATTTGCTCACCCGACCCCTACTCTAATGCAATGAGTTGACATTGTTCAAAGAAAGGTTTCAACACCAACTCAGGATTCAATTTCATTGTAGGAATCATGCGTTTAAAGTGAGTGTGTCTCTGCATATACACATATTATGTGTCATTGCATCAATTAAATAATAAGTTAAGGAGCTTACTTGTGTAAAGAGTAATTAATAATAAAATACATGGTGAAATGGCATTTCATTTTTTATGTGTAAGTTTAATGGTGGTGATGTCTTACTCTACTTAACAAAAAACGGTGTATGCAATGTGAATGCCCTTAGGCTGGTCGTAATCGTAAGATCAATCCTCGGTCGGTCGATGCATGGGATGCGTCCCCTCCCCTTATGAGACAAACATGAAACTCGTTTCCTTTGAAAAAACATTCGGTCGAGCAGTTGACCGAATGGTTTGCAGGTGAAGGTGGATTTTTTAATTGATTTTTGTGGAGTATGTCTTTTGAGATGACCACGGTCATTTTATTACAAGCATTTGACCATTCATTTGATTTTAAAGAAAAAAAAACTGAGTTGACGCTAAAATGACTTATTCTGTTATTACATTTCTTACTATTTTATGCTAAAACTATTAAAAAACCCAATCCGCCTTCCAATTAGCCAACCAATCACAACACTCCCTTTCCCCTTTCCCCTTTCCGCCACACGGATCACTATTCAACACCTCTCCTTCACCCACTCCCCACCAATCCAACGATCATCACAAGACCTTTATATAAACAACACACACAAACATTCACGGATAAACACAGGTAAAAGTAAATGACAGGTAATAATGTTTAATGGAGTGGCTTAAATTGTTCGTGCGGCAGGTCTTGCAACAATAGTAAACTGAAAGTGACCCTACAGATAACGCCCCTTTCATTGTTGCTAGACTTGTTCATGGGACAATTTAAGCCACTCCACCAACCATTGTTACGGTAGTGTCATCCCTTTCAGTGTAATTTAAGTACATCCAAAACTCGCCAAACATCTCTGATGAGATGCTGCTGCTCGTACATTTTGTATTATAAGATGTTCATGAATTGATTTTTTAGGCATGTGTAAGATATGTTTGTTGTGTTGGTTTTTCGCAGAGAATGGGATATAAGAGGGTGTTTGGTATTGCGTTTTGAAACTGATCTTTGCCTAGGTAAATGATCACTTCATAGTGCTTGGATGATACTTTTTAAAAAACTTCGTAATTTTGTTTTGAGTATCAAAACGCATAAATCCAAACGCACTAAACAAAAACGTTTCAAGTTATGAGACAAAGTCTCGGCGCAAACCTAGCAGCACCTTCCTGATGATTTGTGGTACACATTTCAGCACAATAAACTCTAAATTGTAATAAAATTTTATAATTTCATGCCTATTTGGTTGTCATCGCTACACCTATTTGGTGATAGTTTAGTTACCATTAGCACTGCTGTATGACTTTTCTCCAAATAGATCATATATGACCTTCAAGACTGTACCAAAGGGCTCGTGTCCCAATGGTACCCTATGTTGTATGAGGAACTCCTCAACCAAATGGTTGTAGGTTCAAGTCCAGCTTAGGACGTGTGAGATAGATTGTGTTGTATATTGTGGGAGATACAGTAAAAACTCTATAAATTAATAGTGTTGGGACTAGGATATTTTATTAATTTAGCGAGATATTATTATATCGATAAATTAATAATTTATTAATTTAAAGAGGTTTTACGTATGCCAATTAAATTTTCAAATATAATATACTAGCTAGTTACAATGTATACTAATTAGAGACGAAAAATAAATTTGAAAAACAAGTTCTAATTAATATTTTATGAATTCACATTCACACTTTAAGAAAATAAAATTAACACTTTTTGTTGCAATACGAGAAGACAACGCACCAACTCTTTAGAGCAATAATGAGATTTTAAGATAAACTCAATGTAAATTTGAAGTTCAAAAAAAAAAAAAAAAAAAAAAAAAAAAAAAGTGACCATGAATTCATTCTTAGGATTTTGAAGTGTATCTCTCACACAAACACATATATACATACATATATATAGAATTTTTAGTAACTATTAATTTATAGTTTCGTCGGTACTAATATATATACATTGCGGTTTCAAAAAAATTATTATCTTATTATTATATCGATTGTGGTCCAAATTTGTACTGGTCCCAAGTTGGGACCGGATAAATTATTAATTTTATCGAGGTTATTAATTTATAGAGGTTTTACTGTAAATAGTTTCCGTTCTAAAAAAATGACCTTCAAGACTGTGCATAGGCTCAACGGCATGTGGTGAATTGTTGTTCTTTTACCTTATGCTCTAATCTCTTTTGTATATGTTTGTTACTTGTTTATTTAAGTATGTGGGTGAAGGCGCGTAAACCATGATCATGTGCATCCCTTTCAGTATATCACGTACATCCAAAACTCGTCAAACATCTCAAATGAATTATTTTTTAGTCATGGTTAAGATATGTTTGTTGTATTGGTTTTCTCACAGAGAATGTGCTATAAGAGGGTGTTTGGTATTGCGTTTTGAAACTGATTTTTGCCAACGTAAATGATCACTTCATAGTGTTTGGATGATATTTTTGAAAAACTTCGTAAATGTATAAATCCAAACACACTAAACCAAAATTTTACATGTTATAAGACAAATAGTCTCGGCGCAAACCTAGAAACACCTTCCTGCTGGTTTGTGGTACACATTTCAGCACAGTAAACTCTAAATTATTTTATGTGTGGTTATTTAGATTTTTAATGAATAAAATAAAATTTTATAATTTTATGCTGATTTGGTTGTCACCATATAGTTTAGTTACCATTAGCATTGGTGTAAGAATTTTCTCCGAATAGATGATATATGACCTTCAAGACTGAACATAGGCTCAATGGCATGTGGTGACTGGTGAATTGTTGTTCTTTTACCATATGCTCTAATCTTTTTTGTATACGTTTGTTACTGGTTTATTTAAGTATGTGGGTGGCGGTGCGTAAACCATGATCATGTGGATGGGGTCGTACATAATGGTGATGTTTGTATAACTATGGCTGAGCATATTGTAAACCTTGTTAAGGTTGATGGGGCAGTAAATGATGCTGAATTGCTGATCTTCCTGAAACTGTGAAGAAGTAACTATACGAGGCAGGCAAGAGCAAGAATGATTATTAGCCCGTATTAGTTGATATGCCTAGATCAGTTTAACAAGCATGAAACTATTGGAGTTTTCATATCATGTGAAAGAGCTCTCCTGGTGGGAATGGTGTATCTCCAAAAATGCACCTTTGATTTGAACCAATAATGTTGGTGTATAAAGGAGCTGTTTTTTTGTTTAGGTTTTCATTGAGTCATGGTCTTTTACTAGATATTATGTCTGTTATCCAACATTTGGTGACAAGGTATAAATTACTATTTGTTGTTTACTCATGTTTGGTCACAAATAGTATAAAAGATTAGTAGATATTTTTCCAGTTACCTAAACTTTATTTGATAGATACTATGTAATTTAGTGCTCCAGATGTGTGCCAATTGCCAAATACCCAACATCTAGTTACAGATATGGCATTTGTTTTGTCATTTACTTATCATTTAACTAATGTCTAGGTAATAGTTACTTTTGTCGTGGATTAGTATGAATGGCAGGGTATGCACGTGTGGAGGAGGTTACAGGTTCTGCACACGTTCTAGCACGGTTGGATATGTGCAAGTAGGGATGGAACATGGATATGCTCTTCAAACTACAATAATCAGGTAATAGTTTTAACGATTAGGCTAGGGATTTTGTGTTTTGATTGATTCCAATGAAGTGATACTTTTGATGTTTGATACTTAATATGAAAATTAAGATACAAAAAACATGCAAATGCTATGCAACTATATCGTGAGAAGAAGACAAATATAGTTTTAAAATGGGAAACATAATTATCAAAAGTTAATACAAGTTGATCCCCTTTATTTATTTATTTATTTATTTTTTTTCATTGACCGAGAAAATGGCTTTTGTTTCTCAACATCAGTTCACAAGTTCACCCATACAAAGTCAACCACACACACTTTGTCACATAAATTCTTCCAACAGCTTCAACCATACTTCCAATGTCCTCCAACAAGAGATTACGTTTATCCGATCCTTCATTGGCGTCCACCTCTAGCTCATCCATTCAAAATAGCTTTAAGTATGATGTGTTTATAAGCTTCAGGGGTGAAGACACCCGTAAAAACTTCGTTGACCATCTTTATCATGCTCTTAAGGACAAAGGCATTTACACTTACAAAGACGATGAAAAAATCCAGAAAGGGAAAAGGATCAGCGATCATCTCAGCAAATCAATTGATGACTCGAAGTTTTACATCATTGTTTTTTCCAAAAACTATGCATCTTCGTCATGGTGTTTGGAAGAGCTTGTTAAGATTATGGAGTGTCACAAGATGGCTGAGCACACCGCTTACCCTGTATTCTATGATGTGGAACCAACCCAAGTGAGAAAACAAAGTGGGGCTTTGAAAGGAGAGGCCGCTGGGAAATGGAGAGAGGTTCTAAAAGAAGCATCCGATCTGGCAGGGTGGGAGCTGAAGAACACTCTTAATGGGTAATTCTTACTTTTGTTTGTTTCTAATATGTGTTGAAAAAGGATATATAATGGATAAAAGATTATTACTCATATATATGATTTTGTTATAGATCTAAAACACTATTCACTTTCTATAGTGTATGCTAAACAGATCTTGTTTTTACATACAAACAGGCATGAAGCTAAATTGATCAGTAAAATTGTTCAAGAGATTTCACTAGAGTTACGCTCCATCAATTGCGGCTTTGATGAAAAGTTAGTGGGCATGGAGACTCGAGTAAAGGATGTTGTTTCATATTTAGAAGTTGGTATTGATGAAGTTCGCATGATAGGGATCAAGGGCATGGGAGGGGCTGGGAAGACAACTACAGCAAGAGCTGTTTTTGATCATCTATCTAATCATTTCGAAGCTAAAAGCTTTGTTGGGAATGTGAGGGAAGTTTCAAAAGCCTCTATGTTTGGTTTGAAGAATTTACAAGAACAAGTCCTTTCAGATGTGCTAAATGAACAAGTCACTCTAAATAGTGTTGATGACGGGAAAGACATGATGAAAAGGAGGATGTTCCGTAAAAAGGTTCTTCTTGTTCTAGATGATGTGGATCACATAGACCAACTTGAGGCATTAGCCGGCGGGCCTAACTGGTTTAAGCCGGGAAGTAGAATTATCATTACAACGAGAGATGAGCAAGTGTTGGTAGCTCACAGAGTGCATTTGATTCATGATATCAATCTCTTATCAGATAAGGAAGCAATTTGCCTCTTTAGTAAGTATGCATTTGGAAGAGAGCTTCCATCTCAAGGATATGAAGAGCTATCAGAAAAAGTAGTAAGTTATGCTTCTGGTCTTCCCTTAACAATCAAAGTCTTGGGTTCATTTCTCTGCGGTAAAGATAGGGTTGAATGGGTAGATGCCATAGAAAGACTAGAAAAAATTCCCTTGAAGGAGACTATGGAAAAACTAGAGTTAAGCTATATCGGTCTAGAGGATGATTATAAGGAAATATTTCTAGATATTGCATGCATATTGAAAGGCAAGGACAAAGAAGATACAATCAGAATTCTTGAAAGCTGTGGATTTCATGCTCGAAATGGTTTAAAAGTTCTTGAGCAGAGATCTCTCATAACTATTTCTGAAGATGGATACTTGGGCATGCATGACCATATAGAAGAAATGGGAAAGAACATTGTTCGTCGTTCGCACCCCGATGAGCCTAATCAACATAGCCGCTTGTGGATTTACGAGGAAATTTATGATATATTGGCTAATGACATGGTAAAGATCAGTTTAAAACTAATACATTTTCATTTGCACTGACTTCTGAGGTTTCTGGACATTTTTTTGGATTGCAGGGTACTGAAGCAACAAGATGTCTAAAACTTAATAAGTCAAGAGGAAATGAGAGGTTTGTTATGAAAGGTCTTGGAAAAATGAAGAAGCTTCGATATCTTGAAGTGAATTTTTCATGTTATGATTTTGAAAGTAATGCCGACTATCTTGATGAGACTAGCCACTACAACTCTTTAAAATATCTAAAATGTTCGGATTACCCTTTCTTGTATTTACCCAAAATATTTCAAGCAAACAATCTTGTTGCACTTGATATGAGTGGTAGAAGAATGGCACAACTTTGGGAAGAGGGAGAAAAAAAGGTAGAATAATGGTTGATTAGTTGTTTTGCATAATTCGTAATAATGCTATTAATATATTGGTTTGTTAATACGCTAATATTAACCTTTTTGTCTTATTTTTGCTAGCAGGTTCTAAAAAAACTCAAATTCCTCACCATTTCAAACTCAAACTTGACGATCTTTGACTTTCGGATGACTCCAAATCTCGAGAAGTTATCTCTTGAAAATTCTCGTAATTTAGTAGAACTTCGCATGCCAGTTAGTTGTCAAAAGCTCAACTTCCTTTGTATCACTTCCTCAAAGTTAAGAACCTTTGACCTCGGGTTGACTCCAAATCTCGAGACGTTATCTCTTGAAGCCTCCCATAATTTAGTAGAACTTTGCATACCTGTTAGTTGTCAAAAGCTCAACTATCTCGATATCAGCCACTCAAAGTTAAGAACCTTTGACCTTGGGTTGACTCCAAATCTCGAAACGTTGTCTCTTTTTGATTGTGCTGATTTTGTAGAACTTCGCGTGCCTGTTGCATGTCCAAATCTCAAATTCCTCAACCTTCGTGGATCAAGGTTGAGGAGCCTTGACCTTGAGCTAATTCCAAATCTTGAGAGGTTAGAACTTCAAGAATCTCATGAGTTGGTAGAAATTAACGCTCCCGTTGGATGTCTAAAAAAAGTTGTTCATTTAAACTTAGGTGGTTGTTTGAGGTTTACTGATTTTTTGTTTCGCAATAGATCTGAACTAAGTCAGGTTAGTCGTTCTTCAGCTAATTTTAATCTTAGCCAGTTAGAATGTCTAGAGGAGCTCCATTTGTCATCTATGAAGATAAAACATCTTCCAGATAGCATTTGTATGTTGAAACATCTCAAGTCTCTCACAGTTTATGACGGGGATCTTCTTGAGAGGTTACCAGAGGATCTTGGAATATTAGAATGTTTAGAGAAGCTACATGTGAGTAGTAAGAAAATTGAATATCTTCCAGATAGCATTTGTATGTTGAAACGTCTCAAATCTCTCGAAGTCAATAATGGTGATCTTCTTGAGAAGCTACCAGAGGATCTTGGCAGATTAGAATGTTTAGAGAAGCTACATGTGAGTAGTAAGAAAATTGAGTATCTTCCTGATAGCATCTGCATGCTGAAACGTCTGAAGTGGCTCTATGTTACAGAGTGTAGTAGTCTTGGGAAGTTGCCTGAGGACATTGTCGAGTTAGAATCTCTGGAGATGCTAGATTTGTCGGCTACAAGGATTAAACATCTTCCGGATAGCATTTGTATGTTAAAACATCTAAATTATCTAAACCTCGAGGATTGTGCTCTTCTTGAGAAGTTACCTGAAGATCTTGGCCGCCTAGAATTTTTAGAGAAGCTACATGTGAGTAGTAAGAAAATTGAATATCTTCCAGATAGCATTTGTATGTTGAAACGTCTCAAATCTCTCGAAGTAAAAAATGGTGATCTTCTTGAGAAGCTACCAGATGATCTTGGCAGATTAGAATGTTTAGAGAAGCTACATGTGAGTAGTAAGAAAATTGAATATCTTCCCGATAGCATCTGCATGCTAAAACGTCTGAAGTGGCTCTATGTTACAGAGTGTAGTCGTCTTGGGAAGTTGCCTGAGGACATTGTCTGGTTAGAATCTCTGGAGATGCTAGATTTATCGGCTACAAGGATTAAACATCTTCCGGATAGCATTTGTATGTTAAAACATCTAAATTATCTCAACCTTGAGAATTGTGCTCTTCTTGAGAAGTTACCTGAAGAACTTGGCAGCTTAGAATGCTTAGGAGCGATAGTTATAACAGATACACGTATAAGTCATCTTCCCCAAAGCATATTTGGGTTAAAAGGTCTGTTTATCACCGCATCTCCGGAGCTTCTTCAGCTGTATGATGTTCCTTCCAGGTAAATTACACGAAATAACAAGCAATTTTTTTTTTTTTTTTCTTTTCTAAATTCATTTTTCTTGTATTTCAATATCGAATTTGATATTGGAACAAAATAATAGTTTTGTAGAAAGTAAATTACAAAAATGGTCCTTATAGTTTATGCTAAATTACGAATTTGGTCTCTAAATATCAAAATTTACATGAATGGTCTCCATTATAAAACTTTGTACACTTTTGGTCCCTTTTTTTGTTAAAGATGTAAAAGTTTCAAAAAGATGCTAGACGATACACAGGTAAAAAAAATATGAATTTCCTTAACTGTGTAACTATTGTACCTGTTTTCATACATTCCCCATTTTCTCAAATGCATTTTTTAGTTCTGTGTTAATGGCAGAGACTCATACCAGCTGTTGAAATTTTTTCTTGTTTTTTAGTTGGCACCTAAACTGAAAATCACGATCAAGCTAAGGTCATATTAGGTACCTCTAACAGAAGATTCATGCAAGTAGATTATGGATGCTGCAAGAACGACAAAATGCAAAGACTACGGGTCTTACCCACCAAGAAGATAATTTATTGTGTGCTTAAATCCCCTCACGTTCACAAAGATGCGAGATTCCATTTTGAGATCAGCACGTATCAAAGGCTCATTGATATCTTACACCCGACTGCACAGACCATCGACTCATTGATGCAACTTGATCTTCCTGCCATTGTTGATGTTGAGGTTAAGAGCTTTAGAAGCTTATTTGGAGTGTCTTTTTGGTATTAAATCCTGTTTATTTACACTAATGAATCTGTTACTTGTATCATTGTTGATTCAAGGAATGGTGTTTAGTATGTTGTAGTTGCGCAACCGCTTAACATTAAAATAATGGTTGCACAAAGCCACAAATGGTTGTGTTTATGCTTGTCAAATACTTTTTTTTTTTTTTTTTTTTTTTTTTTTTTTTTTTTTTTTTCGTGATAACTAACTAGAACTACAATGTAAAAGGTGGCAAATTAAAAAAACAAGAGTTTAAAACACGGGTGCATAACAAATGGAAGTAAATATTTATCATTGTGGTAATATATATTAAAGGTCGAGAGTATTAAATTAACTGAGTTAATTTAATTAAATAATTAAAAATGTAAACTATTAAAGGAGATTAAAGGTAATAAAGGAAAAAACCACAAACGTAAATGTTTGTGGTGGGGCCGATTCTAGGAGTGAAGGAGTTTGATTTCTAATCAAAATTGTTTACTTGGTGGACAAGTAAATGGCTCTAAATTTTCCTTTGTATACTATAAATACAAAGGGGATTCAAGGCATCCCACAATTCACACAAACAACTCTAAACCCTCTCCTTCCTCTCCCTTTTGCTCGATCGGTCGACAAACCCCAAGGGTCGAAACCCTTTCTCGACTAAGTCGACATTCGACTTAGGGTATTCACTACCCAAGTTGATTCAAGGGTTAGGATTCGCCAAACCATAACCGATTTCGATTAAGGGTATTCCAAACTCTTAGTCGATCGACTTTGGTGATCCAGGATCACTTGCGTGACGAACTTGAACCATCTAGCAATTCCAAACGTGACCGGATACCTGCAGCTTCCTTATATAGGTATTCAAGAAGACTCATCATGCCGAGCAAATCAAAGGTACGCAGGTTCTAACTATTCTTGTAACACTTGCATGCATTTCTGGCTAGGGTTAGAGTTAATTTTATTCCGCATATTAATTTTATTAATACTAATTAACTGTAATAACCAAAAATCAGTAAATAAAACCCTACAAAGACAGCTTTCTTGAAGGTGAATTGGATGAAAAGGTTTTATATGAACCAACCTCATGCTTCGTCATGCCTGACAATGAAAACAAAGTATGCAAACTGATTAAGTCTATATGGACCGAAACAGGCACCTAAGCAATGATGTCAAAAATTTGATGAAGTGGTTTTGTGTGTATATCAAATTTGATGAGGGGTAGTCATCACTTGCCTATATGTTGATGACATGCTGATCTTTGGGACTAACCTGGCAAAGGAATTTTTGTCATCTAGATTCTACATGAAGGACATGGGGGAGGATGATGGTATCCTTGGTATAAGGATTAAACATGAAAGTAAAGGAATTTCTATGACTTTGTCTCATTATATTGAAAAGGTACTTATGAAATTCAATTACTTTGATTGTACTCCAGTTAGTACTCCTATGGATACGAGTGAGAAGCTGAAACCTAATAATGGTCAGGGTGTATCTCAACTTGAGCTTGAGTATTCTAGGGTGATTGCCTGCCTTATGTATGCCATGACTTGTACAAATATTGTTTTTGTACGGGGTAAACTGAGTAGGTACACTAGTAATCCTAGTACTATTGAAGTATTTGAACAAAATTTTGGATTACATTTCAGTTTTAGAAGGATACACTGATGCAAGTTGGATAAGCAACACTTTTAGTTACCATTAGCACTAGTGTAAGAATTTTCTCCAAGTAGATCCGATATGACCTTCAAGACTGTGCATAGGCTCAATGGCATGTGGTGAATTCTTGTTCTTTTACCATATGCTCTAATCTCTTTTGTATATGTTTGTTACTGGTTTATTAAAGTATGTGGGTAGCGGTGCGTAAACCGTTATCATGTGGATGGGGTCGTACATAATGGTGATGTTCGTATAACTATGGCTGAGCATATTGTAAACCTTGTTAAGGTTGATGAGGCAGTAAATGATGCTGATCTTCCTGAAACCGTGAAGAAGTAACTATACGAGACGGGCAAGAAAGATTATTAGGTGATATGTCTAGATTAGTTTAACTAACATGAGACTATCGGAGTTTTCATATCATTTAGCACTTGTTTCATGAAGATTGCAATAAGGAATGATTGTCTGAGAAACGAAGTTGTCCTATGTCGAAAATCTATCCTTTGATTTTAGTTCATCTCATTTGACTTAGGTTGCACATATTTGATTATTGGCACATATGGGTTGGGTTATTTAAGGTCTCACACGTTTAAACTACTGAATGCAACATCAAGATGACCTTTTTTGTCATTATAACCAATGCATGCAACAAAGATGATTTTGTATGTCACTTGCCAATTATTGCTTTACTAATTTGCTCAAATTAGTAAAAGTGGTAATATACAACAGCTTTCTGCAACTCATCTATCCTTAAGATTACGCCATTTTTACTTTTGTGCAACTCATCTATCCTTTGGATTACATCTATGAGATATAATACCAATGTGCTAGGTATTTACATTTAACATTTTCGTTTCCTCGATTCCTAAGCATAACACGTAGAAAATATATTAACTCTTGAACTCAAAATCTTGACCACGCTGTACATCTATGTTCATCCCCTGTTTTGGTAAGACACTCGTTAATTTAGAAGTCCAAGTGGTCTCTATAAGCAAACATATGTCTCTTTTTTGTTTCAGTTCCTTCTGGACAAAAATACATGACCATCTGAAACAAGATGCTGTCAAAAGGATGGTGAGAAGTTAGCCAGAAACTCGATCCATCATTAAGGTCAAATCAGCCAATTGAAACCAAATCTAGGTGGAAAGAATTCACTTCCAATACCAATGCTTTCTCCAAACATCGTCCATGTCCTCAAGGGGAACTCCTTTAGTCTCGGGCAAAAAGGCACCAATAATTGTGGTCATGAAAAAGGTTGTGGCACCATAGAACAAGAACAACCCAAACCTCATATAACATAGCATCTCCATTGACAATTGCGTTAGGATAAAAGTGATGAGCAAGTTTGTTGCTACGCCTATGCCTGTTCCAGCTGCACGAACCTCTATTGGTAGTATTTCACTTGGAACTAGCCAAGTAAGCGGACCCCATGACCATCCGAACCCTGATGAGATAAGACACATCAAAACTAGCGCTGCAATCCCATAGTTGTGCTCGAATCCCTCAATCATGCCTTGTGACTCAAGCGCTAGTGTACAGGCGACAAACACCTTCATTTTGATTTGTTTGGAACTTGATTAGTTCTTCTCAATACAAAATTTAGTTAAAAAGAGAGTGGCTCAAATGGATTTAGTCTCACAAGGTTTCACAATATCTATTTTAAATACGCAAAACCTTCTGTATTGTTTTATTCAAAGATTTTGAAAGTTGGCATTGTTCTTGTATTCATGATTGAAACATTTATTATAAATATAGACAGAAGTTTTCTTTACAGGTCAGCGAAGCCTCGCGTGGCCCGTATTCCCTATACTAAAAAACAATCCATTTCAACCCAAACCCGTTTTGACATCTTAAGCGACCGGTTCTTGCCACCTGTATCTTAAACTGTGTGCAAATTAATTTCGAATAAAGGTAGAAAAGGTATAGTAAGGTTAACACCTGAGAAAAAATTATCTGCACACCACCTTGTAGAAACAAAAATTTTCTTCCAATCTTATCAACCATACAAGCGGACAACAATACAGACGCCAAATTCACAACTCCAATTATAACCGCAGCAAACAAAGAACCTTCAGCTCCCATCCCAATTGTCCTCATCACTACAGGTGCGTAAAAAGCAACCATACCAATACCTGTTAGCTGCTGAAATCCTGCAATAGCAACTGTCAACACTAATTGTCGTCTATATCTTGGCCCCGTTAACTTCACATATGGACTCTCATTAGTCAATTTAGCAGCCATCTTAAAGCTAATCAAGTCTTTTAGCTCAGATACAGCCCCAGCCTTAGTTGACCGAACTTTGGTCAATGCAGCTAAGGCCTCGTCATTTTTGCCACGTTCGATCAAACTGGATGGAGTGTCAGGTATGAATAACGCCCCAATAGTTAACAGCATCGCTGGAACACTTGCACACCCTAATGCGATCCTCCATCCATTGTTGTTTTTGGAGTGGTTGGCGGCAAAGTTGATTAAGCTAGCGATTAAACCGCCAAAGCAAATGAAGAATTGAAAAGCTGTGTTTAGAGCTCCCCGAAATTTTGATGGTGCCATTTCTGTTATGTACACTGGAGCAGCCTTGAAAAAGTAGACAACAAAGTATGTATTGTTATATAATCTCATGATCATAGAAGTCATGTAATTCAAGTTTGATTTATTTCAATTTCTCTGATAACCTTATAGGTGAAGGTCCCATCACGATCAATATATGTTGCATCGATGTTATATACGGACAGAGTGCTATGGATTCCCTATACTATGTCACCAAGTGAAGGCATTAAATCCAGAAAGGGATACCTAGAGGTTTTAACTGCGGTCCATTTACTGTTTAGTTCATGTTTTAATTTCAAACGTGTCATTTCAAAAAATATAGTTATATAGGGACTGGTTTCTTTTTGTATAAAATGTTCAACGTACTCTTTCATTTGTTCCATTTTGGTCGTTCTACTCTTTTTGTACATCGGATTAATCAAATATAGGCTTTTTGTCTCATTTGGATCATTTTGTAAACCGTATTCGTATCATTTTTAATGAAACTTAACATTATATAAAAGTTTTCTTTTAGCTTGTTCAATGTTTTTTCGATTGCATACAATCGTTTTAACCTGTTGCCACCTCTAGGTACACCAAGAGCCTGCAGCATCATTTGTCATTGTAATGGAGTCCAAGGACTTACATTATATAAAAGGTGCACACCTGATTCGCGAAACCAATACCAAATCCTACAAATAGACGGCCAACAATGAGTGTTGAAACTTTTTGTGCAAAAACCTCAAGAGCATTGCCCGTCATGTAGAGGATTCCACTAGTAATCAAACTAAACCTCCTTCCTATCAAACTCGTGAGACGGCCAGCCAACAATGACGACACTAAACCAGCTATGAACATTGAAGAGACAAATGCAGTCAGTTTATGTGTATCAAATAGGCAATATTGGTCTTGTTTCATGTCCTTCATTTTAGCCAAAACCGAAGGGTAGAATTTTTCCAGAAAAGGCCTCATCATCATTACCCCTCCTACAATACAACATAGGTATTTTAAGGGTGTTACATTATTGTCATTGCATATCTATGTATTAAAACATTCTTAAGAAAACTAACCAGAAACCGTAGTATCGTATCCATACATCAAACCAGAAGAACCTGCTATAATACAAATAAAAACAACTGTGTTTGTCAATGGTGTTTTTGTGTTTTCCTCACTTTCTTCCATTATTGTTTACCTGTTGATGTTTTCCGTTTTCTAAACATATATATGATCAATTCAGATAGTTTATAATAAATGTTCTATGCTCTTACGATACGAAATTAGTTTGGATTCGATGATAGCCAAATCGAAGGGTCTCTGGAAAATGGTGTAGAAAATTGTGGAGATAGAGAGGCCGGAAATCTTTGGAGGCTTAATATAGAATTTTTAGGATATAGAAAATGATAGGTCCACAAAGCTCTCAACGTTTCAATTTTCCATTTCGTGTTATAAGTCTTTATTCATTCGTAATCTGAGGAAGAATGAATATATGATTGTGCAATACCTTGTTACATTGGCAGAACTATGTAGGGGCAGGGGAGGGTCCCGGTCCCAACCACCCCCCCACCCCCCCCCCCCCCCCCCCAAAAAAAAAAAAAAAATTTGCGGCGCATAGTGTAAATATAGGATCTATGATTCGAAAAATACTAAAATGTATAACACAACCAGATTGTGCAAATGTAATCTTGTTAAGTGGATGGTTTTGTTACACAAAAAAGAGAAACCTGTTAAATATTCTATGTTAAACTGTAGCATCTAAAAAATACAGCTTATGATTAATATTAAACTTGCAAATGGGCAGGGGCTGCGCGAACGCAAGCCCCCACAGCAACAAATTTTGACGTAGGCTCGGCCACTTGGGCCGACCTTAAGTAGGCACACCTCCAAAGTGCAATGGAGGTCACCAACCTAGACCACGGGCCTTGTTGATCACCCATTGATCCCGTCCAGGTAAGTGAATGTTATGTTGTTTGACAATAATCTTAAATAGGTGTTCTTATGGGTGCAACTTTCATTCCCTTACCAATGTGGGATGTCTCTACTAAAAAGATTTGAATAAACTACCATAATATGATCTACTAACCGTTCTGTATATGATTAGATTTGCACAAATTTCTGTTAAAACAGCAAAATTGAACTGGAACACGACTAGACCCCATGCAGTTTGATGGTTTGGTGCTTTGGTCCTGTCCGGTTCCCCGAAACATAATCTTTCTTTTGCATTAGCGAAACATGTTTTTTGTGTAAAAAGATTGATTCAGTTCACGGTCTGGCATGTATCAAACCGTTTCTTACCAATCGTTGAACAAACAATGAACTATTACACATAGAAATCTATCAGTACTTCGAGAATCAAGATATCCCTGAATTGAAGTAATCCCTTGAAATGAAAAAATCAATTCATAAATATTATTGAAAGAAAGAACAGAACAAGTATAAACCTTTTGGGTACCACTAGAGTGATAGTTTTAGATTGGTTTGGTCTCAAACGAGACACTGAATCAGATATGTTAGAATATTAGTGTGTAATAGTTAGGATATAAGTTTAGGGGGTTAATTGTTTTTAGCTCAAACTTAAGGAGGTTAGTCATGTATTAGGAAAGTTCCTAACCTCCTCAATTGTAGAATCTTTGTTCACCAAGGTTTAGGTTTCTCCCCCCTCATTCTCTATAAATAGGGATGAGGGGGTGATGTTTTATTTGTACCTTCTTTTCTTGCTCACGTTTAATAAACGTTTGAGTGTAAAATATCTCGTGTGTGTTGGTGCCACTCGGCATTAAGGGATCATAACCCTTTGCCGAGGTCTTGTTGGAGTAGTTCTTGATTCGTGGTTCCGCTCTAGAAACCGGTTTGTTGGATTTCTTCCAACAAGATACATACTTGAGTTTGTTTAATTTGAAAAAAAAAAAATAAGTAAATCTAAACTTAGGTTAATGATTGCCCTAAGGGTGTAAACAAGTCGAGTTTTTTTACGAATTTTTTTCTCGTAAAAATGTTTCTTTAGTTGATTAGAAACAAATTCATGATTCAAAGTTTTGAAAAAGAGAGAATTGCAAAAATCTTCCTTAAAGTTTGGTCAAATTGCATGTTTCGTTCAGGATGTTTGGAAAGTGCAAAGATCGTCCCTGTGGGGAAACCTTTGGTGCAGGACGATATTTGCACCAAAGGTTTCCCCAAAAAGGATGATACTTGCACCAAATGTTTCCCCACAGGGACGATCCTTGCACTTTCCAAACATTCGGGATGAAACGTGCAATTTGACCAAATTTTAGGTAAGATTTTTGCAATTCTCTCTTTGAAAAATTAACCTTTGATTCATGTTATTTGCAAAATATCATTTAAATGACAAAGTTTTGAATCAATTTACAATGGCTATTGTGAATCACCCGTTTACGCATAAAAACTATGAACTAACGTGACTAAGTGCATTTCTCACTTTTATTTCACAATTTCTCACGTTAAGAATTTCTCAGTCGGTCTTGATTCTAAATGTAAATACACGAAACGTAAATAGTTATTTATGAATGTATCGATTTTTTCAAGCTGAATTCAAATTTAATTATATATTTTAATTTAGTTTGCTTGAAAACACATCTTTACAAATAAAATAAAATTGATCTTTTTGAGGCGAACTTGAGCCGAATTCAAACTTTCTTGAGCCGAGCTCATCGAGCCGAATATAATATTAATGAGACGAGTCGGACCCTGCAAAAATTTGAATCGATTAGACTCATTTACACCCCTACCCAACGATCATGTCTTTCACCTAGGTCCGTCTAGAACCAAATTTTGTTGGAAGGAACCAAAAGTCATTTAGGTACAGAAACAGGCTTGAATTACCAGCCCATTAGTTTAAAATGTTAACTCCATTTATGCAAGTTTCTTTGATAAAGTATTCTTAATGAGTTTAGTTTCAGTAAATGTAGAGTAGAAGCATTTTTCAAAGTAGTAGTTCTTTGAATGGCACAGTTAGTGTCGTAACTTAAGAAACCAAAACAGTTGTTAAAAGCTCGCAACTGATTTTAATATCATAATTTATTAAAAATTAAAATGAGTTCTTTTTTTGCCAAAGTAAAAGTTGTAAACCAATAACCTCAGTAAAATGAATTTTAAGACTTTGAGTTGGGTAGGGGCTTGCTACCACAAATTACGACGTAGGCTCTGCCACTTGGGCTGACCTTAGGCGGCACCTCTCCGAAGTGCAATGGAGGTCACCAACCAAGAACATTGGCCTTTGTGATCACCCATTGTACTCGTCCAGGTAAGTGAATATTCCATTGTACAGCAGCAATGTTAAATAGGTGTTTCTTTGGCTGCACCTTGTATTCCCCACCAATGTGGGATGCCTCACTTTCACATTTTTAATTGCAATAACAATTAGTTAGAAGCGTAACAAACATTTACTATCGCTATAGGGTTGGGAAAAAATTGGTCCAAGTTGTTAAAACTGGCAAATCTGACCGAAACTCTATCGGGTCTGTTATCTTCAGTCCAGTTTTTGGTTCATGGTATGACAAAAAAGTTTGGTTAGCTGGTTCTGCTTTCATTGAACAGATCTTTGTTTTCTATTTTAACAAAACATTGTTTAGCTACTGTTTTTTGTTTGAAGCACTGGCACAAAACTATTATATCTAGTTACAAATCACTATTGAATCGGCACCGAACTGCTATTCTCAGCTCTAATGCTGACAAATTTTGGTTCAAACTAGTTTTCGAGACATTTAGGGACACAAGATATAAGTGACAAAAAATGTTTTTATTTTGTTTTGACTTAAAAATAAACAAATATTAAAACTGTTGATTGTTAGAGGCATACCCAAAAGGTATTACCTCTCCAAAAATAGGCGTATGCCATTCCAAAAATAGGCGTATGCCATTTTTTGTAACGAGCACACGTTATTCTTTAGTAAAAGGCGAAAGAATAGTTCGCTTTGTGCTCATCACATGGCTGCGTGGTCCCTTACAATTGCTGAAGGGCCTTATTTATGCACCTGTTTCTACTCTTCATTTGTATTCACCAAGCGATGTGGGATAGCAGCTGTCTCTATTTCCAAAGCTCCACCCATTCATATCTTTATTAGTTTGCTTTATTTAGGTTCATTTCACATGGAAATTGTGCATTCGATCTATACAAAAACTATTTAGAGACCAACTTTGGTTTTAGTTTGGCACTGATTCGGGTTACACTTGACTGTGTCTCGATGTGAAAATTTGAAACAAAATTGTTACAAGCTTTAAAAAAAAGTGTCTTGAAGATAAAAATAGTGATTATATAGAAAGGATATCATAAATGGATCACAATTTGGTTGTGACATACTGTTCTTGGAAATAAAATCCCGTTGAATATATTTGAGGAACTACTTATCATTCTAGAATAGATAGTTGTTTGTCTTACATATAGTGTGTTACCGGGGATATCTATGTATATATTTTTGTATACCACGTGTGTGTTTGGTGTGCATATATGTGTTTCTATGTATTATTTTCCACTCGACATATATGTGCACATTCCGGACATGAATTCAAAGGTGTCCAACTTAGTAGAGGCGCAAAATAAATGTTCGAGACAGGTTCAAAATAATAGGGTTTTGCTAACCAATGCCCATGGGCAAAGGTTAATGTCTAATAAATAAACACAACATTTTCTAATTAACACAAAATTACATTAAATATGCATTAAATGCACATTAAATAAACTGTAAATTACTATATTTCAACTTGATTTTCACTTAAATGAATCTGAATTTAATGTATTTTTATGTTAATCGGGAAAGTTCGTGTTCATTTATTATACACTAACCTCTGCCCAGTGGGCATTGGTTAGCAAAACCCAAAATAATATTAGTTTTTTAATTTTAGCATGTCGGATCTTTACTAATACGAGTAATGTTTAACACGTATGTTAATGCTAAGTTTCCATATATGCAGAATGGTTCCGGTGTTTTTACACTTACGGGTATAATCTAACAATACTATCTCAAAATATAACACTTGATAATCATTGATAAATTGATCATCTTTATGTTGTGCAGCTCCTCTTTTGTCAACTTCAGTACCAAAAAGAATATGTATAAACTAGATGTTTATCAACTCCATTATCAGCTTTCTCAATAAAAATACATTATTTGAAAGACTTGCAATAAATAATACCTAAAGGTGACTATTATGCTATCAACTACCGGCATGGTGGCTTAAAGTTAAACTAAATCAACATTTAAAATTAAAAGACTACCCACTTATCAAAAACATATTCATAGTTTAACAGGCATATTAATTCATTCTTTCTTTCTAATCTTGTTTCAGTTGATGGTAATATTTAGTTCATCATAAAGCTTAATCTGCTTATCGATCGTTCAATATTTTGACGTCTGAGATCTTCCTATCAGATTAAACATCTATCAGGTGTCAACCTACAGGTACTTAATGAGTTAAGCTTAATATTGACATTTCCTTGCAAATTTTCACGAGCAAATGCATGCTTATTGACTTTGCTTATTTACTTTTTTTGTCCTCAAACTATGAATCAGAAGATGAAATCTTATAAGGAGTGATATGGTTAAAAAAATCAAATTATTTTTTAGTTCAATAAGGTATTTTACTATTATCCGGTCTTGAAATGGAGCACTAGGACCATTTTAGTAAGAACTTCAAATCTATAAGATGATTATTGTCTATGGGTATTGATAATGTTTACTCATTGTATGGTGACCCGACTCAATGATCATAGTTTTGTATGAATGTATGGTTATTGCTTAATATATATGAGAATATGATATATATATATATATATATATATATATATATATATATATATATATATATATATATATATATATATATATATATATATATATATATATATATATATATATATATGAAGAAACTGTTATTTCCTTATATTTGATCTATGGACTCACACATGTTGGTTTTTCAGAAAAGCTTTGAAAATATCTACGATAATATTAAATGGGCCAAGATCAAAGCAAGACCACTGATGCCGTTGTAGTAAACACCCATGAATCACCACAATCCATGGAATCCTTACTTGCCGAAGCCACAATGTATGGCAATGATGATGAAAACGCATCTCTTGAAGACAAGGCTAAGAAAGCATTAGACTGTCCTTGTATTCAAGACCTTAGAAGTGGCTCATGTGGTTCCCAGTTTTCAGAGGCCTTCTTATGTTTTCTAAAGAGTACCCATGAAGAGAAAGGTTCCGACTGTGTTCAGCCTTTCGTGGCGTTGCAGAGATGTATTAAAACCAACCCCAATGCCTTCCCGAAAGAAGTAATTGAAAACAGTGGAGAAGAGAACCAGGAGAAACCAAAACCAACCCAAGCGTACAAATTCAATCCTAGCCACATGGTTGGCAACACTAAACAGGGTGAGTCTAACATGTAAACGTTAGGAATTAAGCAGGTTCTCGAACACTCGAGAACCTATGAAACATGTAAATTGAGGTTCTGAGTTTGTTTGATTTTTAGTGTATAATATACGACGCCTTGGTGAAAATTGGCCTGCTTTAAGCAATTATATTTTGTGATGAACACTCGAGAACCTATTTTGTAAAAATTGACCATGACCACCTTCTTGGTAATCTATAAAACTCACCGCCCAAGGCCTTTGCTCTAGTGGTATGCGAGTGACTCATGAACCAACAGTTTGTAGGTTCAATTCTCGTTTGAGACATTTGTGAGATATTGTGTTTGAGATGGGTAGTACGTATAGTTGTGTAATAAATAGGAGTAAATTCTTAAAGTAGGATGATTTTGAAAAGGTGTTCTAACTTTAGGATGATCATGAAAACTTGTTCTAATTGTAGGATGGTCAATTTTTTTTTTTATTTTTTTTTCCCTAAATATAGGACTTCTAATTGATTAGAGTATTTTTTTCAACCCTTGTGCTATTTATTATTCACTTTGTGGATTTTGCAATGTTTTATTGCACGCGTGGTATCCAAAATTGGAACTGATTAACTCAATCGCATATTCAACAAATCATTGATAGAATGATTAATTAATTGATTAAAAAAGATAGCTATAAAAGCAAACGACACCTGATCAAGAATTGAATGCAACCACTAGACGCCTAGCTAAAAGAGCAAACTCGTAGCGAAAGCCTTAATGTATATTAACATTTTTTACTTGATATTTATGAAACTGTTATGCGACTGGTGTAATAACTCAATTTTTTATCGTAAACAACATGTACTCTTCATTAGGCAGCAATTCATAAATTACTTGGTGCTGACCAAACAAGCTACTTCTTTTGGAGCACGTTTAAATTTAGAACAACTTTTTACAAGAGAAAAGTTGAATAAGATAGTGGGAGTTGAAAATAAATAAATAAATAGAAATCCTACTTTTAGAAGAGAAAAGTTGACCATCATATATTTAGAACAACTTTTTCAAATCATCCTACTATAAGATTTTTTTCAATAAATAGCCATTGGAAAGAAAAAAAAGAAAAGAAAAAAAAAAGCTATATAAAACTCACCATGGACATATACAAATCCCAACCATCACTTTTGTTTCATAACATATGGTTTTTTGACACATTAATCAACTTGTTCAACATTGTATGATGGCATTGTACATACTTAAATCATGTATTTGATGCAAATGCATTATTGTGCATAAGTAAATCTTACATGTATGAAAATGAATGAAGTAGCAAACTAACTTTTTGTGTGTGACCCAACGGGTTCAAATGTCATCAAGCATGTGACTAACTTACAAAAAAAAGTATAGAAAAGCAATCCAAACTTACAAAGAGCTAGATCACAGGGTAAGGGCAAATTATAGGCACCTTTTGCTGCTTGTGGTTTATGTTTTGTAGCCCTAGGATTACCTATAACCCCGAGTCGTGAGGGAAGGTATTTTGTATCATGTTATAGGTGCAAAACCGACGTGACAACTATAACACCCAACCATGTATTGTGCTCATTACATAGAGACCACGGTCTCTTGGCCTAGCGGTATGTGAGTGGTCCATCAACATAGAGGTTATGGGTTCAAGTCTCGTCGGAGACATGCGAGATAGAATTTGTGAGATATGTAGTGTATGCCGTAATAAATTTGTCGTTCTAATAATAATAATAATAATAATAATAATAATAATAATAATAATAATAATAATAATAAATTAAACATAGACCGATCATATAAAAATAAGATGATAAGTAAAAGGTATAGAAAAAGGGAGTTTTTAATAAAATAATACGTTTTTGGGAGTGACATGCTTTTTGGGATTTAATAAAAATAGTATTATTTTGTCAACTTTTGTGTGCCAAATTATTGTCATCGCCTTTTACAAGTAGAGCTTAGCTCGTTTTCAATAATTTTAAATGAAAATACAATATCAATCAAAATAAAATATATTGATCAAATTTTGTTTGTAACCGCAGCAATCACTAAGACATATCCGTGATTATATTTCGGTTACAAAAGTTGTTAATGAAAATCCAGTGATTGGTTATGTCATGTGTTGACACAAATAATGCCTTAAAAACATTATTAAGTTTTTATCAATATCTCTATGTTTTGATCATTACAAAATATAACTTCAAAGAACTAAAACTTATGACATAAACAAGTATTTGGTGATTAATATTTCTCTTTACATCCAAATCACTTAAGGTATGAATAAACAAAGTGTTTAGTGCAATGTATGATCAAAGGGGTATTTAATTAACTAATACAAAGTTTATTTAATTATATAATCTTATTATATATTTTTGAAAAACACTTTTGGTAATAAGAAAAAATGTTTTAATCATACTAAATATATGATTTCAAATATTTAACCAAAATCAGTTAGTTTTTCACCATATAAACTTTCCCCACTAAAAAACAAAGTTTCTGGCCGTTACAGTTGGGCGGCCCCCTTAATTATAAGGGGCGGCCCCCTTAATTTTAAGGGGGCCGGCCATGCTTTAAGGGGACCGGCCACGCTCCTCTGTCAGAAACTTTTGCCTATAAATACCACCTTAAACCTGGATTTTTTCCCTACCTTTTGCACTCCAGAACTTTCAGTTCTAGATCTCCATTTCCAATCTATAAATCCTTTGATCATACATTCTTAAATCCTTGTTTCAAAGTGATCCATACATAATCCATTCAAGTGCAAGAGAAGAATACTTCTATCCCTCAAGACAAGAAGTATTACAACTAGTTGTGATCTCCACATCTAAGTTGTTTGAGCATCATCATTAATTATTATTTCATAGTGTGATTAGTTGTGAATATTTGTTAGAGAATAGTTGTGTAGATAGTAGAAGTTGATTAGTTGTGAAATAGGTTAGTTGTGAAGATTGGTGTGTAGAAGAAGGTGTGTAGAAGATTGGTGTGTAAAAGCTAGGTGTGAAGAAGATTGGCGTGTATATTGGTGTGAAGATTGGTGTGTAAATTGGTGTGTAAATTGGTGTGTATATTGGTGTGTAAGGTTTTCTCCGCCATAAGGGAGCTTGTTGATATAGTGAAGAAAACTCTCGAGTTAGGTGCTCGGGGAGTGGAGTAGGGCAAGGAAGGTACCTTGTAGCCGAACCACTATAAATCGCTTGTCTCTCGGTTTGATCTTTCCATCCTTTACTTATTTCATTACTTACATAATTATTGCTTCATAGTAGATATATATTTAGTGTTGTTCATATTGTGTATAACTAGATTTCATATATCATCGAATCTATATTTTATAAATCAACGAAAACTTTTAAACAATTTGTTTTATAAAAATTAAAAAGACGTAAAACTATTCAACCCCCCCCCTCTTCTAGTTTTCCACAATTGGTATCAAGAGCCACGTCTAGCAAGAATTTTAAAATATATTGTATTTTAAAACTTGTAACGATCTATGGAATCTTTAAAATATTTAGAAGGGCAATCTATGCAAAGACCACCACTATTTGAAAGTGATGGATTTTTATATTGGAAAAATAGATTCGAAACGTATGTGAAATCAAAAGATCTTGATCTTTGGCATATTATTACCTTTGGTGATTTTCCCCCTATTCAATATAATGTTGAAACCAAAATGGATGAAATTGTAGCTTTTGAAAAACAAAATGATGATTTGAAAAAGAAACTAGCAAAAAATAATGAGGCTAAAATGGTTATTTATAATGCGTTACCACGCAAAGAATATGAAAGAATTTTTATGTGTAAAACCGCAAAAGAAATTTGGGATTCTTTACTAATCACTCACCAAGGTAATAGCCAAGTCAAAGAAAATAAAATAGATCTTCTTGTACAACAATATGAACAATTTACGATTCCGGAAGAGGAATCAATTGATAATGCTTTTGCTAAGTTTAACACTATCATCACAAGTTTAAAAGCACTTGATGAGACATTTTCTAGTAAAAATTGTGTTAGGAAATTTTTTAGGGCATTGCATCCAAAATGGCGAGCTAAGGTCACGGCAATTGAAGAATCAAAGAACTTGATGACGTTATCACTAGATGAACTAATTGGCAACTTGAAGGTTCATGAAGAAATCATAAGAAGAGATTCGGAAACGGTCAAAGTCAAGAAAGAACAAATCAAATCCATTGCTCTAAAAGCCAAAAAGGAACCTAGTGATAATGATGATTCAAGTGACGAAAGTGAAGACGAAGAATATGCAATGGCCGTAAGAGAATTCAAGAAATTCTTCAAGAGACGAGGAAGATTCACTAGGTCATCACATGACGATAGAAAATCGTTCCAAAGAAATAGAAGTGATAATTACGTGAAAAGAAAGTGCTTTAGATGTGGAAGTCCAAATCATCTCGTTGGAGAATGTTTAAAGCCGCCGGGTTATGAAAATCAAAGCGCATTTGTTAGTGGAACATGGAGTGATAGTGATAAAGAAGAAGTGGAAAAACCAAAAGAAGAAAAGTGTTTTGTGGCAAATGCAACCGACGAAATATGCCTTGGAATTGACTTGGAACCTAACGAATGGATCAAGGATAGTGGATGTTCGAGGCACATGACGGGGAATCGCAAGCTATTCTCTACATATAAGGCATACAATGGAGGTAACGTTATTTTCGGTAGTGACTTGCGTGGAAAAATTATTGGCAAAGGTACGATTTCTCAAGACTCACTTACTATTGAAAATGTTGAACATGTTAATAATTTAACATATAACTTACTTAGTGTAGGCCAAATATGCGATAATAAATGTAAAGTTATATTTTCTGAAGAAGATAGCGAAATAGTTAAGAATGGAAAAATTATAGGTAGAGGTATTAGGAAAGGAGGTGTATATGTTATGAAACTAGGAAACAAACCTGAAGATAGGATATGCCTAACGACCCTAGACGAAAATTCCACTTTGTGGCATAGGAGATTAGGACATGCTAACATGCAACAAATACAATCTTTGGCCTCTAAGGAATTAGTTAGAAACTTGCCTAATCTAAAATATGACAAACATTTTTGTGATGCATGTAAAGTTGGAAAACAAGCTCATGCTAGCCACAAAGCTAAGAATATAGTATCCACCACTAGGTGCCTAGAATTATTACATATGGATCTTTTTGGTCCATCCGCTGTGCGGAGCTATGGAGGAAACACGTATACCTTAGTAATAGTAGATGACTACTCACGATACACGTGGACTAGGTTTTTAAGTGACAAAACCCAAGCATTTGAAAAATTCGAAATATTTAGCAAAATGATTCAAAATAAGTTAGGATGCTCAATAGTTGCCATTAGGACGGACCATGGAAGGGAACTTGATAACGAAGTACAATTCGGAAAATATTGTGAGTTAAATGGAATATCTCATAATTTCTCCGCTCCTCGTACTCCTCAATCAAATGGGGTAGTAGAAAGAAAAAATAGGTCACTACAAGAAATGAGTAGAACTATGTTAAATGAACAATCAATTCCACAAAAATTTTGGTGTCACGCCGTAGATACATCGACTTATATTCTAAATAGGGTATCAATTAGAAGAATTCTAGGAAAAACTCCTTATGAGTTATTAAGAAATAGAAAACCTAACTTAAGCTACTTTAGGGTATTTGGAAGTAAATGCTATATCTTAAACACTAAGGACTACCTCACTAAGTTTGATCCAAAATCATATGAAGGAATATTTTTAGGATACTCACAAAATAGTAAAGCATATATAATACTTAACAAACACTCCATGAAGATAGAGGAATCACTAAATGTAACATTTGATGAAACACCACCACCTCCTAAAACGCTACCTTTAGAAGATGATAACTTAGTCGAAGAAGAAGCTATTGAGGTTAGTAAAACAAAACCCATAGGAAATGACAATGAAGAAACTCACTTAGAAAATAACGAAATCGTTAATATTAAAGAATCTAGATTACATCCTTTAGATAATATAATAGGACATCTTAACCAAAGAACCCTTAGGTCACAAGCCCAAGATAAAAACAACTTCTTTTGTTTCCTCTCAGCAATAGAACCTAAGAATATTAGTGAGGCTTTAAAAGATGAAAGTTGGATTATAGCTATGCAAGAAGAATTAAATCAATTTAAGGCAAATGATGTTTGGGAACTAGTCCCAAATCCAAAGGATATGACCATCATAGGAACCAAATGGGTATATAGAAATAAGTTAGATGAGAATGGAATAGTTACTAGGAATAAAGCTAGGTTAGTTGCCCAAGGTTATAATCAACAAGAAGGAATTGATTATGATGAAACTTATGCCCCCGTAGCTAGACTAGAATCAATTAGGATATTACTTGCCTATGCTTGCGCCCTAGATTTTAAGTTATTCCAAATGGATGTGAAAAGTGCATTCCTTAACGGTTTTATCAATGAGGAGGTATATGTGGCACAACCTCCAGGATTCATTGACTTCGCAAAACCTGATTATGTTTATAAGTTAAAGAAAGCTTTGTATGGACTCAAACAAGCTCCCAAAGCTTGGTATGATCGATTAAAAGCTTTTCTTATTAAACATGATTATTCCATGGGAATGGTAGATAACACTCTTTTCACTAAAAGGAAAGACCCTAATCTCATCATTGTTCAAATATATGTTGATGACATTATATTTGGATCGACTTGTCAAGACATGTGTGATGAATTTGCCAAAATCATGCATGATGAGTTTGAGATGAGTATGATGGGTGAACTTAACTTCTTCCTAGGATTACAAATAAAACAATTAGAAGATGGAATATTCTTTAACCAATCTAAGTACATTAAGGAAATGCTTAAGAAATTTGGCCTAGAAGACTCAAAACCCATAAAAACACCCATGTCTACGGAGGTAAAGCTCACAAAGGACGATGAAGGTGAGTCCGTAGATAACTCCAAGTATAGAGGAATGATAGGTAGTTTACTATACTTGACGGCAAGTAGACCCGATATCATGTTTAGTGTCTGCCTTTGTGCCCGTTTTCAAGAGGATCCCAAAACCTCTCACCTAGAAGCGGTTAAGCGTATCTTCCGATACATTAAAGGCACTATACACTTAGGATTATGGTATCCTAAGGAATCCGGCATAGAAACCATTGTCTATGCGGATTCAGATCATGCGGGAGACTACGTAGATAGAAAGAGCACTAGCGGTATTTGCACGTTTATGGGATGTTGTCTAACGTCTTGGTTTTCGAAGAAGCAAACCGCTCTTGCTATTTCTACCACCGAAGCCGAATATGTATGCGCCGGAAAGGCATGTCAACAAGCATTATGGATGAAACAAGCTCTCATAGACTATGGCATTAGGTTAGAAAATGTCCCCATTATGTGCGATAACAAAGGTGCGATAGATTTAAGTAAAAATCCGGTGCAACACTCTAGGACTAAACACATAGAAATACGTCACCATTTTCTTAGGGATAATGTACAAAAAGGAAATATATCTATAGAAAAGGTTGCATCGGAAGATAACATTGCGGATATATTCACAAAACCCCTTAAGCGTGAATTATTCAACCACTTGCGTTTAGGATTAGGAATGATGGAACAAGTTGACTAAATTATATTGAAATATTTCGAATTAATACTTGCATGAAATTTATTTTTCTTCCATTTCATCTTTTCTGAGTCTAGGAATCTATTTCGCACAAAACTAAAGATTGGGAAAATTTATTTTTGTTGCATAAATTTTTTTTTAAACTCAATCAATTTTCTCTAAAAATTATTCTCACAATCTAGGAACCTCATGAAAACCATTTTCCTTGCATTGTTGACTAATTCTAAAAACATTATATTTCAAAATCATGCATAAACTCTCACATAAATTGTCAAGGTATATAATCTAATATATGTCTTTGACATTCATGATCGAGTAAAAATTGAATCAAGGAGATCATTTGGATTGTTTCTTAGGATCGTTATTTCTTTTTGCTTCTAGGTGTCGAAACAATCACAACTCCACATTTGTTGCATATAGACACTCACTAGGACAAGTTCACTAGTAATGGTGTCATCTTGATCCATCATTAGTCTTTCACTCACTAATTGCCCTTGCCTTTAATTCAAGATAGGTGTCTTAGGAAGCTTAAGTGTGCTTGCATTTACTTACCTCCTATTGCTTATTATGTGTTGATTATTTGCTCTAGTGCCTATGTGTTTTTGCATGATATCTAATGTTAGATTAGATGCTATATTGCCTAAAGGAATTGAACTTGTTTGAATCCAAGTCCAAAAACACAACCTTTCTGCAAATTTTCTGCCAAAAACCCAATTCTGGCAATCTGGAAATCACCAGATGGGCGGCCCCCTTAATTATGTAAGGCGGCCCCCTTAATTTTAAGGGGACCGCCCCCTAATTAAGGGGACCGGCCATCTGATGGTCGGGTTTACAGAATCTTTTCTGTTTTTTTAGCCCATTTCAACCTACATTTCCCATTTTTCACCAACATATTTTGTCCTAATCCTCCAAACAAACTTTATCCATCCTTAAACACACAAATCTTACACTATAAATATCCCCAATCCTCAAAGCTCTCCATTCATCCCATCATGAACTCTCCAAACAAACCAAAATCAAAAGCCTCAAGGCTAGCAAGGATGACGGAAAAACCCGTTTGGCGACGAAAAAGTCCTAGAAACAAATCCATCATCACAAATGTAGTTGGAAATCATTCCTCCCCACCAACTTCTTATTTCCCAAACTTTGCATCAAACCAACAAAGGCATTCATTTGATCCACTTTACAAACCATACAACATTGGCCAAACATCTTCCTTCAAGCCAAACTACACCCCTCAACCTCCAACAACTTATAATGATCCATGCAAGTTTGATGAACCATCAAACTACAATTCCAACTACTCTAACCCAACTCATCCATACCAAACCTATGATCCCCTCCACATTGCCACGGAAAAACAAAAGTTCCGTGATGAAATAAACCAAATCCATGATCTTAGTGATCTCCTTGCTATGCATCTTGCACAACGCAACAAAGGGCTACCTCCATCATCACCCTATGCAAATTGCCTTCCCCACTCTCTTAACTTGGATCAAGTTACAAATCACATTCACTTTTGCCCTTGTTGCATATTCCTTCAAAAACAAATCCTCTACTTGAGTGAAGATATTTCTTGGATTGAATATCTTCTCACTCGTGATCATCCAATACCACCCTTAACACGATACAATATCATGAGATCCACCTCTTCCGCTCCATACAACACCCCATATCCACCTCAATCAAACATCTAAGCTCCATGCTTTTGTTTTCCTTCAAGCAAATAAAACAAATCAACCATGGGTTGCAAGCAAGTCCAAGTGCTCTCTTAGGCAATATAGGACTATATCTTTTATTTTGTTTTATTGTAATCAATATGCTACAAGCATATTGAATGTTGTCATGCTAGTTATTTCTATCATGCTTGAATGAATCTATTTTTATTTGCATAATTGTTGTTTTTGCATATATATGTGTGTTGTTCTCTTCAAAATATTTTTGTAGCCAAGATTCCAATTGCTCGTTCCCTTTGTGCTCTCAAACAAGGGGGAGCATACATCAAGGGGGAGTTCTCTACCCGTTTAAACTTCTTTCACGAAGATTATTCGGCCTAACCTTTTTGATTTTACAAAAAGGGGGAGAAGAGAAATGGTAAACTCTATAATACTTGTCTAATAACAAGTTTTAAATCTTTTGAGTTTAAGGTTTTGTAATAATCAAAAAGAGGGAGATTGTTGACACAAATAATGCCTTAAAAACATTATTAAGTTTTTATCAATATCTCTATGTTTTGATCATTACAAAATATAACTTCAAAGAACTAAAACTTATGACATAAACAAGTATTTGGTGATTAATATTTCTCTTTACATCCAAATCACTTAAGGTATGAATAAACAAAGTGTTTAGTGCAATGTATGATCAAAGGGGTATTTAATTAACTAATACAAAGTTTATTTAATTATATAATCTTATTATATATTTTTGAAAAACACTTTTGGTAATAAGAAAAAATGTTTTAATCATACTAAATATATGATTTCAAATATTTAACCAAAATCAGTTAGTTTTTCACCATATAAACTTTCCCCACTAAAAAACAAAGTTTCTGGCCGTTACAGTTGGGCGGCCCCCTTAATTATAAGGGGCGGCCCCCTTAATTTTAAGGGGGCCGGCCATGCTTTAAGGGGACCGGCCACGCTCCTCTGTCAGAAACTTTTGCCTATAAATACCACCTTAAACCTGGATTTTTTCCCTACCTTTTGCACTCCAGAACTTTCAGTTCTAGATCTCCATTTCCAATCTATAAATCCTTTGATCATACATTCTTAAATCTTTGTTTCAAAGTGATCCATACATAATCCATTCAAGTGCAAGAGAAGAATACTTCTATCCCTCAAGACAAGAAGTATTACAACTAGTTGTGATCTCCACATCTAAGTTGTTTGAGCATCATCATTAATTATTATTTCATAGTGTGATTAGTTGTGAATATTTGTTAGAGAATAGTTGTGTAGATAGTAGAAGTTGATTAGTTGTGAAATAGGTTAGTTGTGAAGATTGGTGTGTAGAAGAAGGTGTGTAGAAGATTGGTGTGTAAAAGCTAGGTGTGAAGAAGATTGGCGTGTATATTGGTGTGAAGATTGGTGTGTAAATTGGTGTGTAAATTGGTGTGTATATTGGTGTGTAAGGTTTTCTCCGCCATAAGGGAGCTTGTTGATATAGTGAAGAAAACTCTCGAGTTAGGTGCTCGGGGAGTGGAGTAGGGCAAGGAAGGTGCCTTGTAGCCGAACCACTATAAATCGCTTGTCTCTCGGTTTGATCTTTCCATCCTTTACTTATTTCATTACTTACATAATTATTGCTTCATAGTAGATATATATTTAGTGTTGTTCATATTGTGTATAACTAGATTTCATATATCATCGAATCTATATTTTATAAATCAACGAAAACTTTTAAACAATTTGTTCTATAAAAATTAAAAAGACGTAAAACTATTCAACCCCCCCTTCTAGTTTTCCACATCATGTGTGAGCATAAGGATCACTCATGAATAATAGGTTCTTTTGAGAATAATAAAGATAAGATTTGTTGACGTGACGAGTTAAAGATGATGGCTCGAGATAATGAGCTCAAACCCATAGAGAAACAAAATTGATTTGACAGTAATCTTCTATTGTGTAACACTAAAAAGTGATATTATTATTGTCGTTTGGCTATCATCAACAACTAACAATAAATAAGTCACTGATTTACCGCTGCCTACCATTGCTTTCTCGCTCTCTTAAACTGCCACATTAGACGGGTAAGTCGCTAACGTATATATTGAAAGGTGCTTGTATATATATTCTTATTATAAGAAAATACAAAATATTATAAAACTTATATTTTGTACAAAAAATACAAAATAAATAAATAAATAAATATTATAAAAAATAAAAAATAAAAATAATAAAACAATCCAAACAACCCCGCTTTGACAAGAAGACATTTGCAAAATCGGCAAAACCCTAACCCTTGCACAATCACATGATCCAAAATGTTTTTGGAAAAAAATGGTTATAGTTTAGGTCTCAATTAGACCCGTTTTTCCATAACTATAGCTCTGATACCAATCTGTTTTAAAAATTCAAGTAGTCGTGATTGTGTTTCGTTTTGTGCTTGACAATTTATTGAGATATCAGCAAATATTTTACTATGATTTTGAAGTTGTTTGTTGCCTCTTGACATGCATGACGCTTCTAAGGCTAGGATTCTTCCTATTATAGGTGATTTACATGATGAAAGAATAGTGAATCTTTTGTTGCAATGTTAAACATCAAATATGTGAACAAAAAATGCAAAAAAACTGGGATAGGCTAGCTTGCATTTTTGACAAATAAAGAGCTTTTCGGGAACTACTAATTTAATTATCTAGAGTAATTATTTAATTTATTTTTTTTTATCAATTATCTAAAGTAATGGACAGTTAGTAAAACATTGTAGTGCCGAAAAACATGATTCAGTTGACTAGGTATATGTTGATCAAAACATGCCCCGAAATATCATCAAACACTTTACTATCGTATCATGTTTTTGGTTGTTGTAGCCACATGTTGGGTTGGAAGATCGTCAAATACTTTAATATCGTATAATGTTTTTGGTTGCTATAGCTATATATGGGTTTGGTATTAATAACGTTTTAGTTACGACTTCAGGTTGTTGTATAAACACATTTCGAACGGTTGATGAATGACATATCTACATTGACAATAATTTATGAAGTTGTGTTGTGCCTAATGCAGCTTGATCAAAGCGACAAAGCTATATATGGTTGAGTTCTGTTTACTTTCAAAAAATTAACGTGTTCTAGTGTGCTTAAAATGAATAGTATAAATCATAGTTGTTAAGATCGTGATGATCAGTTTACGATTTTACTAAATGTAAACGAGTCGGTCCGGATATTTGAAAACATAGGATCTTATCCATCTTATCATAGGATCATAAGAACTCGATATGATACAATCTTACTTCTCTCAAATTATTTAAACAAAAAAACTATAAACGTATGTATTTTGTTAAAGTGGAATAATAAAACAAGCAGTAGCAACCATAAGTGTCATATAAGCCTAAAATATAGAGACTTTTAGACTAAACAATTGATCATCCATAATCACGATTAGATACATTAGGATTCTAAACCCATGTGAGTTTCATTTTCATTATGTTATAACTTTTTAAACTTTTTTTTAGTCGTTTTCAATAAGAATTAATAGACTCATAAGACATTTGAACATTAAAATAGGGTCTTTCAATCTCGATCCGATCTTACGATTCTGATCTTCCAAAGATAAAAAAGATCCATATCTTAAAAACATTTGTATAAATCATTATAGGGACGTCATCTTTTTCAACATACTGTTATTATTATACATTCCAAATAAAATATTTGAAACAGCTAACATATAATTATCCTAATATGTTTTGGCCGTTAAATCTCTTTTATGGGTTGTATAGTTGGATGTGGATGACAACTACTTTTTCTACATGATAGAATAGGATTAGCTGAAATTTAATTTTGTAAAACTGGGATAGTATAATTTTTGATAAACATGAGTTATACTACCTAAGTACTAACACTTGATTTATCATACGAAATTTACTATAAAAAAGCAAATGATAGTATTGTTATCGACTTATCAATTCTTGTTATTCAAAATATGTTTAAATCAGTTAAAAATTATTAGATAATCTCGAAAACAATAAGACTTTGTTATAAACTCAAACTTTCACAGTATAAGACTTTGTTTAAACGTATATTCGCATGTAACAAAACTACTATTTCATCAACACAAAAAAAATATGACTAGCTATGAATGATCCACCATCATCTGCTGCCACCACTCTTCCTGTCACGAATCCAATAATAACAGCCATTGCTAAACAGCGTAAGAAACTCACTCTTATTCCATTGATCTTCATCATATAATTTGAAGTTGCGGGTGGTCCTTTTGGTGAAGAGCCAGTTGTCAAAGCCGTAGACCCATTTTTCGTGATTCTTGGCTTTCTGATATTTCCATTAATATGGTGTGTTCTTGAGGTGCTCGTCACAGCAGAACTCTCGACCTCGTTGCCTGGCAACGGTGGATATATCATACGGACACATAAGCATTCAGACCTTTTTGGGGATCCTTAATGGGTTCATGGAAATTTCTCACAAGTGTCATTAATCTTGCTGCATTTCCTATTCTTTGTGTTAACTATTTAGAAAAATTGTTTCTAGTTTTTAGTTTGGGTTTACCTAGAATTTTAACTATACTGATATCCCATGTGGTACTTGTGTTTATAAATTTTATTGGATTAAATATTGTGTGGTTTGCCGCTATTGCTTTAGGTGTTGTGTCGTTGCTCCCGTTTGGTATAATGTTTGCTATGGCAATCTCGCATATAAAGCCACATAGATGGTTAAATATGGAACAAAAGGGCATTGAAAAAGATTGGAACTTGTATCTAAATACCCTTTTTTGGAATTTAAATTTTTGGGAAACTGTTAGTGCGATGGTGGGTGAAGTAAAAAAAAAAAAAAAAAAAAAAAAAAAAAAAAAAAAAAAAAAAAAAAACTAAGAAAATGTTTCTAAGGGCATTATTATGTGCGGTGTTGATGACTTGTATTTGCTACGTTGTCCCTCTTCTAGCGACTACAGCTGCAATCGAGCTTGATCAAACTCAATGGGATTCAGATTATATGGCAGTGGCATCTGAGATGATTGTGGTAAATGGTTAAAGATTTTTCTCAACATCGGGTCGGTTCTTTCATCTATAGGTTTATACTTGGCGCTATTAAGTAGTTGTGCTTTTCAGATTTTAGGTATGGCAGAACATGGGTGTTTACTGATGAGGCGAAAAATGAATCACTTTTAGGGGGTCATTTAAGTCCGGAATTGAATTTATTTGATCAAATATTGCCCTAAATCGTTCCTTTTGTGATTTTAGGTACTTTGGGAGTGAATTCTGGAAAAGGAAGCATTTTGGACGTTTTTGGAGCATAAAAGTGAAGAAAACGGCAAAGACTTAATTTTTCATGCTGAGAACAGTACCTGACGGCGTCAAGAAGAGAATCATGACGGCGTCAAGAGTAAAATCCGTGACGACCCAATGAAAACCTGAAGGCGTCACAAGAAGGGCGTCAAGAGTTAATATTGTGACGACCTGCAATTGGAATACACATGACGGCGTCAAACCCAGATCTAGGCAGTCCGATAAATTATTTGGCGGCGAGATGACGGCGTCAGAAGTTTGTTCTTGACGCCATCACCTTTCAGAATCTATATATAGTTTTCTATTTTTCATTCATAAAAAGAGGAACTTGTGTGGAGAATTCTAGGGCCGAACCCTAATAACCCTAGGTCATTTTTTACAGTATTTTTAAGGGTTTTCACCCCTTGAATCCTTTCATGTTCAATTGAGATAAGTCTTCTCTTAATTCATTCAATATGTCTATGTGTTGTTTGAATATATCTTATGCTTGTCTTGATTTCAACATGCTAGGCTAGATCTATCTTGTGTTTGCTTAGATGTAATGAAACCTAGATGTTAATTATATGTTGATTGCTTGTTTATAGTTGTAATGGATGAATGATTTCAATGTTAGGCTTAAGAAAACTGGCAGATCTCCATTGTGTAACATGCTTGAACGTCTTAGGAAACATGAACCGATGTGTACTAGGTTTTATTGGTTGTATTTAATGCATGAGCAAATTCTAATGATCCCATGTTAGGAGCTTCTTAGCCGGCTCGACATAGGAGTGAAGTAGGCGCTTATAGGATTGGGGAAGTAAGTACGCCACCCCATGAATGGTATTAAGGAATACAATCCGTCATCCACGCAACTGTAACAAGTAATTAACATGTAAAAGATATCTAGGGAGTAGTGAAACCTAAGTAAACACAATTCTCCCATATATTGCTCACACCACTAGTTTAATATAGTTTATTTTCATTTTTAGTATTTTATTTTGATTGCATCTTAGTAATTGGGTTAGTTGACTAGCAACTAATTCCGCCCAACTCCTTCAAACCCGAGATTTTTAATTGCTTTCATAAAAATATAAAAATACAAAAAGAATCATCCCTCATCTCTAGACCTAGTCTTTAGGTTTTCTAATCCTAGCGACACTATTCCTATCTGAACGATCAATCCCCCGGTACTTGTCATTATACTATACTACATCGATCAGGTACACTGCCTGGTGGGGGTTTTAAGCTTCTCGAGATCCCTTGAGAGGTAAAGCCTGGTGCAATCCCAACGCTACCAAGTTTTTGGCGCCGTAGCCCGGGGAATAGTTATTGTCTAGGTTAGAATTTCTTTTTATTAGGTCTACTTGCTATCCGACATCATGGACGATGGTAATATCTTTGAACCCATCATCCCACCACAACAAGACCACCAACAAAACCCACCACTTGCTAACCAACCTCTTAGGCCCCGAACCCCAGGAGAGTACTCCCGACCTAGCCACCAAGGCTATCGAAACACTATTGAGCTCACCGGACCCAATGTGTCTCCCTTGCGATCCGACACCATCCGGTTGGTGCAAAGCGGATGTGCATTCCATGGACTTCGTTCCGAAGATCCAAATCAACATCTCAAGGACTTCTTTAAAATCGTAGATTCTATAGACCTTGATGTTACAACTAGAGAGTTAACCCGATTACGCCTATTCCAATTCTCTCTACGTGATCAAGCTAGCCAATGGCTTGAGCGTTTACCCGCGGGATCCATCACCACATGGGATGATCTCACCATTCGTTTCCTTGCTCAATTCTTCCCACCGGGGAGAACTACCAAGCTTAGAAATGACATCTTGATGTTCCAACAACGTCAAAATGAAACTCTATATGAAGCATGGACTCGATTCAAAGACTTACTCCAAAAAGTCCCTCATCATGGCATAGATCTTTGGCTCCAAGTCCAAATCTTCTATGACCATATCGATCTCTCCACAAGGCGAGCCATTGACCTATCGGCTGGTGGTAAGCTACGTGATCTAAGTGCAGAAGAATCATGAGAACTCATAGAAGATCTTGCTCTCTATGACAACGAAAGTTGGAATGATCCCCGTGATTTGAACAAAACGGTCAAGGCAATATCTTTGCCTTCGAACAACTCTAGCACTCCCGACCGTAGGATCATGGAACTTGAGGACCAAGTCAAGTTTCTCATGAAATCTTACGAAGCTCCTAAGCCTTCAAGCCAAGTGAACAAAATCACTTCTTCATGCGAATTATGTAGTGGTCCCCATGATACTCGTGATTGTGTGAAACTCCCCGGAACAGCTTTTGCGGAATACGCATCTTCACGTACCGACGAAGCGGGAGATAAGTGGTACACTTTCAAACCCGAGCCAAACCCATATGGTGATTCCTACAACCCCTCTTGGAAAAATCACCCAAACCTTAGGTGGAAACAAAACCAAGCCAATTCTTCCAATCCGCTTAATCGTTACCAACCAAACGGTCCGCCCTCCAACCGTACTTTCAACAACAATCCTTCTAATAACTATGGTAGTACCAACAATCTTGAAGGATTGATGTCCAAGTTTATGGCATCTCAAGAGGCTCGCATAGCTAGGTTTGAAACCGAATTCAACCAACAACAAACAGAGATGACCAACAAGATTGACAACTTGTTGAAAGCCCTCAACAACCAAGCGTTAACTACACCTAGGAAGGACACTAGGGACGCCAATAACGGAATCCAAACAAAGGACCCCTCATCATCCAAACATGTCCACTTTGTCAATGTTGTCACCATTAAACCAAAAGATAAGGATATAGAAGAAAGTGACAAAGATGATGTTGAAGTAGAAACCGAGACTAGGGATGAAATTAGGGAAGTTGAGGTTAATAAGGGAGAAGAGTTAGAGGAAGTAGAGACTATAGAAGAGTACTTTGATAAGTTGCCCACCAAGGAAGAACGGAAATACCATAAGGATTTATTCGATGGCCCCGAGACACCATATATCCTTAGCACAACCCTTATCAAAATGGGAGACCCCTCTAACATCAACATACCATGCAACATCGGGCATATGCATATATGGAAAGCTTATATCGATCCTAGATCTCCTATAAACATCATGACTAGGACTTATTACAATTGGGTAATGAAGAAACAACTTGGTTATAGGATGATGCCCAATAAGAATTTGATTAGTAATTTTGTAGGAAGAGTGAAAGGGTTGCATGTGATTGTGGGAAATTTCACTTATGAGATCGATTTTATGATAGTAGAGGATACTCGCCCGGTGATAGATGATTGCCTAAGTCAAGTAGTTTCAGAAAACCATTCGTTGAGATCACTAAGATGAGTTATGATCCGACTTTAGGAATAGTTAGGTTCAAGGAGGAGAATGATGAGATTGCCTACCAAATGCCCTATAAGATAGAGCAGTACCGCCTCCTATCTAATATAGAAAAGGAACACAAACAAGCAGCTTACTATAGGAATGATGAGGATAGACGTAGAGGAGTAGAGTATGTGAAGAATAGGATGCTTGGTTTCTACAAAGAATGCTTGCAACTAGGTCCGGAATACAAAACTGGTATAGGAGATGACCTAGAGAGTGAAACCAACAATGAGGTCACGTAGTAACCCATGACCTTGAGTCTAGCTACAAGACTCGTAAATAAAGAAAAGCGCTTCTCGGGAGGCAACCCATGTTTTGTGTGATTTTTTTTTTTTTTTTTTTTTTTTTGGTTATTTGCTTCCGTATGCATGCTTTATTTTTATTGTTGGTAGATCATGTTTCAAAACTAAATTGGTGAAAATACTTTATTTTGTTGTTTAATTTAGTCTTAATTTCATCCAAAGGTATTTTTGCGAAAGATAAGTGTAAGGGAAACCCCAAATATGTTTTTAAGAAACAAAACCGATCATGATTCTCCACAATATTAAGTGAACATGTATATTCGTACTTGTTAGAGTCAAATGCTTGTATCGAGTCATAATGATGTTTTGCAGGATTTTCCAGGAAGTAGGACCAAGTTTTTCCAGAAATTTTTCGGAAACTTAACATAAGAATTTCTGCAGGTCACTTCTGACGGCGTCACGAATTTACTCTTGACGGCGTCACGTGTAAAAATCTGGAAATTTTACCAGTTTTGTTTTTCTAACGTAGTCTTAAAGTTTTTTGTTGAATCTTTAGTTTTATAATCTCCAGGAGATCTGCAAACATCATTCCACAAGCATTATATCTTATTTTGTTTTCTAGGATTTGTTAGCATATATAGATTGCCGCCGATTTTATGCGAGGTTGCCTTGTCTGTTTTCTCAGGTTTTACAGGTTATGTATGAAAAGAAGATGATTTATATTCTGGAAGGGAAGCTTTGATTATTCATTTTCTTGGAGGAGATCTAACCTGGCCACCTTATTATCCATACCGAGTGAATCAGGGGAGTATTTGATTTCATTCTTTTACTTATTTCACTTTTACATTCTTTACTTGAACATTGGGGACAATGTTCATCCTAAGTGTAAGGGGAGGGTAAAATGGTGATACCTTACAGATACACTTTCGCTTGAGTTTGTTTGTTTGATAGTAGATGTGTAATAAAACTATGAGAAATACTTGTTAGTGTAATTTTAGCGCCAAATTTAAATTTTTTTTACAACATTTAGGAGTGAAACTTTAGCCATAACAAGCGTCTCATGGATAGGAGATTGTATGACTAGCACAAAACCGTACTATTCAGAAAAATTTTCCACCCAAATATGTGAGGTTCGCCTTTAGATTTTGATAGGAAAAGCATTTACTATTAGTGCTTATGAGTGTACCGGTAGCATTTAGATTCTAGAACTTGCGTTAGTGATGCATCCCGAGACTGCTGGTGAGACTACATTCGTGTAGTAGGATTTACTACAGGATAAGAGGCATTAGGATCACCCTTGTGTTAAACCCGTATCATAATTACTTGACCATTTAAGTCATATTACTTGGCTAGTAAAGTCAATTAATTTTCCCCACACCTTAGCGTTGTACTCATTTTTAGTACACGAAGCCCCTAGTACACCCCTCCGAGCCTATCTTTTAGTTTATAACTTTAAGCATTTTACTTAAAGGAAGAATTTGTTACACCCCACTTAAATGTACACCCAAATCGCCTTAGCCTTCCGTGTATGCACTCATTTTTAGTGCATTATTGTTATTTGTTAAACCCTAAGTTAATTATCTAATTGATTACATGGTTGCTAAGTCGAGTCATATCCTTGTACATATTGTTTTGGGACGATTGGGACTCATAGGTAAAGTACTTATTTTATGGAGTAATGGGGAAGAACATCATATATTACCCCCGTATGTGCGTTAATCTTAAAAGTACTCCAAGTGTTTTGCTTTTCTTAATTCGAGTCATTAGATTAGTTTATTGTAAAGTATGTAAAGATTCAAGTGTAAGGGGAATTTACATTCCCTATGATGTATTATTTTGGATGGTAGGGTAAGAGTGTATGAAAAAAAAATCGAAAAAATTAAAAAAAAATAGAAAAAGAAAAGAGAAAAAACATACGGACTACCATCCCGTTTCATTCTATGTTCATTTTATGATTTTTTGTTATTTTTCATTTATTAGCTTAAGTCGAGTCTAGTCTTGGCTTAGCAACGCCATATTGTACTTGTAATTAACCAAGATTGTTAACTCGCCACCAGTAAAGACTGCCTATATCCAACAAAACCGTGTATTCCATATCCCTACACCTAACGTTACAAGCCTTTATAAGACCTCTTTGATAGTTTATCCTAGGTGCTTACGCCATGTGGTGGAGGTTTGATCCTTTCCCAAGCCTATGGTAATCTATTTTGCTATGACAGGTAGTGAGAGATGTTTTCCATTTCCATATTGTGATATATACTTTATTACACCCGAGAGATGTGAGTATCTAAACACTATTTGTGAGGTGCTAGTGTATGACCTCCGTGCTTGTCTTTGGTCTTTAGTGGAATGATTATTTGTTGTAATTACTTTTATATTAGTGTTAAATGACCCCTAACTTGTATTTTGACTAGATTAAAAGCGCATTTGCTTGAGGACAAGCAAATCTCAAGTGTAAGGGTATATGATGAGGCGAAAAATGAACCACTCTTAGGGGGTCATTTAAGCCCGGAATTGAATTTTTTTGATCAAATATTGCCCTAAATCGTTCCTTTTGTGATTTTAGGTACTTTGGGAGTGAATTATGGAAAAGGAAACATTTTGAACGTTTTTGGAGCATAAAAGTGAAGAAAACGACAAAGACTTAATTTTCCATGCTGAGATCAGTACTTGACGGCGTCAAGAAGAGAATCATGACGGCGTCAAGAGTAAAATCCGTGACGACGTAGTGAAAACATGAAGGCGTCACAAGAAGGGCGTCAAGAGTTAATATTGTGACGGCCTGCAATTGGAATACACATGACGGCGTCAAACCCAGATCTAGGCAGTCCGAGAAATTATTTGGCGGCGAGATGACGGCGTCAGAAGTTTGTTCTTGACACCGTCACCTTTCAGAATCTATATATAGTTTTCTATTTTTCATTCATAAAAAGAGGAACTTGTGTGGAGAATTCTAGGGCCGAACCCTAATAACCCTAGGTCGTTTTTTACAGTATTTTTAAGGGTTTTCACCCCTTGAATCCTTTCATGTTCAATTGAGATAAGTCTTCTCTTAATTCATTCAATATGTCTATGTGTTGTTTGAATATATCTTATGCTTGTCTTGATTTCAACATGCTAGGCTAGATCTATCTTGTGTTTGCTTAGATGTAATGAAACCTAGATGTTAATTATATGTTGATTGCTTGTTTATAGTTGTAATAGATGAATGATTTCAATGTTAGGCTTAAGAAAACTGGCAGATCTCCATTGTGTAACATGCTTGAACGTCTTAGGAAACATGAACCGATGTGTACTAGGTTTTATTGGTTGTATTTAATGCATGAGCAAATTCTAATGATCCCATGTTAGGAGCTTCTTAGCCGGCTCAACATAGGAGTGAAGTAGGCGCTTATAGGATTGGGGAAGTAAGTACGCCAGCCTATGAATGGTATTAAGAAATACAATCCGTCATCCACGCAACTATAACAAGTAATTAACATGTAAAAGATATCTAGGGAGTAGTGAAACCTAAGTAAACACAATTCTCCCATATATTGCTCACACCACTAGTTTAATATAGTTTATTTTCATTTTTAGTATTTTATTTTGATTGCATCTTAGTAATTGGGTTAGTTGACTAGCAACTAATTCCGCCCAACTCCTTCAAACCCGAGATTTTTAATTGCTTTCATAAAAATATAAAAATACAAAAAGAATCATCCCTCATCTCTAGACCTAGTCTTTAGGTTTTTTAATCCTAGCGACACTATTCCTAGCTGAACGATCAATCCCCCGATACTTGTCATTATACTATACTACATCGATCAGGTATACTGCCTGGTGGGGGTTGTAAGCTTCTCAAGATCCCTTGAGAGGTAAAGCGTGGTGCAATCCCTACGCATCATTTACTTAAGTTTTTTGAGGTACGAGCAGAAAGATTGCATACCCCATGGGTCGGGATACTGGTAAAGGTGTTGATTACTATGAGTTTTTCGCTTATGTAGTTTACAAATATTATATCGTCAATCGTAATTGGACCAAGTCAACAGAATCGTAATTGGACCAAGTCCGTTGCATCGTGAGTTTTTGGGTAAAAGGTCAACGACCCGGTAAATATATTATTCCAAAAAGCATTTAAGTACAACGGATATGGGTGAATCTCATATCTCAGCCCGTTACATAGGCGAAAAGCTTACATAACAAGATACTTCCTATTTTCTAAACAAGAAAACAAAACCACTAACCACATGATATTAAGAGACTCTGACAAAAATATAAACTACTTCCTACAACCTTGGAGATTAAAGCCATAAATGGCATTAAGAGCATCCAAATTCCCTGGAAGATCATAAATTTGCTTCGAATAATCATCATAATCATCAAACTCATCTTCACGCTCATGACCACCACCAAAAAGATTTGCCGATTCGTCGAACGTGTTAAGAACCTCATCATCATCACTATCAGAAACCACAACCTCACCCACCTTTGAAAATGGGTTAGCCCTCTTAATGACAGAGGTAGACGGAATAGGATGACCATCATCATCCACAAGAGTAGCTTTCCCATCGATAAGTAGCTTTTCAAGCTTACTAATTTTCTCAACTATAGGAGTAGAACCAACTTCCATTGTTCCCATTGAATCACTCACAAGCGGTTCTTGTGATGTAGTACCAGTCTTAATTGACTCATCCTCATTAACTTCCATTGTACGGCCAGCATCCACATCCTTGTTGGTGTCATTAGTAGGAATACCAAAGCCATCCGTATCATCCATATTAAGTGCATCAAACTGATTGGATGTAGTGATCTTCATTCCACTTATACTAGCCACATCAGAAGCAATCTTCTTAGTGACAGTAACTGTCTTCATTCCACTTGAACTAGCCATACCAGAAACATTTTTCTTGTTGCCATCCACTTTCTTAGGTTCTGTAGAGGTCTTTTTGGGTCGATACTGAAACTGCTTACCCACAACTGGTATAGTAAACCCTCCCTGACCCGGAAGTGTTTGAGCCCCTTGCTTTCCTTTCTTATTGTTATTGACAGTCTTGAAACCATCATTAACAGGCATCTTAACAGAAGGCACAACAACTTGAGGACAATCAGTAAGAGTATGACCAAAAACCTTACACTTATCACACCGTGGTCGTTTCCACTCGTATTCAACCCGAATCTTCTCAATTGTCGACCCCGTACCATCAAGTAAATGTATCTCAACAGTGAGGCTATCCTGAAGCGCCTCATCCGACTTTACTTCAATCATGCATCTAGCAAAACTACTACGGCCCCATGAATCCTTACACATTTGACTGGTAAAAGCATCTAACCTTTTGGGTGTACCAATCAATGTAGCAAGAAGACTAAGACCATCATCAGAAAACATAGCAAGAGGAACATCATGGAATTTAACCCACACCGGGATAATGGTCAAATCCTCTTTAAGTAAATTGGTGTTCAATGTCCATGGTTTAAGAATAATAGGAACATTTCTAATCAACCAAGGACCATTTTCAAGTAAATCATCAACACTTTTACTCGAATTGAACTTAAAGAAAAAGAATCCCTTTGCATTCATCATTACCTTTTGTATACCAAACTTAGCCCACGCATTGCGAACATAATAATCAACAACAGGAAACGCAAGGCGTTGACCCAGAAAATACCCATAAAGCGTATTCTCAAATCTGATATTCACCTCTTCCACAACATTCATTGGAACAGAAAGATCAACATCAGCCTTCTTCTTGCTACATTCCAACCTACAAAAGTTAGAAACATGTTTCAGAGGTTCATTAGAAGTGGCACCCACGTAAGAAACTGATTTCACTCCATTACCATTAGTAGTATCAACCTTGTGAGCATTAGGACCAGAAGTTGCACTCTTATTCACATTCACATTTGTCCTAAACGAAGGAGGAGTACTTGTAAGATTAACTTCATTTGCTCCAGTCTCACTTTGAATTTTATTCATGGCTTCATCAAAATTCGTATGCGCATTATCAATCAAGTGCTTCACAGTTTCAGCACTTGTAACCGGCTCCAAGTCGTCACCATGTGATGCATCTTTCGTAAGTTGAATCGGCTCCACTTTCTGAGTACCATTCTTAGAACAATCAGGTGCATCATCCACATTCAAACTAACACTACTAGGGTTCATCATTGAGGGTGTACTCAACTCACCAAAACTAGTAGTGGCCATTTGAATATTACCAAGTGAAACCGGCTCCACCAGGTCATGTTTGCTCCCAATCAAGTTAGTTTCAATCTTACCAGGTTCAAGACTAGGGTTCTCCAAAACCCTAGCAACTTGTCGAACTTGAGGTGTACCCAAAGTACCATCACTCAACATACCCTCATCATGTTTCATCAATCGGTTCATACTAGCAGTTAACTCATCAACATCAACATGACGTACATTAGACGTTTGACCCTGTTTGACCCTGGGGGAACACAGTTGCGTGAAAGTTGGGGAAGAAGGGGATGAACAGTGGTCGTTTGACCCTGTTTGACCCTGGGGTTTATATTAAAAAGGGAATGGGCCAGTTTTGGGCTGAGGGTGTTTGTTGGATCAGGCCAAAGAGGGTAAGGGTGGATTGGGTTTGGAATTGGTTTTGGGTTATGATAATAAAAGGGTCCGTTTGTCTTAATATGTAACACAAGGACCATTTTGTAATTTTTAGAAAATTAAAGGACCAAATTTGTAATTATTCCAAAGTTATTAAAAAGGGTTTTTCATGTCACATAGGAATAATACAAGGACCTATTTGATATTTTCCAAAATAAAACACCCGGGGACCAAAATTGTTATTTTTCAAAAGTCCAGGGACCAAACATGTAATTTCCTCAACTTTTCAGATTTTTCACCAAAGGACTAAATATGACAACTTGTGATTTCAAAAGGACCTTTGGTGATAATTTTCTATATTTTGAATATCCAGGGACTAGTTTTGTCATTTTATGAAAGTTGGGGGACTGAAACTGCCAATTTTGCAAACTTTGTGCGTTTTTCATTTGTTTTTGCTCATTTTGCATCTAAAACATATAAAACACAATTTTGAAATATTTTCAGTACGTTGATGCATTACTGAGTGTTTTTGTATGTTTTGCAGTTCAGATTTGACCAAAAATGATGAGTGTTTGAGCACTAATCAATCCCCCACACTAAACTCCCTAGCAATACTGTTTTGAAAACTTGATGGATTTTAAACTCTTTACCAAAATCCATCACTTCTGGAGTAGCCAGGTGTAAGAACTGTGGCACACCTGATAACCGTGTTATTTTGAGCAAACCACCAGCTGTCAACGGATTTGATTAGTCTTTACCAAAAGCCGTTTGCTTCTGGACTAGCCAGCTCTTGATGGAATAGTCAACATCTTGGTGAGCTGATTACCAATTATGGATTTTCCACTGCCTTTACCACAAGCCATAATCTTGCGGGCTAGCCAACTCATTCGCTTTATGGGATATGGCGAGTTGAGGTACCATACAATTTTGGGCAAATTGCAAGCCGTAAACGGATTTGAGATGTCTTTACCAAGAGCCGTTTGCTCCTGGACTAGCCAATCCTTTTTGTCGGTTAGACAAGGCGGACTGATTACCACAAAAATTTTGAAGCACCAGTGAAATTTTTTTTAAAATTTTTGAAATTTTGGCTAAAACGGGGGTATTATATAGTAAAATGTGATAAAATTCGCTAGAATACCCCCCCCCCCCCCCCACACTTAGCATGAATATTGCCCTCAATATTCAAAGTCCCGGCTATTATGCCGAAATTTTGAACGTAAAAGGGCAACATTAAAAGCTAAGCGTGGAAAATACCATTTTGTATTTTCACTTCATAAGTAACCATAGCATGGGGGACTCCCCCACACTTAGGGTGAAAACCCTATAAGCATGCTACTGTTTTTTTTTTTACCGAGTCGCTAGCTTGACTCGACCCCAAATTCATTTGTCCGTGGTGAAGCATGATGTGGAAGAAACAATCTCAATCGGACTTTCATTCAAGATGTTTGGACAAACATTTGAAGCACGTGAAAGTTCCACACCGATGAGATAAGTATCCGGCTCAAGATAATGATACATGAAAATGCCGGGATCAAAGATGGTATCTTCATTCCCGAAGGAGTGAAGAAGAGAGGAAGGCACCTCGAGAACAGGCTCATTAGCCTGAATTTGGATTTGACGGGGTAATAAGCTCAAAAACATCCCGGGAGGGTGGGTGAGAATTTGCAAATCCTCATGATTGAGTGTATCTCCCCCCGGTCTATCATACTCCGGAGGAGTCATGATAAGGTGATCAATGATGGGCTCAGCAGATATCACATCAACATCACTGATGTCTCCATAAGAATTTTCATCAGTGTTTGAATCACTAAGCCCGGTATTGAGATAGGAATTGAGTGATGGATCATCATTCAATAAACTTTCAAGGAACAGAATATCCCCCTCAGAATCAAGATAGTTATCATCAACTTCATACGAAGTTGAACTATCTAGAGCAAGGAATGCTTCGACTTCTTCCATATCATCTTTGAAATCAAAGAGATCATCATCACATCCCGATGGAAGTGGATTGGTGTGAGTGAGTTCATCGGCGAACTCCTCGAGAAGAAAGTCAACATTAGAGTGGGGAAGGGATGCATCAACATACTCAATGTCTCCATAAGATAAACAATCATCACTGGAATCAGAGACAGTCTCAATTTGATCATTTGGATTATTAGGAATATCGCACACTTGATCAAAAGTCCCCTGTGACTCTCTCGGGATTTGGACAAGGATCTCAACACTAGACTTTATTAATTCGTCCGATTCCTTATTAGGAACAGTGCTAAGATGCTCATCCCCCATGTTTAGAGAGTGAGTGTGAACTTCGGGTGTGATAACAACAGACTGAGGGAGTGGAGAGGAGCTAGCATTCATGGATTGTACAAGTTCCATTTGATCTTCTGCTAGTAATTTCTCCGTCTCATTATTTTCTCCCTGATTTTCAATGGGAGGAATCACAAATGATGAATCTGAGGAACCCTTATAAAATTGAAGGATATCAAGGGTGTCCTCATTATCACTATCATCATCAGAGTCTAGAAGAGCAGCTTGACAAAATTTGGCACGTGTTATAGCTTCTTGTTCTAAGACAAGTAATTCTTCCATGCTCAATTCGTTTCTAGCCTCTCGTTCTTCAGCAAGTAATTCTGCCATAGATTTCTCACGAGAGTCTCGAGACGATGTAGTAACCAACTCCTCCTTAAGTTCTTTCAATATATCAAGAGCCTTTAGTAAAAGGTCTTGCTCAGTATCATGAGGAGTTGTGTGAATCATATGGTACTGTGGAGGTAGGTCTAAAAACGAATAGTCGTAATTGTTATAAGGAAATTGATTCCTTGTTTGACAATCCGAGCTAGAGTGTGGACCTCCACAGTAATCACAACAGTGAAACTGATGTGGCTGTGGGTGGTATGTGCTAGGGTTATAATTGTTACCAGGAAACTGCTCATAGACAAGCGTGTTTCCCGATTGACAATCGGAACTGTAGTGTGAACCACCACAGTACTCACAACAGTAAAACTGTTGAGTCTCATGATGTGGTAGCTGATTGGAATAAATCAGTCGTGTCATGGTAAGAATAGGGATCTTGGTTATAGACAGACCCGTTTCCTGACTCTACCATGCCACAACCGGGGCAATTGCCACCATTATAAGAACTACCACACCACTGGCAAATCAGAAAGTGTGGATGAGACATAGAAAGAATCAAATGTATATAGAGGGTGAGGAAATGAGAATCAAAAGGGTAGAAGGGTGAAGAAGGATATTTTTGGTATTTTTGGAAAACATTTTATACAAATAGGAAACAAAATGTTTTTGTGTTTTTTGTGTTCATTGAAAACTGATTTTAAAAAGTTTTCGGGAACAGTTTTGGTTTTTATATGAAAATAAGAAGATAATATGAACAAGGGTGGATAAATGTACAATGGAACGAATTCCAAAATCACTAATCAGAAAAACCGTTTAGAAAACGCACACAACCTCCCCGGCAGCGGCGCCAAAATTTGATTGGCTCCAAACGGTCAACCTAGACTGACCAGGGAATGGTCAACAAGGTCAAACAGCCTAGAGTCAATACTCCGCGGGATATAGTGTTTCCCCGGGTCGTTATGTCCCGACGAGGTGTGGATGGTTATCAAACGGATTTGTGATCGGGTGAATTTGGACATAAAGGGGTTTGAGATTGATTACACTACTGATTTGTACAATGAAATAGCTTAGACAAGCTATATGAACAAGACTTGAAATTAGGAAAAACCAGAAACGTTTAAAACTTAAAACGCGTACGTTCACGTTTAAATAAAACGTAAACGTACAAAATAAAACGTAAAAACTGAAATCTGAAAACCCACAGGGGGTGAAAATGACTTTTTTACAAACTTAAAATAAAAAGAAAATTTAAAATGAAAAATAAAGTTATTAACTTGATTATTTTAATATTTAAACACTAATTAATTAATTAAAACTATCTTAAATCTAATTTAAAATAAACTAAAAATAATAAAGGTTACAAAATAAACTAAAAACTTACAAAAATATTTTCTAAACCTCTAATTGAACTTGAAGAAAGTATAAAAATTAAAAATAAATATTTTTGTCTTTTTATGGATTTTCTATTAATTAAAAACTAATTATCTTAATTAAACTATTTAAACTAATTTAAAATACAAATAATACTAAATTAACTTGGAAAATTATGGAAAAATTTATAAAACTATTTTATAATATTTAAAAGCTAGGAAAAATATAAAAACTAGGTGTTGCTTTATAAAAACTAGTTATGCAATTAAAAACTTAATTATTAACTAATTATTAATAAAACTAATATTAAATCTAATAAATACTAAATGACAAAATAAAAATCTGAGAAAATTATTATAAATACTTTAATATAAGAGGATTTTAATAAAAATATAAAATAGCTAAGTACTTAATAAATTTAAAACTGAAAATTAAAATTAAATTACATTAAATAGAAACTATCACTTAATATTAAATTGTTTTTTCTTGATTTTTCTTTTTGAAAACTAATTTACACCTAAAAACAACAAACTTTTGTAAAATTAACTTTTTAGGAAATAAAAAATAAGCCAGAATAAGCCAAAAAGTTTTGACAGTTGACTAAGTTTGACCAAGGGGGAAATAAGCTAAAATGGCATTAAGTGGGACCCACAATGGTTAAGACTGATCCAAATAAGTTAAATGAACATTTATAAGCTAGAAAAAGTCCAAAGTGACCACAAAATAAGCAATTAAGCTGAATAAGCTAAACCAAAAAACAATTGAGACTCAGATTCTGGGACAAAGAAAAGGGCAGTCTAGGGGGCCCACAGGGTGGATTGGGGGCACAAGCTTGGGTGCTATGGATAGCCACCCACCTTGGGAGTGCAAAGAACCAATAGTGGAACACTGGGACCCACAATGGTTAGCTGCAGCCACCACCAAAGTGGTGGTGGTAGGCTGATGTGTTGTGCAGCAGGGGATGACAGTCCCCCTGCATGTGTGATTGGGGCAAAGTGGGGCCCAGCAGAAATATCACAAAAATCCAATGAACATGGATAATCAAAATTGAGGTGGTAGACAACTAATGGGAACAAGATTCAAGCCATGAAAGCAAACATAAAATTCAAAACAATTCTTTGAAGTTTTGGTAAAAACTGTGAAACCATGCACTTTGACTTTTTAAGAAACTTAAGATTTTGACTTTTGTGAAGTTTGGATCACTCCTAATGATTGAGTATGTTATTTTAAGCTATTAGAGAATCAAATTAGGCTAGAACACCAACTAATGATCACCTATGAGTAACTTGAACCACCAAATCCCTAACAGTTAACAGTTAATAGACTTTAACTAGGATTTTGACTATTTGTTACTAAACCTTCCAAACTTGAAGCTGAGCTGAGTTAAATTTACCCTAGTGATGAAGTTTACCTAGTTTTCAAACCACAAATACCTTAAAACCACAGCAAAACAATTAGTGCCAAACACTCCCTAAAACTACTGAAAATGGATTTTTAGAAATAAATTGACTATAGAGACCTTACTACTGATTCACAAAGGTTTAATATGTTGAGATAAGCCAAATGGAACATAGATATGCAAACAACATCCACAAATACCTAAGGTTCTAAAAATTTGCTAAATTAGACAGTGGGGTGTGAAAGCAAGCTATATCATGAATTTAACCAACCAGGAGTACTCAAGGGACTATAATAAGCATTACTTAACACAAATAAGTCATAATCTACAATTAATAAGCTACTGTAGATAGATATAAAAATCAAAGCAGGAAGCTTACTTGAAATTATGATGCCAAAAGAAATTGCTATGTAGATTAATGAGATAAGCTCAGATAAACTATCAGAGAGTTTACTGAGCTTATCCAAGGTATAATTGAGCTAGAACAAACCAGGTTCAACACCTTTCCACACTATAACAAGAGATTGAATTTATAACTAAAATTGCAAATTTGGAAATTGAAACTGAGAATCTTAAATTGAGTTTTAAAAACACTAACAATGCTTAGTACAATGATTTAAAATGGTGGGGGAGGGGGAACACAGTTGCGTGAAAGCTGGGGAAGAAGGGGATGAAAAGTGGTCGTTTGACCCTGTTTGACCCTGAGGTTTATATTAAAAAGGGAATGGGCCAGTTGTGGGCTGAGGGTGTTTGTTGGATCAGGCCAAAGGGGGTAAGGGTGGATTGGGTTTGGAATTGGTTTTGGGTTATGATAATAAAAGGGTCCGTTTGTCTTAATATGTAACACAAGGACCATTTTGTAATTTTTAGAAAATTAAAGGACCAAATTTGTAATTATTACAAAGTTATTAAAAAGGGTTTTTCATGTCACATAGGAATAATACAAGGACCTATTTGATATTTTCCAAAATAAAACACCCGGGGACCAAAATTGTTATTTTTCAAAAGTCCAGGGACCAAACATGTAATTTCCTCAACTTTTCAGATTTTTCACCAAAGGACTAAATATGACAACTTGTGATTTCAAAAGGACCTTTGGTGATAATTTTCTATATTTTGAATATCCAGGGACTAGTTTTGTCATTTTATGAAAGTTGGGGGACTGAAACTGCCAATTTTGCAAACTTTGTGCGTTTTTCATTTGTTTTTGCTCATTTTGCATCTAAAACATATAAAACACAATTTTGAAATATTTTCAGTATTTTGATGCATTACTGAGTGTATTTGTATGTTTTGCAGTTCAGATTTGACCAGAAATGATGAGTGTTTGAGCACTCATCAGTACAATAAAAAATCGTAAAAGCGAAACCCAAAAAGACGATCAGAAAGTATTAATAATCGATCTTTAATTGATTGATCAGTCTTAGAGATTCTCCAAGATCACATTTTTGAAACCCTAAAAAACGAAAATCACCAAAGTCTAAGATCTGTGTAACCAACACTGAATCTGAATCAAGATAATGAATAACCACGAATGATTATCACTCTCCTTAACAGATCGATGCAAGAAACAAAGAAATTAGAACGATTTGGATTGAAATCGATTAGAGGTTAGGGTTGTAAGGGTTTTGTGATTTTCACCAGAGAGATGTTATTGTTTGTTAACAGACCGTTGCATCGTGAGTTACGTTGTTATACACCTACAACGTTGAAAATTGTTTGTTATTGCACTATCCTTATGAAAACCAAAATGTAAATCACGTATCAATAGAAATTGGAATAATTGTGGCAATCATAGCCTAGTAGGTAATCTGTTGTTATATCTAGTGTTCTCAAATATTTGTTGCGTTTGTTTGCTCTAACTGAGTGAACTTAATGGTTATATAAATCCCAATTAATCTAACCATAATATTCATGCTCACTACGCATAGTGCTTAATGGTCCATCATATAGAAACTCTAAGTATGGCAATAATGTTATTTAACATAAATAAACATTTAGTTCAGATAAAACATATAGTTTGCAAATTATCGAGATTGAAATTAAAAGTAGTTGAGCATGTATTTCCCCCATAGTATTTATAAAACAAGTATAAAAACGAGGCTATGACTCACAATAATACATAAAAGTCTAGAGTACTTGTGAAAGTAAAAGCAAGTAGTTAAACATGTATCTCCCCCAAAGAGTTTGTAAAATAGCTAAGTAAATATGGGGCTATGAAACTCACAGTAATATCTAAAAGTTTAGAATACCTGTGAAAGTAAATGAAAATAGTTAAGCATGTATCTCCCCCAAAGAGTTTAATAACAGTTAAATAATAGAAAATGGGGCTATGACTCACATTAATACATAAAAGTCTAGAGTACTTGTGAAAGTAAAAGCAAATTGTTAAGCATGTATCTCCCTCAAAGAGTTTGTAAAACAGTTAAAGTGAAAACGGAGCTATGAAACTCATCTCAAGCAATAAGTAATATGTTACTAGCAAAAAGGGAGCGCGAAAGATCGAGGTGCGATATTCTAACCCCAACTTGAATATGATGGATATGTGGTAGAAACAAGAACAATATAACCCGGGTAGAACTCCAAAACTCCAAATTACTAGTTTTTAAACATGTCAAAAAAAATAAATAAGCTAAACCCAAAAATTTCTTTCTCCTTTTTCTTTTGGCCAAAACACACACAAGGATGAGAGTGTTTGTGTATGTTATTATTTTGAAAAGAATGAAGCTAGTTTTCTTTCTTTTTATAGGTAAATTTGAGAAAATATCTAGATGTTTATTTAGATATTTTTTAAAAATATTTACATATTTTTGGAAAATATCTAGATATTTATTTAGATATTTTTAAGAAAATATCTAGATATTTAATAAGATATTTATTGAGATTATTGAGTACATTATTAATGCATAGAAATTGTGTATAAATAAAAATGCTAGAAACACAAGTTTAGATTTGTAGAACACAAGGTTTATTTGGTAACATTTGAAATTAAATTTTAAAACTCCATAAAATGATTATAAGTGAACTAAAAATCAATCTAATGTGATAAAAATGTTCAGAGTCGGTTTTTGTTACGCGCATGATAACTTAACGGTCAAATTTAAAATTCAAAATTGTATGCAATTTTGGATAAAATGTTTATGTTTTGAATAAATATTAAAGTAGAATTTTTGAGTTGTTAAAATCTTGCCACCTTAAAGGGAATTCCGTCCCGGAATTTAATGTGTGTTATATGTTAATATACTAATATGTTCATGTAGCATAAAATGCATGAAAGTCGCATAATCGTCTGGAGGATGGAAGGCACGGAGAGCGAAAGACTATAAAATATTTTAGTGAAAAAGTTGATATAGTTTAGATCTTAATTAGACCCGTTTCTCTATAACTATAACTCTGATACCAATCTGTAACACGCTCAATTTCGTGAACGCAGCGGAATTCAAATTGGGTGTTACATCATGGCACAACAGTTATAACAATAGAAAACGAACTCTAATTGAGTCGTTTTAAAACATTTATCATCCGAATTATATAAATATCAAAGTTTACAAAATGAGATCCTAGTAGTTTCACAGTTTACAAATTACAGAAATAAGTTTTTGAATGATAATAAAATTTATAGCCTTCTTAAGTATATGTGCTCTTCCGTGCCAGCTTCGTTCATTATGGACATGAGATAAACATGCTAGAAATGTCAACACAAAGGTTGAGTGAATCCATAGATTTGAAATTGTAGTAATGGACAAATAGTTTCAGAGTTATAATGATAATTACAATATGTACATTTATTGTAAAAATAGTTGACCTAAGCTCATGACACGCAACGCTTAAATGGGGTATCATACCAATGATAATGGTACATGGCCTTCTAGTAGGTAGTTGCCACTTACCTAAATAAATCTCAAATATAGTACGTTTGGTTGAACTGACTTGCTAAACAACACAAACGAGATTCGTCAATCCCGATAGGCTTATCCAAAATATACGCGCTCATGCAAGTGATTAATGGTTCATGATAGAATTTATGGCAATAAGGTACTTAGGCAATAATACAATCAGGTGGCATACAGTTGATAATATAATTGTCCATAGTAAAACAGTCTAGCATGTATGTCCCCTAATGAGTTATAAAACAGTTAGGTAAAAATTAGGCTACGAACTCACCATGAGTTATTGATGTTTAGTGAGTAGTGAAAGTGATGGTCGAGTCGTGAAAATCTCTACGAGCAACCTATAATATGGTATCGTGTCTTAGTTTATAGAATAACGATGCGAAGGTATAAACGAGTCTATATATGTCATTTACATTGATCATGATGCTTTAGTTTGTGCACGTCGTTTTACAAAAACAGTTTATGAAACATTTTTAGTTTATATATCTTGTACTACCGCTCGGGCCATCATAATTCAGAGGTCATGTAGTAAACGTTCGAGGAGCTAGGACACCTTAATTCGTAAATCCTACAACTCTTCGATACATTTACCCTAATGAAACCCCTCACATGAAATTCTCTAGTTTTGTAAGTCTCGATGTGGAAAATATAAGTTTTGCTTGTTTGAATCTGTGATATAAGTGTCAAAATAGTTATATGGTTTTTGTAAAGTAAGTTTAGTTATGTCCCGTAATTGAACGCGACATGGTCACTTTTAAACTAAATTCCTTAAATAGTCATGCGCGACTACTCAACTCTGCAACCCTCCCAAAACGCGACACGTGTCCTTAACCAAGTACAGTTAGTTACTTTAAATGGGCCCACATAACTACCAAACTTACTCAACCTTTGTGCTACTCAACCGGCGGCTACTCGACTTACATTGATTCACGTGAAAAGTACATAGGGAACCTAAAAAGCAATACTTTGGGAAAGAACAAAATCTTTTGTCTATATTCTTTAAAAAGTACTTTTAATTTTTTAAAAAGTACATTTAAATTATGAAAGCTATAACGGTCGAGTAGATCTTGGTCGAGTACTGAATTATGGTCGAGTATCCTAACACTTATTAATTATCACAATTAATTTTTAAAACTAACAATTATTAATTGATAACATTTAAATTTTCACCAACATATGGGGCGTAGTAGATGCAAATTTAATTGCATATTCAATTTATGAAAGCTATAACGGTCGAGTAGATCTTGGTCGAGTAGCGGCTTATGGTCGAGTATCCTAACACTTATTAATTATCATAATTAATTTTTAAAACTAACCAGTATTAATGGATAACATATTTATTTATGAAAGCTATAATGGTCGAGTAGATCTATATAACAAAGTTATAAGTACCAATCGGAAAACAAATACGGAAAAAAATTAAGCATTAACTTAAGTGTCAATCGGAAAAATTAAGCAACTGATAGTGTCAATCGGAAAAAAACGTACCTGAGTCATAACGGAATCAAAAATTAAGCATTAACAGTCGAGTATGATTACTGATGTTGTGTTTTGTTTGAATCCAAATACATAAACAAAATAATAATAATAATAATAATAATAATAATAATAATAATAATAATAATAATAATAATAATAATAATAATAATAATAATAATAATAATAATAAAGTACCAAATCAAACAAAAAAAAAACAAAAGAAATAAAAAAAGTATTACCTTTCCAATAAAGTTGCCTTCTCAAATCACCATCGGTTGAGTAGCCGGCGGTTGAGTAAATTTGGAAGTTGATGTGGGCCCCATAATAATGACACGTCTCGCGTTTTGAGAGGGGTTGCGGAGTTGAGTAGTCGCACATGACCATTTAGGGAATTTAGTTTAAAAGTGACCATGTTGGGGATCAAAAAATTTTTTTGTACTAGATTAGTACTTAGCTCATTGAACTTTTGTCATTTTCAAAATAAAATGAAAGATATGAAGTCCATAGGTTGTTTGATTATGATTAGAAAATCATATGGTTATTACAAGTTATTGCTAAAAAATATATCACAAAGAGTTTATAAGTTTAGAAATCGTAACATCAGTTTTTCATAGTTTTAATGGATTATGTATTGGGAGGCCACTCAACAATTAAGCTTTTTACTTTAAGGTCACCCATTTATCAAAACTAACTTATAGGCCGCCCATTTATGGATTTGCTTTTGCTTATACCAATTTCGGATAATTTTATCTCGAAAATTTTTGAACAACGAGAATAAAGCTAAATATAACATATTAAAACAATACAAACGAGTATTGAAATGTAAAATATCAGTTTTAGCTATTATTTAAGTGCAACTTTAGATAGTTAAAAGTGAATTAAGATAATTTAACTAATGTTTTAAGTTTAAATTGCAAATTTTATTGTGTTGACATGTTAAAGTTACCTTTATTCTTAAAATTGTATGAATATCCGGCAAGAATTTGAACGAGGTTGGTATAAAGGAAAACAAACACATACTTGGGTGGCCCATAAGTTAGTTTTAAAAAATAGGTGGCCTAAAAGCAAAATGCTTAATAGTTGGACGGCCTTTGAGACATGATACCTAGTTTTAATACACTATTCCGAGAGTAAAATAAAATAAGGAAAGTTTATTTTGAATGAAGATTATTATTTTATAAAGTTTATTATGTCTAGTGAGTAATTAGTTTTGAAAATAACATGGTTCTTAATTACTTGTCAAGTGGAAACTAAATTTTTTATTCCGAAAATTGTCCTTACCATTTGGCGCAGAGAACTGCCCATGTTTGGTGTTTTCAGACTGAGTTTTCTGTGGTTGATGTAAAATATCATTTCGGATAACTTTTGTGCTTTGACTTTTTAATGAGTCAAACCAGAAGTGCCTCGAAAAATTTCCAGATTCGTGCAGTAAGCATTTTGACAGTTTACAGTTTTTCGGTTTTGTTAAGTTCTTTTGATCATAACTTTTGACTCGAGTGTCCGTTTTGGGTGATTCAAAAGGCCATGGTTTTGGTTTGATCTTGTATTCAACAATATCCAAGCATACAAGGTTATAGGTAAATGTTTTTAATGGCTAAAACATGTATAAGATGACTCGTGCTCTTGTTGAAGTCTCAGCTTCAATAACTTTACTTGATTCAATTGTGGTAGCGATTCCATATCCTAATGGATTTGGACATTTTTTGGAGACTCTTGATACTGAATATGAGTGGAAGCCGCCAAGATGTGCAACATGTAAATCTTTTGATTACAATGATCATAGTTATCCTAAAAGTGTGAAATCGGTTGATAAACCGTTGGTTGATGAAGAGGCTTTCATTGAAGTTGATAAGAAGAAAGGAAAAGGTAAGCTTCAGGATACTAAGCGTCAGGTTGATGGGATTCGATTTAAAAAGCCTAAGGTTTTGTATAATTATAGGCCGGTAACTAAGCCAAAGAATGGAGGAGCATCGACTTCTAAGCCTTTTGTCTAATCGAATGCAGGTTCACCAATGGTTAGTTTAGGTTATACTTCTATTAACGAACCTACTACTGATCCTACTAATAGTACAGCTCCTTCTCGGGATGTCTAAGGTAAGAACAATAATTGGGTGGATGATATCAACTTTTTTTATTTGAAGAACAATTTTGATGTGCTTACGGAACAAGATTCGGTTTTGGAACCTGTGATTGTCACTACATGTACTCCTGAAGATATCCCTAGTTCTTCCAATGTCCCTCTTCCATCGACTATTAAAAGCACTCCTAAGTAGGTGGTTGATGGTAAAAGGAAGGGCAACCCATTTTCTAAGGTGGGTGAAGTGGTTGATTCTGTTAGTGATGATGATGAGGTGTTTGAACCAAATGATCATATAGGAAGTTACTTTTCATCAGCAGGTGGAGGTAACAAGCTTGAAGACTATGTTTCTGATGATTATGCAGCTCAGGTTTATGACTTACCAGGGCAATTGGATGAATTTTGCGATCAGTTTAATATCAAGCTCCAAGGCCGTGCTAGAAAATAATTTTTAATTTGATAGTTCATAAGATTGGCATGTTTTCTTATGTTGTTCCTTGGTTGTTCTAGTTGTTGGTAGCTAGTTGTTCATTTATGGCATGTCATGATCTAGGGGAAGTTCAAGCGGCTGCTTGAGGTTAATGTGGTATTTTAGCCACATTCCATTGTACTTTGACCGGTGTTTTGGAGTAATATATTTTACCAGGATGAAAAATCCTATTTACCCAAAAGCTTTACTAGTTTGATAACATAAGATAATATGTAAGTTAAAACTTGTGTTTAAGTATTTGTACATCATGATTCAATATAGTGAGCATATATAGTATATAGAGATTATGAAAAACATAGTAAGGATGATGAGCATAGGTTCCTTACAACTTTTGGCTTTCAATATGAAAGGAATAACAAACAAGGACTTAGAACTTTGATTGAGCAATTTCCCACACTTTAGAAATCCTTCTACACTCTTATATTCTTGAAAGACTTTGTATTGAGATTTTAGGTGACTTGAATAGATTTAAATTCAAGAAGAACATCTAAACTTGCAAAGGTTTTGTGGTAGATCATTTTAGCCTTCAATCTTTTGACAATACTTGAAGTAGAAATCAAAGGAAGAGCGTGTTTGTGTTTGTTTTTGTTGAATGACAAAAGAGGGGGAGGGTGAGGGTTTTTATAGTCTCTTTAAGGGGTTACATGTTACATTAGTCATCTTACTTACTAAGTAAGAAAGACATGTGTCTTTAGATCAAATAACCATGCCATGTGCCCTTGTGACTCTTAGAAAACGCCACCTAGGGGTGGAAAAAAGGAGGTTAAGAGTTTTAGATAATTATCTTGACTTTACGGAGTGAGTTTTGGTCCCGGTAATTGCTAACGGTAAGTATTTAAATCACGAAACGTGAAACCGAGTATCGTAAAAATATGAAACTTGTAGAAATGGTCATACTCATCAATATACTCATTATTAATTTATAAAATGAGTGATAAGTTGATTCGTCGTATATTTAGAACAGATATCAATGATACATACAAAGTAGACGTGGTGGAATTGACTAGTCAACCCTTGTGAAAAGGCTGACTTGCAAAACCCATGAATACGATATATATATATATATATATATATATATATATATATATATATATATATATATATATATATATATATATATATATATATATATAGGGTCCATTTCTTGCGAAAACCATTTTAAGTGCAAGAACTGCGAAAACCACCATTTTACAATTAATAATACACAATGTAAAAGGCATTTTCATTTCATTTTTTTCAGTAATTTCCTGTTTTTTATAACCCTAATTATTTTAATTTTTTTTCATGCATGTTTTTAAATTATTTAGTGCATATGTGTTTTTTTGAAATTAATTATTCTATTTTAATTTTTGAAATAATATTTTTAACATGTATGTTTGTTCAAATTGTAAGATGTATCTGTTCTTTTTTAAAGAATGTAAATTTATAACAAAGTAATAACATAACTAATATACACAAAATTCAATATTAATAAAATACAATCTATAAATACAAATAAAAAATATGGACCTTTGTAAATAAATAAGATGCATATACTCATATTTTACATTTCGTTAATTACAAATACAAAAAACACATATGCAATAATCGCATCGCTTCAAAAATCGCAAGTTATCTTCATGTATTTCATCAACTTCTAGGTCTTCAATGGTCATCATCTTTATCAATCTAAAAAAATACACAAAATCAATTAAACAACAAATAAATAGGAAACTAAATTTAATCACAATAACTAGGATAACACATATGCACAATATAATATGCATTGGCACAATTTAAAACATACATGTCTACCTTCAAAAACATATATGTCCGCCTTAAAAAACATACATGTCTGCCTTCAAAAACATACATGTCCGCCTTCAAAAAACACATGTGTACTTTGAGATTCTTATCAAATTCCTTAAAACCTATATGCACACCACTTTTCTTAAAACATATATGCATGCTACTAGATATATACCACTTTTCTTAAAATACATATCCACCTTAAAACATATATGTTTTATACGTAAACAAATATGTACAGTATCTTTCCAAAACATATATGTTTTATAATCATATCCGGTAATAATCGACTAAAAACTAACTAATTTCTAGAACCAAAACCAACTAAGCCAAATCCGGTGCAGCCAGCATCATTTGGATCGGTTGATTTTTCGGTTCGAACCGTTTAATGAACACCCCTAATTTCAACATTCATTTGTATACAAATTAATCATCAGAACATTTAATATTACTCTCAATTACATAACCATATAAAAACAACATTTAACTACATTGATATGGAAATAACCCTATCAGTTAGAGTGCACACGAATGACCTATTAACACTATCAATTAGTGTACATGCAAATAAAAGACAATATTTAATTGTTGGTACTCAAAAATATCAGATGACTATGTCATGAAGCAAACGAAACAAAACCAACATACGGCAAATGCATAATAAAAAAACAAGTAAATTGATTTTTTAATCCTTTTTCATTGATCCATTTTACACATATATATTTTTTATTAGATCTTGATTATCCAAATGTGAAAATGAAAATCATAAGTCTTTTGATTAATTTAAGATTTAAATCATGAAGAATAAAAGAAAAGGAGGTAGCAGATCTATCACGTCAACTTTTTGTAAGAAAAAAAAATTAAAAAATCAAACATACCTATAATATGTAGATCATCACTCAACAATTTTTAAACTTTACAGTTGGTGGCGGTGACGGATCCAGACGAACCATCACAGGCGGTGACGGATCTTGGTACGGCGGTAGTTTATATGATGGTGGTAGGAGGCGGTTACATGAGAAAGAGTGAGGGTCGGCTTTTCATTTTTTCAATCGACTAATAAGAAGATAAACGGATCTTGTTTTTAGATCGGTTGTTTTTTTTTTTTTTTTTTTTAATTCCGGTGAGGCTTAGTCATCCAGGTTTTTTTTAATTCTTCATGGAAAGATGTAAAGAATTTTGATGACGGCTGAAAGTGTTAGGGTTTGAGTAGAATACATGTGAGAGAGAAAGAGAAATAACTAAATATATGGAGAAAATATTTATTTCGAAATACCCTAAATGCCCCTCCTATTTTTTTGAATGTTTATTAATCTTTTAGTTTATTACGAAAATGCCACAAGTATTTTCATCCATTGATCAAATAATCTAACGGTTTAAAGGTGGTTCTCGCAGTTCTTGCAGATAAGAGCGGTTCTCGTAAGAAAGTAACACTATATATATATATATATATATATATATATATATATATATATATATATATATATATATATATATATATATATATATATATATATATATATATGATACCGGGCAAGTGATCACCAGGGTCGTGTTCCAAAGAGGTGTGAATCGAGGATATCATGTAAGGTTCGTGATTAAAATGCTTGTAAGGATGATTGAGAGATTATTTGGTGTTGTGGAATGGTAACGTAAAGCAATGAAATCTAAAACGTATTTAAAACTAAATACAAGCGTTCTAATTAAAATAACATTCTTGCAAAAATATAAAAAGCTAAATCTAAACAACACTAGGCCTATGGGCATAAAAATCACTTTCCTACGTACTAAATGACAAAAGAAAATTTTAGGAAAAATAAAAATAATTATTTGATTAAAATCCTAATTATTATAATTTTAAAAACTCTTTAACACTAATGAAATTCTAGGAACTATAAGCTAACAATCATGAGTACACGAACTAAAATAAAGGCAAAAATTGCAAAGTCCCAATCACAAGCAGCTAACAACGAACTTCTAATTAACAACAACAATCTGAGGATCAAATAGAAACACATCTTATGGAGGCTCGGTTCCTACTGAGCTAGCAACAGAAACAATCAGAAGTAGCGTTTGGGCATGTTATTAGTTTAGGCCTAAAATGATATTAATGAACTTAGCTAATATCGATGTAACTTTAAGTTAACACAACGGAATTTATGCTTAACACGTAATAGTACACAAGCTCAGGAAACTACTAACAAACTAATAAAAACAATCAACAGGCTAAAATCGAATAGTTACAGCGATAAAATAAGTTCAATGTTTACTGAAATAAATCAGCAGACACTGACCTAAAGGGGCTACTTGGGGGCTCGAATACGCTGAGAAAACAAGCAAGACATAGCAGACGAGTTTTAGACCCAACAAATTGGTACTACTAACTACCCATAACAACGATAATCAAGTAAAAAGCTTAAAAATTGAACCAGTTGTTTGCTATGGAAAAATGGGTTAGAAGAGAGAAAACACAAGTGTAGGGCACATGTACAGCCAAACCAGTAACTTTGGAATCACTATAAGATAAGCTAACAGTTTTCAAATCTGAATTTTGTTTTTGTCCCGGGTAAACAAGCAACAGATTTACCAGGAAAAACAATTTTTATCTAATTTCACACAAGATTGAATCCGACAGATTATTTGGTGTTTTACTCTATTCTACTGGTTATATGAAAAAAAAATTGACTTTTATAGTTTTAATAGAAGTTGACTAAGTTGAGTTTTGATTACCCCTAGCTAACTGAATATGAACTACTTGACTAAAAAGAAGGCTGAATTAAGCATTCTAAACTACTTTTGTAACTGATACGAATAATTAGAAACAAGAAAACCTATCAGCTATTGCAGATTACTTATTAGCAGATGACCGTGACTTTTTACTAATTCGATACTGATTTTCTGCTTGCATTGCACTATACTAGCCTAAGGTATACTATATAAACTATATATTACTCCTGAACCAATTTAGAACACAGGCTAACAAGTGAATCCACAAACTCTCAGTAAAATTGTTTTTGAAAATTAAAGAAGTAATATAGGAAATTAAGCTAAGAGCCTGATGGTGAAGCTTATACTAATCCATAATAGACTCAAATAAACAGGAATAAACAACAAGTAACCACAACACTAATAAGAGCAAAATATAAAAAGTTATACTGAAAATTAAGAATTAGAAATCAAAAGTGAAAAACCTCAAACAAGGGTGAATCAAAGCTGCTACAAGCTCTACCTTGTTTTAAAACAAGCTAGTTAAGTCCATCTTGCCCATCCACGATTGGCAACTTCCATAAAGCTTTCCACGGACTCATGCTACGGTGGTTTTTATCATGCTTTTATTTTAATTTTATCCCTTTTATGTTTTTCTTATTACTTCTTAGAGATATTGAGAGCTTATGACAAAGTTTAAATCAATAAACAAGCTTAAACAAGATTTTCACCAGAAAGACTTAGAATTTATATTGAAACTGAAAAGTAATGACAAGGGTTGGAACTAAAACTGAAGACTTATATTAGATTAAAGAAAACGATTACAAGATTAAAACTAAAGTTATAAAAGTAAAGCATAAAAGCATGAAAATTACATAAAAAGGCTTACAAGGATTCATATTTATATTAAAAGTGACCAGGGGCCTTCTCTTCTTTGTGCTTGTTTTGTGAGAGAAAACATCATTAAACATTGTTTTGTGCTTCTTTGTACCAAATCCCAGTCATTGGTTTGCTGGTGGAATGATCACAGCCCTTCAATTGGTTTTGGGCGCCAAAAGATGGGGTGGATCGCCAGTGTGGAAACAAAATATCTCATGGGATCTTCTGAGGCGGCTGGAGTAGATACGTTGGGGGAAGAGGGGGGACAAATTGCTGGGGGGTTGTGGGATATGTTGGATCTGTTGGGAGGATGTGGTGTTTTGTCTGGTTGTGATTCTGTTGGGAAAGAGGGACAGGGAAAGGGTAGTTAAACACGTTTTATTAAAAAGGTTGGGATTGGATTGGGCCTGGGTATGTTTTTGGGTTTGGTTTTGGTTTAGTAATAGTTTTGTATTGGATTTGTACATGTAATTAAAATGGCTAGCATGGCCCACAAATATGGGTCTCGGCTTCGTTTTTCCAAAATCGTTCCAAAACTATATCCTGGTTTGACCATGACTCCTTCTTTAATATCACAGTTGCACAATTGCTGCCGAGTCGCTCAAAATTGCATGCTTTCGCTCAATTTTCAACCTTTTGTACCTGAAATACATAAGAACACAAACCAAGGATATCTGCAGTATATTTTGGCGTTTTTCGTATTTTTATGTATCAAAATAGGCACGAAATGATGAGTATTTACACACTCATCAATCCCCCACACTAAACTATTGCTAGTCCCTAGCAATCTGATCATATGAAGTAATGAAGGAATACTAAGTATACCCCATTTTGACATTTTATTTAATACGAAAAGAACCACGTAGATAACATGCTTGATTTTTCAAAAAACGGTATCATGGAACGGGATTCACACCAACTCGGTGTCTCCAGGGAATTGTAATCGTCATCCTCTTTTTAATACTCCCAACTAAACTTAAACTCCATGTGCAAATGTTTTTGTAAAATGCTAACACTACTCATAAATGCTAATTGTAGATTCCTGCTCCCAAGTCTTATTTTATCTAGACTTTTTTAAAGAAATGATTTCTTATTTTCGTTCCGATAGCTTTAAGTCCGATAGATTTAGGCGGCTTTAAAAATCTTTTAACTTTTAACTCAAAAGGCTAAAAAGATCACACCACATTTATTATATTTTTTTTTTCATTTTTCATCATTTTTCTTTCTTTTTAATATACAACTTGTACCTCAAACATACGGAGCTTCATGGTGAATCTCCCAGACCTAAACGCCTTTCAAAATAAAGGATGCAATGATCCGCTTGTCGAACTGCAGTTATTTTTGGTACTTATAATTTTTATTTCATTTTTACTTTGCCTCAAGCATACGGAGCTTCACGGTGAATCTCCCAGACCTAAACGCCTTTCAGAATAAAGATTGCAAGGATCCGCTTGTTGAACCGCAACTATTTTTGGCATTTATTATATATTAATGGTGTTATTTATGAACCTCATGTGGCATAGACAAAACGAGGAGTTCCAAGACCTAAACGCCTTTAGAATAGAGGATCCAAGGCCCGCTTAATGCTTATGACACATGTAAAGTGAGCTGAAACTTAGACAACTGTTAGAACCGCATAATTCTAATTATTTTATTTTTGGGTCTTCAATCTTGCGGGAGCAAGGAACTACAAATAACCGTTATGAGCTCTAAAGAAATCGAACTATTCCACGTTTAGCATTTTCATTTGCACAATTCGTAAAAACTTGGCCTAAAAGTTAAGGAAGCAGCCAGATCAACACTCTGGCAGAGTCAGGGTTCCCCTTGTTCTAACCTAATCAAGACTAAACATACTTATTATATGTGCAAAAGCACTTAATTTTGACAAAAATACGGTAAAAAATTTAAAATTTTGGTAAAAAATGGGGGGTACTAGGGCACTAGATGGTACACATGTGATCAAATTCGATAGAATCCCCCCTTCCCATACTTAGTATTGAATATTGCCCTCAATATTCAAAGAACCGGCTATTATGCCGACACTTAGAACGTAAAAAGGCAATACTAATGGCCAAGTGTGAAAAGGAAATATATTTTTCACAACAAAGACTGAAAAGATATCCCTAGATAATCGTTAGCAAAATGATAGGATATTGGGCGGCTGGATTGAAAACAGGCGCGACAATCATCACGATCTAAGGGAAACCTGAAAACAAGAGCAAACAACACACAAACAAAGCACATCAGAGGAATTCCCCCACACTTAGTGTTAGAAAATAGAAAGAAGTCAGAAACATGGGTTGTCACCCATGTGGTGCTAATGTTTTTGGTAACCGAGTCACTAGCTTGACTCGACCCCGTATTCATTGGTCCATGGGGAAGCAAGATGTGGAAGAGAAAATCTCCGTCGGACTTTCATTCAAGATGTTTGGATAAACATTGTAGTGCATGAAAGTTCCACTCCGATGAGATACATCCAGCTTAAAAGATTGATAAATGGAGATGCCGGGGTCAAAAATGGTGTCTTCACTGCCAAAGGAGAGAAGAAGATAAGAAGTCACCGGATAGCTAAAGAAAGGAAGAAAGATCTTGGTAATAATCATGATAAGATTTTCATCCTCGAGATCAAGTTTAGTTTCATTAATTTGGATTTCATCGTTTAAGCTCATTTGGTTAGAAAACATCCCGGGTGGGAGGGTTGGGTTAAAATCATCAAGTAAATTCTCATGATTGAGTGCATCTCCCCCCTGGTCATGATCTTTCTCAAGATCAAAGTAATCATACTCTGGCAGAGGTATGATATGAGTGAGCTCATCGGAGAACTCCTTGTGAAGAGAATCAATCATATGATGTGAGTTTGTGAATTCTTGCTCCGTTACGGACTCATATCTATCCTTCATTTGAAAATCAAAGATTGGATTATCTAAAATTAAAGTAAAATCAGAATCGAAATCAAAAAGAGGATTGTTGATAGTCGTTTTGAATGTTTCGGAAACAAGGTCATCAATATCCTCTTCAAGGCTGACGATTTCAGAATGAGGAAGTGATGCATCAACATATTCGATGTCTTTATAAGATAAAGAATCGTCATCACTATATTCACTGTCAGAATCGGAGAAAGTCTCAAAATGATCTTTCGGATTGTCAAGAGGAGGTGAATCACACTCCTTTGCCGTATCAAAAGTACATTTCTCAAAATCGGGTAAAGAATCCTTGGGCTCGGGCTCTAAAGGATCCGACAGCTTAACAATCTCTATCGAAATAGAGTCATCATTGACAAAAGAAGTATCGACCCCTTCCAAAACGGAGTCACTTCCCTCAACCGGTGTGAGAGAAGGAAGGGAAGAGTCGGAAATATCTTTAGATATATCAAGACGATCATTTTCAACAATTTCACAATTACCGTTAGAATTTTCCCCGGACTCACTTGGGATTGGGACAAGGTCCTCAACACTAGATGATTTGAATTCGTCGGATTCCGTTGACGGAATAGTGTTTAGATGCTCGTCCCCCATTTTTAGAGAATCCTCAGGTTCTACGGGAGGAAGAACGGGTGCTATTTGAGGGAAAACATTTATTGGAACAAGTCTCTCCTCGTCATCATCGGAATCATCATCATCGAGAAGATCAACATTGCGAAATATGGGACGAGTTCTTGCTGCTCGCTCTTCAGCAAGTAATTCTTCCCATGATTTTTCATGAGGATATTGATGAATGATGGAATACTGTGGGGGTTGGACATTGTGAAAACCGGGAGTACTACAACAAGGATTAGTTTCTTGATTCCTCGGTTGACATTGACAATCGTCATGAGGACCCCCACAACTTGCACAAAAAACACTTGGCACATTTTGAAATGATGTATCATTGAAATAGCACGGTTCTTGCTCAAAGAAATTCTGAAGAGGGTTGTTGAAATCCTTTTGAGGATAATCGGAAAGTTCGGATTAAAATCATAAGTGTATGTTCCGAAGCACAAAATGAACAAAATCCATTGATAAAGTTTCTTACACACCTCTCGCAAGTACACCGATGACAATAAGTCGATGTCGGATCTAACGGATTTCCACACCCGTTGCAAAAATATTGATTAAACGAAGAGAAATTGGGTTGTGGTGGGTAGTTTGAAAATTTTGGAGAGTTGTTGAACGAATTCAGATTTGGATCATAAGCGAATGAATTACAAAACAAACAACTTCCGTCCCGAAGATCATTGCCACACCATTCGCATGTGCACCAATGACACGGTAGACCGTAAAGCGGCTCTCCACAACTGACACAAGGAATAGACGAATTCATCAAGAATTAAACATAAAGAGGATTAAGAAGATAGAATCAGACGTCTAGAGGATAAGAAGAATATTTTTGGGTTTTTGTAATATGAAAATATTTACAAGATAAAACGGTAACTTCACGACGAAGGATCATCAATCACTAATCTGCAAACTCGAGTCGATAAATGCCATCACTCTTCCCCGGCATCGGCACCAAAATTTGATACGCTCGGATCAACTACTTAACCAAGGGATGGTCAATATAGTCAAACCTTGCATATTCTCCGGTGAGTACAGCGTTTCTCCGGGTCGTTAAGCTCCGACGAGGCGTGAAATGGTGAATCAGTTCTCGTTTGTGATCGAATGATGTGAATGGTAACGTAAAGCAATGAAATCTAAAACGTATTTAAAACTAAATACAAGCGTTCTAATTAAAATAAAGTTCGTGCGAAAAAATAAAAAGCTAAATCTAAACAACACTAGGCCTATAGGCATAAAAATAACTTTCCTACGTACTAAATGACAAAAGAAAATTTTAGGAAAAATAAAAATAATTATTTGATTAAAATCCTAATTATTATAATTTTAAAAACTCTTTAACACTAATGAAATTCTAGGAACTATAAGCTAACAATCATGAGTACACGAGCTAAAATAAAGGCAAAAATTGCAAAGTCCCAATCACAAGCGGCTAACAACGAACTTCTAATTAACAACAATAATCTGAGGATCAAATAGAAACACAACTTAAGCAGGCTCGGTTCCTACTGAGCTAGCAACAGAAGCAATCAGAAGTAACGTTTAGGCATGTTATTAGTTTAGGCCTAAAGTGATATTAATGAACTTAGCTAATATCGTTGTAACTTTAAGTTAACACAACCGAATTTATGCTTAATACGTAATAGTACACAAGCTCAGGGAACTACTAATAAACTAAAAAAAACAATCAACAGGCTAAAATTGAATAGTTACAACGATAAAATAAGTTCAATGTTTACTGAAATAAAGCAGCAGACACTGATCTAAAGCGGATACTTGGGGGCTCGAATACGCTGAGAAAACAAGCAAGACATAGCAGACGAATTTTAGACCCAACAAATTGGTACTACTAACTACCCATAACAACGATAATCAAGTAAAAAGCTTAAAAATTGAACCAATTGTTTGCTATGGAAAAACGGGTTAGAAGAGAGAAAACACAAGTGCAGAGCACATAAACATCCAAACAGGCAACTTTGGAATCACTTTAAGATAAGCTAACGGTTTTCAAATCTGAATTTTCATTTTGTCCTGGGTAAACAAGCAACAAATTTACCAGGAAATTTTTTTTTATCTAATTTCACACAAGATTGAATCCGACAAATTATCTGGTGTTTTGCTCTATTCTACTGGTTATATGAAGAAAAAAATTGACTTTGATAGTTTTAATAGAAGTTGACTAAGTTGAGTTTTGATTACCCCTAGCTAGCTGAATATGAACTACTTGACTAAAAAGAAGACTGAATTAAGCATTCTAAACTACTTTTGTAACTTATACGAAAAATTAGAACCAAGAAAACCTATAAGCTATTGCAGATTATTTATTAGCAGATGACCGTGACTTTTTACTAATTCAATACTGATTTTCTGCTTGCATTACACTATACTAGCCTAAGGTATACTATATAAACTATATATTACTCCTGAACCAACTTAGAACACAGGCTAACAAGTGAATCCACAAACTCTCAGTCAAATTGTTTTTGAAAATTAAAGAAGTAATATAAGAAATTAAGCTAAGAGACTGATGGTGAAGCTTATACTAATCCATAATAGACTCAAATAAACAGGAATAAACAACAAGTAACCACAACACTAATAAGAGCAAAATATAAAAACTTATACTGAAAATTAAGAATTAGAAATCAAAAGTAAAAAAACCTTAAACAAGGGTGAATCAAAGCTGCTACAAGCTCTACCTTGTTTTAAAACAAGCTAGTTAAGTCCATCTTGCCCATCCACGATTGGCAACTTCCATAAAGCTTTCCACGGTCTCATGCTACGGTGGTTTTTATCATGCTTTGATTTTAATTTTATCCCTTTTATGTTTTTCTTATTACTTCTTAGAGATATTGAGAGCTTACGACAAAGTTTAAATCAATAAACAAGCTTAAACAAGATTTTCACCAGAAAGACTTAGAATTTATATTGAAACTGAAAAGTAATGACAAGGGTTGGAACTGAAACTGAAAACTTATATTAGATTAAAGAAAACGATTACAAGATTAAAATTTAAGTTATAAAAGTTAAGCATAAAAGCATAAAAATTACATAAAAAGAACTTCCTTTCAAGGCTTACAAGGATTCCTATTTATATTAAAAGTGACCAGGGGCCTTCTATTCTTTGTGCTTCTTTTATGAGAGAAAACATCATTAGACACTATTTTGTGCTTCTTTATACCAAATCCCAATCATTGGTTTGCTGGTGGAATGATCACAGCCCTTTAATTGGTTTTGGGTGCCAAAAGATGGGGTGGATCGTGATGAGACGAAAAGTGTACCGCTTTTGGGGGGTCATTTAAGGCCAAAGTCGAGATTATTTGATCAAATATTGCCCTAAATTGTTTTTTTCGTCATTTTAGGTACTTTTGAGAGGAAATTTTCAAAGGAAAGTATTTTGGAGCGAAAAAAGTGAAGAAAACGACAAAGTCTCAAAATCATGTTGAAAATTGTACCTGACGACGTCAAAGGTTGCTAGTGACGGCGTCAAGACTTGAAAAAGAGGTGGATAAATCAAATTACACGTGACGCGCCAGAGAGGTTTTTGAAGATTTGTACATGACGGCGTCACCAAGGCCATCAAGAGTAAATTGCACATGAAGGCCAAGACCAAGTTTGTACATGACGACGTCAGAAGTGGATCTAGGCTATACGAGTATTATTTTGGCGGCGATTTGACGGTGTCAGACCCTACTCTTGACGCCGTCAGATTGTAAAATATATATATACTTTTCTAGTTTTCATTCATTGTGTGCAACTTTGAAGGGAGAAAACCCTAGACGAATTTTACTTCAATTTTGAGGGTTTCAAACCCTTGTTTCATCCATGCTTAATTGAAGAAAAGTATTCCAACAAATCATTCAATATGTCTATGTGTTGTTTGATTATATCTTATGCTTGTCTTCTCTTTAACATGCTAGGCTAGGTTTTCTTTGTGTTTGCTTAGATGTAATGAAACTTAGATATTGATTATTGGTTGGTTGTTTGTTTATAATTGTTGTGGATGAATGAATTCGATGTTAGGCTTAAGAAAACTGGCAGACTTCCAATTGGTAACTTGCATGAACATATTAAGAAACATGATCATAGATGTACTACGATATATTGGTTATATTTAATGCATAGGTAACTATTAATGAGGTCATGTTAGGAGCTAGTAGTCGGCTCGACATAGGAAGAGGTAGAAGCTTACAGAGTTAGGGAAGATCATACACGGCCCTACGAATGGTATTGAGGAATATAACCCGTCATCCATGCAATTGTAACAAACTAATCAACCGGTAAAAGATATCTAGGGAGTAGTGAAATCTAAGTAAACACATTTTCTCTCATTATTTTTTTGCCACAATTAGTTTAAGTTTATTTTATTTTATTTTGATTGCATCTGTAGTTATTTGGGTTAGTTAATTAGCAACTAATTCCGCCCACTCCTTCAAAACCCGAGATTTTTACTTGCTTTCCATAAAATATAAAAATACAAAAAGACTCATCCCTCATCTCTAGACCTAGTTTAATTGAGTTTTAACCCTAGCGAACACTATTCTTTGAGTTGAACGATCAATCCTCCGGTACTTGTCACTATACTACACTACAACGGTCAGGTACACTGCCTGGTGGGGATTGCAAGCTTCTCAAGATCCCTTGAGAGGTAAAACCTTTTGCAAGGTTGTAAAACCACGCATAAAGTTTTTGGCGCCGCTGCCGGGGAATAGTTATTGTCTAGGTTAAAATTTCTTTTTATTAGGTCTACTTGCTAGATTCCTTTCTAGTAAGATTTTTATTTTTATTTTTATAGGTTTCTTTAGTCTATCTTTATCTTCGTTCCTTTGTTCGTAACCTTTGCCATCCGCTATCATGGAAGGTGGTAATCTCTTTGATCCCATCAACCCACCATAACAAATCATCCACAAAACCCACGCCAACCAAACCAACCTCCTAGACCCCGAACTCTAGGAGAGTACTCCCGTCCTAGCCACCAAGGCTATCGAAACACCATTGAGCTCACTCAAGGAGCCAATATGTCTCCCTTGCGGATTCGACCCCATCCGGTTGGTGCAAAGCGGATGTGCATTCCATAGACTTCGTTCCGAAGATCCTAATCAACACCTCAAGGATTTCCTCAAAATCGTAGATTCCATAGACCTTGATGTTGAAACTCGAGAGACGACCCAATTGCGTCTCTTCCAATTCTCTCTACGTGACCAAGCTAGTCAATGGCTTGAGCGTTTACCCGCGGGATCCATCACCTCTTGGGATGATCTCACCACTCGTTTCCTTGCTCAATTTTTCCCACCGGGGAGAACTACTAAGCTTAGAAATGACATCTTGATGTTCCAACAACGTCAAGGTGAAACTCTCTATGAAGCATGGACTCGTTTCAAGGACTTACCCCAAAAAGTCCCTCATCATGGCATAGATCTTTGGCTCCAAATCCAAATTTTCTATGACCATATCGATCTCTCCACAAGGCGAACCATTGACCAATCGGCCGGTGGCTAGCTTCGTGATCTAAGTACGGAAGAATCATGAGAACTCATAGAAGATTTTGCTCTCTATGACAACGAAAGTTGGAATGATCCCCGTGATTTGAACAAAATGGTCAAGGCAATATCTTTGCCTTCGAACAATTCAAGCACTCCCGACCGTAGGATCATGGAACTTGAAGACCAAGTCAAGTTTCTTATGAAATCCTATGAAGCTCCTAAACCTTCAAGCCAAGTGAACAAAATCACTTCTTCATGCAGATTCTGTAGTGGTCCTCATGAAACTCATAATTGCATGGAACTTCCAAAACGTGCTTTTAAGGAATTCGCATCCTCGCGTGCAGATAAAACCGAGGATAGATGGCCTACCACTAATTGAGGACCTCAAAATTTTGGCGAAGCCTATAAAGCATGGAAGGATAAGCCAAATTTCAGAGGGTACCGGACTCGGAGCATATCCTTCAATGATTCTCCCCCACTCACATGGTCCGAGCATTATCCACCACAGAACAACCCTAAGCAAAGCTATGAAGAAGCACTGCGGAAGTTCATTCTCTCTCAAGAATTACAGCTTTCCGCACTCGAGACTCGATTCAGACAACAGCAAGCCGATATGAACAACAAATTTAGTGACCTGTTGAACACTATCAATGAGCACATTGCTAGTAAACCGACTCAGGCTGACGAGGTCCAATCCGTCACCATCGTTAATCAGCCACCCTCCCATGTAAAAATAAAGAGCCCTAGTAAACTCTTTAAACATATATCGCCAAAGGGGAAGGAAGCTAGGGACCATGTTGACCCCTCGAGACCAATCCACTTCGTAAACACCATTGCCACAATACTTGCTCCTACACCCGATCAGAGCCAACAATCAACTTGGGATGAAGATCATGAAGTTGAAGGAGAGGCCCCCAAGAAAGACCACGACGTGGCTATGAGACCTGTAGACTTACTTGAGAACTCCATCACACAAGGGTCGAGCAAGTGGAAGGAATCGAAAGAAGAATCTGAAGGGCATAAGGAAAACCCGAGAATTTTTACGGAGAAACTCGAGAAAGATATGGTAGAGATTACTATAGGGTGTAGAGGTAGAATAGAGGAAGGCGACTCTAAAGTTTTTAAGATTTATTGCACCACTAGAAAGAAACTTATAACCGATGCTTACATAGATCCTAACCTCCCTGTGAATGCAATCCCTCTCTCCCTTTACAACGTAGCTTTCCCTGAACAAATTACGTGTAAAGGACTCGGTAACGTCCGAATTATGAAAAGGTTATCAGTTATGATTGGAGGATTCATCTATAACATTGATCTAACGGTGATCGATAACATAGACTCATTCACTGATCCAACATTAACTAACCTCATCCTTGGAAAACCATTTGTAAAAGAAACAGGAGTGACCCTTGATGAAAGCGATGGTAGTGCATTATTAACCAATGGTGTCAGGAGAGTGATTTTTCATAAGGGTAATGAGGAAGTGCATGAATACCGACCATCATTGGATTGTAATACAAATGGATTATAGGATGGAAGGTCGGGAAAGATAAGGCAACGTGATCCGAATAACCTCAAAATCCCTTGTATGATAGGTCACAAGCATTTTTATAATGTCTACATTGACGTGTGCCTACCCAATAATGTTATGTCCTTGTTCCATTACAACAATATTTGTAGATAGGGTTTGATCTATAAAGGAGAAAATGTTGTAGGTAGAGATCATGAAGTTCAAGTATTCGTAGGAAATATGACATTCAAAATGGACTTTACGATCGTAGAAAACATTGAGGATTATATTGACCCGAGGTTATTACAAGTTGTTTTCGGGGCGCCTTTTGTGAAATCACTAACTTAATGGTTGACGACCGGAATGGAATCATGACTTTCATAGATGGAATTAGGAGGATCTCATACCAAATGCCGTATAAAATGAAAGATTTCGAAGGAGTAGATTGCGACGGACTTGATAAGCTAGGGTCCCAACTTATTTTATGTGATGACGATGTTCGGAGAGGATGTAAAAACACCTTTGACTTATCATGTGGGTTCTTTAAGGATGTCAGTAAGCTTGGTTCCAAATATCGGGAAGATGTCTTTGAATTTGAAGACCCAAAATACCTGCACTATGAAAGCGATCCCGATAGAGATTCCGTGGATGACCTAGGAACCGTGACCAATGACAAGGTCACGTAGTAGCCCATGACCTTGAGTCTAGCTACAAGACTCGTAAATAAAGAAAAACGCTTCTTGGGAGGCAACCCAAGTTTTATCTGTTTTATTTGTTTTGTTTGATTGTTTGTTTATTTGATTTTATTTGCTTCCGTATGCATGCTTTATTTTTATTGTTTGTGGATCATGTTTCATAATAAATTGCGAAAATGCTTTACCTTGTTGTTTGTCTTAACTTCATAGAAAGGTATTTCGCAAAAGATAAGTGTAGGGGAAATCTAAATTTATTTTTAAGAACGGAATTGGACATGAACCACAACAATATTAAATGAACATGTATATTAGTATTTGTTTGAGTCAAATGCTTGTATCGAGTCATAATGATGTTTTGCAGAAATTCCAGGAATTAAGGCGTGAGTTTTTCCAGAAATTTTCCAGAAACTTAACATGAGATTTCTGTCAGAGCACTCTGACGGCGTCAGGTGTAAAAATTCTGAAAAATTTTGCGAGTTTTGTTTTTCTAACGGAGTCTTAAAGTTTTTGTTAATTTTGTACTTTTATAAACTCCAGGAAATCTGCAAACATTCATTCCACAAGCATTATATCCTTAGATATATAGATTGCCGCCGATTTTACGCGAGGTTTGCCATGATTGTTTTCTCAGGTTTAACATGTTATATTGGACAAGAAGATGATTTATATTTCTGGAGGGAAGCTTTCAACGTTCATTTTCATGGAGGAGGATTTAACCATGTTATCCATTTATCCACACCAAACGAATCAGGGGAGTATTTGTTTCATTCTTTTACCTTCATTACTTTTACATCCTTTTTATTGAACATGGGACAATGTTCAGCCTAAGTGTAAGGGGAGGGTAAATGATGATACCTTAAAGAATGTAATTGCACTTGAGTTTGTTTGTTCAAAAGTAGGTGTGTAATAAAACTAAGAGAAATACTTGTTAGGGAAATTTTAGCACCAAATTTAAAATTTTTTACAACATTTAGGAGTGAAGCTCTAGCATTAATGAGCGTCTCATGGATAGGAGTTGTATGACTAGCACGAAAAACCGTACCACTCAAAAAAAATTTCCACCCAAATATGTGAGGTTCACCTTTAGATTCGTTAGGAAAAGCCTTCATTATTAGTGGTTATGAGTGTACCGGTAGTACTTAGATTTTAGAACTTGCGTTAGTGATGCATCCCGAGATCGCTAGTCAGACTACATTCGTGTAGTTAGGATTTACTACATGATAAGAGGCATTAAGATCACCCTTGTGTTAAACCCGTATCATAATTACTTGACCAATGAAGTCATAATTACTTGACTAATAAAGTCAATTAATTTTTCCCAAACCTTTGCGTTGTACTCATTTTTACTACACGATACCCCTAGTACACCCCTCCGAGCCTATCTTTTTCGTTTCTAACTTTAAGCATTTTACTTAAAGGAAGAATTTGTTTACAATCCACCCCCAAATGTGCAACCAAATCGCCTTAGCCTTCCGTGTAAGCACTCATCTTTAGTGCATTATTGTTACATGTTTAAACCCTTAGTTAATTGTCTAATTGATTACATGGTTGCTAAGTTGAGTCATATCTTGTACATATTGTTTTGGGATGATTGGGACTCATGGGTAAAGTACTATTGTTATGGAGTAATGGGGAAGAACATCATATATTACCCCCATATGTGCGTTAATATTTAAAAAATTACTCCAAGTGTTTTGGTTATCTTAATTCGATTCATTAGAATAGTTAATTGTAAAGTATGTAAAAGTTTAAGTGTAAGGGGAATGTAAATTCCCTATGATGTATTATTTTGGATGGTAGGGCAAGAGTATATGCACAAAAAGAAAAATAAAAAGAAAAAGAGAAAAAACATACAGACTACCATCCCGTTTCCTTTTATGTTTGTTTTATGTTTTTGTTAGTTTGTGATTAGCTTAAGTCGAGTCGAGTCTTGGCTTAGCAACGCCACATTGTATATGTAATTGACCAAGATGATTAACTCGCCACCAGTAAATATTGCCTTTATCCAACAAAACCGTGTTTATCATATCCCTACACCTCATGTTATAACCCTTTAAAAGACCTCTTTGATAGTTTATACTCGGTGCTTACGCCAAGTGGTGGAGGTTTGATCCTTTCCCAAGCCTATGGTAATCTATTTGCTATGACAGGTAGTGAGAGATGTTTTCCATTTCCATATTGTGATATATACTTTATTACACCCGAGAGATGTGAGTATCTAAAAACTATTTGTGAGGTGCTAGTATATAATTTCCGTGGTTGTTTTTGGTTGAAGTGGAACGATTATTTGTTGAAATTACTTTTATATTAGTGTTAAATGACCCCTAACTAGTATTTTGATTAGAATAAAAGCGCATTTGCTTGAGGACAAGCAAATCTCAAGTGTAAGGGTATTTGATGAGACGAAAAATGTACCGCTTTTGGGGGGTCATTTAAGACCAAAGTCGAGATTATTTGATCAAATATTGCCCTAAATCGTTTCTTTTGTCATTTTAGGTACTTTTGAGAGGAAATTTGCAAAAGGAAGCATTTTGGACGTTTTTGGAGCTAAAAGAAAAGAAAATGACAAAGTCTCAAAATCATGTTGAGAATTGTACCTGACGGCGTCAAAGATTGCTAGTGACGGCGTCAAGACTTGACAAAGAGGTGGATAAATCAAATTACACGTGACGCGCCAGGAGGTTTTTGAAGATTTGAACATGACGGCGTCACCAAGGCCATCAAGAGTAAATTGCACATGACGGCCAAGACCAAGTTTGTACATGACGATGTCAGAAGTGGATCTAGGCAATACGAGTATTTTTGGCGGCGAGTTGACGGCGTCAGACCCTACTCTTGACGCCGTCAGATTGTAAAATCTATATATACTTTTCTAGTTTTTATTCATTGTGTGCAACTTTGAAGGGAGAAAACCCTAGACGAATTTTACTGCAATTTTGAGGGTTTCAAACCCTTGTTTCATCCATGCTTAATTGAAGATAAGTCTTCCAACAAATCATTCAATATGTCTATGTGTTGTTTGATTATATCTTATGCTTGTCTTCTTTTTAACATGCTAGGCTAGGTTTTCTTTGTGTTTGCTTAGAGGTAATGAAACTTAGATATTGATTATTGGTTGGTTGTTTATTTAAAATTGTTGTGGATGAATAAATTCGATGTTAGGCTTAAGAAAACTGAAAGACTTCCAATTGGTAACTTGCTTGAACGTCTTAAGAAACATGATCGGAGGTGTACTACGATATATTGGTTATATTTAATGTATAGGTAACTACTAATGAGGCCATGTTAGGAGCTAGTAGTCAGCTCGACATAGGAAGAGGTAGAAGCTTATAGAGTTAGGGAAGATCGTACACGGCCTTACGAATGATATTAAGGAATATAACCCGTCATCCATGCAATTGTAACAAACTAGTCAACCGGTAAAAGATAGCTAGAGAGTAGTGAAATGTAAGTAAACACATTTTCTCTCATTATTGTTTTCGCCACAATTAGTTTAAGTTTATTTTATTTTATTTTGATTACATCTGTATTTATTTGGGTTAGTTGATTAGTGATGTGTGCTTATTCACACATCTTTTTAGACCTTAATTCAGACCAAAAACACCAAATACTAACCAAAAATGCCAAGAGAATGTATGTTTTTGTATTTGTGTATGTGCAGGTACGGATATGTGAAAAATGGACAAAACAAAGCTAAAACCGACAAAACGAGCACGAGAATGGAAAGAGCACGTGATTACGGGATCAACGATAATTTTATTTGGAGCATCGACAATAATTATTGGAGCAAAAGTGGACCAAATGGTGATTAATTTGAAGATGATTAGAAGATTTATTAGAGCTTATTTAATGATTTATCAAATTTTAGTGGAAGCCCAAAGATAAAGCCCAAAGATTGAAGCCTATAGTTATAAAAAATGGAAGCCCATTGCATTAAGGCTACAAGATATATGTCCAAGGCAAAAAGAAAGAAAAAATAAATAAGTCAATGATGAGCTTTCTTCTTCTTAACGAGAACTACGAATGAAATGGCATGCCAACAAAATAAAGAAGATATGAATTGATATGGCACATGCACATGGGTTAGCTTTTGATTATTAAATGGATGACCAAGTTCTGAGTTAATTTGATTTATCATTTAAGTCCATGTGGTGCGTTATTAACCAATGCATAATCAACAAACGAAGGCTTAGTACAATGAATATGAAATGGAGAAATGTTAGCAAGTGAAGAATTTTAATGTTGCTATCCTCGAAGGACCTTCAAGCCACGTGCCCATTGAAAGAATGAAGACCTGGTTCAATGTTTTATTCTTACAATATGAATTCAATTTAAAAAGTGCCACGTGAAGTAACTGTCCTAAATTAATTTGAGAGGCGCGTGAAGCTCTGTAGTCCACCTCTCGCTCCATTAATTTCTCCTTCAGCCAATGCCGAGCTGCCACTTGTCTTTTTGGTCGGGAACTTTTGTAAGAGGATAATACTGATTTTTTTTCTTGGTCGACAAGACTTGATATCATTTGCAATATTAAGGCCACGTGTTCGGATGAGATGATACCTACGGAAGAACCTAGAAGGCTCAAAACCATAATGATTGGCTATTTAAGGAGTGCTCATGATCCGAGAATTGGCTCTCACATTCCGCTCTTCACATTTTTATTTTTTCACACAGTAGTTATTAGTAGCAGTTTTCTTTTTTATAGTTTGAGCTTTTAGCTTATTTTAAACTTTGTAATATTTAGCTTATTTCCAAAGAGCTTATTGTTTGAACCTTTTTGGCTTATTAATGAATATGAAGTTTACCTTATTTCCAACTTAGTTTATTTCTTATTCTCTACTTCTCATCTCTTTTTTTTTCTTTATTTCATTTCTTTTTTCTTTCCTTAAACTTAATAAAGTTATATAAGCTTTGTAGCTTATTATACCTTATTTGGGTTTGGCTTTTTGAGTAGCTTTTTCAATAAGCTTATTCATAAAGATTTTATTTTCTTTCCTTTAACTATCTAAAATATATATATATATATATATATATATATATATATATATATATATATATATATATATATATATATATATATATATATATATATATATATATATATATATATATATATATATATATATATTATTATTATTATTTAGTTTTATAAAAGTTTCAACCTTTATTTAGTTTTAGCTTATTATGCTTATTCATTTTTTTTTCTTTTCTCTTCTACACCATCTAGCTCGATTCAAACAACAAAAGTGATGCATGAGCTTATTAAGCTCGGCTTATTCTCCAAATAAGCCTTGACATCTCTAAAGTTTGAGAGCACTTTTTTATTTATTAGCTTTTTAAATAGCTTATTAATTAGATCTAGTAGTTCTATCAAGTTTTTATTAAAAAGTTTGCAACTTTTTGAGTTTCTCTTGAACAATAAGCTATTTAATAGCTTGTTCATTTAGATCTAGTCCTTAAACTTACCCGATTCGCGTCTATTCCTTGGAGTAGGCAACTTAGCTTCGGGTGGAGTTAGATCTACTAGTTTTTAGTCATAAAGTTTTAATCTTTTTACCTTTAGATCACTTTTAGCTTATTTACATTTAGTACTAGGGCTTATTATTAACTAATCCTTGTTAAAGTTTGAATTTTTCTTTGTTTCTTATCAATTCTACCGCTAAGGCCGGAGCTTAAGGGTCTCATAAGCTTACTTATTACTTAAAGTTTATAGTTTTTATAGCTTTTATAAAACTAATTAGTGAGTAAAGTCACAAGCTTTATAATCTATTTAGTAATATAAAAGTTTATAAGGAAATAAGCTTTAGTGTTTGATAAGTTTATGAGATCGGGTGGTTTAATTCGTCTCATTTTCGCGGATCGGGTTCTAGTTTCTTTCCTTTCTCAATTTTTAGTTTAAATAATTAGTAGTGAATTATATTTATGTTTGTTAGAGTTATTATTGATGTTAGCTTAATGGATATGTTTAGCGAGTAGTTTATTAGTGTTTGTTAAGTGATTTGGATTTGTGATTTAAGTGTGGATTAATAAAAAGGGATTGTGATTAATAATTAGTCAAATTATTTGGATTTGTAGTTTTATTATTTGAAGGGCAAAAGCCGAAGAATAATCAAATTACACATCTAGTAATTATCTTCTTTTTAAAGGATTGTTTTCAAAATAAACCAACGTTGTGAGAAAATAATCTTGTTTAAGGAATATAATTCGTTGTCAAACCTTAATCCACACTTGATGAACTTTTCACGTCACTTAGCAAACATTTTTCTCATATAAATCTTTTAGATCACTTTTATGCTTTATTATTGCCTTTTAGTCTATGTTTGTTACTCGTAGTTATAATATCTCAATATCTCATATATATCACTTTGTACCACTTTTCACGACACGTTTTCCGAATCGGAAATTCGGAATTCCATTCACACCTTCGTCGGGACACGACCCGGGGAAATACTTTCCTAAGCATTTCTTCGGTTAAAAACTATACTATAAAAAGACAACATCAAAAATTTTGGCGCCGCTGCCGGGGAAGGTTGAAGTGAATTTTTCGTTTTCTTTTTTCGAAATTGTGTTTTGAAAACCTTCCTTGTATATATTTTCTATAAAAAACCAAAAAAATTGAAAAATCAAAAACACTTTTCCTAAAGTGTTTTCAAAAATACCATAAAAATAATAAAGTTATTGCCTCGACTCGACCGAAAGGAGGAGCGTTGTAAACCAAATAAGTTTATCAATATAACAAAAGCGTGAAATTAGTTGTTAATCGGATTACTTTAATTCTACATCCGAGTAGTTTTGAAGGAAACGGTTACGATTAACGTAACATAGAAAAAAAAAGAAAAACAAAAGAAAATAAAAGTTTTAAGAAAAACACAAAAAGATTTTCCTTTTCTACTTTGATTTTCTTTTTCAAAAATTAAAAAACAAAAATAATCTTCTTATCCTCTTATCATTTAATTCTTCTTCTTTAAACCCTCTAAAACGATAATTCTTATGGATTCGATATGTTTTAAATGTGGAGAACCGTTCTTTGATGATTTTTGTGCTTGGTGTACATGCGGACGGTGTGGTAACGATATTCGTGACGGAAGTTGTTGGTTTTGCGTTTCAAATACATACAACAACTTTCCAAATTTTTCCGACTACCCACCTCAGCCCGATTATTCTCACAACGATTACAATTCATATGAGCAAGGTCCGTACTTCAATAATGAATCGTTTCAAAATACACCGACCTTACAACTACATAACGGTTGTGAGAATTGTGGAGGTCCACATTTTAGCACCGATTGTCAAACTAGGGAACCGTTTCCTTATGACAATAATTATCACGACCAACCTCCACAATACGACACGATTCTCACGGTTCAGAATGAAATTCTTAAAATGATGACTACTCAAAATGACTTTAATGAGCTGTGTCTGAATACAATAAATCTTTTTAAGGAGGTAATTCGTATGAGAGAACAAGAACCGGAGACCATAACGGAAGTGGCGGAAATTGCTAGCTCTCAGAGCACACCACTTGTCCCACCTCCGGATTCTTCAAAAATTCAATTCTGTGAGTGTTGTATGTACGATGATGATGATGATTCCACGATTACTCTAAAACCTCAAAATGAATCTATCTCTTCTTCCGTAGAACCCGAGGACTCTCTAAAAATGGGGAACGAGCATCTTAACACTATTCCGGCAATGGAATCGGACGAATTCAATAAGTCTAGTGTTGAGAACCTCGTCCCAATCCCAAGTGAGTCCGAGGAGATTTCCAACGATAATGACGAGGATGATGATGACCTTGTTCCAAGGGTTTCCGAAACATACAATATGACTTTCACAAATCCGTTATTTGACTTTGAATCGGATTTTAATCTAATTTCAAATAATCCAATCTTCGATATTTCTTGTGATGAGTCCGAAATGGAACCCGAGGTCCAGGATTCACATGATATGATTGATTCTCCTCACGAGAAGTTCTCCGATGAACTTACTCATACTATCTCTCCACCGGAAATTGAAAATGACGAGAATGGCTTTCAAAGAAACGTGCTTATTGAAGAAATACGTGATGATTTACTTCCTAATACCGACTCGATTCTCGTTGATTTACCATCTTTTCGTCCACCTGCGAAACCGCCGGATGTAGATTTTGAGTTCGATATTAATGAAGTTGTTGGAGTGGTGGACGAATCTTATGATCATGATGATCCCGTGCTTGATATTTTACCCACCCAACCCACCCATGATTCTGATGATGTTTATGCTTTTACCATCTGGGTGTTTGATCCGTTCTTTGATTATCCCATCATTTCTTCTTTCCACTCCACCGGGAGTGAGGATACCGTTTTTGACCCCGGCATCTCCGTTTATCATGCCGAGTGTCCGTTCCATCTGCTCTCCCCAAGGACGAATTAATTCGGGGATCGAGTCAAGCTCATGTGACTCGGTGAACAAAAACAAGCGCTTCGTGGGAGGCACCCCATGCTTATCCATTTCATTTTCTTTATTTTCTATTTTCTATAACGTGACGTGAGGGGGGCGACCCTTTCCAAACTCGTGTTTTTCGTGGTTGTTGTTTTTGAATGTTCAGGAATTTCCCCAAAGTTTGAGGACTCTCGTGCTCGTGGTTTGTCGTTCTCTCCACTCGAGTCTCATCCTTCGCTGCTCTTTCGGAAATTCACCATATCCAAAATCTTATCGACTAACGTTTATCTCTTGGCATACTTAATAAATGGCCTTAGATTTTACGTAGGATTACCCGTACCTTTAAAACATTGAGGACAATGTTTCACTTTAGTCTGGGGGGGTGAATCTTCGATTCGATTTGACCTGTACCATCGTCTGAGCTGTTAACTTACGCAACTCCGTTTTCCACCAAAATTTTAAATTTTTGTCACTTTTTTATATGCAAAAAAAAAAAAAAAAAAAAAAAAAAAAATGAAAAAAATGATGATATGATATGAATAATAAGATTTGACACCTTGTTTTGACTTTCCTACCGGCGAGAGTAGAAATAAATATTTCGACTTGACCGGGCGTGTTGAGCCCTAGCTTGTCTCCCTTAACCAATATAATCAAAAGATTATGGCTAAGCATCCGCGGATCTCATTATTTGGGATTTTAAATTTGCGGAGATCGAGGAATGATAGAGTTTATTTAGAAGTTTCGTGCTATACACGGATCGCATTACTGGGATTTAAAAAACCCACGAGAGGTACTTGTGGCCTCCTTGTTCCCATCAGAAACGTCACCAATATATAATAGATGTCTAGGATTAATTAAGTGTATACGGTTTGGGCAATACTTAGTTTTTTCTCGTTCCCAACAAAATTTCTGCATATGAGGGTTTGGTACACATAGGGGTACTGCCAGTGTTACGGTAAAATAGACTATTGCATCTTGCCGGTTCGCAGCCGATGTTGTGATCTTAGTAAAAGCCGTAGGACTTGGGGTTTGGCATATGATTATGAATATCAATAATAATAATCCAAAGCCAAATAAAAAGGCAGAGGAATCCAAAGCTGTAAAAAAGCAAAGGATATAATCCAAAAGTCATAATAAAGCTCTTGCATCTTGGCGGCTTAAAACCGTTGTTGTAATTGAAATAAAGGACTAAGGACCAAATATTATTAAAGTGCTTATGATTATGCAAAAATGCCAAGCTTCGACTCCGGGGGTTTCCCTAATAAAAAGCTTCCGTTTCGGGTATCAAACATGGTATGTCTCGGTCGTAAATAAAAAGGGAGCCCCTACAAATCGTGTTAAATCAGAGACCTTCATGTGGACCCGATTTCTGTATGCAGGGGTTTTCGAGGGAAAGTTTGGAAACTACTTAGCGTTCAAATTTTGTGCTCTTATCGGACTAACAAATATCAAAACGAGAAAATATGAAGCAATTCATTTCTCACAAATTAAAATCTTGAGATACAAAACATAGGACCTGGGAACAAGAGGTAATACACAAGTAACTTTTGTGGGCAGTGTTAGCATCTAACTTCTAGTTAAACAATGATTTCGATTTTACGCTTAGTTTGGGAGCTTGTGAAAAATCAAGGATGACGATTTTTATCCGTATGGTCTCTTCTCTGTGAGAAGTGTTTCTACTCGTTGACCCTGAAAATTATCAACAGATATGAATTGATAATGAAAGTCAAAACAAACCGTCACATATAAAAATGAAAAATACAAAAATAGTAGTAGTAGTAGTTGTTATTCATGAAAATCGGAAAACGGAGCGTTTTTGAGAATAAACGATTTTACTATCTCTTTTGAAAGTCATTGCTACTTTACAACGTCAGTAAAGAGAGGTTTTGAAATTATTTATCTCTTAAGCGTGAGGTGATGACATTGCGTGAGGGCACGGCAATACCTTAGTCGGGGGGATTTTGATGTGTGCTTATTCACACATCTTTTTAGACCTTAATTCAGACCAAAAACACCAAATACTAACCAAAAATGCCAAGAGAATGTATGTTTTTGTATTTGTGTATGTGCAGGTACGGATATGTGAAAAATGGACAAAACAAAGCTAAAACCGACAAAACGAGCACGAGAATGGAAAGAGCACGTGATTACGGGATCAACGATAATTTTATTTGGAGCATCGACAATAATTATTGGAGCAAAAGTGGACCAAATGGTGATTAATTTGAAGATGATTAGAAGATTTATTAGAGCTTATTTAATGATTTATCAAATTTTAGTGGAAGCCCAAAGATAAAGCCCAAAGATTGAAGCCTATAGTTATAAAAAATGGAAGCCCATTGCATTAAGGCTACAAGATATATGTCCAAGGCAAAAAGAAAGAAAAAATAAATAAGTCAATGATGAGCTTTCTTCTTCTTAACGAGAACTACGAATGAAATGGCATGCCAACAAAATAAAGAAGATATGAATTGATATGGCACATGCACATGGGTTAGCTTTTGATTATTAAATGGATGACCAAGTTCTGAGTTAATTTGATTTATCATTTAAGTCCATGTGGTGCGTTATTAACCAATGCATAATCAACAAACGAAGGCTTAGTACAATGAATATGAAATGGAGAAATGTTAGCAAGTGAAGAATTTTAATGTTGCTATCCTCGAAGGACCTTCAAGCCACGTGCCCATTGAAAGAATGAAGACCTGGTTCAATGTTTTATTCTTACAATATGAATTCAATTTAAAAAGTGCCACGTGAAGTAACTGTCCTAAATTAATTTGAGAGGCGCGTGAAGCTCTGTAGTCCACCTCTCGCTCCATTAATTTCTCCTTCAGCCAATGCCGAGCTGCCACTTGTCTTTTTGGTCGGGAACTTTTGTAAGAGGATAATACTGATTTTTTTTCTTGGTCGACAAGACTTGATATCATTTGCAATATTAAGGCCACGTGTTCGGATGAGATGATACCTACGGAAGAACCTAGAAGGCTCAAAACCATAATGATTGGCTATTTAAGGAGTGCTCATGATCCGAGAATTGGCTCTCACATTCCGCTCTTCACATTTTTATTTTTTCACACAGTAGTTATTAGTAGCAGTTTTCTTTTTTATAGTTTGAGCTTTTAGCTTATTTTAAACTTTGTAATATTTAGCTTATTTCCAAAGAGCTTATTGTTTGAACCTTTTTGGCTTATTAATGAATATGAAGTTTACCTTATTTCCAACTTAGTTTATTTCTTATTCTCTACTTCTCATCTCTTTTTTTTTCTTTATTTCATTTCTTTTTTCTTTCCTTAAACTTAATAAAGTTATATAAGCTTTGTAGCTTATTATACCTTATTTGGGTTTGGCTTTTTGAGTAGCTTTTTCAATAAGCTTATTCATAAAGATTTTATTTTCTTTCCTTTAACTATCTAAAATATATATATATATATATATATATATATATATATATATATATATATATATATATATATATATATATATATATATATATATATATATATTATTTAGTTTTATAAAAGTTTCAACCTTTATTTAGTTTTAGCTTATTATGCTTATTCATTTTTTTTTCTTTTCTCTTCTACACCATCTAGCTCGATTCAAACAACAAAAGTGATGCATGAGCTTATTAAGCTCGGCTTATTCTCCAAATAAGCCTTGACATCTCTAAAGTTTGAGAGCACTTTTTTATTTATTAGCTTTTTAAATAGCTTATTAATTAGATCTAGTAGTTCTATCAAGTTTTTATTAAAAAGTTTGCAACTTTTTGAGTTTCTCTTGAACAATAAGCTATTTAATAGCTTGTTCATTTAGATCTAGTCCTTAAACTTACCCGATTCGCGTCTATTCCTTGGAGTAGGCAACTTAGCTTCGGGTGGAGTTAGATCTACTAGTTTTTAGTCATAAAGTTTTAATCTTTTTACCTTTAGATCACTTTTAGCTTATTTACATTTAGTACTAGGGCTTATTATTAACTAATCCTTGTTAAAGTTTGAATTTTTCTTTGTTTCTTATCAATTCTACCGCTAAGGCCGGAGCTTAAGGGTCTCATAAGCTTACTTATTACTTAAAGTTTATAGTTTTTATAGCTTTTATAAAACTAATTAGTGAGTAAAGTCACAAGCTTTATAATCTATTTAGTAATATAAAAGTTTATAAGGAAATAAGCTTTAGTGTTTGATAAGTTTATGAGATCGGGTGGTTTAATTCGTCTCATTTTCGCGGATCGGGTTCTAGTTTCTTTCCTTTCTCAATTTTTAGTTTAAATAATTAGTAGTGAATTATATTTATGTTTGTTAGAGTTATTATTGATGTTAGCTTAATGGATATGTTTAGCGAGTAGTTTATTAGTGTTTGTTAAGTGATTTGGATTTGTGATTTAAGTGTGGATTAATAAAAAGGGATTGTGATTAATAATTAGTCAAATTATTTGGATTTGTAGTTTTATTATTTGAAGGGCAAAAGCCGAAGAATAATCAAATTACACATCTAGTAATTATCTTCTTTTTAAAGGATTGTTTTCAAAATAAACCAACGTTGTGAGAAAATAATCTTGTTTAAGGAATATAATTCGTTGTCAAACCTTAATCCACACTTGATGAACTTTTCACGTCACTTAGCAAACATTTTTCTCATATAAATCTTTTAGATCACTTTTATGCTTTATTATTGCCTTTTAGTCTATGTTTGTTACTCGTAGTTATAATATCTCAATATCTCATATATATCACTTTGTACCACTTTTCACGACATGTTTTCCGAATCGGAAATTCGGAATTCCATTCACACCTTCGTCGGGACACGACCCGGGGAAATACTTTCCTAAGCATTTCTTCGGTTAAAAACTATACTATAAAAAGACAACATCAATTAGCAAATAATTCTGCCCACTCCGTCAAAACCCGAGATTTTTACTTGCTTTCCATAAAATATAAAAATACAAAAAGAATCATCCTTCATCTCTAGACCTAGTTTAATTGAGTTATAACCCTAGAGAACACTATTCTTTGAGTTGAACGATCAATCCCCTGGTACTTGTCACTATACTATACTACAACGGTCAGGTACACTGCCTAGTGGGGATTGCAAGCTTCTCAAGATCCCTTAAGAGGTAAAACCTTTTGCGAGGGCGCAATTCCACGCATCAGATCGCCAACGTGGAAACAAAATATCTCATGGGATCTTCTGAGGCGGCTAGAGTAGATACGTTGGGGAAGAGAGGGGACAAATTGCTGGGGGTTGTGGGATATGCTGGATCTGTTGGGAGGATGTGGTGTTTTGTCTGGTTGTGATTCTGTTGGGAAAGAGGGAAAGGGAAAGGGTGGTTAAACAGGTTTTATTAAAAGGTTGGGATTGGATTGGGCATGGGTATGTTTTTGGGTTTGGTTTTGGTTTAGTAATACTTTTGGATTGGATTTGTATAGGTAATTAAATTGGCTGGCATGGCCCACAAATATGGGTCTCGGCTTTGTTTTTCCAAAATCGTTCCAAAACTATATCCTGGTTTGGCCATGATTCCTTCTTTAATATCACAGTTGCACAATTGCTGCCGAGTCGCTCAAAATTGCATGCTTTCGCTCAATTTTCAACCTTTTGTACCTGAAATACATAAGAACACAAGCCAAGGATATCTGCAGTATATTTGGGTGTTTTTCGTATTTTTATGTATCAAAATAGGCGCGAAATGATGAGTATTTACACACTTATCATAAGTTTAATGGGTCGCGTAAATGCTGTTAAATCTGAAAATGTAGGTTTAAAACCCGTAAAAGGTAAAATGTACGAAGTTTACGTAAAAATAAAAACACAATTGGTTCGTCTCTTAACCGCAACATCATTATTTTGCATCAATACCTCCTGAAGAGAATAATACATCATGTGTTTGACAACTCTTTGTGTGTTATCAAAAATTTATTTACATATCACCAATCTTTTAACCATTATTTGAGCCTTTTCACAAGCACATTTAGTCCTTACATCGATCATAACTAAACCTTAAAAGAATATCATCAACCATCACACTCAAATCTTATGACCACACTTTACTCTTGATAGTAATAATTAGTTTGAGTACCTTTAATTTGCACAACCATTATACCAAGTATTCATCTTATCAATATATCAAATCAATAAGAAAAGATTTTTTGCTTAGACGCATGGAATTGGCTAAGCATTCACCCATCAAATTATCTCAAACACACAACTAGGACCATAAGGATTATCATCCATTAACAATTGAAATAATGTAACTTGTCAAATTATCCTTAACTTTGAGATACAAACTGATTTCATAATGTAATCTCTCATACCTTCCCACTTTTTGGATTTAGGCACTAACTAAATGAAGTCTAGGATCAACTAGAACTTTAAAACTCCATAGTCACAAAACTGTTAGAGAAATTTACTCACAATAGGAACACGTGCATATTTTTTCTTTTGAAACATACAATGTATATCATTGTCAGTGCAAATGATATATTAATCCAAACCATCACTAACAACCTTAGCTTAACACCTAAGTTAATCCAACACTTACTAATGCGGGCCCAAGCATTGAGGAATAGTCCATTTTGTATCTTGAGAACCAAGATCGTATGAGAAAATGAGCCTCACCAAAATTAGCATAACTTGGGCTACGGGGCTTTATTTCAGGCCCATGACCAGTCAAATCGAAGCTTGCAACAAAGAGAACGTCATGGTAAATGCCTATGGCGGTTTATGTAACTTTCAGGCCCAAAAATGCTCTATTTTATGAGGGTTTTTTTAGTTTGTTGGGCTTTTTTTATGGGCTAGTGCTTGACCCGTTTGTCTTTTAGGCCGATTTTGAGTTTCTAAGATCTATTTAATAAGTGTATTGTGATCCTGGCCAATCAATTCCAAAATATATGAAGTTTCAATTTTCTCTCATTTCTCAATTTTGAGTAGAAAATTTCCTGATTTTCGATATTCGTTGAATCAATGATAATTGGAATTTTGTTTCTGGTATTCGTGTGAATCAACATGTCCAATTTGTGTTTACCATGCTTAGGCTACATCACTTACCCATGATGTTGAATCATTTTCATTCACATCTAGGTGCTTATTGTTTTCACTTTCTTTTTGTTATCTTTCTCATAATATAATTCCTTTCGAGTCTATATTATGGCATGACTTGTCAAGATATTAATGACATATATCTACATTTACATATAATATGACATGAAAACTTTTCTTCTAAGAATAACGTTTAGACTATGTCTTATTAACAAATTATTTTTAACACTAATCAAAATCTCACCAAACTCGACTCAAAGTCTAACGAATGTGTCTTCCTAGGATATTTTCAAACAAGCAAAAATGTATGTAGTGCTTAAAGAAACCTTGAGGATCGAGGAATCTTGCAAGTAACACTTGATGAAATTCTACTAGAATCTAAAACATTATCTTTAGTAGATGATGATGTCATAAAGGAACATGTCGTTCAAAATCGTGTTAGAACTCCCTGTCCCAATGACATCTTTGGTAGACAATCATGTCTTGGATCACTATTATGCAGCACTATGTATCACTATCATACAACGCCTTGTATCACCCATTATATTTTAAATTAGAGGATAAATGGTTTATGTAATTAGGTCTTAAAACTCAAGGGTTATAGGTTAGTGTGTTTAGACCTTAAAATAAAAAGATAATAGGTTTGTTATATTTAGACCCTAAAACATAACGAGTTTGGTTGTACTCGAAGAATAACTAAATATCTAGCTTACTATCGATAAACATTGTAAGCAACGTTGTAAGGTTTTACCTGCTAAGATGGGAGTTTGTTGAATTAGTAAAATAACTCTTGAGTCGAAAACTTGGGTAGTCCGCATGGCGAAGAGGAACTTCGTGACCGAACTATTATAAATCATCTTGTCCGGTTTGCGGCTTCGTGATACGAGAAATTTAAGTTTTTTAACGGGAATCTATTCACCCCTCTATGTTAGAATTGAAACTCAATGAATGTTAGCATTACTCATAAAATACAATAAAAATATTATAAATAAATTCATAATATATTATAGTAAGGAAGAAATTAAATAAAAAGACAAATATTCGTATAAATGATACAAAGGATTTTTTTTTAAGTTATTAAAAAAATTCTAAAAAAATTCCACAAGATCAGATATGGTGCATAAAAAATTATGATAGAAATTTTTCTAATTTTGAGTTATTATTCATTTTATTAATGCACACAAACCAAAATTTTAATGCACAAAAATTTCAGCTTGTTATAATGCGATGCTCAATAAAATTTGGATGCAAAAAGTCAAAAGAAGTTGGGTAAAAAATAAATTTTTGATGTAAAAAAAGCGATTTAATGCAAAAATATTTTTTCTTAATTTTTTGGGCAAAACTATTCACTTTTATAAAAACTTTATTCGCAATTTTTTTATGCACAAAGATACACGATCTTTTAAAATTTTTCGAAAACTTAAACAAAAAAATAAAAATAAATAATAAAAATAAAAAATAAAAAAATAAAAAATCATTTGTATCATTTGTACGTATATTTGTCTTTTACCTTACTAAATATATTGAGAGATACAAGAAAGATGCATGCATATAGGAGATATATTCCCCTCACTATTTCGAATAGATATTGTAAATCTTACAAAAGGAATCTTTTTTTATAATAGTTGGTTATAAATAGCAACGAGCAAATCATATCAAGGGGCACCCAACCTTCTACTCTCTCCCACTCTCGAATACACTTATTTTCCCTACGTACTACTAAAACTCTTCAGGCATCTAATCTGTACCCACACATTTACGTATCATCACTCAACATGAACCCCAATGGAGGAGACACCACTCTAGGGTCAACTCAACCAACAGCAACTCGCGGGAGAATAATATTGTTTCCCCAACCTATGCAAGGTCATATTACTCCCATGATTCAGCTAGGAAACCTTCTTCATAACCATGGTTTTAAAATAATTTTCTTACACGCTGAACTTAACTCACCCGATTATGCAAACTATCCTCACTTCACCTTCAAGACCATTGATGACCATGTTTCTGAGATAGATTATGTGCTTACGACACCACCAGATCCTAGCTTTATCCTTACATACGTTAATGAAAACTCTGTAGATTCATTTACTGATTGCTTAAATGGGTTGTTGGCTGAACCCAATGAGCCACCGGTGGTGTGTTTAATCACAGATGTTGAATACTACTTTGCACAGGAAGTGGCTGATTCTTTAAAAATCCCCCGGTTGGTGATGTGGGCATGCACGATTGATTCGGTCCCTGTTTATGGCGATTTACTGTTTTTGTATGAAAAGGGGTACTTCAACTTTACAGAAAAAGGTCTATTCTTTACTATATATCTTACAGAGGTTTTACGATTTGTTGCACACACACATTATATACTGTAAATTTTGATTACAAACATATTTGTTGCATATAGATAGGTGCGTATTTATGGTGTTAGGTTCAAAAGAATATGATCAATGAGATCGTCATATTAACTACTTTCCTATATGCAATATGTCTTGATACTTCCAGATCCAGAATACGAAGCGCCAATGCCAGAATATCCCCTTTTGAAAGTAAAAGACGTCATAAAGATCACACCGAACCCAAAAGGTTTGGGGGAATATCTCACCAAAGTAGTTAAACAAATAAAGGCATCATCGGGAATCATTTGGCATTCCTTCATTGAACTCGAAGAACCTACTCTAGAAACCCTTAACCAAAATTTTCCAATTCCAAAGTTCAATTTAGGCCCGCTACATATGTATTTCCCTGTGTCGCCAAGCAGTGTGTTTGATCAAGACCGAACCTTTTTCACATGGTTAGATGGACAAGCCCCCAAGTCTGTGCTGTACGTAAGTTTCGGGAGTATTGCACGCGTTTCAAAATTAGAATTTCTTGAAGTGGCTTATGCGTTGGCCAATATTGATATTCCTTTCTTGTGGGTTGTTCGACCAGGGTGGGTAGACGGTTCAGAATCGCTTGAGTGGTTGCCTGATAAGTTTCTAGACGAAGTGAGAGACAGGGGACGTATAGTAAAATGGTGTCCTCAGACTGAAGTTCTAGCACATCCCTCAATAGGGTGTTTTTGGACTCATAGTGGATGGAATTCAACATTGGAGTGCATATGTGAAGGGGTTCCTATGATTTGTTCACCTTGTGTTGTTGGTCAACCAATAGTTGCAAGATATGTAAGTGATGTTTGGAAGATTGGTGTTTTGTTGGAGGATGGTCTTGAAAGGGTGGGAATAGAGAGAGCAATCAAAAAAGTAATGAAGGATAAAGAAGGTGAAGATATCAGAGAGAGAATAAGTCGTGTGATGAAAGACACAGCCATCTCTTTCGAAGAAGGTGGATCTTCACATCAGAGTTTCAAGAAATTGGTTGATTATGTTTCATCGTTTAGTTTAGGCTCAACAAATCTCTTGTAATTCTATGTATTCCCAAAGTTAATTGATAGATGTTGTTTCAAGAAAATTCGATAAATCCTGAAGTATGAAGTATTCCTGTGATACGGATATCATGGTTAGTAACCCGACCAGACCCCGCACGGATTACCTGAGGCCCCAGTAATTGTTACGACTAAGGAAGCAGAAGAATAAGTCTTCTAGAAGACTTGGCGTTGGCACATGCATTGGAAGAATTCTACTTGCACGTTAGATTTTGTAAGTTTGCATGCATGAGTTTGGGAATAATAAATGGAGCCATTAGTAGTTCCAATCAATCCCACGTTTTATATTATTGTTCACTTTAGGATGTCATGTATTATATTTCGTATTTAGTAGCCCACGTACTATTAGCAGTTAAAATTATGTTCCCTATTTATATGTAATCTTTCATTGAGTGGAAAATTGTAGAAAAACATGAACCAAATGATTTTATTAATGACAACTCAAAGATTACAAACCAAACTGTTCTCAAACAGAGGTACAAAAGCTTGATCTCAATCAAGTATAACAAGCAGAAAATAAGAGTGAATAATGTTTTCTTGATGGATTGCAAGATAGAGAGAGCAGCTAATATATAGGAGAAGCATCATCATAAGTCGTTTTCCAGAGAGGACAAAGAAAATGGCTCAAGTGAGCACTAAACAATAACCACAATGAGACAACCCTAACGGGTGTATATCTTCCCAAAATTATAAGTTGGTCCTTGAGATAATAGCAAAGAGACCCATCCAAGTTCCATCTTTTATGCAACAGCCACAATCTTTGACAAAGGTCCATTAGCACCCTTCAATGTTCAACATAACTCCAAGGGATCCAAAAATGATAGAGACTGAAAATACAAACATACCAAGTTAGTCCTTGTGGTTAGTACCAGATATCGGATGAGTCCTTTTTCTCAACATCCCCCCTTCATCTGATAACTGGTACAAATCTATTAAGCCCAGTTTTTTTAACCAACTCTCTATGTTGTAATGTATCCAACCCCTTAGTAAGGATATCTGCAATTTGATTTGCAGAATCCACTTTAACAGTTTTAATCACACCTTTCAGAATTCTTTCCCTAACAAAGTGTAAATCAATTTCAAGGTGTTTAGTTCTTTCATGAAACACATGGTTAGCTGCAATTTTAATTGCAGAACTACTGTCACAATGAAGTAGGACCGGAAGAAAGTTTTCAAGGTTTAAATCCTTCAAGATTTTTAAAATCCAAATTACTTCACTGGTGACTGAAGCAAGAGCTCTATACTCTGCTTCAGTTGAGGATTTAGAAAGAGTAGATTGTTTCTTGCTTTTCCAAGAAACAAGATTGTTATTCAAGAAAACACAATAACCAGTTACAGGTCTCCTGGTAACTATACATTTTGCCTAGTCAGCATCAGAATAAGCTTCAAGAGACATACCTGATCCTTTATTAATCTGAATACCCATACCTGGAGAACCTTTGAGATATCTCAAAATCTTGAAAGCAATTCTGAGATGTGACTTAAGAGGACAATGCATAAATTGGCTTAAACAATGAACAGCATAAGAGATATCAGGTCTGGTATTTGTCAAGTAAATTAGTTTGCCCATAAGTTTTTGATAATCAGTGATGTTATCAAGAACTGGATCATTATCAGTAGGCTCATTAGTTAAAACAAGTTTAGATTGTAAAGGTGTTTTAGCAGGTTTGCAAGCAAGCATGCCATACTCAGACAATAAATCAAGGCAATATTTTCTTTGGTTTAAACAAATACCACTTTCAATATCATTAACCTCTATCCCAAGAAAGTATTTCAACTTCCCTAAATCCATAATCATGAATTTTGAATAAAGAAAGGCTTTTAACCTTTCAATCTCAGTAACACTATTGCCAGTAATAATAATATCATCAACATAAACCAGCAAGGCAAGAAACACACCATTATCAGACTTAGTAAAGAGAGAATAGTCAGATTTACTTTGACTAAAGCCATTTTCAATGAGAGTAGCAGTTAATTTAGCATTCCATTGCCTAGGAGCTTGTTTTAAACCATATAAAGACTTCTTAAGTCTACAAACTCTGGTATCATCTTTAGGAAAATAGCCCTCAGGCAATTTCATATAAACAGTTTCCTCTAAGTCACCATATAAAAAAGCATTATTAACATCAAGATGAAAAACTGGCCAACTATTATGAATAACAACAACAAGCAAACATCTAATGGTAACCATTTTGACAACAGGAGAGAAGGTTTCATCAAAGTCAACTCCCTCCTTTTGATTACAGCCTTTGACAACAAGTCTAGCTTTATATCTATTAATTTCTCCATTAGATTTAAACTTTATTTTCCAAACCCACTTATTACCTATGGCTTTCCTGCTAGGGGGTAATTCAGTGATCTCATAAGTATCATTTTTATTTAAAGCTTCCATTTCATCATTCATAGCATCAATCCAGTGGGGAGATTTAGAAGCTTCAAAGAAAGATTTTGGCTCACTGATTTTGTTAAGTTGAGTAGTAAAACAAAGATTTTCAGAGCTTAATTTAGAGTAGCTAACATATTTTTCAAGCCCATATTTAACTTTAGAGTCAACAACAAAATCATTATAATTTTTTGGAAAAACAGTGGGTCTAGAAGACCTTCTCAAAGGTACTTCTTCCTGAGCATTTAGATTTAAATCTTGATTCAAATTACCCTCAGAATTGTTGTTTTATTCAAGTGTAGCAACCACCTCATCCTCATCAGCAAAAACATTATCATTGTTTTGTTCAGTGATAGAAATTCTGCCAAATGAAGGAGAGCTGATGCCTTCACTCTGTGATTTATAATCACACTTCAGGCTACTCTCATCATCATAGGGTATCTCAGGATGTTCTATGTTAAAAAAGTTTAAGTGGTTTAAGTCTTGAAAAACATTTTCAGAAGTAGCATCAGCATTATCAGTGTTAGATCCTTTAAAAGAAAACACATTTTCATAGAATTGAACATCCCTAGAGATTATGAATTGATGCTTATCAAGACTATATAACTTATACCCTTTTTTAAAATTAGAATATCCTATCATAACACATTTCTCAGATCTGCTACTCATTTTATCAGAATCATTCAAGATAGTAGCAAAACACAAACAACCAAACACTTTCAAGTGATCAAGCACAGGTTTCTCATTATATATCAACTCATAAGGAGATTTTCCATTAAGCACAGATGAGGGAAGTCTGTTAATAAGATAAGTAGCAGTTAGAACACATTCAGACCACATTTTTAAAGGAATTCCCCCCTGAAACATAAGGGATCTAGCAACATTCAATAGATGCCTATGTTTCCTTTCAGCAATGCCATTTTGCTGTGGAGTATAAGCACAAGAGGTATGATGGGTGATCCATTTATCAACACAAAGTTTGTTAACAGTTTGATTTACAAATTCAGTTCCATTATCACTTCTAAAAACCTTAATTCTTTTATTGAACTGATTTTCAATCAGATTGTGAAACATATTAATATAATAAGGGACTTCATCCTTAGTTTTAATGAGATACACCTAAACAGCTCTAGTGTAGTCATCCACAATAGTCAAAAAATACTTATATCCTTCAGAACTAGGAACCTTATATGGCCCCCATAGATCTAAGTGAACCAGGTCACCTAATGCACTAGTGATATGGTCACTTAGTGGAAAAGGTTTTCTGGTTTGTTTGGCTCTATGACAGATTTCACAAGCCACTGGTTTTTGTTTAGAGTCAAATTTTAAAGTATCTCTTAAGATATTTAGGACTGGTTTTGCAGGATGACCAAGCCTGCAGTGCCAGTCATGTTGAGACAAGCAAGCAATAATTCCATTATTCACAGAATCAGATTGAGTACCTTGATCATTGAAATAGTATAAACCATCACACTGGTTACCAGTCCCCAGAACTCTTAGCTGATTCAAATCCTGATTCAAAAAATAGCATTTACTCTCATCAAAGGCAACTAAGACTTTGTTATCCTTTGCAAGTTTATGAACAGAGATCAAAGTAATGCAGTATTCTGGAATAACCAACATATCAAATAAGGTTAAAGAATTGGATAATCTGAGATTTCCAATCTTTGAAATAACGGCTTCAGTACTATTAAAAATGATTTTAGAATAGCATTTACTCTCATCAAAGGCAACTAAGACTTTGTCCCACCTTTATTTTAAGATGGGAAATGTCAGTGACATTAGCCAATTCTTTATCTGAGTATGTCATATGTTGGTTGGCACCAGAATCAACTACTTTACTATTAAAAATTATTTTAGAATAAGCATTATTATTAGAACAGAAGAACTTGTTAAAGTTTTGATTGAAAACCTTACTATTATTAAACACAGTACATGCCATATTGGCCTGCACATTCTTTCCAGTTATGGAGTTTTCTTTGATAAGAGAAATGAGAGTAGAAAGTTGCTCATCTGAAAAACCAGAGGTACTAGAGCCAGAGGATGAACCAGAACCAGAAGCAACAGAGTTATTGTTAGAAATTTTTTTGTTGTTTTGAGATCTGAAATTGTTACACTTTTTTCCAAAGTTTGGAGGAAACCCAATCAACTTAAAACATCTTTCTTTTATGTGACCATTAAAGCCACAGTTTTCACAAACAAGAGTAGAACCAGACCCAGCAGTTCTTCTATAATCAGGGACCCTATTAAAGTTTGCAGAATTATTAGTCTGATTAATAGGTGTATTACTAGGTTGGTTAGATTGGTTAACAATTCTGGAAGAAAAGACAGAGTTATGGGTTCTGCTAGAACTTCCAGCAACAACATTTCTGTGAGATTCCTCACTAGAGATGATAGCATAAGCACCTTTCACATCAGGCAAAGGGTCTCTAGATAGAATATTGCTTCTAATTTGCATGTAAGCATTGTCAAGACCCATTAGAAATTGCATAAGTTTCATCATTTGGTTATGCCTTTTAAAATCATCAGCAGCATGACAAGTACACCTAGGTAGTTTAACCATAGCATCAAATTGCTTCCACAAAGTACTCAGTTTGTTAAAGTATTCAGAAACACTAGTACCATTTTGAGATAAAGAGTTTATCTTATGATGCAAGTTAAAGGTCACATACCCATCAACTCTATCAAATGTTTCTTTTAACTCATTCCAAACATCACTAGCATTTTTTGAAAAAATTTGACCAAGAAACAATTCTTCTGAGATGGAATTCAAGATCCATCCTAACACAACAACATTGACTCTGTCCCATTGTTTGCCCAACACTTCATCAGTATTAGATCTCCTACATGTACCATCAATAAATCCAGTTTTGTTTTTACCCTCAAGAGCTAAAAGCATAGCATATGACCAAACATTGTAATTTTATGTTCCTTTTAGTTTAATTGAAACAACAATTAAAGAAGCAAAGTCATTAGTATGAAGATGTAAAGGGTGACTTAAGTCCAGTTTACTAATTAAGGTGACATTATTATCAGGTTCAACCTCATCATCAGTATAACCATGAACATACATGATTCAAATAACAAAGCAAGCACACAAGATAAGGAAGAGAAGGAAGTTCCCAAGTTTTCCTTGCCACTAAAGTGGTAGGTCAAGGGCGCAAACAAGCACAACAACAACAGAAAGAAAAACAAACAGTAATAATGCAAACAGATAATCAGATAAACGTAAAAAAACACCATCACCATAAACAAATACAACCTCCAGCAACCCAACTCCTACTCCCCGTCAAACTAAACAGAAAATAAAAAAAAAATATAAACAAGGAGAGAGGGTGTGAGAGGTGTTACAGAGCACTCAAAAAATCAGCAGCGGAAGAACAGCCCTACTACACCCTAGATTCACTTAGTCTAGGGATATAGCAGAGAAACAACACGAGCCCAACACTACTACACCCTATATTCACTTAGTCTAGGGATATAGCAAAGAACCAGTACGAGCCCAATCACCAGGATCAAACCCTAATTTTTGAAATTAGAGCAAACCCAAATAACTACCTCCAATCGATAGATCAACACCATCAGGATGGAAGAACCACTCTTAATTAGCACCATGAACCTTTGAGAATCAAAAGCCTCAAATTTTTATGAAACCCTAAAATTTTGGATCGATAATCAGAGCAAGATTTTGTAACCTGGCTCTGATACCATGTAGAAAAACATGAACCAAATGATTTTATTAATGACAACTCAAAGATTACAAACCAAACTATTCTCAAACAGAGGTACAAAAGCTTGATCTCAATCAAGTATAACAACCAGAATATAAGAGAGTGAATAATGTTTTCTGGATGGATTACAAGATAGAGAGAGCAGCTAATATATAGGAGAAGCATCATCATAAGTCGTTTTCCATAGAGAGGACAAAGAAAACGGCTCAAGTGAGCACTAAACAATAACCACAATGAGACAACCCTAACGGGTGTATATCTTCCCAAAATTATAAGTTGGTCCTTGAGATAATAGCAAAGAGACCCATCCAAGTTCCATCTTTTATGCAACAGCCACAATCATTGACAAAGGTCCATTAGCACCCTTCAATGTTCAACATAACTCCAAGGGATCCAAAAATGATAAAGACTGAAAATACAAACATACCAAGTTAGTCCTTGTGGTTAGTACCAGATATCGGATGAGTCCTTTTTCTCAACAAAAAATGAATGAATGAATGAAAAGAAAGTTAGTTTCAAGTCTTGTCTCTTTTTATTTCTTGGATCCTTGCCCGCTCAAAGGGTCTTATCATCTCGTTTGCTTATCTAATTTGTACCTTGATATTGAAATGTGGCAATTCTCCAAGTTTACCTAAAGTCATTGGCATAATCACTCATATGAAGTCTTAGATGAAAGAGTCTGTATTTTTTAAATTATGGCTAACAAGATGACCATAGAGTGTTTCGAGGTGAAGAATTTTGTTTTTCTATTACAAGCTTGATTCATTATATATTTCCTCAACAATAATTGGCTGCACTATGCCACTGTACGAATCTGCACCAATATACAATGCATTGTTGAGAAATTTAGGATGCTCAATTAGCCACTGCAAGAAGAAAAGCATAGCCAACAACCTCCGCATCTTAGTTCGTATATATTTACAGCAGATAAAGTAATTTCTTTGAAAACTACACGTCCTATATGCATTGAAGATATATGTTTACCGAGAAAATGGAGAAGTAATTGCTTATACAGAAAGATGACCCAACCTTCCTCAGAAAATTGTATGAATTTTTATTGCTGATGTATCATTTTTATGTAGGTTTGGATGTAGCTACCCATCAGATGCTCGATTCTCAAAGGGCAATTCCTAAGTGTTGGAAAATACCTCGACAACAAACCCGAAGTTCGAGGTTAGTCATGTATTAGGAAAGTTCCTAACCTCCTCAATTGTAGATTCCTTGTTCACCAAGGATTAGGTTTCTCCCCCTCTCATTCTCCATAAATAGGGATGAGGGGACGAGGTTTTATTTGTACATTTTCTTCTTGCTCACGTTTAATAAACGTTTGAGTGTAAAATATCTCGTGTGTGTTGGTGCCACTCGGCATTAAAGGATCATAATCCTTTGCCGAGTTGTTGGAGTAGTTCTTGATTTGTGGTTCCGCTCTAAAAATCGGTTTGATGGATTTCTCCCAAAACTAAGTTGAGTGTTGTCGATGCCAAGAAAGCCATCCAAGACATAGCTGGCCATTCTCAGATGTGGCACGATAGGCATCAAATAGACGTAAAGGTTGTGATGGTTTAGCTGCAATAATTACTGTTCAGTTGACAATCTAAAGGAAAAAAACATCTTTGAGAGCATCTCAAATGTTGACATTAAATTTTAATTTTACACTATTTTAGTGTAAAAGAAGAATATTATAGAATATGTTTTCTCTAAAAAAAATGTTACTCTAATGTATGACTAAATTTTGGACTAAATCTTGCACTAAACTTTATATTGATGAAAGTTGAAATTAAATTATATTATAAAGCTAAAAGTTAAAATAATATACTTTAGTGCAATGAATAATAGTATAGCATTATATTTGATGCACTTCAGGCATTACTATTCATTGCAATGAAATAGTGCCAATGTTTAGTGCTTATATTGAAGGAGATTTCTTGTATTTTTTGCACTATTTTAATGTAAAATGTATATTTGATGTCTGACATTAAAGATGCTATTATTAGCTTTCTTTTTACCAAACATCATAATATCATGAGTAGGACATACATGTGGTTATAAGTGAAAATAAAGTCTCATCGTACATTGTATAATAACTTCCATGTAATTACTTCATGTCAATGTGGTACGAATGGCCCGATACCGTGTATCGTGTGTGGTCACTGTAAAAGTATATCAGTAATGCTGTGTGATATATTGCTAGACATACAAGCTTTGGATAAATATGCATGGTGGGGTCATGACGCGACCAATCTTATATTTCTAGAAAAAACTATGTAAAATTCACCCTTGTCCTTGAATCTGCAGGTTAACTATCAACTTATAGTTGTAAGTTGGCGTTGTACGTATAAGTTTACAAAAGTATTTGATAAATTAATTGTATCTATAACAATAAATTGTTAAATGGCAAGAAAAAAAAAATCTTATACTAATTAAGATGGTAGAATGGTGCTGTCAAGCCTGTCATATTAATGGTAAATGGTCACGTACTTTTAATTACCTATTGAGTAAATTGATGTTAACAAAAATCTAGATGAATAAAAATTAGTCATGCACATGCATGATTTGAAAAAGTTATGCATGTGAATGCATGTGATTTAATTAAGTGTGTGTTGTAGGGCAGCCGACTGAATCGTTAAAAAAGTTGTTTATGTGCATGTGATCGATCACGAGTTCTTTAGGTGTTCTTCTACTTGGACCATTAATACCATTCATACATTAGGTATAAGTGTATAACCTCAGGATGTCGTTTCGAGGGGTGAAAAAAAGTTTCAAACCCGCCCCCGAACTATGTGAAAAATTCATGAAAAAAATTAGATGCTTTTAACTATTTACGAGTTTATTTATCAAATATTTAACAAACGATCGAGGCATTCAGACCCGTGCGATACGCACAAGTTGTATTTAATTGTTCATTGCATAATGTTGTGTAAAAAATAGGAGAGTTATTTTACATACTAAACTTTTTTAATATACCAAAGGACTCATCCCTACCCTTTATCTAAAAACAAATCAATTGCTGAGATTAAAAATATTTTAGTATTTCATCTATTTTTTATAATTAAAATATCTCTTAAACAGTTAATAGTTAAACGAAAAAAATTACACCATCATGACGAACATTTAATTATATTTCCATAGACGGGCACTTTGATATACTTTCAACAAAAAAAATCATTTTTTCACATTTTTCACGTTTTTTCGTATTTTTTTCATTACTAAAATTTGCATGAAAAAATCACGTAGGATTAAACATTAATTTGAATATTATAATAATATCACATATAATATTAGTGTTAAATCACATATGATATGTAATATCACATGTGATATTAATGATAAATCACATATGATATTACATATCATATGGGATCAGGGGCGGAACTACATATACTAATTGGGGGTGGTGCCCCCCATGCTTCATCAAAAAGTATCAATTTTTAGTGTCAAAAAATTTATTTTATGACCTTTTTATTTAAGTGCACCACACTAATAAATCAAATTGCCTCCCACTTAAAACTAAATAATGTAAAAACCTTATATCTCTCTATTTTAATTTTAAAAAATATCAGTTTTTAGCATAAAAAATAAAAAAATTAAGACATTTTTATTAAAATGCATCACGACTTTCGTCAAAAAAAAAATTTTTTTTTTGCCCCTCATCCTCTAAGATCCTGGGTCCGCTACTTTATGAGATTTAACACTAATATCACATATGGTATTATTAGAATATTCAAATTATTGTTTAATCACATGTGATTTTTTCATGCAAATTCCAATAATGTTAATAAAAAAAGGTGAAAAATAAGAGAAAAAAAAATATTTGTCAAAAGTATATCAAATTGTCTAACTATAGAAGGATAATTAAATGCTCATTGTACTAGTATTTTTTTCGCTTAACGATTAACGGTTTAAAATATATTAATATTTGAAAAAAATGGGATTTTTAAATTGTTAGGATTAACATTATATCAAGTAAAGATAGATTGTGGAGATTGATCCCTTGGTATGATATAAAAAAAAGGTTGGTATTTAAATGATCTTTAATCTTGTGTAAATTGTTTAAGTTACCCTTTTTTTTCCTATAAACTATTGAACTCTTCCTTATGACTTAAACTTAAAATTTTTAACTTGTTACTATAATTTACAAATGGGCTCGAGCAAAAATTATATAGTTTTCTGTTATATTCATTATTCAAGGTGATTTATTTGTGTTCCTTTTTATTTGAGGTCGAAATATACTGTTGACATAAAAAATGCATAAAAACGTTATTTATATTTTTCGTTATCTCTATGTTTTGACGATCACAAAATCTAAACTCATCAAACGTAAGATTACTACGTAAACAAGTATTAAGCTAGTTTATATCATTATATCTAACTTAATCACTAAAGGTATGGATAAACAAGTGCTTAATACATCTCATGATCAAAGGGGTATTTAATTTATTATTACAAAGTTTATTTAATTATATAAACATATTATATATTTTTGAAAAACACTTTTGGTAATAAAGAAAAATGTTTTAATCATACTAAATATATGAATTCAAATTTTCAACCAAAATCAGTTAGTTTTTCACCAAATAAACTTTCCCTACTAAATGACAGATTTTCTGGCCGTTACAGCTGGGCGGCCCCCTTAATTATAAGGGGCGGTCCCCTTAAAATTAAGGGGACCGGCCATGAATTAAGGGGACCGGCCAGGCTCCTGTGTCAGAATCTGTCAGAATTTTCTCCTATAAATACCACCTTGAATCTGGTATTTTCTCCAACCTTTTGCACCAAAATTTCAGATCTAAAACTCTCTAAACATCTTCAAAAACCCTTTGATCATTAGATTACTAATCCTTGTTTCAAGTGATTCAATCCCTTCTCATCCATTCTCATCTAAAGTGCAAAAGAAGAATACTCCTTCAACAACAAAGTGCAAGAAGTATTGTAGAGTAGTTGTGTATATTGTGTATATTATTTGTGAAGTTGTGTTGTGCTTGTAATAAGTAGTTTAGGAGAAGTAGAAGTTGTGTAGGGAGAAGAAGTTGTGAAGAAAGGTGTGGTGTGGATAAGTAGTGTAGAAGTGTGAAGAAGTCGTGAGATTGGTTCTAGCTAGGATTAGAACCCGACATCTAGCTTTGTGTCGTTAAGCCGATCTAAGCGAAAGTTGTGTAAGGTTTCTCCGCCACAAGGGAGTTTGTTGACATAGTGAAAAAAAATCTCGAGTAAGTGACTCGGGGAGTGGAGTAGGAACAAGGAAGGTGACCTTGTAGCCGAACCACTATAAATCCTTGTGTTGTGGTTTGATCTTTCCAACTCTTTTCATTACTTACTTATTTACTTATACAATATTAGCTTAGTTAGTTAGTAACTATATAATTGTTCATATAGTGCAAGTATTGAAATCACATAAACTAGAATCGAAGTTTTTAAAACAAACTTGTTTTTATAAATTTTAAAACGGGCGTAAAACTATTCAACCCCCCCTTCTAGTTTTCCACAATTGGTATCAAGAGCCACGTCTTGCAAGATCTTTAAAATATATTGTATTTTAAAACTTGTAACGATCTATGGAATCTGAAAAATATTTAGAAGTGCAATCTATGCAAAGACCACCACTATTTGAAAGTGATGGATTTTTATATTGGAAAAATCGATTCGAAACTTATGTGAAATCAAAAGATCTAGATCTTTGGCATGTTATTACTAATGGTGATTTTTTACCTATTCAAAATAATCCCGAAACAAAGAAAGATGAAATCGTACCTTTTGAAAAACAAAATGATGATTTAAAAAGAAAACTTGCTAAAAATAATGAAGCAAAAATGGTTATTTATAATGCGCTACCACGTAAAGAATACGAAAGGATCTTTATGTGTGAAACCGCAAAAGAAATTTGGAACTCTTTATTAATAACTCACCAAGGTAATAGTCAAGTCAAAGATAATAAAATAGATCTACTTGTTCAACAATATGAGCAATTCACGATTCCGGAAGAGGAATCAATTGATAATGCTTTCGCTAGATTTAACACTATCATCACAAGTTTAAAAGCACTTGCTGAGAATTTTTCTAATAAGAATTTTATTAGGAAGTTTCTTATAGCCCTTCACCCAAAATGGCGAGCTAAAGTGACGGCTATTAAAGAATCAAAGAATTTATCAACGTTACAACTTGATGAATTAATTGGAAACTTGAAAGTCCACGAAGTTATTATAAAGAAGGACTCCGAAATGGTCAAAGGAAAAGGAGAGCAAAGCAAGTCAATCGCATTGAAAGCTAGAAAGGAATCCAACAACGAAGATATCTCATCTTCCGAAAGTGATGACGAAGAATATGCCATGGCCGTAAGAGATTTCAAGAAATTTTTTAAAAGGCGAGGAAGATTCGTAAGGCAACCACATGATGAAAGGAAAGCATTTCAAAAGAGTAAGGATGACAAGAGTAACAAGAATGAAAGGAAATGTTTCAAGTGTGGTGATCCAAATCATTTCACTGGAAAATGTACAATGATGACAAGAGATCAAAATCAAAGAGCATTTGTTGGAGGAGCTTGGAGTGATAGCGATGAAGAGGAGAAAGAAAAGACAATGGAAGAAAAGTGTCTCATGGCTAAGACATCAAGTGAGGTACGTTCCGAAACCGAATACTTTAGTGATGAAAATTTATCATTAGATGAAAAGATTTAGATAGTGAATATAATAGATTATGCAAACTAGGACAACAAGTAATGGCTAAAAACAAATCACTAAAATACATAAACAACCAATTGGAAAATGAAGTACTAGAACTAAAAATTAAAATACATCAACTTGAAAAAGGTAAGGAGATTTTTGAAGAATGTAAATCATGTCAAGAGCTTAAAGGTGAAAACAAAATACTCAGGGAAGAAATTCGCGAACTTGATAAATTTGAAAACAGTAGTCAAACACTTAGTAACATAATAAGTATTCAAAGAGCATCCGGAGATAAAACCGGTTTAGGATTTAACTCAACCGAAGCTTCAACAAGGGAAATCAAAAATGTCAAATTTGAAAGTGAACTTAAAGAACTAAAACCTCTAAAATTTAATCCTAAGTATATACTTATTAATGATAGAAAAATACCTCTTGCAAACAATGAAGAAGTAAAAGATTTTTATAAACCGTCTTTAAAAACCGAAGTAGGATCCTCTAAACCTAAGATAAGATCTAAAACTCCACCACCTAGAAAACCAAACAACTTTCATCCTAGGTCTAAAACACCTCAACCAAGAAGAAACCAAAATAGGCAAAACTACAATAACACTAGTAATCAAATGTGAAATTATCAACAAAGATACAATCCTTGGGGAATACTACCACCCTTCATGCATCCTAGCCAAATGTTAAACATGTTCGGATCAAATAACTTTGGTCAAATGAGACAATGGGGACCAACGTAGAATATTCACCATTCAAACTTGGAAAGTTTAGTTGTCACCTCTAGTTCGTACAATTCCTCGAAGACTTTGAAGAAAAACGCATTGAAGACGAAAGGTACACATTTCCTTTTATTTCCTTGTCAAGAAATGCATGCTTAGTTTAGTCTCTAGTATTTATGTGATTTTGTTTGGCTTATAGTTTCCTCTAGATTTTATATCAATACATATATATACTTATCTATTTAAATTATATATATATATATATATATATATATATATATATATATATATATATATATATATATATATATATATATATATATATATATATATATATATATATATATATATATATATATATACTAGACTTCTAAGCCCGCCCGATGGGCGGGCATGACTTGTAGTTATAGTTTGGATGGTTTTAGTTAACGTAAAATTATTTTTTAGGCCATCGTTAACATATTTTCCTTTCTCATAAGAAGGTTGATAAGGTCACCCGATGGGCGAACATGATTTGTAATTATCGATGGAAGGTATTAGTTAACGGAAAATAATATATAATATATTTTTTTAGATACTATACGATTTTTAGAGACGGTGACCGACCAACGAAGAAATATACGCATTTGCGACAATGTTTTACGTTTTCTTATATTAATAGTTATTGGAAAACACACCGTGACATGGAATTGGGTTTGGTTAAAGCTAAAAGCCTCTTGAATGCATATGTTAAACTTCAGACGATCTATGATCCCTTTTTGGTTTCCTATGGCCATCCCTAGCACGTTCATGTAACTCATGATATTTATTAATTTGAATGGTGTATTCAATACAAATCAAAAGATTCTGGATTCAGTTATGTAGTACACGTCACTTTTTTTGTAGGAAAATGAGAACTCTTGCTAAAAAAGGTATCACATGTAATAGGATTTTGTAAACGGCAATGTTGTTGAACTTCTTTTGTATTAAGCTAGTGGTCTACTTATTAGAACTAAAAATTTGGAAAGCAAATGTGTCATCTCATGAATATTGGGTGATGCAACTAATGAAAATTGTCTAATTGTCTCTTCCTCTTGTTCCTAAAAGAGTGTTTGATAATAATAATATCTGTCTATATATTTAATTTTATTAAAACTATTTAAATGATAAGGGTTCAATTAACCATCCAATGATAGATTATCACTCTAATTAGAAAGAGATGTAGTGAAAGTTATGAACCATGATACATCGGTCACTTAGCAATTTGATAGGAACCTTTTGGTTTGTGGTAAACAAACTGAGAACTAACTTCTAGTTTAAGAAAGTAAAGATTACTGAGAACTAACTTCTAGTTTAAGAAAGTAAAGATTGGAACTATGATATGCCTATGTTAGTTTCAAAATAAAAACTAACGTGAATGTTATTTTCATCTATGGGGATGGAAAGGGATAACGTATGTGGTCAGCAGTCTAAAACAAATGAGGTTTTTTCTGTTCAGGTTACTCGGGGAGGGCGAGCCGTATTGATTCAGATATACACAGCCTCACCGGGTTAATCCCGAGACCGTTTCCGACCCAAATGTACACACCAGTCTATAGATGGTCCTTTGTTATATTGGAACAAATAGCGGTATGCAGATGATTTTCATTTTGTTTGTGCAAATAACAACTTTATTTAGGAAAATTTCAACTTGAGCATAGGTTTAACAATAGAAAGATAAAATTGACCGTTATATTTTCTATATATAGTAGTAGTATATTGATATTGATTATCGAATTGTAGTGATTAACTCATTTAAAAAAGGTTTCTCGAGTTTCTTTATATCTAGTATAACTTTCTTTTCTAGGATGGAGAAAGTTATTGAACACTACCATAGCATGAGCCATGTGATTTAAGGTATAACTATCCTCGTATGTTCTAGAGGCAACATGTAAATTATAAGATGTCATTTTGAATACCTCCAATGCTGCTGAACCAACAAAATTAGTTAAATCATGTATGCATGCAGTTTGGTTATCACTTGTGAGAATGCTCACGAATGTTTGTTAGGCTGAACCGTCTCCATTTCGAAATTACGGTCTTTTTTTTAAGTCCAAAAAAGGATGCCCAATCTTAATATCTGACGCCCTGTACATAAATCGTATCATGGCATCCTAGTTTACCCAGTCACCAGAGCCCATCTCTCTATCATCCTGTAGATACGTCTGACCAGGACTGCTAATTACTGGAGGCCACTGAGGTGAATTTGCTAATAACCCATCTAAATAGTAGCTTTGTGTCTTCTGAATCAACCTAGTTTTCTTGGCCATCTGAGTAGACAATGGGCCACATTTAGATTAACAGAAACAAAGCTAAGTTTAGATCATGCATAGTTGGTCTATATGGTTTATGTTGTATCTTGAATGGGTCAAACTGATTAAGTATTAAAAAAAAGGCTTAAAATTGTTGATCGCATGAGTCGAAAGTCTCCTTAAATGTATTTTCTACTACATATATAACATCGTAATATAATCTAATTGTTGTAATAATCACACATTCACACACTACTATTACTTTTAATATGGACTTCTTTACACAAAATAGTGTTTCTGGCCAACTAAACCCAGTGAACAAATAATCATTTTTTACCCGAACTCATTTTGACCCATTCTTTGAATTTATGAATAACCTCATGGTTGCCTAAATCTGCCTTTGGTTTTTTATGACTCTTTGGTTGATTGATTGAATCTACTCGCCGTAAGTTTCGTGGGAATGAGATGACAGTTTGCCACCTGGACATCCAGATACTTTCTGTTGCATGCCATCCTGAACCCCTTCTTTCTTTGCCAGAGCAACTTTTAGATTGGCAATCTGAGACAACAAACATACTTTTCCAATTTTAAACAAATTCATAAGCAAACAAAGATATACTGACCTATACGGAGTATGTTAGTGTTACGGAGAATATAGGGGTACGTTAGAAAAACTGTTCTTTGAGGTTGTTCACATCTGAACTATCTTTATGTACTTGTGCAGCACCGAATTATATAGTCTACCCATTCAGCAAACTTAAGTGTACTTAGCGTTTCTCTATCAACATTCTGTTCTGGGCTCATGTGAACAAACAAAAGTGTCTTTGCGTGTCCTCCTAATACATCCACAAGACAACAAAAAAGAACTTAAAACTTGGAAGCAAAAGGGAATACTTTCACATAAACAATGAAGCTTTATAAAGATTGTGTTGTCTTACCAAGAGAATCTTGAAGTGAATAAGTTTGCTGTTTCTGTAAGGCACGTGTGAATTTTCTTGAGCAAGAGATGATATCACATCGCCTAATGCCGAAAGTGATTTATTGATATGCTGTGCTTATTTCAATCTATCTCATGTTGCTTTAGATTTGTCAACTCTTTCACTTCCTGCTAGATCAACCAAATGCATACAACGACGAAGAATAGCTCCGGATGTTAGGTCTCTCCCTTGGACATGTACAGTCAAGCAACTGTAGATAATTTAAATTCAAATGTAAAATTGATATAAAAAATTAAAAGTGTGACATTCTGAAAGAAAATTATCTAACATGTGGGAGCGATTACTTCAATAATATTAAACAGCTAATTATCTGATTATCACAACTTTATATAACCCCCACATGCCCAAAAAAAACGTTGGTTGCAGCCAAGCCCATTCAGTTACAGTTGACTATCTGGTTTCATTATTCCATATCACATAATTAATCTCATAATGTAATGCCAACACAACACCCCTCAAAGCTAAAGGTTTGCAGCTATACATCTATTGGAAAAATCAGTTTTCAGATGCAGCTTGTTAACTAACTCTTCAATTCTAATTAGCTTTTAATTTTTACCATAAATCATTAAAAAATTATTTTACTCAAACACTTCGAACTGAAACTATATCAATTTAGTGCAAGAGTGTTAATACAAGTATAAATGCAACTCATTTAAATAAAAGAAAATTTTGTGCATGCATACCTTTGCAAGCAAGGTCTTGCCTATTCCAGATTCTCCATACAATATGACTCCCTTAGGAGGATTCATTCCAATGTCTTCATAGAGTTCAGGGTGAGTCAAGGGAAGCTCAACTGCTTCCTTTATTTCTTGTATATGGTCATCTAACCCACTAATAGCAGCATATGATTCCAAAGGAGCCTTCTCACCTTCATGACAGACACCATGGGGTCAATATCGTCTTGTAGGAGGCTAATTGAAAGTAATGTATGCCCATGAAATATAAAACAGCACATCTTACATTGAGTAAGCGTCTGATCTATAGTTCGATCCATCTCATTTGGATTAGTGTCGTCATCTGAAATTTCACATAGATATCAGCAAGTGAAACAATTCCTCAATATTCATCTTGAATACAAAAAACAGATAGACAACGTAACATACCACCGTTCACTAACAATATGGAAAAAGATCGTTCATTGACAGGGACTACTTCTGGCTCGAGGGGTGGCGACTCATTCTCGTCGTTTGGGTTAATCCAATTTTTGCATCTTTGTTCGCGAATCCGGGCTTAAGTCTGTCATAATTGTTCATTTTGGCCGCTTTAAATGGGCGTGCACCCAAGACTTTAATCAAATCTTCTTGGTGAAGGACTTATTTTTGGAGCAAAAGCTCAACAATCTGAGAAAATTTGTCTGTGTGTTCTGTCATGAGTGAGACAGTGCATTCATAAGCCTTGTTTAGCCATTCTCTGACTTTAGTGTCGATAATTGGCCCGGTTTTGCTGCTGAATGGTTTGGTCATCTCCATTCCATCCTCTGTTTAAGGGAATGAGAGGAGAACTACCTTCTCACTGAAGCCATACACCGCAACTTGAACGTATGTGATTTTGTCACCTTTTCCAGATCGTTTTGTGCTCCAGTTGAAATCCTTCCTATTAGGATCATAAATCATGAAACAATCTTAACTACCAACACAAGTGTTTAAAACACAAGAAGAGTAATGTAACAACTTCTGATTGTCCCTTACACCATTTCCTTTATATATGTTTACGAAATTGTACAAATTCTCTTTTGTCAAAATTTTAGGTCTAGAATTACTTTGGGGGTATTTGGACGCGCATTCTGAACCGAGCATGTGATTGAATAATCAAAACAGGGCCTGGTGTTTGGATATGTATTGTTGTTTCACGGGAAAAAATTGACCAAAATGGACATGCTTCTATGATTATCGAAGTACAAATTAGAATACGGAAATTTATTTTCTATAGCATTATTATTATTAATTATTTGTTCATACATTTAGAAAAACATCTAACATTAAAAAAGAAATCACTTTATCCAAATTTGATTACTATGCTAAACAATCTAATCATTATGAAGTGTTCTCAGGTAATGTGTCACAATTTGAGACATCTTGTTATTAGTCAAACATACAATGTCCACTGGCACAAATTTTCATAGGATGCAAGTATTATTGTTCTATAAGTCCTAAAGAAGAAAGATGTGATAAACATTACCAGTTTAGCACCACGTCCACCAAGTATCATACACGTCATATCAAAAAGTTGTTCTTTGGTCATGAGTAAGTTCTCACTTGGTACGTACTCAGCGAAACCGAGTGCTGCTGTGCCACGAGGAACGATAGTCACTTTTAACAAAGGTTCTGCATGTTCCAACATCCACCCCACAACAGCATGTCTGGCTTCATGATAAGCTACAGTCTGGTGTTCGAGCTTGCTTATCACCTATTTCAATAACATGGAGTTAGTAGAGGTGACAACATAGATTATTAGTTTATGAGCCAAGTGAATTTAGGTAGGAGCTGGTATTTTTCAATGCAACCTTCTAAGTCGTTACATGCAAAAATTTAGACTATTATTATAATGGTATAGTATAATAGACAAAAATGGCCCAAAAATTTGGTTGCTAAATTACTACATAGATCATACAGTTCAGGTTGTATGTGCTAAATACAGGTTACTTTCAACACGTTAACCGATTCAAACACATGAGTCATGCTGGTCCGGACCTTTCCAACCTAAACCCATATTTTCAGTTACGTGGCCCACCCACCATGCCACCTCTAAGGAATGACCACGAATGATAAATTTATATTGCTAGATACCCTAGCTCGATCATGAAAATATGTCTTAACACTCAAGATACTGTTAAAAATTTTGAAGCTATACATGATCCATATTATATATAGTGAGTGATTAACAGCTGTAAGTACTAACCTCAGACATCTGTTACACCCAATCTACTTTTTTCATTTGGAAAATTTGGACAAATTGTTACAATGTGAAACAACAACATGGCACCGATTCTTTAAAAAAATACCATCAAACATCAAAATGAATATCATTTAGAATGAGAAAGACTTACCATGTGGACTTATAAAATATATACATGCGAAAGTGGCATGTGACACGGCTACAACTATGCCTCCATTAGCTAGATACTTCGCAGCTTCATGGCTTGTCTTCCACTGTAGACTCTTCACAGTAGATAAGTAGTTCTCAAGGTGGCTTGTGACCTGTTATAGTAGTCCAAATATCTGAGTATTAGGCATATTAACATGTGAGAAAAAGAGAAACTGGCTATTGCTTTCTCCCATAGCATCCACCATAGCACTGGATTTACTCAACCTGAGGTGAACAGATTGAAAACGCGAATCAAGTTATCTGGCTACTTTATGACTGTATAATTACATTTTGATCATTAAACGAACATGTTTACTTGCAGGACTATGACCCCATGAAAGTTTAATAGTTTGTCCACCAAACTGAATTCTTTGCAGCATTTTTAAAGCTCACTTGACATAGCTTGTGCATACACACACAAATAGAATATAGAATACAAAGTAATATACTCTGCCAGCTTCTCAAGTCTTGTTTCAACTCGAATAAAATGACATTTGGTTGTATGAAAATAATAGATGAAAAGAAGATGCTCAACTATACCATAACGTCTCTGATCAAGGTACCACCAGAGGCTCTCCTTACTAACCTCAAGTTCATCTATGCAATTTTCCAGGTAATCAAGATGTTCTTTGCTACTTCCACCAATAAGCTCAGCAACGTAACATAATTAGCCAATATGGGTCAAACTTCAGTGAAACGGGTCAAACGTGTAAAAACAAAAAAGTCTATCCAAAGGAGGTAATGAGTCAAATAAGTGAAGTGTTTGTACTTTCTAGCTTTCTAACTTTATTTGTTATAAATATATTAAATCATTATCACTAAATTCTAAAATCATATAATTAGCCAATATGGGTCAAACTTCAATGAAACGGGTCAAACGTGTAAAAACAAAAAAGTCTATCCAAAGGAGGTAATGAGTCAAATAAGTGAAGTGTTTGTACTTTCTAGCTTTCTAACTTTATGTGTTATAAATATATTAAATCATTATCACTAAATTCTAAAATCATATATGAAATGCTTATTCTTTACACAACTTGTAATAGGTTATAGTCCTCAAAACATACAAAATGGGCTGGGCACCCAGGAACACAGGGCTTTTTTAACCCTTTATAGTTCCCTTCTCTTTATGTATTCCATACAATTTTTTAACTTATCATTGTTGTTTTCTTCCCAGCTTAACTCCCGTTAGCCATTGGTAAAGGTGTTAGGACAAATATACAGTTGTAACTTTTTTTCCATCTATAAACATTAGAGAGTGAAAGAATAGCATGCATAGCAAAAAGGTTGGATTGACAAGTACTGGGTGATACTTGAGCATAGTTGCAGCAAGACTAAGGGAAATATTGTTGTTTCTATATGCACCGGAACTATGGGAAATATTGCTGATGAACTTATTTGTTTAAAGATAAAATGTGGGCTTGATGTAAAGCTTTGCATAGCCAACAAACTTGGTTTTTATCTATAAAAACCATCAAAGTTTATAAATTAAATAGATATACCTCGATATTAAGTGATGTGAAGTTAGACTTCTACACTTATGGCAACTGATCAAGTTCATCAGAAAGTGACCAAGCTCCTTTTAAAAAAAAAGGCTACTAACTCATTTTATATGCATATACTCCGTTTAAGATTGTTGAAAAATCTGAATAAAAATCAATTGTCTTCCGATCCTTATTACTATGTGCATTAAAACAACCATATTAGTCTATGGAACAAAAAGAAGACGGCTAGACCTGGGTCTGTCACAAATCAACAGAACATTCCTAATCAAGTATGTTTACTTAGAACAAAAGCTGATCACGTAAGCATGCTTGACAAAACCAAAATTAGAGTCACTTACCTTCTTAACCATGTGTCTAAATCAAGTAACGACATGTATAAATCAAAAATCAAACTGACTATGAAATCATTAATAAGAAATCAGTCGTAAAAAATCAAGTTAATTTTTTGTTTTTGTAACGGAACATTAAAGATATAGACTGTTACCTGAAAACAAAGACGAAGCGCATAATCTCCTTCAATATTCTTGATGGTAAAGATGCCACAAAGTATCTCCCTCATATCAACAGTTTCATCAGGATTGTTGTCAAAAAGATCAAAGATTAGTCCTACTAAAGGCATTATCGGTGTCATTTTTATCGTTTTTAATACTACTTTCTGAAACTACAGGAAGCTTGTATCTTGGCCTGGAAACTAAAAAGAAAATAAGGAATAAATATGTAGTGCAACTAATACATACTTTCTTTCTTAAGAATAGATTTAATGCATACATGAGACATACCTCCTTCAAAAAATACATAATAATTACTTATAACTGGATGTTGTATGTATCTAGTTAGCAGGAGAAGAATCAAATACCAGATCGCCAATGGCTTTCCCATCTTTCCATGCTATAAAAAACATTATAAGGTGCAATAAACAACCAAACGAACCACAAATAATCATAGAACATGTTTGTGCAAATGATTTTCCATCTCGACATCAAACCTGGTGACTTCATGGTAGCGGTTGCAATGGACTTTTGTTTTTAATTTCGATAGCCGTTGGGACTGCATATTGCGACTGTCTTTATGCAAATAATTATAAATGAAGAAATTAGTACTTGATACGTTCTCCTTTACGGCCCTTCACCATTTTCACTGGAACAAAGTTAACCCTAGTTGACACCATCTCTTTGTTCTTATGTGACTGAAACCAAATCTAGAGATTATCAGTTGTACGTGGTATAAATTTCAAATGATTTTTTATACATTTGGGACAGTACTGTGCTACCAATGGCCAACAGGTCAAATGATATTTTATACTTTATGCATAAAACATATACCAAATTTGTCATACGGACCAAATAAAATTTTTAGGTATCTCTACAGAACATCAATCACACCTTTCAAAACAGAAAATAATTAGCTTATATTAACATTAATAATAATTTATTCTCAAATAGATATGATTATAAATATCGAAGTACGACCACCATGAAACTTACATACCTTATTGATTCCCAATGATAATGATGTCGCTCCTAATCTCATTATTATATACCATTTAAACAATATATTAGCATGCATGCATAGAAATCGACATGTGTTCATAGAAGACCACTAACCTACAAAATGCAAACAAACCAACATATATATGCATACACGTTTTCATCATTAGGGTTTTGAGGGAATAGATACATACCTTTTTCCTATGATCTGTCAAAAAAAACATAAAACGTAATATAAGATCTAACCTGCAAAGACGACGACTAACCTATAAAATGCAAACAAACCAACATATGCATACACGTTAACAAAGTTTCATCATTAGGGTTTTGAGGGAAGAGAGATACCTTTTTCCTGTGATCTGTAAAAGATATAGGTTAAAGTTTATAAAGTATAATTAAGGAATGGATATATAATTTTTGGAGATAAATATGCGTTATATAATTTTTGGGATAAATACATTGGTCAATAATTGGTTGTAGAGATTATTATAGATTTAGTTTTGAAAGTCATAATTAAAAATTTAAGTTGATCCACTGGTTGACTCAGTTGCTTGTGAATGTAAAGACCCACGTTCGAATCCAGTAGTATCAATTTTTGGACGAATTTAATCCAGATTTTATTTGCTAAAACGTTGCTTAGGTGTATAATATAGAAATTTTCGAAATTAATTATAAAAATACAAAATAAATTATAAAAATTGCTTACATGGATGACATGGCTGCTGGGCTGGGCACGATGTGATGACGTGGCAGAAATTGAATTACATGGCAATGATTGGACAATGAGGTGGCAATACGCGTGTAACGCCTCCTGTTTTATATATATATATATATATATATATATATATATATATATATATATATATATATATATATATATATATATATATATATATATATATATATATATATATATATATATATACTTAGCCATATCTAAGATCTTATAACCTAGAAAATTCATTTGCTGACTTTCTAGAACTAGAAATTGTTCGTTTACGAACCTTTTCTTTCCCCCCATTTGCCTTCTTGAACTTCAATGTTCAACGACACTCATGTTGATGTAGAGAAATGAGTCTAAAAATCTATGGATGAAACAAACTCCCGTCTTCCGTTGCATACATCTCCCTCCTATATTCTCGTCTTATAAGCCCATACTATATATATATATATATATATATATATATATATATATATATATATATATATATATATATATATATATATATATATATATATATATATATATATACTTATAAACCTTCCACAACTCTCTCGTCCACTTGATAACTTGATAAATTTCATCCGAAATGATCAAGAAATTTTTATTGACGAAATGTCAAGTAAAAGTGTCAAGTAACTCCTTCCGTACGAATACTCTCCAACGTACTTTTGATTAAATATAAATCTAATATATATATATATATATATATATATATACAAATATTTTCTTGTTCTTTCCAGAAACCAAAACCAGGAAATATCAAGTTTTTGAGGGCGGCCCCCTTAATGTTTAAGGGGGCCAGCCATCTGATAGTCCCAAATCATTTTTCCTCTTGTTTCTTTTGCCAAACACTCCACTTTTCCAACACTCCTTCCATCTGCTACTGCTGTGACGAATTTTAAACCCCAAAAACTCAAAAAACCAACCTCTAATTCACCTAATTCGGGTTAATTCGCAAAGGGCAAATTCATCTAACACAATCACTATTACATATTGTAAGTTTTTCATAACACATTTTATCTAATTCCATCTAATTTGGTCAAACTCAAGATTATGCATGTTTTAATAACTTTTTCAAATTCATAATTTCTTTCGAATTGGGTCTAGAATTTCCATAACTAAATGCTTCCCTTAGGAATAGGATGCTAAATTGACACTAAAAACCTATAATTACAAACCCTCTTGTCGAAAATTTTTGAAAAATTTTATACACTCCTTTTCAAAAATTTTGGTAAACACATTGTTGAATAATGCTATAAAAACTTGTTAAAACTAATCATATTATGTTTTTATAACTTGTAAAACATGAAACCATATTTTTCGACTAAGTAAAAATATTTTTGTACACGATAAGAGGGTGTTTGGATTATGTCCAAATAATGTCAAAATTAAGTCTTTGTAATTTTTATAAAACGTTGTCAAGATTATAAACCTAAAACTAGTAATTCGGACTTGTCAAGATATATAATTCATATATATATTGACATAATTGTAGTGTAAGTGTCTAGTTAAAGAAGCGTTTGGTTTAGTACGAAAAATGGCATTTTTGAGTCAAAGCATAAACCATCCTTTTCAAAAACAAATCACATGCATAAGAAACTCGTAAGAAATGGCTAGTTTTACAACCTAAAGTAAATCTAGTAAATTTCATGATATATTAAAATGTTTAAAAGGGCGTTTGGATTTGTCCATAACTACTTGCTAAACATCGTAAAATATGTCTAGAACGAGTTAAAAATAAAATTAAGGAACATGGTAAACTACTTCTTAGGATTATCGTTTTAGAGTCGAAGTATGTTTACGTTCCAACATAAGTCTTAACAATATATAAATTTTTATTCTTCTTTATATTTATTTTGGTCTTTTGTATTGTTGTTGTGTTTATGTGAAAATGCCAAAAGCGACTACCGAAGATCTTTCTCTCACTAAAAACTACATTCCTAAAGTTTCCCAAATCCCTACTACATCTCCTTCCATTGAACGTATATATCGTCAAATTGAAGATAGAAACGTTCATGAGGGACGTGTAGTAGATCTAGCTTATGCTCAATCCGACTACATTGATCGCTTGTTTACAAGCATCAACTTCAATTGCCTCTTTGAAATCAATGAACCCATCGTTCCTCTTTTCATAGTTGATTTCTATAGCCAAGTCACGGTTCAAACCAATGATCTTGGTGCCATCACCATCTCCTTCATGATCCAAAATGAATTTATCACCTTAACTCTCGACCAATTCGGTCAAATCCTCCAAATTCCTTTTAGAGGTCAAGCCGTTTTTACAAACGAGTGGGACCTCGAATCTCTACATCGTTGTCGACCTACCTTTGGTCTATATCTCTCCGACATCCCTCATCCCGACGAAATTCGTCAAGTCCTTGGTGTGGAGCGTGCCACTACAACCCGAAAATAAAATCCAAAAATGTCCAAATATCTTCATACCAAATTCTCCTCAAGGAATTAGGCCCCCACATGAAGCGTTGGGAAGAACTCATTCGTGAGAATGCGTTTGGTACCGGAGGTCACCGGGACCATCTCCCGGCGTGCCTTGCTCACATGTTGTATTGTATCGCTATTGAAAAGCCATACAATTTGGCCTACTTCTTTATCAAACGGATTGAGTGTGCTAGAAAAACTCCCAAAGCCAATCCTCCATATGGAATGTTTATAACTCGTCTCTATCGTCATGTTATCGAGTACTACCCCGATCTTGACAATAGCATCTACGAGTCCATCTATCCCACCTTACGTCCTCTCGCTCTAAAACAAACGTGACGAACTCGAAGTGACAATGGCAAATCTCGTCGTCATAGCTTTCACGGTTCATCTTCTCGACAAGACGATGACGATGAGGAGGAAAACACTCATGGTGCTAGTACCCCTTCGTTCTCTGAGTTCGTTGATAATCTAGAGGATCTCGACTATCCCGAGTATACAACCCCATCTCCTAGCGAACAAACCGACAAAGTACTTCATGAACGAACAACCGAGGTGCTTAGACGACAAAAGAGTTTGCATGAAGAAGTTAGAGGTGGCATCAAATCCATTGGGAAGACATTGAAGGGTATCTTCGGGAAGAAAAGGAGATAATGGAGATTAGCTTATGATTGTTGAACATTATTTATTTTTATGACTTTTGATCATGGATATTTATGTGCTATTTGTCCGACTTATATTCGAAAGTACTTGTAATTCTCTTAGATAATTGTTTGGATATTTGATTAGGATGATAACTTGCTTAATTATGTTTAATATATGCTTATAATTGCATGTTCTATCACTTAATCTATATATATGCTTGCATGATTAGTTTATGTGTGTGTATATATATATATATATATATATATATATATATATATATATATATATATATATATATATATATATATATATATATATATATATATATTTATATATATATATATAACATGCATGTATGCTTTCTAATAGACCAAAACAAATGTGAAATGTCCAAATAGAGCTTGCTGCAAAAACAAAACAGAATATAACGTTTTTTCAGAAAAATTTTGAAAATTTTTGATTTCTTGGTCGTCAGATGGGCGGCCCCCTAATTCATAAGGGGCGGCCCCCTTAAATTTAAGGGGACCGGCCTGCATTTAAGGGGGCTGGCCACCCATACAGTAATTTTTACTGTTTTCTTTTGCATCTTGTGACTTCTTTTGCTAGTCTCAGCTACCATTTCCCTTTAAATCTAAACTGCTTTTGGTTTTTAACCATCTATTTTCAAATTAATTCCATTTCTAAACATGTTTTCATACTATATAATCCCCATGCATGTTTAATTCACATTCCATCATCCTCAACCTTCATCAAACCTCATCATTTCATCATGTCATCACCAAGAACCACCTACTCAAACAATGCCAAGAAACAAAAACTTGTCATTATTCCACCAAAACAACTCTTCATTGATCTCACCAATGAAGACAACACCACTCCATCACCACCACCTCAATGCTCATCTCCTAGTGCACCAAATGCACCTTCCAAAACACCATCAACAAATGGAACCTCCACTTCTTCTATACCATCCACTTCATCCATAAATGACAACATAAACACCCACTTGTCTCCTCCACCAAGAGCTCCACCACCACAACCTACCATTGAAAACATAACTTTTGACATAACCCTCTCATTATCACCATTAACACCTCTTGATGCACACTTCTCATCATCCCCTATCAATCCACCAACCTATAACCCCGTCCCATGGAGCTTACTTGAAGCTCATGGTGACACTTACCTTTGTTGCATCCAAAACCGAACAATTATGTTCGGACTAAGAGATGAGATACTTTACATGTTTTCACACATTGAAAACTTGTTGTATCAACTACCAACCACCACTACTACAACTCCACCACCACCACCAACAAACACATCTCCTCCACCACCATCAACAAACACTCCTCCACCATCACCATCTCCATATTCACCATCAATTCCACCAAATTAAACATGCTTGGTATTTTGATAATAAAATTGTCTTAAACCATTTTGGATGGCAAGCTCTAGAGAGGACCTTCATGTTAGAGCTTTGGTTTATTTTAGTTATGATTGTAAGCCTTCAAGGCTTTTATTATTTGCACTACTTGTTTAATCATTTAGTTTGTTGATGTAATGCCTGTTGTAACCTTTTAATTCTATCAATGATTATGGTTATGTTTAGTTTCTATTCTTGCATGCTATATATATATATATATATATATATATATATATATATATATATATATATATATATATATATATATATATATATATATATATATATATATATATATATATATTGCTTGTCAACTAAATATTTTTTGCAATAATTCCATATCTCGATTCCTTTATGACCTCAAAACGAGGGGGAGTATACATCAAGGGGGAGCTCCAATTAAATCGGGATAACCTTTTTGATGCTAACAAAAAGGCGGAGAATTGATATAAACTCACAATAATACTTGTATATATACTAATTCTCGCTTAATGAGTTTAGATTTTGTAATCATCAAAAAGGGGGAGATTGTTGACATAAATAATGCATAAAAACGTTATTTATATTTTTCGATATCTCTATGTTTTGACGATCACAAAATCTAAACTCATCAAACGTAAGATTTCTACGTAAACAAGTATTAAGCTAGTTTATATCATTATATCCAACTTAATCACTAAAGGTATGGATAAACAAGTGCTTAATACATCTCATGATCAAAGGGGTATTTAATTTATTATTACAAAGTTTATTTAATTATATAAACATATTATATATTTTTGAAAAACACTTTTGGTAATAAAGAAAAATGTTTTAATCATACTAAATATATGAATTCAAATTTTTAACTAAAATCAGTTAGTTTTTCACCAAATAAACTTTCCCCACTAAATGACAGATTTTCTGGCCGTTACAGCTGGGCGGCCCCCTTAATTATAAGGGGCGGTCCCCTTAAAATTAAGGGGACCGGCCATGAATTAAGGGGACTGGCCAGGCTCCTGTGTCAGAATCTGTCAGAATTTTCTCCTATAAATACCACCTTGAATCTGGTATTTTCTCCAACCTTTTGTACGGAAATTTCAGATCTAAAACTCTCTAAACATCTTCAAAAACCCTTTGATCATTAGATTACTAATTCTTGTTTCAAGTGATTCAATCCCTTCTCATCCATTCTCATCTAAAGTGCAAAAGAAGAATACTCCTTCAACAACAAAGTGCAAGAAGTATTGTAGAGAAGTTGTGTATATTATTTGTGAAGTTGTGTTGTGCTTGTAATAAGTAGTTTAGGAGAAGTAGAAGTTGTGTAGGGAGAAGAAGTTGTGTAGTAGTGAAGTAGTGTGAAGTTGTGAAGAAAGGTGTGGTGTGGATAAGTAGTGTAGAAGCTGTGAAGAAGTCGTGAGATTGGTTCTAGCTAGGATTAGAACCCGACATCTAGCTTTGTGTCGTTAAGCCGATCTAAGCGAAAGTTGTGTAAGGTTTCTCCGCCACAAGGGAGTTTGTTGACATAGTGAAGAAAACCCTCGAGTAGGTGACTCGGGGAGTGGAGTAGGAACACGGAAGGTGACCTTGTAGCCGAACCACTATAAATCCTTGTGTTGTGGTTTGATCTTTCCAACTCTTTTCATTACTTACTTATTTACT